>CM065590.1:448481101-449086765 GCA_033119425.1 Bufotes viridis
TCTTTCCAGTATGTCTGAATTTGTGGGCAGGTCCACCATATATGAGACAATGAACCTATGCCCCCATCACATCTCCAGCACATCTGAGTAGGTGATAGACCCCTGTCGAACAAGAACTGTGGAGTCCTATACCACCTAGTGAGAAGCTTATAGTGGTTCTCCTGCAGTTTTACACATTGTGAGAAACCATGGGAGTTAGTTAATACCACTTCTATTTCCTGCCGACTCAGTTCTGCTCCAAGCTCTTTTTCCCACTCCAGCAAGAAGGAAGGCTTCGACTTGTCCTCCACGGTGCTTAGTATGGAATAGAGCATAGAGACCTTTCTGAACCTCAATACCGAGCAAGGGATGAGTTTTTCAAAAGCAGTCAAGGATCTATTTCCTGACCATTGTCTTTTCACTGCCCCGCACACAGATTTTACTTGTCCCTCCACCAAGAAAGAGCTAGAGGCAGGAGAGGTATTGGGCTACTTTTAGAGTTTCCCAAACTGCTCGCAGTTCCCTGTAATTTGAGGATCTACCCTTTATTTCTTCTGACCATCTTCCCTGCCAAACTAGGGAAGGTACTTTTGCTCCCCAACCGGAGCTGCTTGCGTCTGTTACTATTTGGGTCTCTGGATCTCTTTGCCAGACATTGCTCTCTTTTTTTTTCACCAATTCAGGTGTAACTTTATTGAGTACGGAATGACCATCTTTCTGTCTAGAGAAGATTGTTTTTTGTCAAAAATTTTTAGGATCCAGGTTTGAATGGCCCTGGTATGAGCCTGGCTCCAAGTGACTGCTGGTATGCAAGATGTCAGAAGACCCAGAATGCTCATTGCATTCCCGATGGAACAATGATGTTGCGATTGGAAGCTCGTTATTTTTTCTTTGATAGTTTACTTTGTCTAGCAGATGAGATGATGTCTGGGATTCTGAATTTATCATTATTCCCAGGAACCTTCTGTTTAATGACAGTGTTAGAAATGACTTTTTTAAATTCACTAACCAACCCAGTTTTTCTAGAAAATAGTTTGTGTTTCTGATAGTTTCTTCTTTTGCACCTCCTATTATAAGGAAATCATCCAAGTATGGTATGATGGACAATCCTTTTTCTCTGAGAGGCGTTATAATTTCCACTACCAGTTTGGTGAATATTCTTGGCACCAAGAATATGTCAAACAGGAGAAAGATAAACTGAAAATGATGCAGAAGACCCCCTGGGTTCTTTTAATGTAAACCTCAGATACTTTTGTGAATTTTGATGGATGGGTATGTGATAATAGGTGTCTTTTAGAACTATTGATGTAATATAGGCTCCTTTTTGATCCGGTAATCATTGGAGGAGACTGACTCCATTTAGAATTTCTTGAACATAATTGATTTGTTTAGAAGCTTTAGATTTATGATGGTACGGGAGGGCCCATCTGTCCCCTTTCTGTTTAAGGAACCTCGATTATACCCCTGATCTTGTTAAATCTAAAACTCCCTGCCAAATTTTTGATAGAATAGTCTGACTGTGTGAAGTGACATGAAACTTTTTTGGAGGTGTTGAGGAAAATTCTATTTTTTAACTGTGTCTTATGATATCTAAAGCCCGAGGTTTCAAGTTGTAGATTCCTATTGGGATAGAAATTTTCTCAACCTCCCTCCTACCCTGGCGTCATTGTTTATCGCCCTGTTTGTTGTAGGGGTTAAGGAGGAACCCCCTACCTTTTCCCCCCTTTTTGATAGCTCCAACATTAAATGGATCTTTCATCTGGAAACTCCTTTTTGTCAGCAGCTTTTTCTAGAATTTTGACTAATACAGTTCCAAAAGCACATTCGCCCCAAAAACCAAATGAACACAATTTTGCCTTAGAGGTCTTATCGCCCGACAAAGACTTCATCCACAAAGTCCATCTAGCTGAATTAGAAAGTGCAGCATCCTTTGCCACAAACCTTACCGACTCAGCTGAAGCATCCGCTAAAAAAGCTGTGGGGGATCTAAGCAAGGGGATAGAGTGTAATATTTCCTCCCTAGGCGTCTTATTTTTAAGGTGATTTTCTAACTCATTAAGCCAGAAATACATGGCCCTAGCCACTGAGGTTGCAGCAATATTGGTTTTTACCCCAAACATAGAAGCCTCCCAGGCTTTCCTTAGGAGGACATCCGCTTTCCGTTCCATCCTCAAATAGCAAAGACCTTTTCTTAACCACCTTTGCCAACCTTTGTCAATTTTGGGGGTTTTGTTAAAAATCTTAGCTTCAGATGGATCAAAGAACACTTTAGATTTTTTGGCACGTATACCCCCAAACATCTAGTCCTGTACTGACCGAGGTTTTTGGGCGCCCTTATGGCTTTAAGAAGTTCCTCCATATTCTCTGAGGAGAAATGGTATTTCTTTTCATCCTCAACTATTTCGCCCTCAGAACTTGATCTTTAGCTATACCATGTCTAGAGGTAGAGGCTTCCTCGTCCATGTCCTCTGCATCAGAGGAGGATGGAGAAGATAATCTTGGTTTTTTTTTTGCAGGAGGAACAGGAGGATTGGGTGTAACGGAGGCCCGGAAAGTTCTGATTTCATCATGAATCATGGATTTTACTTCCGTAAGGGTAGATGGTTGCTCTTCGTTTATAAGATCACTTAAGCAAGGTTTGCTTAACTTCTTTTTATAATTTTCTGGGAGTCTCTTAGCGCAAGTGTCACATTTCAGAGACTTAGATTTAATCCTAGTCTCCTTTACTTCCTATTAAGAGAAAATAAGGAGAGCAACCACATATCAGAAAAAAAGCCCTATAAGGATATAAAATGTTTTTGTTGTCTCTCCACAGGGGAACTCAGGGGAGGGTGTAGCGGAGGATGGGTCAGAGCCATTCATGTGGTCACAGGAGCCTCAGGAGTCGACATGCTGCTCTTAAGTTTGCAGGCAATATTGTCAGAAACGCGAGCTCCTTTTAATGGAGCGGCACCTGTAGTCATCATTCGGTACAGTAGGTGCGCTAGTACGCATGCGCACGCTACCTGTCTCCGCCCCCTAGAAACAGCCGGGACAGCGGGAAAGTAAGGAGACTTGGTCCCGTCTCCTGAAATCAGCCTGCGGCGTCTCCCGATGCACTCCAGCGTTGCTGGCCTGCTTCCTCTACCAGAGGGAAGGAAGGCCGCGAACTATGGGGTGAAAACAGGCTACTGATAACAGGAGCAAGAGTCACCACTAATCCCCCTACCCAGCTTTGGCTGCAGCTGCGGGAGGGCAGAGGAGGAGTATGGTAAGACCAGCAAATATTAAAGGATATCTTCACCTCCCCACCAGGGAGGTCTCTCTGTGTAATGCCCCTGTAGGGACAGGAAAACACTGATGGGAGAGAGTCGGTGGAGGCTTTTAATCTCTCGATCTCTGTGTATTCCCGCCCCTACAGAGATCAATGGTCAATCTCATTGTGGTCGTCATGGTGGATGAAATGGAAAAAAAAGTTATGGATTAATGCGAGCATGGAAAAAACTGTTAAAGTACACCTCATCCTGACCTGAAAATTCTAGTTTGAGTCCAATTACTTAATTAGACCTACAAAACCTCATAAAGCATTATGTCTATCAATGGCCCACATAAAACACCACTAAACCGATCAAGACCACAGATATCTTATTATATAGAAAAATATCTTTATTAGAAAAATACTTGTGCGACAGCACAATAAACAGGAGCAAAGTGCAGGAGAGTAAGAAGATGTTACAAATGACACACCTGATACAGGGAAAGTTATTTTGACTGGGGTACAAGGCACTGCAAATCACATTGAATCAATTGTATCAGATTATATGCAGTAATTATATACAATAGTACAAAGCTACATCTATGGGTATATATTCTTTGTATGTACAGATCTAAACTGTCTCAGATGTCTAACCATAAGAGTTTGGCCATGGCAGGGATCGCATGAAAAGCCCAATCCAAAAATATGGAATGATAAGCAATATCGTGCGATAATCGCAGCCAGGCCCAAACAGTATTTGTCAAAATAATAAGAATGTGTACATAGATAATTGGATCAGACAGTAATAAATCTAAAGATCAACAGTTGAAAGACCTATACACAATTACAAATAACAATACCAGGACATACCCATAATAGCGCAGTGTGAACAGACCCCAACAAACAGCCACCTCGACACGTGTTTCACCACCAGGCTCGTCAGGAGTGCAGGTATGTATAAGAAGGGCACTATATATGTGGGAGGTGGGCGGGAGCATGCCAGTCGCAAATGAAAGTCATCATAATCATGGCGATCACCTGTTAGGGTGCACATGAGCGCGACTCTGGACGTGTTGACACGGCGCCATTCTTCTGCGCATCCACTCTCCACCACTGCGCAGAGTCGCGCACATGATGATGAGCTGGAGCGCGTCCGAATGACATCAGCCAGCGCACGTACAGGTCGCGTCCACTAGCCGACATGTGATCAGTCACATGACCGCAGCGGATACAAAGTGTAGGAATAACCGCCAGATCTTAACTATCTCAACAGTGCGGCAATAGACACGGCAATTAGTTGAGATAGTTAAGATCTGACGGTTATTCCCACACTTTGTATCCGCTGCGGTCATGTGACTGATCACATGTCTGGGTTGTGGGACGCGGCCTGGTACGTGCGCTGGCTGACGCCATTCGACGCGCTCCGAACTCATCATCATGTGCGCGGACTTGCGCAGTGGTGGTGAGTGGATGCGCAGAAGAATGGCGCCGTGTCAACACGTCCAGAGTCGCGCCGTATGTGCACCCTAACAGGTGATCGCCATGATTATAATGACTTTCATTTGCAATTAGTATGCTCCCGCCCACCTCCCCACATATATATACCCCTTCTTTATACATACCTGCACCTCCTGACGAAGCCTGGTGGTGAAACACGTGTCGAGGTGGCTGTTTGACTGGGGTCTGTTCACACTGCGCTATTATGGGTATGTCCTGGTCTTGTTATTTGTAAACTGTGCATAGGTCTTCCAACTATTGATCTCTAGACTTATTACTGTCTGATCTAACTATCTATGTATACACTCTTATTATTTTGACAAATATTGTTTGGGCCTGGCTGCGATTATCGCATGATATTGCTTATCATTCCATATCTTTGGATTAGGTCTTTCATGCGATCCCTGCCATGGCCAAACTTTCATGGTTAGATATCTGAGACAGTTTAGATCTGTACATACAAAGAATATATACCCATAAATGTAGCTTTGTACTATTGTATATAATTACTGCATATAATCTGATATAACTGATTCAATGTGATTTGCAGTGTCTGGTTCCCCAGCCAAAATAATTTTCCCTGTATCAGGTGTGTCATTTGTAACATCTACTTACTCTCCTGCGCTTTACTCCTGTTTATTGTGCTGTCGCACAAGTATTTTTCTAATAAAGATATTTTTCTACATAATAAGATATCTGTGGTCTTGATCGGTTTAGTTGAGTCCAATTACTCCCAATACATCCTCCTAAAAATTCAATTTTGGGGGTTTTGTTAAAAATCTTAGCTTCAGATGGATCAAGAACACTTTAGATTTTTGGCGCGTATACCCCCAAACATCTAGTCCTGTACTGACCGAGGTTTTTGGCGCCCTTATGGCTTTAAGAAGTTCCTCCATATTCTCTGAGGAGAAATGGTATTTCTTTTCATCCTCAACTATTTCGCCCTCAGAACTTGATCTTTAGCTATACCATGTCTAGAGGTAGAGGCTTCCTCGTCCATGTCCTCTGCATCAGAGGAGGATGGAGAAGATAATCTTGGTTTTTGCAGGAGGAACAGGAGGATTGGGTGTAGCGGAGGCCCGGAAAGTTCTGATTTCATCATGAATCATGGATTTTACTTCCGTAGAGGGTAGATGGTTGCTCTTCGTTTATAAGATCACTTAAGCAAGGTTTGCTTAACTTCTTTTATAATTTTCTGGGAGTCTCTTAGCGCAAGTGTCACATTTCAGAGACTTGGATTTAATCCTAGTCTCCTTTACTTCCCTATTAAGAGAAAATAAGGAGAGCAACCACATATCAGAAAAAAAAGCCCTATAAGGATATAAAATGTTTTGTTGTCTCTCACAGGGAACTCAGGGGAGGGTGTAGCGGAGGATGGGTCAGAGCCATTCATGTGGTCACAGGAGCCTCAGGAGTCGACATGCTGCTCTTAAGTTTGCAGGCAATATTGTCAGAAGCGAGCTCCTTTTAATGGAGCGGCACCTGTAGTCATCATTCGGTACAGTAGGTGCGCTAGTGCGCATGCGCCTACGCTACCTGTCTCCGCCCCTAGAAACAGCCGGGACAGCGGGAAAGTAAGGAGACTTGGTCCCGTCTCCTGAAATCAGCCTGCGGCGTCTCCCGATGCACTCAGCGTTGCTGGCCTGCTTCCTCTACCAGAGGGAAGGAAGGCCGCGAACTATGGGGTGAAAACAGGCTACTGATAACAGGAGCAAGAGTCACCACTAATCCCCTACCCAGCTTTGGCTGCAGCTGCGGGAGGGCAGAGGAGGAGTATGGTAAGACCAGCAAATATTAAAGGATATCTTCACCTCCCACCAGGGAGGTCTCTCTGTGTAATGCCCCTGTAGGGACAGGAAAACACTGATGGGAGAGGAGTCGGTGGAGGCTTTTAATCTCTCGATCTCTGTGTATTCCCGCCCCTACAGAGATCAATGGTCCAATCTCATTGTGGTCGTCATGGTTGGATGAAATGGAAAAAAAGTTATGGATTAATGCGAGCATGGAAAAAACTGTTAAAAGTACACCTCATCCTGACCTGAAAATTCTAGTTTGAGTCCAATTACTTAATTAGACCTACAAAACCTCATAAAGCATTATGTCTATCAATGGCCCACATAAAACACCACTAAACCGATCAAGACCACAGATATCTTATTATATAGAAAAATATCTTTATTAGAAAAATACTTGTGCGACAGCACAATAAACAGGAGCAAAGTGCAGGAGAGTAAGAAGATGTTACAAATGACACACCTGATACAGGGAAAGTTATTTTGACTGGGGTACAAGGCACTGCAAATCACATTGAATCAATTGTATCAGATTATATGCAGTAATTATATACAATAGTACAAAGCTACATCTATGGGTATATATTCTTTGTATGTACAGATCTAAACTGTCTCAGATGTCTAACCATAAGAGTTTGGCCATGGCAGGGATCGCATGAAAAGCCCAATCCAAAAATATGGAATGATAAGCAATATCGTGCGATAATCGCAGCCAGGCCCAAACAGTATTTGTCAAAATAATAAGAATGTGTACATAGATAATTGGATCAGACAGTAATAAATCTAAAGATCAACAGTTGAAAGACCTATACACAATTACAAATAACAATACCAGGACATACCCATAATAGCGCAGTGTGAACAGACCCCAACAAACAGCCACCTCGACACGTGTTTCACCACCAGGCTTCGTCAGGAGGTGCAGGTATGTATAAAGAAGGGGTATATATATGTGGGGAGGTGGGCGGGAGCATGCCAATTGCAAATGAAAGTCATTATAATCATGGCGATCACCTGTTAGGGTGCACATACGGCGCGACTCTGGACGTGTTGACACGGCGCCATTCTTCTGCGCATCCACTCTCCACCACTGCGCAAGTCCGCGCACATGATGATGAGTTCGGAGCGCGTCCGAATGACATCAGCCAGCGCACGTACAAGGCCGCGTCCCACAACCCAGACATGTGATCAGTCACATGACCGCAGCGGATACAAAGTGTAGGGAATAACCGTCAGATCTTAACTATCTCAACAGTGCGGCAATAGACACGGCAATTGTTGAGATAGTTAAGATCTGACGGTTATTCCCACGCATCGCTGCGTCGTGCTGTCGCAAGTTGTGCAGCGCTGACCTGTTGGCTGGCGTCGTCGGGCGCGCTCAGTCATCATCATAATGCGCAGGCACTGCAGTGGTGGAATGGTCTTGCGAAAGAATGGCGTCAGCGTGTCAACGTAACGTCTGCGTCATGTACTGACGCTATATAGTGACTTGCATCATTAGCAGTGTTTCGCCATCCTCCCGCACATATACGCTGCTGCTACACTGGCGGCGAGTGATGGCTGCATGTCAAGGCGTCTGTTTGACTGGTCTGTTCACTAGTGTAGCCGATGGCGATGTCTGTGACAGTCTTTCGGCTGATGATCTTTGGATTTATGCTGTCTGATCCAACTTATCTATGTGCGCATTCTTGCATTGACCAGATACTGTCTGAACCTGGCTGCGATATCGCTGCGTTGTGCCGCTCATTCTGACTTATGGTTGAGCTTTCATCGTTAGATAAACGCATTGATCTGAGGCTGGTGATCTAGCTGACATACAAATAGATGTCAACTGACTACTGTATATGACTGCTGCATATGTCTGATACAGTGATTGCTGTGATCTGCACCTGTCAAGTAGCTTTCCATTTAGTGCTGCTGCTCTCACCTTTGCTCACTGCACTGTTACTCGCCAGCCTGCATATTTTACTAATAAAGATATTTTTATATGCAATGGATCTTGACTGAGTTCAGATCAGTCAATATACTCCCAATACATCCTCCTAAAAATCATACTTGTAGAAGTCTAAGAAGCTGAACTGTTATCTGCTCAATATCTGCAGGAGTCAAAGCTCCAAATCTCCTTATATGTGACACAATTATGACCGCCTGCAGCCGACACTAGGGGGAGCTCACTAAAGGATTATTGAAGTTAAAGACGTTGGTCCTAAAATGGAACATTTTTTATGTGCTCCTAACACCCCTCACAATGCGTATTTATGCCCCTAATACCTCTTTTTCATGTCTGTGCTTTCCTTCCCATTTCTGGGCATCAGAGAATCTTTACATTAATACTTACATCCAGCACTTCCTGTTCGCTTAACCACTTGAAGACCACAGGTTTATACCCCCCTAGTGACCAGGCCCTTTTTTACAAATCCGCACTACACTACTTTCACCGTTTATTGCTCCGTCATGCAACTTACCACCCAAATGAATTTTACCTCCTTTTCTTCTCACTAATAGAGCTTTCATTTGGTGGTATTTCATTGTTGCTGACATTTTTACTTTTTTTGCTATTAATAAAAATTTAACGACATTTTTGCAAAAAAATGACATTTTTCACTTTCTGTTGTAAAATTTTTTAAAAAAAACTACATTTCTATATAAATTTTTCTCTAAATGTATTGTTCTACATGTCTTTGATAAAAAAAAGTCCAATAAGTGTATATTTATTGGTTTGGGTAAAAGTTATAGCGTTTACAAACTATGGTGCAAAAAGTGAATTTCGGCATTTTGAAGCAGCTCTGACTTTCTGAGCGCCTGTCATGTTTCTTCAGGTGCTAGAATGCCAGGATAGTATAAATACCCCCAAATGACACCATTTTAGAAAGAAGACACCCCAAAGTATTCGCGGAGGGGCTTGGTGAGTTCATGTATCATTTCATTTTTTTCACAAGTTAGCGGAAAATGACACTTTCTGAGGAAAAAAAATAATAATAAAGTTTCCATTTCTGCTAACTTCTGGCAAAAAAAAAAAATCTCATACGGGCTCATTATGCCCCTCAGTGAATACCTTGGGGTGTCTACTTTCCGAAATGGGGTCATTTGTGGGGTGTTTGTACTGTTCTGGCATTTTAGGCGGGGCTAAATTGTGAGCCGCCATGTAAAAGCTAAAGGTACTCATTGGTTTTAGGGCCCCTTTGCACCCAGGCTGCAAAAAGTGTCACTCATGTGGTATCGCCGTACTCAGGAGAAGTGGGGCAATGTGTTTTGGGGTGTATTTTTACATATACCCATGTTGGGTGAGAGAAATATCTCTGTAAACTGACAACTTTGTATAAAAAAATTTAAAAATTGTTGTTTACAGAGATATTTCTCACACCCAGCAGGAGTATATATAAAATACACCCCAAACACATTGCCCACTTCTCCTGAGTGCGGCGATACCATGTGTGACACTTTTGCAGCCAAGATGCGCAAGGGGCCTAATTCAATGAGTACCTTTAGAATTTCACAGGGCATTTTTACGCATTTGGATTCCAGACTTCTTCTCACCCTTTAGGGGCCCCTAAAATGCCAGGACAGTATAAATACCCCACATGTGACCCCATTTTAGAACGAAGACACCCCAAGGTATTCCGTGAGGGGTATGGTGAGTTCATGTAAAATTTTATTTTTGTCACAAGTTAGTGGAATATGAGACTTTGTAAAAAACAAAATAAAAAAATAAAAATATATCAATTTCCGCTAACTTGTGCCAAAAAAAAAAATTCTGTGAACTCGCCATGCCCCTCACGGAATACCTTGGGGTGTCTTCTTTCCAAAATGGGGTCACATGTGGGGTATTTATACTGCCCTGGCATTTTAGGGAACCTAAAGCGTGAGAATCCAAATGCGTAAAAATGCCCTGTGAAATCCTAAAGGTACTCATTGGTTTTAGGGCCCCTTTGCGCATCTTGGCTGCAAAAAGTGTCACTCATGTGGTATCGCCGTACTCAGGAGAAGTAGGGCAATGTGTTTTGGGGTGTATTTTTACATATACCCATACTGTGTGTGAGAAATATCGCTGTAAACGACAACTTTTTAAATTTTTTATACAAAGTTGTCAGTTTACAGAGATATTTCTCTCACCCAGCATGGGTATATGTAAAAATACACCCCAAAACACATTGCGCTACTTCTCCTGAGTACGGCGATACCACATGAGTGACACTTTTGCAGCCAAGATGCGCAAAGGGCCCAAATCCAATGAGTACCTTTTAGGAGGGCATTTTTACGCATTTTTCTTCTCATGCTTTAGGGCCCCTAAAATGCCAGGGCAGTATAAACACCCCACATGTGACCCCATTTTGGAAAGAAGACACCCCAAGGTATTCCATGAGGGGCATGGCGAGTTCATAGAAAAAAATTTTGGCACAAGTTAGTGGAAATTGATTTTTATTGTTTTTCTCACAAAGTCTCCTTTCCGCTAACTTTTGACAAAAAGTTTAATTTTTCATGGACTCATTATGCCCCTCAGCGAATACCTTGGGGTGTCTTCTTTCCAAAATGGGGTCACATGTGGGGTATTTATACTGCCCTGGCATTTTAGGGGCCCTAAAGCGTGAGAAGAAAAATGCGTAAAATGCCCTCCTAAAAGGTACTCATTGGAATTTGGGCCCCTTTGCGCATCTTGGCTGCAAAAAGTGTCACTCATGTGGTATCGCCGTACTCAGGAGAAGTAGGGCAATGTGTTTTGGGGTGTATTTTTACATATACCCATGCTGGGTGAGAGAAATATCTCTGTAAATTGCCAACTTTGAATAAAATTTTTAAAAAGTTGTCATTTACAGAGATGTTTCTCACACCCAGTATGGGTATATGTAAAATACACCCCAAGCACATTGCCCTACTTCTCCTGAGTACGGCGATACCACATGAGTGACACTTTGCAGCCAAGATCGCAAAGGCCCAAATTCCCATGAGTACCTTTAGGATTTCACAGGACATTTTTACGCATTTGGATTCTCACACTTTAGCACCCTAAAATGCCAGGGCAGTATAAATACCCACATGTGACCCCATTGTGGAAAGAAGACACCCCAAGGTATTCTGTGAGGGGTATGGCGAGTTCACAGAAAAAAAATTTTTGACACAAGTTAGCGGAAATTGATATATATATATATATATATTTTTTTTTACAAAGTCTCATATTCCACTAACTTGTGACAAAAATAAAATTTTACATGAACTCACCATACCCCTCACGGAATACCTTGGGGTGTCTTCTTTCTAAAATGGGGTCACATGTGGGGTATTTATACTGTCCTGGCATTTTAGGGTCTCCACAATCATTACACGTATGGCCAGCATTAGGAGTTTCTGCGATTCTCCTTATATTGAGCATACGGGTAATGAGATTTTTTTCCGTTCAGCCTCTGCGCTGAAAAAAAAAAAATAAATGAACGGCACAGATTTTTTCATTCGCATCGGTCAATGTGGATGAAAAAATCTCTGTCAAAATTAGTGACTGCGGTGCGGTGCGGTGGGCGCTAGCTAACTAACAAGTAGCTAACTAACTGGCGGTGATAACGGGACCCTTATGCCCCATTCACACATCCGAAATTCTGTTTGCTGGAACGGAATTGCGGACCTATTCATTTCTATGGGGACAGACTTTGTCCCGCTCGGATCCGGAATTACGGATCACGCTTCGAGTCTGCACTTCCGTTCGCAAAAATATAGAACATGTCCTATTCTTGTCCGCAATTGCGGACAAGAAAAAGCATTTTCTATATAGTTCTGTCGCGGATCTGCAAAATGCGGAAGCGCATTGCCGGTGTCCGTATTTTGCGGATCCGCAGATCCATGGATCCGCAAAACACATACGGACGTCTGAATGAGCCTGTAGGGGGTGATTAGTGACAGGGGGTGACAGGGGTGATCAGGGGGTGACATGGGTGATCAGGGGTTAATCAGTGATGGGGGTGGAGGGGTGTGTGTGTAGTGATTGGTGCACTTTTCCTATGTTTCCTCTGGTGGTCCCAAACAAAGGGACCACCAGACAGAGCAGACAGCAGGCATATCAGACGCTGTTTAAAAAACAGCGTCTGATATGCGATTTAAATGCGTTTTTCGCATCTACAGCCTGCCAGCGCATGATCAGCGCTGGCAGGCTGTAGTTTCAGTTGTCCCGGCTCCGATCACATGAGCGCGCACGCACGACGCGCGCGTTCATGTGAAATCTCGGGTCTCACGAGATGACGCCGATAGGCGGCAGTGAGACCTGAGAGAGCCGCGCGCTGACGCCCATCGGCGTTAGCGTGGCGGCAAGTGGTTAATTACCTAGCTTTAATTCTAAACAAACCTGACATGCGCTGCAGTGTTATGTGATCAAAGGGCTGGTCCCACCTGCCACATTGTTAAGTGTGCAGTAGCTAAGCCCACTACACCTCCTCTGGCCATGTTACTACACACATACGTGCTAGTCTCTCTTTGGGTTAGGCTGCTGAATCACAGCCTACAAGTATGTCCCACACTATCTCAAGAGTGCAATAAACAGCTTGAATCAGCAAGCTGTAAAATAACATACCAACACTTTTTAGTAGGCTAGGTTTATTTTAAGGACCATGCTCAGAGATTATTGCCCCTTCCTAGGATAGAAACTACCACAGACTGAAGTGACTGCTGTATTCGTGACCCCATGATGATCTCTTGTCTGCAGTGGGGTCTGAATCAGTCTGTATATATATATCATAAGCACTTACTACTTTGCTCTTGCTATATATATGCTGTGAACTGTAAATAGTAATGCTTTCTAGTGCAAAGCTTTAGTTTAAATGTCAGTTCTTTGTTCCTCTGTCCATGGCAGCTAGGATTGCTCCAAACAACATTTCATTGCATTGTACATAGTATTTCATTGTATTGTACAGTGACAATAAAGGCATCTTATCTGATCTTAAAGGCCAGCCTTTAAATTTTGTAACCTTTTTCTTTTATGCAAGTTACTGTATTTTTCGCCCAATAAGACGCACCGGCCCATAAGACGCACCTAGGTTTTTGGGGAGGAAAATAAGAAAAAATATATTTTTACCAAAAGGTGTGCTTTTGGTGGGTTTTGAACTAATGCTGGTCTGTACATGACACTATTATGGTGGATCTATATATGACGCACTGTTATGGGGGATCTGTGGATGACACTGTTATGGGAATCTGTGGATTGCACTGTTATGGGGGATCTGTGGATGACACTGTTATGGGAATCTGTGGATTGCACTGTTATGGGGGAGCTGTGGATGGCACTGTTATGGGGGAGCTGTGGATAGCACTGTTATGGGGAGGAGCTGTGGATGGCACTGTTATGGGGGACCTGTGGGTGGCACTGTTATGAGGGGAACTGTGGATGGCACTGTTATGGGGGACCTGTGGGTGGCACTGTTATGAGGGGGAACTGTGGATGGCACTGTTATGGGGGAGCTGTGGATGGCATTGTTATGGGAGGGGGATCTGTGGATGGCATTGTTATTGGGAGGGGGATCTGTGGATGGCACTGTTATGGGGAGGATCTATGGATGACACTGCTATAATATGTGTCATCCACAGATCCCCTTATAACAATGTCCCCCATTACACCAGGCCCTGCTGCTCTGCATAGTATTTCTAAACATCAATGCTTAAGTTCTTAATAGGTTTAACTAAAGCTGCGATCTCTCATTTATTATACCTTACAAGAAATCCTCCGTAGCAGGCAGAGCGGCTGGCTGGGTTACGTAACTCACTGACGTTGCACGCCTGCTCCGCCTGCTTCATTCTATAAACCAATTAAGAACTTAAGCATTGATGTTTAGAAATACTATGCGGAGCAGCAGGGCCCGTGTAATGGGGGACATTGTACAGTGACTGCACCGTAAGTTGCCGGCCTCCAGCCCTCCTCCTTCCCCGCTCATACATTGTAAATTGTCAGCATTCGCCCCATAAGACGCAGGGCATTTTCCCCCACTTTTAGGGGGAGAAAAGTGCGTCTTATGGGGCGAAAAATACGGTAAATCCTTTTATCTTTTTATCAAGAACTTTCCATATGGTGTTGGGCTCCTTCACCATATACACCCCAAAACACATTGCCCTACTTCTCCTGAGTACGGCGATACCACATGAGTGACACTTTTTTGCAGCCTGGGTGCGCAAAGGGGCCCAAATTCCAACAAGTACCTTTAGGTTTTACAAGGCTGTTCACAATTTATCCCCACCCAAAATGCCAGAACAGTACAAACACCCCACAAATGCGGTGGGCGCTAGCTAACTAACAAGTAGCTAACTAACTGGCGGTGATAACGGGACCCTTATGCCCCATTCACACGTCCGAAATTCTGTTTGCGGAACGGAATTGCGGACCTATTCATTTCTATGGGGACAGACTTTGTCCCGCTCGGATCCGGAATTACGGATCCGCGCTCCGGTCTGCACTTCCGCTCCGCAAAAATATAGAACATGTCCTATTCTTGTCCGCAATTGCGGACAAGAAAAGCATTTTCTATATAGTTCTGTGCGGATCTGCAAAATGCGGAAAGCGCATTGCCGGTGTCCGTATTTTGCATGGATCCGCAGATCCATGGATCCGCAAAACACATACGGACGTCTGAATGAGCCTGTAGGGGGTGATTAGTGACAGGGGGGTGACAGGGGGTGATCAGGGGGTGACATGGGTGATCAGGGGTTAATCAGTTATGGGGGTGGAGGGGGTGTGTGTAGTGATTGGTGCACTTTTCCTATAGTTTCTCTGGTGGTCCCAAACAAAGGGACCACCAGACGAGCAGATAGCAGGTATATCAGACGCTGTTTAAAAACAGCGTCTGATATGCGATTTAAATGCGTTTTTTCAAGATCTACAGCCTGCCAGCGCATGATCAGCGCTGGCAGGCTGTAGTTTCAGTTGTCCCGGCTCCGATCACATGAACGCGCACGCACGACGCGCGCGCGTTCATGTGAAATCTCGGGTCTCACGAGATGACGCCGATAGGCGGCAGTGAGACCTGAGAGAGCCGCCGTGCTGACGCCCATCGGCGTTAGCGTGGCGGCAAGTGGTTAATTACCTAGCTTTAATTCTAAACAAACCTGACATGCGCTGCAGTGTTATGTGATCAAAGGGCTGGTCCCACCTGCCACATTGTTAAGTGTGCAGTAGCTAAGCCCACTACACCTCCTCTGGCCATGTTACTACACACATACGTGCTAGTCTCTCTTTGGGTTAGGCTGCTGAATCACAGCCTACAAGTATGTCCCACACTATCTCAAGAGTGCAATAAACAGCTTGAATCAGCAAGCTGTAAAATAACATACCAACACTTTTTAGTAGGCTAGGTTTATTTTAAGGACCATGCTCAGAGATTATTGCCCCTTCCTAGGATAGAAACTACCACAGACTGAAGTGACTGCTGTATTCGTGACCCCATGATGATCTCTTGTCTGCAGTGGGGTCTGAATCAGTCTGTATATATATATCATAAGCACTTACTACTTTGCTCTTGCTATATATATGCTGTGAACTGTAAATAGTAATGCTTTCTAGTGCAAAGCTTTAGTTTAAATGTCAGTTCTTTGTTCCTCTGTCCATGGCAGCTAGGATTGCTCCAAACAACATTTCATTGCATTGTACATAGTATTTCATTGTATTGTACAGTGACAATAAAGGCATCTTATCTGATCTTAAAGGCCAGCCTTTAAATTTTGTAACCTTTTTCTTTTTATGCAAGTTACTGTATTTTTCGCCCAATAAGACGCACCGGCCCATAAGACGCACCTAGGTTTTTGGGGAGGAAAATAAGAAAAAATATATTTTTTACCAAAAGGTGTGCTTTTGGTGGGTTTTGAACTAATGCTGGTCTGTACATGACACTATTATGGTGGATCTATATATGACGCACTGTTATGGGGGATCTGTGGATGACACTGTTATGGGAATCTGTGGATTGCACTGTTATGGGGGATCTGTGGATGACACTGTTATGGGAATCTGTGGATTGCACTGTTATGGGGGAGCTGTGGATGGCACTGTTATGGGGGGGAGCTGTGGATAGCACTGTTATGGGGAGGAGCTGTGGATGGCACTGTTATGGGGGACCTGTGGGTGGCACTGTTATGAGGGGGAACTGTGGATGGCACTGTTATGGGGGACCTGTGGGTGGCACTGTTATGAGGGGGAACTGTGGATGGCACTGTTATGGGGGGGAGCTGTGGATGGCATTGTTATGGGGAGGGGGATCTGTGGATGGCATTGTTATTGGGAGGGGGATCTGTGGATGGCACTGTTATGGGGAGGATCTATGGATGACACTGCTATAATATGTGTCATCCACAGATCCCCCTTATAACAATGTCCCCCATTACACCAGGCCCTGCTGCTCTGCATAGTATTTCTAAACATCAATGCTTAAGTTCTTAATAGGTTTAACTAAAGCTGCGATCTCTCATTTATTATACCTTACAAGAAATCCTCCGTAGCAGGCAGAGCGGCTGGCTGGGTTACGTAACTCACTGACGTTGCACGCCTGCTCCGCCTGCTTCATTCATAAACCAATTAAGAACTTAAGCATTGATGTTTAGAAATACTATGCGGAGCAGCAGGGCCCGGTGTAATGGGGGACATTGTACAGTGACTGCACCGTAAGTTGCCGGCCTCCAGCCCCTCCTCCTTCCCCGCTCATACATTGTAAATTGTCAGCATTCGCCCCATAAGACGCAGGGGCATTTTCCCCCCACTTTTAGGGGGAGAAAAAGTGCGTCTTATGGGGCGAAAAATACGGTAAATCCTTTTATCTTTTATCAAGAACTTTCCATATGGTGTTGGGCTCCTTCACCATATACACCCCAAAACACATTGCCCTACTTCTCCTGAGTACGGCGATACCACATGAGTGACACTTTTTTGCAGCCTGGGTGCGCAAAGGGGCCCAAATTCCAACAAGTACCTTTAGGTTTTACAAGGCTGTTCACAATTTATCCCCACCCAAAATGCCAGAACAGTACAAACACCCCACAAATGACAATTTTGGAAAGAAGACACCCCAAGGTATTCGCTGAGGGGCATAGTGAGTCCATGAAAAATTTTAATTTTTGTCACAAGTTAGCAGAAAGGGAGACTTTGTGAGAAAAAACTATAAAAAATCAATTTCCGCTAACTTGTGCCAAAAAAAAATCTTCTATGAACTCGCCATGCCCCTCACGGAATACCTTGGGGTGCCTTCTTTCCAAAATGGGGTCACTTGTGGGGTATTTATACTGCCCTGGCATTTTAGGGGCCCTAAAGCGTGAGAAGAAAAATGCGTAAAAATGCCCTCCTAAAAGGTACTCATTGGAATTTGGGCCCCTTTGCGCAAGATGCGCAAAGGGGCCCAAATTCCCATGAGTAACTTTAGGATTGCACAGGGCATTTTTACGCATTTGGATTCTCACATTTTAGGGCCCCTAAAATGCCAGGGCAGTATAAATACCCTACAAGTGACCCCATTTTGGAAAGAAGACACCCCAAGGTATTCCGTGAGGGGCATGTCGAGTTCACAGAAAAAAAATAAAATTTGGCACAAGTTAGCGGAAATTGATATTTTATTATTTTTATTCATTTTTTTTGTTTTTTTACAAAGTCTCATATTCCACTAACTTGTGACAAAAAATTTAATTTTACATGAACTCACCATACCCCTCATGGAATACCTTGGGGTGTATCTTCTTTCTAAAATGGGGTCACTTGTGGGGTATTTATACTGTCCTGGCATTTTAGGGGTCTCTAAAGCGTGAGAAGTCTGGAATCTAAATGCGTAAAAATGCCCTGTGAAATCCTAAAGGTACTCGTTGGAATTTGGGCCCCTTTGCGCACCCAGGCTGCAAAAAAGTGTCACACATGTGGTATCACCGTACTCAGGAGAAGTAGGGCAATGTGTTTTGGGGTGTATTTTTACATATACCCATGCTGGATGTGAGAAATATCTCTGTAAATGACAACTTTTTATTTTTTTTTATACAAAGTTGTCAGTTTACAGAGATATTTCTCTCACCCAACATTGGTATATGTAAAAATACACCCCAAAACACATTGCCCTACTTCTCCTGAGTACGGCGATACCACATGAGTCACACTTTTTTGCAACCTGGGTGTGCAAAGGGGCCCAAATTCCAACGAGTACCTTTAGGTTTTACAGGGATGCTCACAATTTAGCCCCGCCCAAAATGCCAGAACAGTAAACACACCCCACAAATGACCCCATTTTGGAAAGTAGACACCCCAAGGTATTCACTGAGGGACATAGTGAGTCCGTGGGAGATTTTTTTTTCTTTTTTGCCAGAAGTTAGCAGAAATGGAAACTTTATTATTTATTTTTTTCCTCATTTTTTTTCCCTAATTTTCTTTTTATGCAAATTAAATCTTTTTAACTTTTATCTTCCATCAAGAACTCTCCATATTGTGTTGGGCTCCTTCTAAAGCATTTCTTGCAAAATTAAGAAATACAGGACGATATTTAACATAAGCACATCAAAACAGATCTGTATCTAACTCTATCACGTGCGATAGTCTCCTAAGCCTGTATTATAGCCTGTCATGTTTGAGACTGCGTGCTGGGCTGTGTATCTCATCCTAATTTATATGATACTGTCTGGTGTGGTGTGTATCTAAGCCTGTCATGTCTGATACTGTCAGCTCTGCCTCTATATCTAAGTCAATCACGTGCAATACGGTCTACTGTTCCTGTATCAAAGATTCCTATGATTGATACTGCATCTTGAACTGTATATCTAATTCTTTCTTGTATAATACTGTCTAGTGTATCTCTAATTCTATCTTGTTACTTTCTGCTGAGGTGTGTATCTAGGTCTATCATGTGTGATACTATCTGATAAGCTCCTGTATCTAATTCTATCATGTGCAATTCTGTTTGCTGAGCCTGTAACATAGCAAGTCGTGTGTGTGAGTAGGTGATAGGTGGCAGATAATAGAGTGTGTATTTATTTATACAAACCGAAAAAGATATATTCCAAAAAAGGCCGCTTCCTTCGGCTGTGTGGACTCCGTGTCCTATTGTTCTTAAGGGACACCACCATTCATGCAACGTCAATCGCAGACATTTGACTCCTCAGAAGCCATAGTCAATTGTGACCATGGCGATCAGAGAAGCCACGTGTTCTCTGTGGTAGCCTTGAGCCTGCAAAAGACTGCTATAGTTCCTATAATGCCCTGTCTGTGGCAGGCCTTCATTGGAACACAATGGACGTCCCATAGGCTGCAGTGATAATTGCAGTCTGTGGGACAAGCGATCAGAAGATTACATGTTCAAGTCCGCTAGGCAGACTTGAAAAAAGTAAATAAAAGTTTTTAAAAAAAAGGATAATTTGCACCGCCATGTCCCAAAATGCCTGAACTATTAAAATATAAATGTATATATCCTGTACGGTGAACATCATTAAGGAGAAAAAAAAAAAATAATGGCCAATTCATTATTTTTTTTGTCTGGTTATCGTCCCAAAAAATTGAATAAAATGTGGTCAAAAAGTCGTATTAAAACTTTATAAATATGGTATTGCCATAATCAGACCAACTCAGAGTCTGAAAATAACAGGTCAGTTTTATCGCACAGGAAACACCGTAAAATTGAACCCCCTAAAACTATCGGAATTGTGTTTTTTTCCCCAATTCCACCCCATTTGAAATTCTTTCTCCAGCTTCCCACTACATTGTATGCAATATCAAATGTTGCCATTAAAAAGTACAACTTGTCCCGCAAAAAAAGCCCTCATATGTGAACAGAAAAATAAAAAAGTAATGGTTCCAGGAAGCAGCACAAAATGGCCAGGGACAAAAAGGCGCTCATAGGGTGAGTACTTCAGTGTGCAGTTTCCCTCAGGGAGGTATATTTTCTGCTCACCTGTTAGGGTAGTGCAAAAATGGGCAGTGTAGGCGTGTAGTGAAGTAGGGATGTCAGTGCAGCCAGTACTATCTGGGACACCAGAGGCAGGAGCCAGTCAGTTAGTGGAGTGTATGAGATGCAAGAGGAGAGGCAGTTTTCTTGAAAATAAAAAATGATATTGTGTACCAACTTGCTGGTCGTGTTTTGCACCTGCCAGCTATCAAACAAAAGTGAGACCAAAGTAGTCCTACTGCCTCTCCTCTTGCATGGTTCCAGGAAGGCAGGGAGTAAAAAACAAAAATGTGAAATCCTCAGGTCTGGGGTTCTCTTGGAATACTGACTTTTCAGCAAGTGCCTCTGTAAACAGAAGATTCAGACTTACCTGCACGCCAGTCCGCTGTTATGTCCATATTCCGGCATGCAGCTAATGACTAGCTTCAGCAGTGACGTACTGGTTCTGGCCCCATTACCGATGAAGCCAGTGACTGGCTAGAGTAAACCATGTGACCATGCAGCGCTACAATTAAACAAGCCCAGGAAACCATGGGCTTGTTTAATTCTAGTAAACCATGTAAACCCATGCAGCGCTAGAATTAAACAAGCCCAGGATCGGAACAAGGACACAGCGGAGGTATCGGAGTGGCAGGGAGCAAGTACGAATATTCTGCTTATGGAGTCAGCTTACTTAACAATATAAATAAGATATATAAATATAAATATAATTCCAATATAACAAATTATATCAAAACAAACAGTCGAGTCACATTATGACCACTTTCTACTTTTGCCACCGCCAGCTTGTAGGGTAAAATAGGTGATTTATCATTGTTGCATAGATTTTTGGGACAAGGGTGGCAGTATTTGTGAAACTGGGCCATTTGTCATCTGTTCTTGTGCTACTGTGGTAGGAGTGTATCGTGAATGGACAACTGGCACCCTGAATGTGGAAACTGCAAAGAACCATGTGTCACTGATGTGAGAGGTAAAAATTGGCTACGAAGGTGTGCGATGGTGGACCGACGCTACAGTTTAGCAGATCACCGCCAAAATGAACCAGGAGCTACTAGATGTGTCTAAAACAACGAACCCCACTGTGTATGGGGCTCTGAAGCAGACGGATGGTCACTACACTTCTGCTAATAAAGTTGCAGCTGCAGTCAATTTTTGCAGCAGTATCGGAATTGGACCTCCACTGATGGGCAAAAGGTTGCCTTTTCTGATGAGTCACATTTTCTGCTTCATCGAATGGGTGAACATTGGCGTGTCAGACAAGATGCGCCAGAGAACAAACATCCTGCAACCATTGTTAGAAAAACACAAGCTTGTGGTGGCAGCGCTACGGTCTGGGGAATGTTTTCGTGGCATTCTCTGGGTCACTCATCCATGTGGAAGGCACTTAGATGATTTGGGTATGAATCCATCCTTGCAGATAGTCTTTCCTGGGGAGAACCAGATCTTCCTGCACGACATGTCATATGGCTAGAAATGTCCAAAACTGGTTGCAAGAGCATGACTCAGACCCCAAGTAATACCCTGGCCTCCTAATTCCCCAGATTAAACCTAATTCATCATCTCTGGGAACACTTTGATCCTCATGTTCGCTCTATGGATCCTCCAGGAGCTGTGGGATGCACTGCAGTCAGCATGGCTCCAAATACCTGACAACCTACCAGGACCTTATTGAGTCACTATTGGCTGGTGGTCATTATCATGTGACTCAACAGTGTATTTAGACGTAGATATATATACACAGACATACAGCGGGCACACTGCAGAGAACAGGTTATAGGCTTCTCATACAAGCCTTCTGGGCGGCAGTGAACCATGATGTCTGCTATGACAGCCCATTGCAGAGATGCCAATTACAGGCTTCACACTGAAGCCTTCAAATGAGCAGTGATGTCAAAGATGATGTCCTCTGAAAAGGTCCTTGATCGTGTAAAGTGGTATTTTAATACTGTGCAGGCTTCGAGAACGAAGGCAAGCACTTCAGACTGTATTGTGCAGCAGACAGTGACGCTCTGTCTACCGCTGAAGCCAGGAAGAAAGTACAGTGGTTCTAGAAACAGAAAAAGGAGAACAAAAGGTCATGTGACCATGACAAAGATTGAGGAAAGGCCACCGTTGCAGAGAGTAAGTATAGATTATCCAATCTTCCTTTCACCGGTTAGCTGGAAGACGCAATTTTATTGATAGGAACTATATGCATTTCTCTCCAGTAAAGAAAGATATGTGGTCTGCAGCTCCAGCTTTCCAGGCTCCTAAAGGTTAAACCCTCCAGTGATAGATACCTTTGTGGGACAACCCTTCTCACGGTTGGTCCTGTTACTTTATTACTATTTTTGTCACTAAAAGCAGGCAAGTCAACTGCGATCAACAGCCCAGACCTCTGCTATTTTCGGAGAGGTCCAGGTCCTCCTGCGCTGCATCATCCATACGCACTGTGGATATTCCCAGCAGCCTCTGCTGTAGATTGGTTGGGGTGACGACACTTATCTCATCCAGTCACTGCCCTGAGCTGCAATAGCAGGTGGAGCCCACTGTCAAGAGTGGCGCTTTTTCTGGATTTAATACAAAACAAAGCCATGCTTATCGAATCCCAGACAATCCCTTTAATCACAAAGGGGAACTCTACATTTAAAGAGGACCTGTCACCTCCCCAGACATGCCTGTTTTAATAGCTTCATGCATTCCCCATGTAATCACAATTCTGGAGCATCTGTTCTTATGGCTCTATGTTGTGCCATTCCTTTATTATGTCTACTAGAAGTTATGACTGAATTGCTAGCAGTCTGCAGTAAGGGTACAGAGGGGTGGTAACCAGTTGGGGGTGTGTCCCTGCAGTCTGAAAATGCCAGCACTGATGGATAGAGTCAGACTGTGCAGGGACACATCCCCAACTGGTTACCACCCCTCTGTACCCTTACTGCAAACTGCTAGCAATTCATTCAGAACTTCTAGTAGAAATAAAAAGGCCTCTTTCACACGAGCGTGACGTATTAGGTCCGGATACGTTCAGTGAAACTCGCACCATTTTGCAAGCAAATTCAGTTAGTTTTGTCTGCAATTTAGTTCAGTTTTTTCCGCGTGCGTGCAATGCGTTATGATGCTTTTTCATGTGCGTGATAAAAAACTGAACGTTTACAAACATCTCTTAGCAACCATCCGTGAAAAATGCATTGCATCCGCACTTGCTTGCCGATGTGATTTACATGCAGCCCCATTCACTTCTATGGGGCCAGGGCTGCGTGAAAAACACAGAATATAGAACATGCTGCGATTTTCACACTACGCACAAGTGATGCATGAAAAACAACGCTCATGTACACAGACCCATTGAAATGAATGGGTCAGGATTCAGTGCAGACACAATGCATTCACATCACGCATTGCACCCGCGCGGAAAACTCGCTCCTGTGAAAGGGGTCTAGAGGAATGGCACAACATAGAGTAATAAGAATAGAGGCTCCAGAATTGGGGGAATACACAGGAGCGGTGACAGGTCCTCTTTAAAAATGTCTCCAGCAGCAAGGTGACGGTGGCGTACAGATAACCAATGTATATCTTTAATGTATTAACTACATAGTGAATCTTTGTACATAAATAGAGGCATCTGCAGACACAAGTCACACCGCAAGATACTCGTACACAACGGGAATGACGACTCCGCGGCTACTCCCATCCTATATGAACCATAGAAAAATATCACATCTTCCTTATAAGATGGAGGCGGGTGGTACCATGGTGAAGGCTGAAGAATACAGGCAACCAAGAGGGGAAAAAAGCCCCAGTGTTATCCTTGGAATCGTTCTCTATCGGGCTTCTCCGTTTTGGACAATCCCCATTTATAAGAGGGGTCCCCTGACCCACAGGAGGAATGAAGCATTACACAGTTCCCATTCATATCAACAGGTGGTCTGTGTAATGCAGCACAGGACGGGTCCTCCTCATTATAATCGGTCTTCAAAAGAAAAGGATCCTGAATACAAGGACAGCCCCCCCATTAAATCAGAATTCCCTAATATATAAAAATCTAATTTGTACAACCATTTTACAACTTTAGCTACATCTGTTTCAGGGAAAGCTAGATGACATCAAATTAAAGTTCCCTAGGCAATCTCTTAAAAATGTAAGGAGCAAAAGCCCTACATAATGGCAGCTGTAACTGTATATGGCACGGGCATTAATAGTTAAGAAGTAATCAAGGAATGTGATGATCATCTTGCGGCTCCTGAGACACGTTCATCCATGCAATAAAACGGGGGCAGCTCAAAAATATTTTGCATTAAAAAATAGCACTTTAGGGTTTTCAAGTTTCAAAGTAAAATATTTGTTCCTATACAATGCCCTATAAAATAACATCTCTCGCTGGTGTACCGGAAATCAATACTCTACCATGGGTGATCTCTTAGCAGATAAAATGTCAGTTCTCCAGTGTACCACTAGGGGGCAAGAGAGTCCACTTAAAATCTGGTTCCTGTCATTCAGCTTGCTTTGGATGCTCAGCTTTTCCTTAAATTATGATCACTGTTGTGGACTAAGACAGACAGGGATGGGTTCTCCTGCACCTCTTCTTTCCTAAGGTTGAGGAACGACTCCCGAGTGATCTGCAGGATTTCCCGTAAACCTCGGTTCTCTTGCTGCCAAGGAATGGAGATAGTTTAAAGTGATATCGGTACAGGAAATTTACAACATGAAGGAACCAACTGAGCAAATTTGTGCTACACTGCTGCTCACCTCAAGCTTCAAGATCCGGTCATAATCATGGTTACCAAACTGTTCATCAACTTCAATAGCTCGTTTCATCACAGCCGTCATCTCCGAGATCTTATCCATGTGATTTTGTAACTCCTGAGTAAAAACCAACAGGGGGCATTGTTATAGTAGTTATATTTACACTATACACTATATTTACAATTAGACATCCAATTGTCTAATTGTGATCGATGCATACCTTATAGAAATAAAAGGCTAAGAAATAAGAAGAAACCAATGTGGATAAATAGAACCGTAAAAAAAGCAATAAATGACAAAAAGAAAGCATATAAATCACTAAAACAGGAGGGGAGCCAGGAAGCACTGATAAACTATAAGGAAAAAAATAGAATATGTAAAAAACTAATAAAAACTGCCAAACTAGAGACCGAGAGATTAATTGCCAAAGAGAGCAAAACTAACCCTAAAATGTTTTTCAATTATATAAATAGTAAAAAATATAAATCTGAAGGAGTCGGCCCTCTACATAGCAATGAGGGGGGTGTTGCAGAAAGCGACGAGGATAAAGCTAAGCTATTAAATATTTTTTTCTCCACTATATTCACTGAGGAAAATAAACTGTCAGATGAAATGCTGAATGTAAAAGTAAATTCCCCTTTAAAAGTGCCCTGTCTGACCCAGGAAGAAGTACAACAGCGACTTAAAAAGATTAAAATAGACAAATCGCCAGGACCGGATGGCATACACCCCCGTAACCTAAGGGAATTAAGTGATGTCATAGCCAGACCTTTATTTCTGATATTTACGGACTCTAATAACAGGGAATGTTCCACAGGATTGGCGCATAGCAAATGTGGTGCTAATATTCAAAAAGGGTCCAAAAACAGAGCCTGGAAATTATAGGCCGGTAAGTTTAACATCTATTGTTGGTAAACTGTTTGAAGGGTTTCTAAGAGATGCTATCTTGGAGTATCTCAATGAAAATAAGCAAATTACACCATATCAGCATGGCTTCATGAGGGATCGGTCATGCCAAACGAATTTAATCAGTTTCTATGAGGAGGTAAGACTTGACCAGGGTGAGTCTGTGGATGTCGTATATCTGGACTTCTCCAAAGCATTTGACACTGTACCTCATAAAAGGTTAGTATATAAAATGAGAACACTTGGACTGGGAGAAAATATCTGTATGTGGGTAAGTAACTGGCTCAGTAATAGAAAACAGAGGGTGGTTATTAACGGTAGACACTCAGATTGGGTCACTGTCACTAGTGGGGTACCTCAGGGGTCAGTACTGGGCCCTATTCTCTTCAATATATTTATTAATGATCTTGTAGAAGGCTTGCACAGTAAAATATCAATTTTTGCAGATGACACTAAACTGTGTAAAGTAATTAACACTGAAGAGGACAGTTTTCTGCTACAGAGGGATCTGGATAGATTGGGGGCTTGGGCAGAGAAGTGGCAGATAAGGTTTAACACTGACAAATGTAAAGTTATGCACATGGGAAGGAATAATGCAAGTCACCCGTACATATTAAATGGTAAAACACTTGGTAACACTGACATGGAAAATGATCTAGGAATCTTAATAAACAGCAAACTAAGCTGTACAAACTACTGTCAGGTAGCTACTGCCAAGGTCAATAAGATAATGGGTTGCATCAAAAGGGGCATAGATGCCCGTGATGAGAACATAGTCCTACCACTTTACAAATCACTGGTTAGACCACACATGGAGTACTGTGTACAGTTCTGGGCTCCTGTGAACAAGACAGACATAGCAGAGCTGGAGAGGGTTCAGAGGAGGGCAACTAAAGTAATAACTGGAATGGGGCATCTACAGTACCCTGAAAGGTTATCAAAATTAGGGTTATTCACTTTAGAAAAAAGACGACTAAGGCGAGATCTAATAACTATGTATAAATATATCAGGGATCAGTACAGAGCTCTATCCCATCATCTATTTATCCCCAGGACTGTGACTGTGACAAGGGGACATCCTCTGCGTCTGGAGGAAAGAAGGTTTGTACACAAACATAGAAAAGGGTTCTTCACGGTAAGAGCAGTAAGACTATGGAACTCTCTGCTTGAGGAGGTGGTGATGGTGAGTACAATAAAGGAATTCAAGAGGGGCCTGGATGTATATCTGGAGTGTAATAATATTACAGGCTATAGCTACTAGAGAGGGGTCGTTGATCCAGGGAGTTATTCTGATTGCCTGATTGGAGTCGGGAAGGAATTTTTTCCCCTTAAGTGAGGAAAATTGGCTTCTGCCTCACGGGGGTTTTTTGCCTTCCTCTGGATCAACTTGCAGGAAACAGGTCGAACTGGATGGACAAATGTCTTTTTTCGGCCTAATATACTATGTTACTATATTCTTGTACATAGGGGGCAGTATTATAGTAGTTATATTCTTGTACATAGGAGGCAGTATTATAGTTATATTCTTGTATATAGGAGGCAGTATTATAGTTATATTCTTGTATATAGGAGGCAGTATTATAGTTATATTCTTGTACATAGGAGGCAGTATTATAGCAGTTATACTCTTGTCCATGGGAGGCAGTATTATAGGAGTTATATTCTTGTACATAGGAGGCAGTATTATAGGAGTTATATTCTTGTACGTAGAGACAGCATTCTAGTAGTTATAATCTTGTACATAGGCTAGCAGTATTATATTAGTTATATTCTTCTATATAGGAGGCAGTATTATAGTAGCTATATTATTGTATATAGGAGGCAGTATTATAGTAGTTATATTCTTGTCCATGGGAGGCACTATTATAGGAGTTATATTCTTGTACATAGGAGGGAGTATTATAGTAGTTATACTCTTGTCCATGGGAGGCACTATTATAGGAGTTATATTCTTGTACATAGGAGGGAGTATTATAGTAGTTATATTCTTGTACATAGGAGGCAGTATTATAGTAGTTGTATTCTTGTACATAGGAGGCAGTATTATAGGAGTTATATTCTTGTATATAGGAGGCAGTATTATAGTAGTTATATTCTTGTATATAGGAGGCAGTATTATAGTAGTTATATTCTTGTATATAGGAGGCAGTATTATAGGAGTTATATTCTTGTATATAGGAGGCAGTATTATAGTAGTTATATTCTTGTCCATGGGAGGCAGTATTATAGTAGTTATATTCTTGTACGTAGAGACAGCATTCTAGTAGTTATAATCTTGTACATAGGCTAGAAGTATTATAGTAGTTGTATTCTTGTACATAGCAGACATACTATAGTAGCTATACAGATAAATGGATGGATAGAAACACCTTTTACAACACCTGCATTCAGTTGGAGAGTAGAAGAGCTATCTTCACTTTTATGCCAGCTATCCCTGCTTCAGCTCATACAGTGAAGGTTTCCATTAGTGGGTATAGTTCTCATAGACGACACTATAAGGTCACTGTCATTACCTTGGAATGCTGATCTTTCAGTTTAATGATGATCCCTGGGTCGTCTTTCTTGCTCGCCATGAGTAAGCGAAACATCTGCTCTCTGTACTTGCTCATAATCAGCTCCAGTGCAGACTGGTGTTCTGCCAAGGAAGTGCGCAGCTCTGTGAGGAAGAGTCAGGAGGTCAGAAGATAAGCTGCTCACAGAGATGTCACCACACACACTTGCTGCAGCACCAAACACCTATAAGGCCTCTTTCACACAAACTATATGGATTGTGTCCGGATCTGTTCAGGAAAAAAACTGATGGTTTTGTACCCAAGTTCAGTCAGCTTTGTCTGCATTTGAGTTCAGTGTTTCAGTTTTTTCCCCGAACGGCTGCAATCAGTTTTGATGTCTTTTTCACGTGCATGAAAAAAACTCTAAAGAATAAGAATCTACTATCTCCTAGCAACCTTCAGTGAAAAACACATTTTACTTGGACTACATCCGGATTACAATGCGTTTTTCACGGAAGCCCCATTCACTTCTATGGGACCAGGGCTGCATTTTAAAAAACGCAGAATATAGAACATGCTGCGATTTTTACATAACGCAGAACTAATGCGTGAAAAACCACGCTCATGTACACAGACCCATTGTAATGAATGGGTCAGGATTCAGTGCAGGTGCTATGTGTTCAATTTACGCATTGCACCCGTACGGAAAACTCGCTCGTGTCAAAGGGACCTAAGTCTATGATAACAGAGTCGTTATTTGAACTAGATCTAATCCTATTCTCCAACTTCCTCCGGATAATGTTGGGAATACCGGCAGGGGTATCCCCACAATTATCTCATTGTCACTTCCCTTCCCCCACCTTACTCACCTTTATTCTCCTGCTGGAGCTCCCGAATCTGTCTATTCTCCTGCTGAATACCAAGCACCAGCGTAGACCGCGGTCGATGTCTGGCTACCTCATTCAGCTCCTGGATCTCGTCCTGGTACTGTAAGTATAATTTATTTTATTCTGTGTGTGGGTATCTGCTCACACCCTAAAAAGATATGAATAGCTTAACTGGATCCTCACAGTGTATATGTAAAGAAGATATTAGATTGCAAGCCCCTGGTGGCAAAAATGGACAATCTATGCACATAAGACATGTATCAGGTACCATCTCTTGGTACCTATACATGTTTTTAAAGGGGCTGCCAGTTTTTTTTTTTATTGTTCAAGGGGCCGGGTGTCTGGCTGCAGTGGCGACGTTCCATATAGCCCTGCAGCCAATGACAGAACTCTGCAGTCTTGCACCGTGCGCTGCTGGGGCCAGTAACTGGCAGTAGAGGTGTACAGGATATCACTGGCTGCAGCCACAAAAATACACTATTAGCTGTAGCCCAGGGAAGAGGACATAGTGGTGGTCCTGGATCTGAGGGGAAGGGGGGGCAGGAAGTTGAGGTACCTTTTTTTTTTTAAATCTTCCCAGGCTGTTTGTGGGCTGTTCATATTCATTTTGGGGGGGGGGGGGGGAATGCAGATTGGCTTAAGTTTTTTGTGCTTCAATGGACCTTAGCTGTCTCCCTATAATAGGTATGGGCCTGTTCATGACTTATCTTTAGCATAAGCCATCAATATCAGCTGGGTGGGGGTCCGACTCTCAGCATCAATGCAGGTCGGTGGATTAAAGGAGCCGTAAGCGCTGTTAAGGTTGAATGAAAGAATTTGTGCTAAGGGACGGAAAGGATGTGGATGAAGGAGAAGGGGGTGCCAATTAGTGGGATCCCAATGGACGGCCCACCATCAGTTCAGGTAACACCGCCCCAGTGGCCGAGCATTTGTCAGTGGGCGATACCGCCACAGACGGTCAGTCCAATCCTCAATGTATGGATGGGTGACAGAGACCATTGGTGAGGGAGACCCCTAGAAAGGATGACATGTACATTTCTGAAGAGCAGACCTGCTTCATCGCTTCCACCCGTTTGTTGAGCACGGTGGTCTGCTCGATGAGCGACTCGGCAGCACTGTCATGTTCCCGTAATCTCTCCACCAGTAATTTTGCGTCGGACAAAACCTTCTCAATGGTGCAGCTCATATTCCTGTAGAAGGGCAAAAAATGACAAAGATAAGAACATAGTTTAGGCTAGTGGGTGTCAGTTACTGTGGGGCGACAGGGGCTCTGGGAGAGTGATATGAAGCAGGTGGGTGCAGGGCAGGGATTACTTTTGGGGTGCTTGACAGTAGCAACCGGCAATCTTTTTTTTTTTTTTTTGGGGGGGGGGGGGTTAAAAGCCACCTTGACATATCTGCAAAATTTGAACATGGCACAATCTGGATTAGCAGGGTGTTAAAGGGGGGAGTTCTGGGCAATGCATAAGTTACAGTGAAAGGGCTGACTACTGGGGGACACACAGGGCAAGTTTCGGGTGTAGAAATAGGCACTGGACTAGGGCGATGGAGGAGGCACATTTTATCATTACAGGACATGAGAATCAGATTACTGGGGTGTCACAGGCTCATGCACTAGATTAACAGGGTGTCATGGCATTGGCTTTAGGGCACTGAGGTAAAGACTGGGTGACTAGGTTGTCAGGGCATAACCTAGGTTACTGGGTGTCAGGGGACCAGTAAGAATTGGGCTGTCATTAAATAGCAAGGACATGGACCGGGCTAATGGGTAGTCAGGGGCGGCTGTGAGTTGTAGGGGGGCTGAAGTGGGTTTCTGGGGTGTCAGCTATGCGGTACAGAGGCGGTACTTAGTAATGGGCTGTTATACCCGGGTTAGAATAGGGGTGCAATATCGGGTTTACAGGGACTTGAAGCGGTAATTCCCCTCCGCCTCTATACGGTCCCGGTTACCGTTCCTCCGTGTCCTCAGCTCACATCCGGCCTCCAGTAACCTGTCACACAACCATACAGCCCCCACCGGACCCGTTACGTCATCCACCGGCGACACTGTCATGCGAACGGAAGTCCACAGCGACCTCGGACTACGCCTGTGCAGCACGGAACCCTGTGACGCGAAGCCATGTACGGCCAGGCGAGAGGACCAAAAAGAGGAAAGCGCGAAAGCGCCATCTATGGAGGAGCTAGGCGGCCCCGGCCTGTGAAAGTGCGCAGAGTGTGGGGTCACCGGGCTGCCGGGTGCGGGGCTGTCACTGCAAGGCCTGGGGGAACATAGCAAGGAGACATGAAGGGTGGAAAGATCCCCCCAGTCTGTGCTCTATGATACAATGTGACCCCCCTTGTCGTCACAAGCACAGTTCCTTGGAGCTCTGAGCAGGTGATTAGAGAGTTCTGTGATACATTGTTACAGTCTGCTGGATGCTATCTGAGTTCATCTTTTGAAATATTGTTGCAACTTTGGTTATTTTTAGACTCTTTGTCTGTTACAGTCTATCTATCTATCTATCTATCTATCTATCTATCTATCTATCTATCTCATATCTATCTGTCCATCTATCTATCATCTAGAGTTCTCCTCCTGGTGTCACATACCTATAGAATAGATAGGGATGTCTCCAGCTGCACAAGGGGATGGCGGATAATCATGTTCTCAAATTTTGCCTCAAAGTGACAATCCCTAAAAGTCACAATGTCTTGTGACAATAGCGCTGAATTTCAGCTGACATGTTGGCCCGGTCCCCACCGCGTCTTCATACGAATACGTTGCATGGGACCCTACGATACTTCCTCCCCACACTCGCACTTATATAGACATTTGTGAAAATTGCCATTGTCAAATTGTATTGAAGGAGGAGAGTAAGTCGTGTAATAAGTTAGTCCTCTGCTTGCTAGTTATATTTTTATTTCTGGGAAAGCTGGGTGACAACCATTAGGGTCACTCACCACTACAGCTTTCCCAGACTCCTGACTGACAAAGTTAGGAGCAGCTACATTTCCTTTTGCTTTTCTGAAATTCAGGAGATCTTGATGATAGGTCCCTCCCCGTAATTGGTCACACTGGCTCTTCACCCAGCTTTCCTGTAGCCCTCAGCGTCTAGTTCAGGGATGGCCAACCTGCGGCTCTCCAGCTGTTGCAAAACTACAACTCCCAGACTGCCTACACCTTTTAGCCCACATCAGGGCATGGTGGGAGTTGTAGTTTGACAACAGCCTTGGGTTTTGTGTTTATAGGAGAAGCCTCTGGCCTTGTACAGGTGCTTAGGTGACTGGACTGTCCACACTCTTGGCCAGCAGCTGAAGACGGGGACACGCTGCAGTTTGGAGCTACGTCAGTTTAGAAGTAGATTCTGTTTGACTCTTGGTGATAAATATTTTCTTCTAGGGAACAAGATGAAAATGTTTTCTGAGTCTCATAAGACTGTGTTTGTGGTGGATCACTGCCCGTACATGGCGGAATCCTGCAGGCAACATGTGGAGTTCGATATGTTGACGAAAAACCGCACCCAAGGAATTATCCCCCTGGCCCCCATCTCCAAATCTCTATGGACGTGTGCAGTGGAAGCATCTATGGAATATTGCAGGATCATGTATGATATATTTCCATTCAAGAAACTGGTAAGGATCCTCTTTTGGAGGGTGTATGTAGCTGCGGGTGCTGAGGTTGTAGTCACTTCCGGTCTCTGGTGCCAATAGCGGCTCCTCTGAGTCCAGCCTTGAAATAAGCCTTGCTAGACATTTTATATATGCTTAAGACCTCTGGCACATGACCGTATGGCTTTTTCAGTATTTTGAGGTCCGCAAAAAATACGGATGACGTCCGTATGGCATTCATTTTTTTTGCGGATCCATTGTAATAATGCCTATCCTTGTCCGCAAAACATGCTCTATTTTGAACGGTCATACGGATGGGGATAGTACACAGGTTGCTCTCAGTATTTTTGCAGACCCATTGAAATTAATAGGTCCACATCCTATCCGCAAAAAAAAACGGAACGGACACGGAAACAAAATACGTTAATGTTCATGTAGCCTAAGAGCTTGAGGCTACCTTTCAGGCACCTAGGCTCTGCTGTTAGCATTGCACCGCTCATTACAGTTTAACACCTCAACGATGGGGGAGATTTATCAAAACCAATGTAAAGTAGAAGTGGCTTAGTTGCCCATAGAAACCAATCAGATTCCACCTTTACTTTTGCAAAGGAGCTCTGAAGCCAGTTTTCCTTTAAGCCCCTTTCACACAAGCGAGTTTTCCGCGCGGGTGCAATGCATGAAGTGAACGCATAGCATCCGCACTGAATCTGGACCCATTCATTTCAATGGGTCTGTGTACATAAGCGTTTTTTTCACGCATCAGTTCTGCGTTGCGTGAGAATCACAGCATGTTCTGTATTCGCTGTTTTTCACTCAGCCCTGGCCCTATAGAAGTGAAAGGGGCTTCAGTGAAAAACGCATTGTAATCCGGATGCAGTCTGGGGGCAGTGCGATTTTCACTGAAGGTTGCTAGGAGACCTTTTTTTTGTAAACTTTAATTTTATTTTAACACGCGTGAAAAACGCATCAAAATTGACTGCACCCGCACGGAAAAAACTGAAACACTGAATTGAAAAGCAGAGAAAACTGACTGAATTTGCTTGCGAAATGGTGCAAGTTTCACTGAACGCATCCTGACACAATCCATATCGTTCGTGTGAAAGAGGCCTTAGGCTACATGACAATCTTGGGTGCGACCAAGGATAGCAGCGCATGGCAGTGCGACTCCGTAGTTTATGTGACCCCAGAATCTCAAAAAGTCAACCCTGCTGGATTTTTTGAGATTCTGGGGTTGTGATGTCAGTGCTCCGCACTAAAAAAAAATAACCAGGAGCCATTGGCTCCTAAACTAAAAAATTTAGGAGCCAAATTCAATTTTTTTGCCGCCAAATTTAAAATGCATATAGTTAAAAAAAAGGACTTGGCGGAGAAGATTAGACGCAGGTCACAGTAGAGAGCCAGCACTACATATAGGAGAATACAGAACCACATACCTCTTACATCCAGTGACATCTTCTGGGGGACAAGGGGACTAAAAATGGCGAATTGCGTTTTTTTTTTTCTTTTCTGTTACGGCCTTCACCAGAGCGGAAATATTTTAAATTTTTTAATAGCTCACACTTTTTCGGACGTGGCGATATGTAATATGTTTATTTTTTATTGTTTGTAAATTTTATATCTAAAATTTGGAATGGGGGCGATTTAAACTTTTAGTATTTTGGTGTTTTTTTTTACTGTTTATTTAATAAAGACTTTCCCCCTTAGGGGTAGAACCTGGGATCTTTTGATCCCTTCTCTTATTCACCCTAATAGAGCTCTATTTGGGTGAATATGACTTCACACTCCCCCTGCTGCCCTGTGTGTAGTACACACAGCAGCAGGGAGCTGACCATGGCAGCCAGGGCTTCACTAGCATCCTGGCTGCCATGGTAACCGATCAGAGCCCTAGCAGTGTAATCTGCCACTGCCAGCAATGAAGGGGAGGGGACCCTGTTGCCATCATATAACAATGAGGGGGGGGGGGGGTGTTTCTTCTCCCTGGCTCTGAGCTGCGATTGGACAGCGCTGCTTTCAGGGAGAAGGAGAGACACTGGCGTCTCCTCTTCCTTGCTCTGAATGTTGAAAATACCAGGGGCCACAGCGGGCGAAGGTAGCGGCGCCCAGGAATAATAGTAAGTGCATTTAGATCCCTGGGCGCCCCTCTAGGTAGCCTGCTACTTAGTTCTTATTTTTTTGACCCATGAAAGGTCCTCTTTAACTTATTTATACAAGTGTCGGCATCGGTATCACAGACCCGTCCTCAATAACAGGGCATGCGATCCGCGGCAATTAACCCCTCAGATGTGGCACCTGAAGGGTTAATAGCCGCGGATCGCATGCCCTGTTATTGAGACCGGGTGCCGACCCCGTGAAAATCCCTTACCCCTCGTGACTTCCGTCCGCCACTGCCACCAATGGGGAGGTAGCAGAGAAGGAGCTGTGGCCACCCATGAATGTAAAGCATATTAATAAGTGTCGGCAGTGGTATCACAGACCCGGTGTTCTATCAAAAAACCTTAAAGTAAATCCCTTACTTCTGGTGACGCGGCTGCACCGGACATGACGAAGATTAGCTGGAGGAGGGGGTGTGCGCCTCTGTTAAAGCAAACTACCACGGGTAAGGTAAAGCGATGTGTCTACACGTGCGCAGTGTGAGGGTAAGGAGTTTTAACAAGATAAACGACCATCACATCTCCCTACCCCTGAGAGCGCACAGGTGGACACTGACAGCTCTGGCTGGCCTGCGGACACCGCGCATGCGCCCTCAGGGGTAAGGAGATGTGATGGTTGTTTATCTTGTGAAATCTCCTTACCCTCACACTGCGCACGTGCGGACAAAGCGCTTTACCTTACCCGCGTTAGTGCGCTTGTGCACCGGTGGTAGTGCACTAGCGCTGAGGTGCACACCCCGTCCTCCAGCTGATCTTCGTCATGTCCGGTGCGGCCGCGTCACCGGAAGTAAGGGATTTTCACCGAGTAAGGTTTTTTAAAAGAACACCGGGTCTGGGATACCACTGCCGACACTCGTATTAATATGTTTTACATTCATTGGTGGCCACATCTCCTTCCCTGCTATCTCCCCATTGGTGGCAGTGGTGGCCGCTTTACAGTGAGAAGGGACTCCCTCCTTTAACACTGTGCTGGTGACCAGAACATGGCGCAGGCTGAGAGAGCGCGGCGGTCCAGTCGCAAATGGCGACAAGACTAAAAAGTCTTGTTGCCATCTGCAAATTTTACGGGGCATTGGCGACCGTTTTGGTCGCCATCTGGAGCCCTGGGTGGCTTGACTGCTACACCGCGATCCTTGGACACACGAAAGCTGTTGCACCCAATATCGCAGTGTAGTCCCAGCCTGAATGGGTGTCCTATGCTGTTCTGGAGCAAGTGCAAAGCTTTGTATAGACAGCCAGGCTTCTGCTCTAATCGCTGGTACCGTAGGTTCCTCCAGTCTAGCCAATTATCCCTTTGATTGTTATGGTCAAGACTCACCTGACCATGATTAAAGGGGTCTCCGCCCCTTCAATAGTGTCCCTGTGAAAATCCTTATGCAATAAGTTCTGGGGACCTAGAAACTGTTGCCCCAAAAGCAGCCTGTGTCATAGTAAGGCCTCTTTCACACTTGCGTTCTGAGGATCCGGCAGGCACTTCCGTCCCGCCGGATCCGTCAGAACGCAAGTCGCCTGAAAGCATTAGAAGACTGATCAGGATCCTGATCAGTCTTCGAAATCCTTTGAGGTTACTATGGCAGCCAGGACGCTATTAAAGTCCTGGTTGCCATAGTAGTAGTGGGTAGCGGTATACTTACAGTCCGTGCGGCTCCCGGGGCGCTCCAGAATGACGTCAGAGTGCCCCATGCGCATGGATCGCGTGATCCATGCGTGTAGGGCGCCCTGACGTCACTCTGGAGCACTCCGGAAGCCGCACGGAAGGATAAGTATACTGCTCCCCCGATCCCCACTACACTTTACCATGGCAACCAGGACTTTAGCGTCCTGGCTGCCATGGTAACCATTGAGAAAAAGCTAAACGCCGGATCCAGCGATGTGCCGAAACAACGTTTAGCTTAAGGCCGGATGCGGATTAATGCCTTTCAATGGGCATTAATTCCGGATCCGGCCTTGTGGCAAGTGTTCCGGATTTTTGGACGGAGCAAAAAGCGCAGCATGCTGCGGTATTTGCTGCGTCCAAAAAACGTTCCGTCCTGAACTGAAGACATCCTGATGCATCCTGAACGGATTTCTTTCCATTCAGAATGCATGGGGATGATCCTGATCAGGATTTTTCCAGCATAGAGACCCGACGACGGATCTCTATGCCGGAAAACAAAAACGCTAGTGTGAAAGAGCCCTAACACAGACTACAATGTATTGACATACAAAAGAATGCAATTTTTGGTATTAAATTCATTTTCTTGCACATATGTCTTTCTTTTTTTATTTTTATGTAATATATTTTAAGTTTCCAATCAACTGTGATAACCTGACAAATGAATTTAACAGGCTTTTCAGTGCAAAACCTGAGTGGTATAAACTGGCAAAAATCACTTGCTTCTGCATCTGAACTGCAAAAAATGTATAAATATATTGTGATTTATGCCCAAACATCACTGAAAAAAGCTCTTCTCCTGCATAGACAGGGCCTTATATAGCTACTTCCTTAATTAGATCATTAAAGGAGTGTTCCAGGTTTTCATTATATATGGCCTACTTTGTAGTAGCGCTAGAGCTACTGCAGAACAGCGGATCAGCGCGGTATCCGGCTCCCTCTGACCAGATATTGATGGCCTATCCTGAGGATAGCTCATCAATAGTAAAATCCTAGGATATTTCCTTAAGGGCTCATACACACGACCATATGTACTTTGCGGTAAGCAAAAAACGGATCTGCAAAAAATACAGATGACGTCCATGTGCATTCCGTATTTTGCGGAACTGAATAGCTGGCCCCTAATAGAACAGTGCTATCTTTATCCATAATGTAGACAATAATGGAGCGTGTTCTATCTTTTTGCGGAATGGACATATGGAAACGGAATGCACATGGAGTGACTTTTTTTTCCCGACCGATTGAAATGAATGGTTCTGCATACAGTCCTCCAAGAAAAAAAACATAACGGACACGGAAAGAAAATACGTTTATGTGCATGAGCCATGCGGAGCAGCAGTGTTGCAGTTTGAATGTGATGGATGGAAATCACTCACTGTCTGAATAAGGCCTTATTCACACGTCCGTAGTGTTTATGGATCCGCAAATTGCGGATCCATAAACACACCCGGCCGGCAGCCCCATAGAAATGTCTATTCTTGTCCACAATTGCGGGCAAGAATAGGACATGCTCTACTTTTTTGCGGGCCGTAAGATCGGCGGCGCACTCCGCAAAAACTGATGCGGAGAGCACAGTGTGTGCTCTCCGCATCGTTCCGTGCCCCATTCACAGTCAATGGGTCTGCATGTATTCCGCAGAATTGCAGAATACATGTGGACATATATGCGGACGTGTGAATAAGGCCTAAGGCCTCACAGATTGGCCATTACCAGTGAAGACTGAAGAAGCAATGCTGTTGTAATTAGTTAATATGATGGAGCTTCGACTTGTATGGGGCCACACTGCATGGCCCGTGTGGTTTTCCGTATGCGATCCGTTTTTTGCAGATCGATAACAGAAACATAAAATTTTTAATCATTAATGTAATATACAGTAATGTGTTTTAATAATAAACACATGGGCAAAGTGGCCATGGATCCGCGAAAAACGGAAGACATACGGATGTGTTTCTTATGCATTCCATAATTTTTGCGGACCCATTGACTTAAATGGAGCCACGGATCGTTATTTGCAGGCAATAATAGGACAAGTTCTATCTTTCAGCAGAGCAGATATACGGAAACGGAATGCATGTGGAGTACATTCCGTTTTTTGCGGAACCATTGAAATGAATGGTTCCGCATACAGACCGCAAACGGAATCCGCAAAACAGAACTGAAACAGAAAAAAAGGGTACTTTCACCCTTGCGTTTAAGTTTTCCGATATTGAGTTCCGTACTGGCTCAATACTGGAAAAAAACTGATCAGTTTTATCCTAATGCATTCTGAATGGAGAGAAATCCGTTCAGTATGCATCACGATGTAATCAGTTCAGTCACTCACACGGTATTTGGCCGGAGAAAATACCGCAGCATGCTGCGGTATTTTCTCCCTCCAAAATTCCAGAACACTTGCTGGAATGCCAGATCCGGCATTAATTTCCATTGAAATGCATTAATGCCATATCCGGTACCAAGTGTTCCGGAAAACCGGATCCGGTTTCTTGCTCTGCGCATGCACAGACCTTTAAAAATGTGAAAAAAATAAATGCCGGATCCGTTTTTCCGGATGACACCAGAGAGACGGATCTGGTGTTTCAATGCATTTGTCACAACACAAGTGTGAAAGTAGCCTAAGTCATCATTATCACATCAGCTGTTTCAGGGAGCCGCCGTGCTCACCGGCGCTTTGGTGAGCGGAGCCAGCTCCTGACAACTCACTGAGCACAGCGCCGTACAATGTATAGTGGCAGTGCTTGGTATTACAGCTCAGCCCCTTTCACTTCAATGGGGCTGAGCCCCAACTAGGCCAAGTGACCGATATATGATGACAACTCACGGAGCAACATTCCCTTTTAACAGCTCATTGGCGGGGGTCCCTAGTGTCAGGCCCCCGCCGATCTGATACTGATGACCTATCCTGAGCATAGGTTAGTAATATTATTTACCGGATAACCCCTTTAAAGGGGTAGTTTCTTAATACTATGCAGCTATTAACCGGAAAACAGTTTCACAGAACCATAACCAATCCTTGTGTCATTTACAGGTGAATTTCATCGTCAGTGATTCTGGATCTCGGCTATTGAACTCATGGAGTCAGGAAGATCAGAACCTGCAAGAGGTGAGGCTTCTGAAAAGGTCTAAGAAGTATAAGTGGTACATAGTGGAAAGTTCTCCAACCTTCTAATAGACCTGGGGGGGATGAATCAAAGGGGTTGTCTCACTTCAGTAAGTGGCATTTATCATGTAGAGAAAGTTAATACCAGGCACTTACTGATGTATTGTTATTATCCATATTGCTTACTTTGTTGGCTGGATTCATTTTTCCATCACATTATACACTGCTCGTTTCCATGGTTACAGACCACCCTGCAATCCATCAGTGGTGGTCGTGTTTGCACACTATTGGAAAAAGCATCGGCCTCTCTGGTGGCCGGGACCATGGGGGGGCACATAGGCTGGTGCTTTATCCTATATTGTGCAAGCACGACCACCACTGATGGATTGCAGGGTGGTCTGTAACCATAGAAACGAGCAGTGTATAATGTGATGGAAAAATGAATCCAGCCAGCAAAGGAGGCAACATGGACAATCACAATACATTAGTACTTAATAACAATCCCCACTGGTGCTCCAGATTTATTAAGAGGCAATAATGTAATAATTCAGGCACTTTGTCTCGAGTTCCGTGTGCCAGCAGGGGAGCTGGGGTACATTTCTAGTCTAATGTGCACCCGTTCTCAGGAGTTGGGTCTTGAAGATCCCAATCACGAGTGGCCAGGTTGGTGTGAAAGTGTAAAAAGTCACAATTTTGGGGGCTAGTGTCGTTTTGCGCACAAAGTAGCTGCTTTTTGTACGGGCCTACAAAAAGATACAATCCTCCCTTGTTTCACTTCCTCAACATTTTCAAGATCATTGCTTGCTGTCAAACAAAAATGTTCTTGTTAACATCCAGAGGCAGAAAACCCGATCCACTGTAACAAGCCCCCCACCTGAACGTGGACCAGTGGAGTGCCGCTGTGTAGACAGGACGGTTTTTTAGTTTCTGAATGTAACCAATGAAAGTTCCCATTCGGTAATCTAAAAAATATTGACGAACTGAAACATAAATTACGGTATATTAGATTTAACGGTGTAAATTTTAGAGCTTTTCATTATACAGTAAATAAGATTGTAGAGTTTGTTGTACCCTATCAGCCATGGCAAGATGGGGGAAATCTGGTTGTGGGATGAGTGACATGAAGTGTAGAAGCCCCCCACCCCATGTCACAAATCTGTCTCCATGTGCATGCCTGATATCAGCTGCTCCTTGTTTTACTGACTTGCCTTTTTGCTGTCTCTTCAGTTAATGGCAGCCTTAGCCACCATTGGACCCCCAAACCCCCGCGCTGACCCTGAATGTTGCAGCATTCTGCATGGACTGGTGGCCGCTGTAGAAGCGTTGTGTAAAGTTACCGATTATCAGCATGCATCCCGGGCTACAATGATGGAGAGCGCAGAATGCGTCGCGAACAGAGGGAGAATAATCTGTCTGACCAATGCGAAGAGGTAGCCCTCCTCCTTTATAGATGGATTCCGGGGGGTTACCGCAAAATGAATCAGGGTGGAGTGCAGAGCACTTGGGGTCCCTGCTCAATGTGACTTTCCCTTGGTGGGGGCAGATCCTTGTCACAGCTGTTTGTTGGGGGGTAGGTCTGTGTCATTGCACCCTTTGATATGGTTTAAGGTGGATCTGCATCACTTTGCCCTTTGGAGGGAGGCACCAGTCAGATGTATGTCCTTCTTGCCCCTGGGGGGGGGGGGGGGTAGATCTATGTTCCCATGCTTTTGGAAAGAATTGGTCGGGGCAATTCCTCTTTCAACGTCCATGTTACTTATTTTCTGTGATGTCTGCCATTGGGGAGCAGTCGTACTGCCACCAGTTTCGTGTGGCGGGGGGTTTCAGGTGAATTAGGACTGTAGGTCTCAAGGTCTCTCTCTGTGTATTTCCAGTGACAGTCATGTCCAGATGCTGGAGGATTGTGTCAGTGAGACAATTCATGAACACAACAAGCTGGCGGCCCGATCAGACCAGTAAGTTCCCCCACATTGCACCCTGTAATCCCTTCATGTACCAGTATGGCGGGTTATTAATAATCCATCTCTCCTGAAGTCTCATGCAGATCCAGAAGTGTGAACTAGTGCTGATTCACACCTATCCGGTCGGTGACGACAGCCTTGTGTCAGATCGCTCCAAGAAAGAAGTAAGTTGTGTGACCACAAGTTTCCCTAAACTAAAGAAATCTCAGATAAATGCTTCCCCTGGTCTTTTCTGTCACTGGGAAAGCCAGATGACAGCCAACATGGCTGCTACTACTGCTTACACAGTGACTGCCACCCAGACAGCTATGTAATACGCCTGCCTTAAAAAGTAGTGACAGGTAAGTGCAACCTCCTGCATGCCGAGGCACACTTTACCTTCAGGACCCTAGGAAATCTGGTTAGCAAGCCATGGGGGAGCAATACGTGACCATATTGGTCATCGGTTAAACTTTTGGTAAATGAATGAATAAACATATTATTAGAGGGAAATTAAAATGTTTGTCCAACACTTTTTAAAACGAACCAGATTGTAGGGAGGCTTGTGAAATAAAGGATCCAATCTTTACTTATCTGCTGAAGGTTCCTCTGGTCCAGTCCCCCAGAGGGACCTTTAGCGGGTGGGTAAACTTTTTTTCTCTTTGTTTTCTAAGCCTGTTTGAAAAAAAGTGTTGGACAGACCCTTTAAATGTCCAAACTGCTTTCCTGATTTCTAGTTTATACTTTGAACTCTGTAATATTACCATATGGATTAAGCTGCCCCTAGTGGTGGCTTCTGGCAGCATGAATTTTTTCAGTATGGTTTACAGGGGCATTCCAGTTTCATGATATTGATGAGCCTGATGACCTATCCTACCTACACTGCTGCTACAATGTGAACTGCGTGCGGGTAAACATGGAAGAGGACGCAATGGTTGCACGAGTGCCGCACCTTGTTGTGCTATGCTGTTTCCATAGCTCTCATGCAAGGCAATGAGAGCTACTGAAACAGCAGAGCGCCGGAAAGTGGTCGGGATTGTCTCATCTCGCCTTGGTAATGGCGAGATGAGACAGCCCCTTTAAAGGGGTTGTCCTGGTTCAGAGCTGAACCCGGATATATCCCCTTTTTCACCCAGACAGCCCCCCTGACTTGAGCATTGGAGCAGTTCATGCTCCGATGCTCTCCTTTGCCCTGCGCTAAATCGCGCAGGGCAAAGGCACTTTCTGGAGTTCCAGTGACGAAGCGGGCTCTCCATAGGGCTGCCAGGCGGAGGCTTCTGCCCAGCAGTGAGTCCAGTGACGTCACCAGCACTGATAGGCGGGCTTTAGCGCTGCCCTAGCCCGTAAAGCGGCTAGGGCAGCGCTAAAGCCCGCCCATCAGAGCTGGTGACGTCACCGAACACACTTCCGGGCAGAAGCCCCCGCTCGGCAGTGTGTTATTATAAATAAAAGAGCCCTTGCCCTGCGCGATCCTGCGCAGGGCAAGGGAGAGCATCGGAGCATATCAGGGGGGCTGCCTGTGTGACATTATGGGTATGTCCGGGTTCAGCTCTGTACCCAGACAACCCCTTTTAAAGATAAATTATAAATATCATAATATCATGAAACCAGAACACCCCTTCAAAGTGGTATTCCAGTATAAAGAAAAATGATCTTGGGTGGGCATGAAATGGTAAAGAAATAAACTAGTTTATACTCGCCTCACCGATCCCCTGCCGGCCCCCAGTCCCTCCTGTGTCCCACTTCCTGCTCGTATGTAGACACGGCTGGGAATGCTGCTCAGCCGATCACTGGCTACAGCGATACCCTGCCTCAGCCGGCATTCCCTGCCATTTCCTGCTGTGCTGATGTCAGCAAGAAGGGGCGCACAGTGGGGACCCAAGCACTGTCGGAATGACACAACTGGGGATCAGTGAGTTGATTATAAGCTAGTTTACCTTTTTAACCAATTCATGGTGTTCCAATAGTTTTTTTCTTTTTTTTTCCCCTTCTCCTGGGATACCCCTTTAAAAGGGTTGTCCAGGATTTTGATATTGATGACCTTTCCTCAGAATAGGCCATCTATTTCTCATACGACACCCCATACCCAATGTAGCTCCGATGCTGGAAGTCTGTGCTGGAACTACACGCCTCTGTCCATTGTGTAGTGGGCAAACTGGTAAATGCCGCACTGCTCCCATTCACTTGCAGTAACCAGCTGTGGCCACCTCACAGTGAATAGAACCGTGTAGTTCCAGAGCTACAAGGTAACAGCCGATCAGCAGGGGTGTCGGACCCCTGCCAAACTGTTAATTATGGCCTACCCTGAGTATAGGCCCTCAATAACAAAACCCTTGAAGGGAATCTGTCAGCACCATGTTAACTTTTAAATGGTGCAAAATGATAGGGCTGCTTCCCAGTGTTATACCCATACATTTAGCTGCCAGATCTGCCCCTTCAAACTCATATTTTGATCCATATGAAAACTAACTCTCAAGTGCACCAGAAGCGGGCTGAACCCACTTGTTGCACCATAGCTCTGGCCCTTATCACTTCCAGTGCTGCCCTTTCTTGTTTGATTGACACGGGAGAAGCAAGAGACTGAAGCACTGAAAGGGGCAGACCTGTGGTGCGCTGAGTTTGGACTAGCCCTTAGTGCACTTGAGAACTAATATGCATATGGATCAAAAGACTGCAGGATCAGATCAAGCATCTAAACGTAAGGGTATTATATGGAGAGACAGCCAGTGTCGGACTGGGGTGCCTAGGGCCCACCAGTAAAATGTATTTTGGGGGCCCACCGTGCAGATACATTCAAATATAATAAATAATCTAACAAGTTTTTTATATGAACATAGGCTGGTTGAGGTGCTGTACATTGAATATATGTATGTACTGTGTTATGTGCCACTTGTGCGGGAGGGGGGGGTACTAGGGGCCTGCCTTGCTCAGCGGCCCACCGGAGGATTCCCCTGTACCCCTGTGGGCCAATCCGAGCCTGGAGACGGCTTAGAAGAGAAAAATAAGGCATGCTTCCATGGTGTTAAATCACGGATGTGTGAATGCGCACATTGAAATCAATAGGTATGTGTCCTGTCTGCAGAGAACATGGACAGCGCACATCCTTGATTGACTGATGTCTGAACAAGGCCTACGTGTGGCTTCTCCTTTAATATCTAGGCACACCATTACTGTGCTTTACTCTCCTCCCCAGCTCTCCTCAGTTTTGACCAGTGAGGTCCACAGCGTCCGTGCTGGCAGACATCTTGCTACTAAACTCAACCATCTGGTACAGCTCCACTTTGACCTGGCTTCCACCACTATAACCAACATTCCCATGAAGGTAAGACCCCCACACACCAGCCACGCTTGTGCTTCTTTTTCAAAAACTATTTTCATATTTATTATTTTTTTCATATAATTTTTGTTAAAGTTTTTGCTTTTTTTTTCCCTCCCCATATCATATTTTTCTGTTTTTCACTAGCCCACAATCAGTGTCTGTGATCAGGTTAGTACATTTTGGAAACAGCCTCTTTCCAATACAACCAAAATCTGTCCTTAGAACGTGTTGCCGGATAAACTGGCTTCCTGCTTAAATTCTATTACAGGAGCATACAGTAAAAAAAAAAATTCACCCATCCCCCGCTGCGTGGGTTGTAGCTGCATAGAATTCTCTCCCCTCCTGTGTACTGTGGTGTCTACTCTGTGTGCTTTTACCCATTTTTATACCCTCCCACCTTGTGTAACCTCTGGTGAGACCTAACCTGTGCTCAGAGCCTTCTGGCTTTGCTGCCTTAGAAAACTAACAGAAAAAAAAATTCTCCCCATAATGCCCTTTTACTGAAAAATGTTCTATTTGCAGTGTAATGTTGCTTACAACGTTTGCCCATAAAATAAGAAATATCAATTATTGAGTCAATTTTTGGGAAAAATGTTAAAACTTTCTTTCAGTAGTTTATGGAAAAGTGGCCAGGTCCCCAATATGGCTTTCTTACCCAGCTGGACTCTTATGGGCATTATTATTTAAATGGGTTTTCTGGAGATTCTACATTGGTGTAGCCTTGGGTTAGGCCATCAGTGTTTTGGGTGTTGGTCCCACCAACCGCACAGGATACAGGAAACGTGACTGAAAGGAATTTTTAACAAATGAGTGACTCCATTTTTTCTTTCTTTCCCCATTTAAGGCATCACTTTATCTTCAGTGTAGGTGCGGGCATTCTGGCTGAAATACAACAGAGAGTCATACAGTCTGTCCCAATGATGCGTCTATGTTCATTTTGAGGGTTCGGTTTGGTATAATTTAAAGAGACTGTCCGAAATAACAAAATAGGTTTCCCATGCCACCAAAAACCCTAAAGTGAACTTTCGGTAAATATTCAATATAGTTTGATTAAAACCTGTTCTAAATTTGCAGACAAAAATTTTTCTAATATACCTTAAAGGGTTTCTGTCACCAGGATTACACATTATAAGCTGTCTGACATTAGCTATGTGCTAATGTCAGATCAGCTTGATAATGTGCTTTATATGTATTTCTGATGTATATTTAGGCTAAAAAACGTCTTTTTATAATATGTAAATTAGCCTCTAGGAGCAGGGGGGGCGTTGCCCCTGCTCCTAGAGGCTCCGTGCGCCAAGCTGCTGCCACGCTCCTTCTTTCTTTGATTGACAGTGCCGGGCAGCGATCCTCTCCTTCCTTAAGCACTGTTTCCCTGCCTGCGCCGCCGCTCTGTATTCGGTGCAGGACAGCAGGCACCAGCGTCCTCTGCTCACCGCGCCTGCGCCGAATACAGAGCGGCGTCGCAGGCGCGGGATTTAGCAGGGAGACAGTGTCGGAGGCAGGAGAGGATCGCTGCCCGGCACTGTCAATCAAAGAAAGAAGGAGCGTGGCAGCAGCTTGGCGCACGGAGCCTCTAGGAGCAGGGGCAACGCTAATGTCAGACAGCTTGTAATGTGTAATCCTAGTGACAGAAACCCTTTAAAGTGTAACTGCCGTTTAAATGTTATGTTTTTGCTAATGGTTGGGGCAAGTGATAGGTAACATTTTTCTAATATACTTTATTTATCCAAAACGTTTGTTTTTTTATTGCATAGAAAGTGGTAATGTAGCTGTAATTTTAACTCCTAAGACGCCTGTGGCCACTGGGGGAGCACAGGAGGCAGAAGCATAGCGCCCGCACAGCCCGTCTCCCCTTTAGAAACAGGAGACGGATGGCCCTTAGCAACGCTCATTTCAGAGACTGCTGCTAAGGGCCATTTCAGACCCAGTTTTCTAATAAAAATAAATGTTTTGGATAAATAAAGTGTATTAGAAAAATGTTACCTATCACTTGCCCCAACCGTTAGCAAAAAAATAACATTTAAACGGCAGTAACACTTTAATAATATTTTTTTTTGCTTTCCTAGAAAAATAGGCAGCTGAAGTTTAGGTGGCTACTGCACTCTAGAATCCGTACTTCTGTATACAGCTGTGTATGGGAGTACAGATTCTAAAGCGCAATAGACGCCTGAACTTCAGGTGCCTTATTTCTCTCTCGGAAAAAATAATAATATTATAATAATAATAATAATTACGGTATATTAGAAAAAGTATTGTCAGCAACTTTAAAACATATATTTTAATAAAGTTATTTTGAACATTTAGGTACACTTTAAGATAAAAAAAAACGTCCTATACTCTCCTCTTTTGCCAACGCCACTCTCTGAGCTGCACTCCAGTCCTTCTCACTCTTTGTATGTGGCATATACTGTCATCACTGATGCCTCGTATACAAACATTGGGACTGGAGAAAGAGGTTTGTGATGTTTTTTACTTTAAGCATTTTGGTGACATAGGGAGCTTTTTTTTTGTTAACCTGGGACAACCCCTTTAATGCATAACATTAGACTAAATGTATACAGTTAAATCACTGTGTACATACATTACTTATCCTATACTGATCCTGAGTTACATCCTTTATTATACTTAAGAGCTGCACTCACTGTTCTGCTGACGGAGTCACTGTTTGCATACGTTACATTACTGATCCTGAGTTACATCCTGTATTATACTCCAGAGCTGCACTCACTATTCTGCTGGTCCAGTCACTGTGTACATATAGTTGCAAGAAAAAGCATGTGAACCCTTTGGAATGATATGGATTTCTGGACAAATTGGTCATAAAATGTGATCTGATCTTCATCTAAGTCACAACAATAGACAATCACAGTCTGCTTAAACTAATAACACACAAATAATTAAATGTTACCATGTTTTTATTGAACACACTGTGTAAACATTCACAGTGCAGGTGGAAAAAGTATGTGAACCCCTAGACTAATGACCTCTCCAAGAGCTAATTGGAGTGAGGTGTCAGCCAACTGGAGTCCAATCAAGGAGATGAGATTGGAGGTGTTGGTTACAGCTTCCCTGCCCTATAAAAAACACACACCAGTTCTGGGTTTGCTTTTCCCAAGAAACATTGCCTGATGTGAATGATGCCTCGCACAAAAGAGCTCTCAGACCTATGATTAAGAATCGTTGACTTGGATAAAGCTGGAAAGGGTTATAAAAGTATCTCCAAAAGCCTTGCTGTTCATCAGTCCATGGTTGGACAAATTGTCTATAAATGGAGAAAGTTCAGCACTGCTGCTACTCTCCCTAGGAGTGGCCGTCCTGTAAAGATGACTGCAAGAGCACAGCGCAGACTGCTCAATGAGGTAAAGATGAAGTCTAGAGTGTCAGCTAAAGATTTACAAAAGTCTCTGGCATATGCTACCATCCCTGTTAGCGAATATATGATACATAAAACCCTAAACAAGAATAGATTTCATGGGAAGATACCACAGAGGAAGCCACTGCTGTCCAAGAAAAACATTGCTGCACGTTTACAGTTTGCACAAGAGCACCTGGATGTTCCACAGCAGTACTGGCAAAATATTCTGTGGACAGAAGAAACAAAAGTTGAGTTGTTTGGAAGAAACACACAACAATATTATGCTGCGTCAGGGCCTGGACGGATTGCTATCATCGAAGGAAAAATGAATTTCCAAGTTTATCAAGACATTTTGCAGGAGAACTTAAGGCCATCTGTCCACCAGCTGAAGCTCAACAGAAGATGGGTGTTGCAACAGGACAACGACCCAAAGCATAGAAGTAAATATCAACAACAGAATGGCTTAAACAGAAGAAAATACGCCTTCTGGAGTGGCCCAGTCAGAGTCCTGACCTCAACCCGATTGAGATGCTGTGGCATGACCTCAAGAAAGCAATTCACACCAGACATCCCAAGAATATTGCTGAACTGAAACAGTTCTGTAAAGAGGAATGGTCAAGAATAACTCCTGACCGTTGTGCACATCTGATCTGCAACTACAGGAAACGTTTGGTTGAAGTTATTGCTGCCAAAGGAGGTTCAACCAGTTATTAAATCCAAGGGTTCACATACTTTTTCCACCTGCACTGTGAATGTTTACATGGTGTGTCCAATAAAAACATGGTAACATTTAATTCTTTGTGTGTTATTACTTTAAGCAGACTGTGATTGTCTATTGTTGTGACTTAGAAGATCAGATCACATTTTATGACCAATTTGTGCAGAAATCCATATAATTCCAAAGGGTTCACATACTTTTTCTTGCAACTGTACATTACTTATCCTGTACTGATCCTGAGTTACATCCTGTATTATACTCCAGAGCTGCACTCACTATTCTGCTGGTGGGGTCACTGTGTATGTACTTAGGCTAGTTTCACACTAGCGGCAAGGAACTCCGGCATGGCTGTTCCAGTGGGTGAACAGCTTGTCGGATCCTTGCTGCTGCTAGTGCACTCGTGCCCCCGGACTACCGCTCTGGCCCCATTGACTATCATGGGGGCGGGCCGGAGTTGTTCCGGTGGCAGCACGGAAAACATGCCGAGACGCGGCCGGAATAAAAGTACGACATAAAAGGTGCACGATACGCTCCTCACACATATCCTTCATTGCTGTGATGAGTAAAAGGGGCGATTTATCAGAGTTGTATAAAGGGATAATTATTGGCTTTGGGCCAAGGGTGGCGGCATTTCTGAAGCTGTGCAGTGTGTAAATTGTTCACGTGCTGCTGTGGTGACTGTGTATTGTGAGTGGGCAAACTGTGAAAAAGCGACATGGAAACTGCAGATCACCACGTGCCATTGATGTGAGAGGTGAACTTGGACTATAAAGGTGCGGGGGCGGACCGAAACGCTACAGTAGAGCAGCTCACAGAACCAGGAGGCTACCAGATGTGTGTCCAAAACAACAGTTCAGAGAACCCTACTGTGTATGGGGCTCCAGAGGAGACGGATGGTCACTGCACTTCTGCTAACAAAGCTGCAGCAGCAGAAAAGGCTTCAGTTTTCGCAGCAGTATCAGACTTGGACCTCTGCTGATTGGCCATAGGTTGTCTTTTCTGATGAGTCCCGATTTCTGCTTCATTGAACGCATGTCAGACGAGAAACATCAGAGAACAAATATTACTGGAAGGACACAAGCTGGTGACAGAGTTATGGCAGGGGCATTGCTAGGCTAAAACATTCAGGGCCTGGGCCCCGGATGTTTTTCCCCAGGCCCCAAATGTACTGCCTGCCAGATAGATACAACTGTATTGCAATACAATTGAATCTAATGCACTGGAAGAGCTGAAGGATCTGTGATGACATCACAGTCGTGATCAGTGCAAAAGGTGGTTGAGAAGGACCTGCGATGATGTCACTATCATGTGATCGGTGCAGGATAGGATGGCGCTCAGCAGTGAAGAGGGGAAGTCCTGGGGAGGAAGCTGTGGCGAGGTATGTGTCACAGGTAAGTGAAAGGTAGAGTAATGCTGGGAGTTGTGGTTATTTAACTGGTACTGTACGTTAGGGCTGAAGGGAGGGATATTTACATGGGACTGAATGTTGAGGGGGTGATGTTATTTACATGGGACTGTGTGCAGGAGGTGGCTGGGGAGGGGATGATGTTATTTACAGGGGACTGTATGTTGAAGGTGGCTGTGGGAGGGAGTGATGTTATTTACATTGGGGTGTTGTTATTCACACGGGACTCCATTTTGAAGGTGGCAGGGGGAGGGGTGATGTTATTTACATGGGAATGAATGTTGAGGGGGTGATGTTCACATGGAACTGTATGTTGAAGGCTGCTAGGGAGGGAGTGATGTTATTTACATGGGACTATATGTTGGAGGGGCTGAAGGGAGGTAAGTGATGTTATTTGCATGGGACTGTATATTGGAGGGGGCTGGAGAGATGGTGTGATGGTATTTAGATTGGACTCTATGGCGGAGGGCAGGAAAAATGTTATTTACATGGGACTGTATAGTGGAGGGGCTGAGGAATTATAATTTCTGAAGACACTAAAAGGAGGAATATAATTGCATGGGGCATTATACATCCGAGGCACTTCAGGGTGAGCATTATAACAGTAGGGGCAATATAAATACTGGGGACACTTCAGGGTGAGCATTTTAACAGTAGGGGGCAGTATAAATACTGGGGACACTTCAGGGTGAGCATTATAACAGTAGGGGGCAGTATAAATACTGGGGACACTTCAGGGTGAGCATTATAACAGTAGGGGGCAGTATAAATACTGGGGACACTTCAGGGTGAGCATTTTAACAGTAGGGGGCAGTATAAATACTGGGGACACTTCAGGGTGAGCATTATAACAGTAGGGGGCAATATAAATACTGGGGACACTTCAGGGTGAGCATTATAACAGTAGGGGCAATATAAATACTGGGGACACTTCAGGGTGAGCATTTTAACAGTAGGGGGCAGTATAAATACTGGGGACACTTCAGGGTGAGCATTATAACAGTAGGGGGCAATATAAATACTGGGGACACTTCAGGGTGAGCATTATAAATATTGGAGGCATTTTAAATACAGGGGACATTAGGCGTTCTTGTTACTACTGGGGGCTCTATAGGAGTGTCCTATAGATCTGCCTTATTTCTACTAAGCACCATGGGGCGCCTTGTTACTACTGGGGTCTGTAGAGAGCTTTATTACCACTGGGGAAACAATAGGGGGCATTATTTCTACTAGGGGTTCTGTGAGGGCATTATTAATACTGCAGGGTTTTCTACTAACTGAGTCACCCTTGGGGGGCGTTATCACGGTTGGGGGCACTGTAGGGGGCAGTATTACTAATGAGGGCACTCTAGAAGGGAATTACTATTGGTGGTACTTGGAGGAGCACTATTACTAAGGGGGGGGGGGGGGCGCTATCTGTATGGTACTATTTGTACTTCAGGATAGTATTTGGGGTATTGGGGAGCACAGTGAGCAGCAGGATAACACTGGGACTCCAGGTTGGTGGATGATGATAGAAAAGTGAGGAAGCTAAGATTTCCGGACTGAATGCAGAAGATGATGACAGGGAAGATCTACATCGGAGGAGACGTCACCTGGGAGGCCCTGGATGTGAGAGGTATCTGCTGCTGTATAGCAAGTACAGTAAAATGCTGTGTGCGAGGGGAGGGTCGACTTAGAGAATTGGGCCACATTCATTGGGGCTTGGGTCCCGAATCTTTTGAGACCCCAGCAATGTCTCTGCATTATGGACTGCGGAATGTTTTCCTAGCATGCTCTGGGCCCACTCTTCCATGTGGTACCACCTCGTTCGGCTTGTTTGCTCTATTGACCCTCCCCCACGTACCCTCCAGCAACCATGGGATGCACTGCAGTCAGCATGTCTCCAGATCCCTACCAGGACCGTATTGAGTCACTCCCAGCCTGTCTAGCAGCTGTCCGTGCTGCACACGGCGGTTACTCTAGATATTAGCTGCTGGTCATGTGACTCGACTGTGTATATCCTGTATTATATCCCAAACCTGCACTCACCATCCTGTTAGTGGAGTCACTGTGTACATACATTACATTACATATCCTATACTGTACTCCAGAGCTGCACTCACTATTCTGCTAGTGGAGCACTGTGTACATACATTACATTACTTATCCTGTACTGTACTCCAGAGCTGCACTCACTATTCTGCTAGTGGAGCACTGTGTACATACATTACATTACTTATCCTGTACTGTAGCACTGGAGCACTGTGTATATACATCCTGTACTGATCCTGAGTTACATCATGTATTATACTCCAGAGCTGCACTCACTATTCTGCTGGTGGAGCACTGTGTATATACATCCTGTACTGTTCTTGAGTTACATCGTGTATTATACTCCAGAGCTGCACTCACTATTCTGCTGGTGGAGCACTGTGTATATACATCCTGTACTGTTCCTGAGTTACATCGTGTATTATACTCCAGAGCTGCACTCACTATTCTGCTGGTGGAGCACTGTGTATATACATCCTGTACTGTTCCTGTGTTACATCGTGTATTATACTCCAGAGCTGCACTCACTATTCTGCTGGTGGAGCACTGTGTATATACATCCTGTACTGTTCCTGAGTTACATCGTGTATTATACTCCAGAGCTGCACTCACTATTCTGCTGGTGGAGCACTGTGTATATACATCCTGTACTGTTCCTGAGTTACATCGTGTATTATACTCCAGAGCTGCACTCACTATTCTGCTGGTGGAGCACTGTGTATATACATCCTGTACTGATCCTGAGTTACATCGTGTATTATACTCCAGAGCTGCACTCACTATTCTGCTGGTGGAGCACTGTGTATATACATCCTGCACTGTTCCTGAGTTACATCGTGTATTATACTCCAGAGCTGCACTCACTATTCTGCTGGTGGAGCACTGTGTATATACATCCTGTACTGATCCTGAGTTACATCCTTTGTTATACTCCAGAGCTGCACTCACTATTCTGCTGGTGGAGCACTGTGTATATACATCCTGTACTGTTCCTGAGTTACATCGTGTATTATACCCCAGAGCTGCACTCACTATTCTGCTGGTGGAGCACTGTGTATTTACATCCTGTACTGATCCTGAGTTACATCCTTTGTTATACTGAGTACATTATTCAGGCTGTACCTGGTAATCCATACAGGGTGCATGGTGCTCTTGGGAGAACAGCATTCCCTTCAGTCAGTAGGAGAACAGGAGTTGGACCCCCCTGATCTAATATTTCCTAAGACTATGGCATCCGCGTGAAAGCTCTGGAAAACCCTTTTAATTATATTTAATAAATAAACTAATAAAAGTAGGACCTTTTTAACCCTTTGGCTTGTCCTCTTTATGCTCAGACACCCTAATGTAATCGCATGATGTAGTAGGTGAGTGCCTTACCTGTAGATGTTGCTTTGATGCTTTATCTTACATTTTTACACACTTTGTATTTTGGCCAGAATTTCCCATTATGACAGGGGCAGAGTACCTGGTAGCAGTGCTTTTGTCTGGAGCCTGGTACTGTGGTGGGCACCACACCTAATCCTCACAGCATCTCCCCAGTTTGCCTCCTGATTTTCAGGCCTTGGTTTCATTGCTCCCCTCTTTTCTGTGTTTTCTGTGTTCCATGTATTAAGGAAGAACAACATGCCAACACCTCAGCCAACTACGACGTGGAGCTTCTTCACCACAAGGAGGCGCACGTAGAGTTTATAAAAAGTGGTATGTTCTCTAGGAAATGCCCTCTAGTCTCTCTAATCTCTCTGCAGGTATATGGCATTCCTCCATGGAAACAGACATGCCCCTGCCCCCTGCACTCTCCTATCCTGAAGTACTCTGTGCTGCTTAGAATTCTGTTCCTTCCTCTTCACGTCTTGGACCTCCAACTTTACAACTTTATTTCCATTCCTCTCCTCCTGCCACGTGTAGCCCCATAATCACATGGGTGAACAGATCACTGCCTCCCGAAAGATCTGAAATGCTCTGTGCTGCTGAGGACCATGCTTCTAACCTCCCCCTCCCGTGGCTTCTCAATTGTCTCCATTTCCTTCTCACATCATGACACTGTCAAAGACAGCCGTATACCTTCTGATCTCCAATGAGTACATATCTTTCCTGAAACACTCTGTGCTTCCCACTATATACTTGTGCAGGAGATGAAAGCTGCCAAGAAAAATGTTTTGCGACCCCGGAATATTAGACCTTTAAGATGCACAGTTAATTTGTTTTGCCTCTTAGGAGACGGACATGTCGGTAACAGTCGAGAAGCCACTCTTAAAGACACAGTCACTTTAAAATGGTGCACGCCAAGGACAAACAGTGTGGGTGAGTAAAGTCCCAATGACCAATGTCTGTGACAGCATTACGTGATCGGAAAGCCGTGATTCTTGTTGCTAGGACATTGTCCCCTATTGCAGTCACATGCCGTACCACTATGGAGTGGCTGAAAGGTATACCGAGCTGCTGGTCTCTGGCCAAGTGGCATCGCCTGACAGGGCCTTATCATGAAGCCACTTGCATAGTGAAAAAGGGCAGGGCTAATGTTGGCACCACCCATAAGTGGGCTTACATGCCCCGAATTTACCAACTAAAATGGTAATCTCCTTTGGCCAGTAGTCTGTGACTACCTAAAAAAAAGCCTGATGTGGGCATTCATGTACTGCTAATTATTATTTTTTTCTCCCCTGCCATAGAGCTGCATTATTGTACCGGAGCATTTCGGATCTCCCCTGTAGATGTGAACAGCCGACCGTCATCCTGCCTTACCAACTTCCTGTTAAATGGTTAGAGCTACGACTATTTTCGTTGTAGGTCAGATGTAGCTGGGCAATAAGGTGCCAATCTAACGTCTACTCTTATTCCTTTATATGCCCGAATTGCTTGCAGGTCGGTCGGTGCTTCTGGAGCAGCCGCGGAAGTCGGGATCCAAAGTCATTAGTCACATGCTGAGCAGTCACGGAGGAGAAATCTTCCTGCATGTGCTCAGCAGCTCGCGCTCCATACTAGAGGACCCCCCATCAATAAGCGAGGGCTGTGGAGGGAGAGTCACCGACTACAGGATTACGGTACGCTTTTATAGCATTTTCACCCAGCGTTCTAAGTCTCCTGATTGGTAAATTTGCATAGGTAAAAATTAAAAAGGTTGTCCCATGAAAAATACTTAAAGTGGTTGTCTCGTCACAGACAGTGGGGGCATATTGTCTTATAGGCACGAGTCCCACTGCTGGGACCCGCACCTGTATCGAGAACAGAGTCCCGAAAGTGTTGGAGGGCGCACTGTGCATGCGCAGCCACCCTCCAATCATTTACTATGAGGCAGCTGAAAATAGCTGTGCGCTGGCTCTGCTTTTTCCCATAGAAGTGGATGGGAGCAGTGGCCGGTCATGTGCGATGCACTCCCATTTACTTCTATGGGGAGCGCACTTGGTGGTGGCCGGACTGGAGTTCTCTAGCCACCACCTGGTGGGGCTCCGTTCCCGATACAGGTGCGTGTCTCAGCGGTGGGACCCGCACCTATAAGACAATGGGGGCATATCTTAGCGACATGCCCCAATTGTCTGGGATAAGACAACCCCTTTAACATTTTTCAAACAAGCACCTGGATCTGAAGACTTTTGTAATTGCATGTAATAAAACATTTAGCATAGCCAGTGAGCTATTCAATAAAGTCTGTCTGTGTAGCGCCACCTGCTGTTTGTTCTTTCCTCTCTGACCTCCTCACTGAGGTGGACGCACCTGATCTCTTCCATCCTTCAACTGCCACCAACCTTATCTCCTGTTAGAAGCGGTGACATCTACAGGACACAACCCCTGAGCGGCCAGCCTGAAATAAATCTAGCAGAGCATTTTGGAGCAATGAATGGGGAGATCTATGGATCCATGTGACAAACAGGGCTGGTTCTAGCTTTGTTAGAAATATATTGCCATCAACTGTATATGGGACCTGATTTTCACTTTTTCAATTAATCATGGGATAAATCCTTTAAAAGGGTTATCCGATTTCTGAAACATCCCTGTCCCCACCTGCCATAGGCTGCTCACCCCCCTGACACCAGATGTTTTCATCCGTGTGCAGTGAGAAGCAGCAGCCGCGGTGCGGGGACCTGGAGTGGGGTAAGTATATTACCTGTGAGGGGCCCGGCACATGGGGGGGATGTTTCAGAAATCCAATAACCACTTTAACACTTCCCCCCATCACTGCATGTCTAGTCAAAGACATGATCATATTGGATTACTCTGTCTTTCCAGAAAAGAAAACTTATGTTTACAGATTTGCCCATCCAGCTTCTTCTAGAGCCACTTTAAGATCTGCCCGTTTTGAGTATTAAAAGGGTTAGCCAACCCCTATAATGACCCCCCCATGCCCAGGCCCCACATATACAATATATTTACCTGCTTGGCGGGACCCATGTCGTTCCGGATCCTTTCACGGCTGCCGCTGCATCTCCCTATCACTCAGATCAAAACATCTGGTGATCGGGGGGGAGCAGCCGTCATCGTGGGTGACGCTAGGGAGGCTTGTCCCCGTCGCATCCTGCTATTGGCTGCTCCCCCCGTCACTGGATGTTTTGATCTGAGCGACCGGGGGATGCTGCAGCCGCAGTGCAGACATCTGGAGCGACACAGGTGGCAGGGAGCAGGTAAGTATAATATATACGAGGGGCACAGGCATTGGGGGGGGTTCATTATAGGGGTTGGATTTACATGGTAAAACACTGTCCCTTTTCCATGGGTAGGTGAGGGGTCTGATCAGTGGCGGTCTGAACGCTGCTGCCCCTAGCGATCACATGTATGGGAGCCCTTGTTTTTACTATGTACTCTGCTTTCTCTGGCAGTCTCATAAAGTTGAGTGGACTGGCAGCAAAAACACACCGCTCCATTCAAACAGTTATTCTTGAGGAAGCCCTTTAAGGGCCAAGATTTTTTTTTTGTGTACGACGATTGTAATGTAATGGCTACCTAGTTTATATACATGAAGAACCAGTTGATTTTCTTTTTTTCCCTTTGACAGTGATCACTGATTATTTGTAACATTTTTAGGACTTTGGGGAGTTCATGAGAGAGAACCGGCTCATGCCTTTCCTAGAGACTCGCTATAAGCTGGACGGTACGGTAGAGATTCCCCTGGAGAGGGCAAACAGCCAACTGGAGAGACATACCCGCTACTGGCCCATGATCATCTCCCAGACCACCATTTTCAACATGCAGGCTGTAAGTGTGGGCGTCCTGTATAGGACCCATAGGGAATATAGAGGGAATCAGTAGTGACACCCCTCCCTCTCGCTCTCCCGCAGGTGGTACCTCTTGCCAGCGTCATAGTAAAGGAGACTCTTACTGAGGAAGACGTGCTAAACTGTCAGAAGACCATCTACAATCTAGTGGACATGGAGAGGAAAAATGATCCCCTCCCTATATCTACTGCCGGAACTAGGGGGAAAGGACCAAAGAGGTACTGTCATCATTATTTGCTGCTGACGCACATGAGCGGTTCGTTACAGTGTATCATAGCCTGTGGGGGAGGGCAGTTTTTAAGCCCCATAATTTATGGCATGGGGGTAATTCAGGCACAAGAGCTGAACCAGCACCACAAGCAATGGCCGTCAGTTGTCTAGGCAGTTTAACACCTTAGAATCTAAGAATGCCCAACCTGCGGCCCTCCAGCTGTTGCAAAACTACAATTCCCAGCATGCCCGGACAGCCTACAGCTATCAGCCTACAGCCGGGCATGGTGGGAGTTGTAGTTTTACAACAGCTGGAGGGCCGCAGGTTGGGCATCCCTGCCTTAGATGCTATGGACAAAGTGCATGTGTTTAAAGGGAACCTGTCATCAACTTTGTGCTGCCCATACTAACAGCAGAATAAAGTAAAGACAGGTGAGTTGATTTCAGCGGTCTGTCATTTATAAGTTAAAAGTAAGTGGTTGCGGAGAACCAACATCACAGTCATTGCAGACTGGGCCTGGAAAAGAGTCCTGACCACCTGAGAAGAGTCCTGTTTTTTCCTGAATTCCTGCTCTCCTGCCCACCTGCTGATAAATGACAGTCTTCTACCTAGTTTTCTCCCTTCCTGTCTAGTAGAAAACTGCCAATCATCAGCAGATGGGTGAGAGAGCAGAAGGTTATAATAACCAGGACTCTTCTCAGGTAGATTGGACTCTTCTCAAGGCCTGGGCTGCAATGATTATGATGCTGGTTTTCAGCGACCACTTACTTTTATGTGATGAGTGACACACCGCTGACATCAGCATTTCTGTCACTATTTTATGTGGCCCTAAGTGAGGTTAGCATAAAGTTGATGACAGGTTCCCTTTAAGTTTGTGTACAATAGAAACTGTGGCATCCTATTGGCTAGCTAGAAGGAAGGTTAGCCCCCTGTATCACCTCATCAGTTCCTCTGAATTGTCCCCTAATGAAGGGCCCCAGTTCTGCGATCTCTGTCTCTCTATTAAGAGCTAATAGGGTGCCTGTCTGGTTCAGTACCAATTATATTGCAATAAACAGTGCAAATGCCACGGATACCACATTCCTGCCAAGGTCTATTGCTGATCGAAATATTGAGCATTTATCTTCTTGTTGGAATAAAATTACATTGAAGTATCACCGATCACTGCTGTGAAATTCTTTTAAAGAGGTCCTTTCACTTCAGTAAATGGCATTTATCATGTAGACAGTTACTACATGGCACTTACTTATGTATTTTTATCATCCATATTGCTTCCTTTGCTGGCTGGATTCATTTTTCCATCCCATTATACACTGCTCGTTTCCATGGTTACAGACCACCCTGCAATCCATCAGTGGTCTTCCTTGCACACTGTAGGAAAAGCACTAGCCTATGTGCACTCCCACGGCCCGGACCACCAGAGAGGCTGATGCTTTTTCCTATAGTGTGCAAGCACGACCACCGCTGATGGATTGCAGGGTGGACTGTAACCATGGAAACAAGCAGTGTATAATGTGATGGAAAAATGAATCCAGCCAGCAAAGGAAGCCATATGGATAATAACAATACATTAGTAAGTGCCTTGTATTAACTTTCTCTACATGATAAATGCCACTTGGTGAAGTGACACAGCCCCTTTATTTTTACTGCTCGGGATGTCTGTCCTACAAAAATCATCCCACAGGGACCCTTCAACACACATATCATGTTACTGCAGTTACAGGGGAAGAATTTCCGTCCTTGTGGAGGATGGCACACATAATCTCCTAATCGCACATAATAGATGAGCAATTTAGGCAATTTAAACTGGGAAAAGTCCCTTTCTTCTGTCATTAGAAATGTCTGTCGTGTCCCCTTCCTCTCCATGACAAATGCCATTTGTTGAAGTGAGACAACCCCTTTAAGGACAATACACTGCAATACAGAAGTATTGGAGTGTATTATATCAGCAATTGGTCAAGTCTGTTAGTTAGACTAAAAAGAAAAAAATAGAAATAGTAGTTAAATAAAATGTTAAAATAATCAGGAAAAGAAAACAAAACTCTTATTTATGTAATAATAAAAATTGCACAATGCACATAACTTACATCGCTGCATATGACACTACCTGTACTATAGAAGCGACACGTTATTTATTCCACAAGATGAATGTTATTAAAAAAAATAGCTAATTTTTTCCCTTCCCCCACGACAGCACCACAGAGAGAGAGAGAGGATCCGCCTCCAGGGACAGGAAACCTACAGAATAAAAAGGTGGAGCCTCTCCGACCCCTTCAGTGGTTTCCTGTCCCTGGAAGGAGACCTACAGTTTTTTCCCTTAGTACTAACCGCAGGTCTTGTCGTTCCCAGGAGGTTCCTGGAGGGCCTGTGGCTGATTTTTCTGCCGGGGTCCATCGCGCTGCAGGGCAGGCTGGCAGGACCCTAGGACTCGGGGGAGCGCCGGGGAAGCTTCCCCGACTCTTGCGGCAGGCAGGCGTGGGCAGCTTCGAGGAGGCATTGCCACGCTGAAGAGAAGAGGGCACTGCGTCGGCAGCAGCGTGGCTAGGCTGCGACGCAGATCCCGGTTAGAGCGTTCGGCATACTTCCGGCCGCGGTGACGTCAGTTCCGGCGGGGGACGCGCAAATATCGCGCGATTTTGGTCAGCGTCCTGCATGTGCAGAGGTGGAGGAAGAGAGGCTGCTGTACGGACCAGGAGGTTGACTGAAGCGGGCAGTGCACAGGGGCAATTTGCCTTTCCTATCCGGTCTGGCCTGCAAGCATGGAGGAAGAAAGGCAGGAGACGGTGGAGAGTGAGCAGGCTGCTCCAGTCTCGGTACCTGTGCGCTATGGGGGGTTGGTGAGTAGATATGTGAAATGTTTTTACTCAGCTCTCTCCCTCTCTCCCCCTCTCTCCCCTATCATATGTCATGTAGCAGAAACCTAAGAAAGTTTTATGCAAGAAGAAGAATAAGGAATGTGCTATTTGCAAATGTGCTCTTTCATCATCATATGGAAAGAAGTTATGTCATTCCTGTATAGAGAAAACTATTTCTGAAGAGTCACCTTCCCTGTTAAAAAATATCCAGTCATTGATTCGTTCTGAAGTTAAAAATACCCTAAAGGGTAGCAAAAGAAGCCGGAAAGGAGAGAAAGGGGGCAAAGGTCATGATACGGCTTCTGAAGATTCGGATTCTTCTGCATGTCAGTCATCCGCTTCCTCGTCCTCTGCCGATGATATAGAAGATGTTAGTTTCTTTTCCCCAGGAGATACGGACAAGTTGCTTAAAGCTGTATATTCCACCTTAAATATAGAGGACGTGAAAGAGGATAGATCAGCTACTGATGCCTTATTTGAGAAATTAGAGGACAGGAAAGGCCGTGTCTTTCCATGTCCGGACAGTTTAAATGCCTTAATTCAAAGAGAATGGAGGAAACCCGGTAAAAGAGTCTACTTTCCTAAGAGTTTCAAACGTAAATACCCCTTTGATGACGCTGCCTCTTCCTCCTGGGGTAAAGCCCCCAAGTTGGACGTTGCCATCTCCAAAGTTTCCCGTAGATCCTCTCTTCCCTTTGATGATGCGGGTGTCCTAAAGGAACCATTAGATAAAAGGGCGGACGCTTTATTGAAGGGTACATGGGAATCTTCTACAGCGGCCTTTAAGCCAAGTATTGCGGCTTCAGTTACGGCTAGAACCCTTTCCTTTTGGCTTCAGCAACTGGAAATTCAGTTGAAGGATAAATGCCCAAGGGATCAAATTCTCTCCTCACTCCCTACACTACAAAAGGCAGCAGATTTCTTATCTGAAGCTGCGGTAGACATGGTAAAGCTAGGTGCTCAGTCAGCAGCGCTGGCGAACTCGGCCAGAAGAGCCCTATGGCTGAAAACCTGGAGCGGGGGAGATGTAACATCTAAACAGAGGCTATGCAGCCTTCCTTGTCAGGGAGAGTTTTTATTTGGGTCCCAACTAGATGACCTACTGGAGAAGGCAGCAGATAAAAACAAACGCTTTCCTTCCTTTAACTCTGGTAGTTTTCCCTTTTCCAGACAGAAACGTTCCTTTCGTTCTAATAGAGAGAACCCAGGAAGAAGACAGCCTAGAAGCGGAGAACAGAGGTTTAAATCTAAGCCCTCAGGAGGGAAAGGATTTTTGTTTGGCAATTCCTCTGGAACGGACAAAAAACGCCCACAACAGTGACGCCAGGTTAAGTGTGGGAGGAAGATTAAAACTTTTTCTCCCAGCCTGGGAAGATTTCGCAGGTTCCTGGGTTTTGGAGGTTTTAAAATATGGCTTAAAACCAGAATTTCGCACCTTTCCCCCAGAAAGGTTCGTGATTACAAAGGAATTTTGCTCAAAAGGGTCAGCCTCAATAAAGCAGGAGGTTCTGAAGCTGCTGGAAAAGAAGGCTCTCATTCCGGTTCCACGGGGACAGCTGTCACGAGGTTATTTTTCTCCTCTGTTTCTGGTACCCAAGCCAGACGGCACCTTCAGAACGATAATAAACCTGAGGGATCTAAACAAATTTTTAATTTACAGAAAATTCAAAATGGAGACAATAAAGTCCGCGATTCTCCTTCTGTATCCCGACTGTTACCTGTCAGTGATAGACCTCAAGGACGCATATTTTCATATCCCTATGCATCGGGACTTCCAAAAATATTTGAGAATTGCGATTCAAATAGAGGGTCATCTAAGGCAATTTCAGTTCCAGGCCCTTCCCTTTGGCCTTTCCATGGCTCCAAGGGTTTTTACAAAAATTGTTGCCGAGATGATCTCCTACTTGAGATTGAAGAACATCATAATAGTCCCTTACCTGGACGACTTTTTAATAATCTCAAGATCCAGGCAGGAGGGAGTAAAGGCAGTTCAGACAGTTTTAGAAGTCTGTCAAAGCTTAGGTTGGATTGTAAACTTCGAGAAGTCACGACTAGTTCCGGAGCAGAGTCAAAGGTTCCTGGGGCTGAATTTAGATTCAGTGTCACGGAAGGTGTTCCTACCAGAAGAAAAAATTATAAAGGTAGCAGATCAGATAAAATCTCTCTCAAGTCCCACATTAACTCTGAGAAAAGGGATGTCGGTGTTGGGCTCGCTAACCTCCTGTATCCCGGCAGTGGAATGGGCCCAATTTCACTCTCGGGCTCTTCAGTCGGAAATCCTGTTGGCCTTCAAACGGAGCAACGGAAATTTAAATACAAAGATAAGAATTTCAAAAGCTACCCTGAAAGACCTGACTTGGTGGTTGAACTCCCACAATCTTTCACAAGGTATTCCCTGGGCTTACCAAGAGCCAGTAGTCCTTACAACAGACGCAAGCCCTTGGGGGTGGGGTGCCCATATCAGGGGTCAAATATTTCAGGGTCAATGGTCAGAGATACAGAAAACCTTTTCCTCAAACAGGAAAGAGCTACTAGCAGTGAGGATGGCAGTAAAAGCAAGTCTCCCCTGGGTTGGGTCAGGTCATCTCAGAGTGTTCTCGGACAATCAGACGACTGTAGCCTATCTGAACCATCAAGGGGGAACAAGATCAATAACCCTAAGAAGGGAGGCATCTCTATTATTGAAACTACTCGAGAGGAAGGTCTGTCACCTATCCGCCCTTCACATAAGAGGGACAGACAATACAATTGCCGACTAGCCGAAGCAGTTTAAGGCAGGGAGAATGGACTCTGAGCGACAGCATTTTCAAGGAGATAACAGTTGCATGGGGTCAACCAGAGATAGACCTTTTTGCCTCGAATTCAAACAAGAAAGTAAACATATTCTGCTCTTTAAATCCAAGAGAATCCCCGTTTGGGGTGGACGCGTTTCTCACGAAATGGAACTTCAATCTAGCCTACGCCTTTCCCCCATTCAAGCTACTACCATTAGTCATAAGGAAGATCAGGGAGGACAGGGCAAGGATTATTTTAATCGCGCCCTTTTGGCCAAAACAGTCATGGTTCACCCCTCTCAGGTTGATGTCCGTCACAGATCCCTGGATCCTGCCGGAAGTCCCGGATCTTCTGACCCAGGGTCCAGTCTGCCATCCCGCAGTGAAAGGTCTACACTTAACAGCTTGGAACTTGAAGGCGATTGCTAGAGAGGAAGGGGTTCTCGCCAGGTCTAGTAGATACCCTTATAAAGAGTAAAAAGCCAGTTACAGTATCCATCTACGTAAGAATTTGGAAAAAATTTCTTTATTTTTGCAAGTTGGATGCCCTGAATCCCCCAGAATCGGTCCCTACTATACAGATTTTGGAATTCTTACAAAATGGTCTATCCCTGGGTCTATCCAAGAGTACTCTTAAGGTCCAGGTATCAGCCCTTTCTGCCCTTTTCGAAAAAAACTGGTCTTTAGAGCCTTGGGTCATGAGGTTTTTTAGAGGAGTGGATAGAATTACCCCAGTTTTTGTCCCTTCCGTTCCACCTTGGGACCTAAATTTAGTCTTAAATGCTCTTACGAAAGCTCCCTTTGAGCCCATAGACACCGCAAGCATTAAAATGGTCACGTTAAAACTCACATTACTTATTGCCCTTACTACAGCCAGAAGAGTTAGTGAGTTGCACGCTATTTCTAAAAATCCTCCTTACACTACCATTCTGGAGGATAGGGTGGTTATTCGTCCAGACCCAGCCTTCCTACCCAAGGTTTGTTCCACCTTTCATAGGTCACAGGAGATTATTCTGCCCTCCTTTTGTGCTGATCATAAGAACAGCAAGGAAAAGGTTTTTCATTCACTAGATGTAAGAAGGTGTCTCCTGGCATATCTCGACCAGACGGAAAGCTGGAGAAAATCCTCGGCTTTGTTTGTCCTCTTCTCGGGGGCTAACAAAGGCAACAGAGACTTCCAAAAGCACTGTGGCCAGATGGATCAGATCAGCAATCTCTGTGGCCTATGTGGAGTCGGGGCTTCTTCCCCAGTTGGTCTTCGGGCTCATTCCACTCGCTCTATCTCCACCTCCTGGGCTGAGAGGGCGGGGTCTTCTATTGATATGATTTGTAAGGCTGCTACTTGGTCTTCACCGTGTACCTTCTTTAAGCACTATCGTTTGGATCTTTCTGCAACCTCTGACCTGTCCTTTGGTAGAAGGGTCTTACAGGCGGTGGTCCCTCCCTAAGGGATTTTCTCTGTAAATCTCTCTGTGGTGCTGTCGTGGGGAAGGGAAAATCGAAGATTACAATTACCTGGTAATCGATTTTTCCAGACACCACGACAGCACCATGCCTTATTCCCTCCCTGGCAATTCCTTTCTGGTTCTTGTTAGGCACCGGGTGTTGCAAAAAAAAAAAAAAAAATTTTGTTGTTTATATATATTTATATATATTATAAGAGTAGTGTATTATGTGTGATCTAACTATAGGGGAGTCCCTCTCTGGCTCTGCAAACCACTGAAGGGGTCGGAGAGGCTCCACCTTTTTATTCTGTAGGTTTCCTGTCACTGGAGGCGGATCCTCTCTCTCTCTCTGTGGTGCTGTCGTGGTGTCTGGAAAAATCGATTACCAGGTAATTGTAATCTTCGATTTTTTCCCCCATCTTCCAAATATGCGTAAAATTTTTATTTGTTTTAAAGTATAAAAAATATATGCGTTTAGTGTCGCCATAACCATGTCAACGTGCAGAAAAAAGTTAGCATGACATTTTTACCACATGATGAACTCAAACCCAAAAAGCAATAGAGGGATTCTGTAGTGGTGCAAAAAACAAAACATAAAAAACTGCTGCGTCCTCAAGGTCTAAAATAGCTGTGTTAACATGAGGATTTACTGTCGACAAATGCCTCCCACCTGAGGTTTGCTTGGTGCCACTTTCCTACATCTGTTTGACACCATAGTAGCGATGCAGCCACAGACCCTCATGCCGTGCTCGGGTTTATAGTTTTTCAACCGCTGCCAGGACCACTATAGTGGTTACATAGCACACGTTGGGGGAGATTTACTAAAACTGGTGCAGTTTCCCATAGCAACTGATCAAATTCAGCTCCTTTTTCATCTGTGACCTGATTGCTTGCTATGGACATGTGCTTCCATTTTGATTAATTGTCCCCTAATGTATCTGTCTATAAGCTTGTGTATATACACAAAAAACACAAAGCCCTCATACAACCGGGTACCAAAAGATTTAAATCTTTACCAAAGTGATTTGTGCCTATTTTGAACGGTCCTCCTAAGGATGGAGTCCAAAGCCCAATGTTTCAGGCTGTATTAATAAGTGTTTGTAGGTTGGTGGGCCAGATTTATGTACTGGATGTTTACGACCCTGAGGACTGTTGGTTCTCCTATGCATTTGTCCTGATTTCTTTCCGCTGATCCCATCAGGGACGAGCAGTACCGGATAATGTGGAATGAGCTGGAGACCTTGGTCCGGGCACACATCAACAGCTCAGACAGGCATCAGCGGGTAATGGAGTGTCTCCAAGCATGTCGGAGTAAGCCTCCCGAGGAGGAAGAACGCAAGAAACGTGGCAGAAAGAGGGAAGACAAAGAAGAAAAGTCTGACAAAGGGGGAAAGGATGACCATGACAAGAAGTGGTCAGAGTCTGAGCGGTAAGTGCTTTTTTTCTAATCACATTTATTAATCAATAAAAGTTGTAATCATGGGGACCAGGGGTTTACTTCCATTAACCCTTTCGCTACCAGCGGCGTACATGGAGCGACTTGTAAGCATGGTGCCCGCTCGCATGTTTCAAACAGCAGAGACCTGTGGCTAATTACCGTGACCAGCAATAATTCCGATTGCGATACTTAAAGGTTTTAGATGCCTTGATCAAGTGAGAGCACGGCATCTAAATGCGCAAAAACACGGAAGCTCGCACTTCTGGGCTTCCTACCGACACCCTCTGCAGCCAATTGGGGTTGTCGGTAGTTGCTCTGAATACTGTAAGCCTTGCTGACAAGGCTTAAAGTATTCATGCTGCAATTCTTATTTTGGCCACCAGATGGCAGGCCATAAGACATAAGCAATTGACAGTCATAAACTCATTTTAAAAATCCCTGATTGTACAAAATGAAAATTTTAAAAAACTGAATTTATAGGCTCATATATGAGCTTAAAAATCATTACAAATTCTTTTTTTTTTTTAAAGTTTAAAAATATATGTTTGAATCACCCCCCTTTCCGTATAATAAAAAAATAAATACCTAAATAACAAATATAAACATCATGGGTATCACCACGACCGAAAACGCCCGTACTATTAAAATATTTGTAAAAATTTTGATTACGGCGAATTGCGTAATGGAAAAAAGGGTCAAAATGGCTGATTTGCCTTTTTTATTGCTTCTCTTGCCCAAAAAATGTAATAACATGTAATCAAAAAGTCACACACACTCCAAAATGGTATCAATAAAAATTACAGAATATCCCTCAAAAAATTTGTTAAGTTGTGGGGGTCAAAATATGGTGACGTAAAAAAATATATAATTTTAATTTATTTTTACACTATTTAGACAATTTTGTATGGTTGTAATCGTACTGACGCAGAGAATAGGGGGAAAGGGTCAGTTTTGCCACAAGCGAAACGCCGTGGGAACAAAACCCATAAAACGGTGGAGGAATTGCGTTTTTTTCCAATTTCACCCCATTTGGAATTTTTTTTACCGCTTCCTACTACATTGTATGCAATAATTAATGGTGGCATTAGAAAGTACAACTTGTCCCGCAAAAAAGAAGCCCTCATACAGCTATGTGAATAGAAATATAAAAAAGTTATGGCTCAAGGAAGATAGGGAAGAAAAATAAAAACACGAAAAACCTCCGGCAGTAAAAGGGTTAATTCTATTCTAAAAATGACTGATAACAGATGGCCATAGAGTGTATTCACCTACATATAGTAGTTTAGGAATTACTGTCTCTTTATAAGTAAAGTACCGCAAAGTGGTGTTTGTTGTCAGATGTAATTCTTACATTGGTTTTAGGATGAAATCTTCAATAGACAGAGAAAAAGAGGAGCTGATGGAGACTGAGGTGATCAAGGACTCCCCTGATTCACCGGAACCCCCCAATAAGAAACCTCACATTGTGGTGGAGGATGTGGCTCCGGTAGAGAAGTCCAAAGGTCAGTTCTTGTTGAGCTGAGCAACCAAGTTGTTTGTGTTTTATGTATTTTGTGCTATTAAGAGTCCATTCAGACGTCCCTAGAATGGGTCCGGATCCGTTCCGCAATTATGCGGAACGGGTGCAGAACCATTCATTTTCAATGGGGCCGGAAAAGATGCAGGCAGCATGGTCCGTGGCTCTGCAAAAAAATAGTGTGTCCTATTCTTGTCCGTAGCTGCGGAGAAGAATAGGAATCGTCTATTAAGTGCCGGCGATGTGCGGCGTCAGTGTTTTGCGGACTGCAAAATACTACGGACGTCTGAACCAGTTTTCTGCTGCCCTCACTTTTAAATCCTAACAGCTACAGCACAGGCCAGTAAGTCCCCATATTCATGAGCTCACGGCTGTCCCCGCCCACCTGCCTCTGACGGGTTTTTCCATATGAATGAGCAGCAGGTGGGCGGTGACACCCAGGAGCTCATGAATATGAGGACTCATTGGCATGTGCTGGAGCTGTTCAAAACAAGATTTTAACAAAATGGCTGGGTCAATTAAAGAAAGCATTAGCATTTTGCTAAGGAGATCTGTCACTAGTTTATCTTGCCAATAGTTAGGACACCCTAAAACTGGTGACAGATTCTCTTTAAGGGCTGATTCACATGGCAGTGCGAGAAACACTGTTCGTGTGTCAGCTGCATCCCCCGGATCGACCGCGGCTCCCCTGGGGCAAACTGACTGCTTCAGAGTGATTAATGAGACAGTCAGTTCCTATTGGATTGTTGGTCTGTTGTACTGTATTCACATGGTCACGTGAATACAGTACAATAGACCTGCGTTTCGATAGGAACTGATGGTATCATAAACAACTCCAATGCAGTCATTTCGGCTCCGGTGAGCCATGGTCAGTCCAGGGCAGGCGGCTAACACATGGACCGAGCACTGTTGTGTGAATCAGCTCTAAGGGGTGAATGGGAAAGGTCCCTAATCTGGACCCCCTCTATCAGTGGTGACAAATTGGTGTGGTATAATTGTGGGCACCAAACAGGGGTTGTCCGAACCTGCACTACCCTAGTCGAGTGAACTGGACACGTGATGTGTAGAGTTGAGCGAACTTCTACTTTTAGTTCGGCATCCAAAGTTCGGGTTATCATAGCATCCCCTTATGGATTCCAAATGCCGTTATGCTCCGCGGTAGCGGAATCCAAAACGGGATGCTACGATAACCCGAACCCGAACTTTGGACGCCGAACTAAAAATAGAAGTTCGCTTAACTCTAGTGATGTGACGTAGCAGTATATCGAACTGGACCATACATCCACATACATCTATAGGGAGTTGGACCGTTTTAGGTTAGATTATCAATTGCAGAGTGGTAGGGTGACATGTTACAGGTCATGACTTCTCTCTGGTTATTTCCCAACAGGCCCCATGTCCCTGCTGTCCCTGTGGAGTAATAGAATTAATACTGCAAATTCCAGGAAGCATCAAGAGTTTACTGGGCGTCTGAACTCCGTCAATAACAAGGCAGAATTATACCAGCACCTCAAGGAAGAGAATGGGTGAGGGGGATGATATACACGCAGTTGTAGCTGGGTCATAAATGAACCCAATCTCAATCCAAAATACCTTGGAGGTCATTTATCAAACTGATGTAAAGTAGGGCTGGCTTAGTTCCCCATAGCAACCAATAAGATTCCACCTTTCATTTTGGAGAGCTCCTATGCTATGGGCAACTAAGCCAGTTCTACTTTACACCACTTTGATAAATGACCCCCCTTGCGTCTGCATATTAAATGAACGGGGTTGCCATGCTGGTTCTCTGATGGAAATGGAATGGGGTTGCCATGCTTGGTTCTCTGATCAAGTGAGATCACTGCATCTAATGAGTGGAAAAACCCGCTTTCAGGCTTCTTAGCGGCATTCTCTGCGGCCAATAAGGATGTCGGTAATTGATTTAAATGCGCTAGGGCATTTAAGCTACAATTCTTATTTTGGCCAGCAGGTGGCAGGCCAACATAAGAAATGAGCAATTCTGATATGTAAATGGTTGTAAAAAATCCATGAATGTTCAGAATGAAAAACAAAAAATTTGATTTTGTAGGCTCAAATACAAGCTTCAAAATCATAACAAAAAAGTAAAAAAATAAAATAAAAAATAGGTTTCCACTTTCCGTATAATAAAATAACTACATAAATGACAAAAAATATAAACATCATGGTTATCACCGTTACTGAAAATGCCTGTACTATTAAAATATAAAAATATTTTTCTAAGACGGCGAATGGTGTAACAGAAAGGGTCAAAATGGCCAATTTTCAATTTTTTCATTGCTTCTCTTACACAAATTATTTTTATAAAATGTGATCAAAAGATCACAAACACTCCAAAATGGTATCAATAAAAAGTACAGATGGTCCTTTAAAAAAAAATGAGCACCCACACAGCTCAGTAGATCTTCTATATATATAAAGAAGGACGTATATATATATATATATATATATATATATATATATATATATATATATATATGTTTGTGTGTATGTGTGTATGTTCCGCGATCACTCTAAAACGCAACCATCGATTTCAACTAAACTTGGTATACACATCCTTTGCTACCTGGAAAGAAATCTTGTGGGAGTCATACACCCCTACAAAGCAGCTGCGTGGAGTTTGTATGCTCCGACTGTTTTTGCTACACACATATTGCTCTGTAACTCAAAATCTCATTGATCAATTTCTACTAAACTTGGTACACATTCCCAAATAATGACCTGCATTAGCCAATACAAGCCTGCAAGTCTTTCTCTTCATATCCCAACTGCAATACACACCCTCACATGTCCCTTATCAGCCAATAGAAGCTCGCAGGCCCTTAGTCTCCACATACACACAGTTTTACTCCAGGTTTCCATAACAACCCAGCCATTTTTCTTCACTGCTGTAGCTCAGCTTTAGGCTAGGGCTACACGACGATATGTGTTGCGCGACAATAAGTTCCCCATTTACACTGTCACATGTGTCGCACGACATGTGACATGCTGTGACAGTTGCAGAAAAATCCATCTTGGATATCGTGTTGCAGTCGTATTTCACTACGGTTTTTATTTGCCTTCATGTTGCACAAATATATACTTTCCCACTTTTGTATGCCAAACTGTTGGCCCTTTTAAGTGCCACCATGTTTGGCTTTGTACAAAAAATTGTAAAGGAACACCCCTTTTAATGCAAATTAGCATAAACTCCACCACTTTTTATGTCTGGTTCGTAAGAGGGCCCTACAAATTACTTCCCAATGTAGGGGAAAAGGTGCAGACCAGATCTGAGGGTCAGGGCTGATAATATAAGCTTACTGATCAGTGGTTTGTTTTTCTTTTTTGTTTTTTAGATCTGACGTTATAGAGAACGGGAAGACTGGCAGACAGTGAGGAGAAGACCCTCGACATTCATTGTGGGACGATCATGACTCCCTTGATCTTACAGACTTTATAAACTGATTTTTACCCATTTCGCCTCTTTATAACATTTTTTTCTATGAATTGTAAATATAAAGTGGATCCTGGGGAGACTCTGTATCATCTTACCATGTAGTGGAGGAAAGAAGAAAAAAAGGCCTCTTGTTTATATTGAAATATGAAATTTTCTTTAAAATCCAAAGGAATAATAAAGTTGTTCTGATTTTTCTTTTTTTGTTACTAGTAATATTTTTGTAAAAAAAATATATATATATATATATGTATCAAGGGCCCTTTTTTAAAATCTTTGAACAATATAATAGTCTTTTGCTGAGAGACGTTCATGTGGTTTATTGCTGCAACCGTGGCAGCCGGATGTAACGGTTCTGGGCACGGTGTTCGCATGTGGGACTAAACTGAGAGTGGGTCCACCAGATTCAAATTAAAAAACCACAGCAGAGGAATTTCTGTCGCGGAATAGGGGCCAGATCTTGCGTTTGCCAAATTTGCAGTACAAACGGGGCCTTACATTAACAATTTAGCCTCTATGCTGATGGTGAAACTTTTCTCTAGAGGTAGAGGATTCCTTCTTGTTAGGCCTCATGCACACGGCCGTGGGCCGTATTACTGTAGTCCAGGGGCGGCATGATCGCTGTCAGCTGGATTCCAGGCCGGGATACCACAGTCCGCGCACGGCCGTGTTCCACGCCCGTGTGCATGAGGCCTGACAGTCCTGGGTGTAAGTAGGTCATAGGAGAGATGTCTCTATCTAGGCCCTTTGAAATGAATCCTATGGTCCCTTTTGCCTTAGCAGCATCTACCTGACACTGGTTTCCTCTCCACTAACATCCACCTTGTCACTGCTGCCCAAGTACCAACCTAGTGTAACTATCCCTTGAAATCAGAGACATTCAGGGGCATGCCTAATCTGTGTTATCCTTATTTTAGGGTACTTTCACACTTGCGGCAGGACGGATCCGGCAGGCTATTCAGTCTGCCGGAAACGTCCGACCGCAAGTGGCCATGCACTGCTGTGCTGCCGCTCCGTCCCCATTGACTATAATGGGGCGGGGGGCGGAGCTACGGCGAAGCACAGCAGTGCGCGGACGGAGATCGCCGGACTTAAAGTACTGCATGTCCGACTTTTCAGTCCGGCGATCTTTGCCGTGCGCAGCCGTAGCTCCGCCCCATTATAGTCAATGGGGACGGAGCGGCAGCATGGCAGTGCATGGCCACTTGCGGCAGGACGGATCCGGCAGACTGAATAGCCTGCCGGATCCGTCCTGCCGCAAGTGTGAAAGTACCCTTACACCGTTTTTCTTAGCCAGTATACACTTATTGGGTATCTCAGCTCTGGATCTGTGCCAGGTTGGATTACTAGCAGGAGACAATTAGCAGATAAAAAAAATGTTAGATTAACCATTTTTAGGGACCATTAACATGGCGAAATTTGGTGGAGGAATTTCAAGAAGGATATGTCCCTTCTTAGCTCGGAGAGTGGACATCTGCTGCTTGGAGCCGGGGCGGGAGTGTGAGTGTGTGAGCGGGTACACAGCATCCACACGGAACAACTGCGTCAGAAAACGTGGTGGATTCTGCCACGTTATAAACTATTTTTGTATTACTTTATGATATTATACAGCCTAATTAAAATCAGGCTGTGGTTCAATCTGGTTAAAAGGACACTTCTGGCAGAAAGACGTATTTAAACCAAATATTAATAGAAAACAAATGTTTTTAGAATTTTTGGCTGTTTTTCTTTTTTAGCAGTTCTTTGTCATTGAAAATCAAATACAAACGATTTCCCTTCTGTAGAAGTCAGTGCAATAAGACCTACATGCAGCAGTGTTAAAAAGATAGAAACGGAGTTTAAAAAAGCAAATAAATTGCAAAATCATTGCAACTTTTATTTCCATAAATGAAAATACACTGGAAATACTACACATCCAAATCCAAACAATCACAAAATGTATCCAGTAGTGTTTGATCCAAAGTCGCTTTGTTCAAAACTTTGTAATAATACTCAGCTTCGGTTCCGAGTTCGGTCTCAAGTTTTAAAGTGGTCTTAAAAAATCAACTCCCTAAGTTATTCAATGAAGTCACGCGCGACTTCTTGAATAACTTACTTCGGCTCATCGGAGCCCATACATTCTAATACTGTACGGAGATGGATCTCCGTACAGTAGTATTCTGAATTTTTGAACGAAGCAACTTTGGATGAAGCATCCAAAGCTCGCATCGCTCAACTCTAGTATCCAGTTTGTGTTAATCCTTTACAGAAACTAAAGACAGGGAATTTTAGGCTGTTAAAAAAATAATAAGTGCCAGCATTTGTCTTTAAAAACTCAAAAATCTATTTTTGAATGACTGAACTAATATTTAGTGGCATAACCATGGTTTGTAAGAACTGCTTGACATCTGTGTTGTATTGAGTCGACCGACTTCTGGGACCTTTGAACAGGTATTCCAGTCCTGGACGATTGGACTACATTCCACAGTTCTTCTGTATTTTGGGGTTTTATCTCAAACAGCATTTTTGATGTCGCCCAACAAGTTCTCTATGGGGTTGAGGTCAGGGGATTAGGCTGCCATCCCATTATATCAATCCTGTTTGTCTTACTGGTGTGTTTTGGATCATTATCATGACCAGCATAGGGCAACATAATCTCATGTCTATTGACCACTGAGGAAGGGGTAAAGTTGAAACCCCAAAACGCGTTTGGCAGGACCTGCGGTATTTACGGATGAGCAACTGTATATTTGCCTTTATTCACCACCTTCTCTAAAGAAATATAGATTGAAGGATATCTCTCTGGAATCCTGCTAACTTCCGGGTGTCGCCGGACACTGGTTGTATCACAAACCTGAGAGTCCTGCAAACATCTAAATGAACTACTTACCATAAACTTGGTGAACTAAGGATTATATGAACGGGCCCATCCACAAAGGATACCTACAGCGATAGAAGCCGTCTGGAAAGGTAAAAGGCGGTGCGGTAGAGTGGGACGCCACGAATATACCGCAAGCTTTTCTGCCACACCGCCTTATTCTATGACTGTTTTACATTTTGCTGATTTGACCTGGAATAGTGTGGGCATTTCCCTGCAGATGGATTAACACACCTCTCGATTAATTAATGATACTGGATAACTGAACTTGAGGTGTGTACATACACCTACCATTTTAACCTGAAGTGGAAATGTTGCTTTTTTCCTACTTTTTTCCTACTTTTTTCGTGCATTTAACCCCTTGATGTGGGAGCATTAACTGATAATATATTACAGCACATTGCTACATCTGGTTTATATTAGGACTTATATGTCATTATATGTCAGTTTATAGTTTTCATTGTATGTGTTTTGCAGAGAAGAAACATTTTAAAATATTTTTAACATATCACCTGGTGCACAATTAGTATTCCAGTTTTGAGTGCTCAGCCCACCTATTATTTTATATTTGTGTTGGTTGGGTGGCTCGACGGGGCTTTGCAGCTCCACTCCTTTGTTATAGGTAGAGTGAGCCACTATTACCTTTGTTTTTCTTCAAGTATATTGAGATATTCAAACTGATCCATGATCCCTCATATGCGATAAATAGGCCCAACACCATGGGATGAGAATCATCCCCATATCATGATTTTTGCAGCACATTGCTTGGCTGTCTTCACCGTATATTGTGGCGTGAATTCAGTGCTCAGAGGTCTTCTGAAATACGGCCACCAAACCCCAAAAGAACAATTCTGCTTCCATCATTCCACAAAATGTTGCTGTATCTCTTTGGGCCAGTCAATGTGTTCCTTGGTAATTTTTAGGCTATTCATGTCTTTTATTTCAACAATGGACTTTGCAGGGAGTTCTTGCTGGTAACTTGGCTTCACTTAACGGTCTTCTCATTGTAGCAGTGTTCACTGGTAACTTCAGATGTTTTTCTGGTGATGATCATTGGCTGAGCCTTTGCCATCTTGGCTATTCTTCAATCCATTTGAACAGTAGTTCCCGGCATCCCTCCGCATCGTTCAGGTTTTGGTTGCCACTTGAAAGCATCATTTTAGCTGAGCAGCCTATAAAACGTCTATGTAGCTTTGTCTGCTGCTACTACTCAGCCCCATGTCGCCATGTTAGTCACTGTAGTGATGGGCTCCTGAACATTGGAAGCCAGAGTAATGGCAGCCCTGGGTAGGTTTGGCGACACTTAAGACTTTTTCTTTGAAAAATTAAGTAAATTCTCAGAGTTCCTGATCTCTTTACTCCAGGCTAAATAGATCTTGAACATCCAGAAACATCTGAGGAATGGAAATTACTGTACATTCCTCATTAGAGGAAAGCTCTGGACAGACCCTGGAAGGAGATGACCTGATTACAGGAGAACGTTTTTGCAATAGCATTAGAAAAGTCCTTATAAGGTTGGAATTTGAGGTACAGATCCACAGTTGACAAGGTGGGAATCTCCCCTCAGGGTAGATGTCTTGTCCAGCAGGAAATAACCTTTCAAGGCTAGGTACTTATGCGGGTTCAAAGGGAGATGAGCTTAAACATTTTCGGACTAAGGCCAAGTCCCATTTTGACACAGATCGGAGTATGTAAAGCCACATTTTAGCAAACCTTCCAGAAAAACAAGCAAAGCAATCCATCTATCCAATTCCACATATATAGGCTCAAGGTGTTTTAATCCATTTAAATTCCATCTGTCCTACTTGTACACGGGGGCAGACATACCCATTTTTATGCTACTGGTAGGATGTAAGGGAAGATCACATTTTCAGGCACCTAGTTCCAATCTGTGACATGTGAGAGGAGCATAAACGCCAGATTGAAAGAAAAGTTTCTTAGCCACATGGAACCTCAAAAATCAGAACAAGTTGTGTGGGATGTCTCCTTTTTATGGACATGACCGTTATCACTACTTGCCACAAACTGAGAGGGACAGAATACTTGAACTGAGACACCTTGGTTTATCACTCCAGCAGATCACTACCGCCCTAGGCCGAGAAGTCAGCATAGTTCAATATTGCATATCCTGGTATTTGGGAGAACAGCGATGCGCTGCAATGATAGGAGGAGGTGCATAGAGGAGAACCTCTGTGTGAACGGATCGTCTGATTCGAAAAATCCTGCGTAGTCATCCATTCTGTACTATAAGTGATAGTGGACGTCACATCCCAAGCCTAAGGCGGCAAACTGTCTCTACACAAACCATCGGAAGGTGTTTGCACGACATTCATGACAGCTACAGGTGAGATTATGGTGTGGATTGGCATAATGTACAGTAGCCAGACCCAGAGTTGTTTCGATACCAAAATTTTTATTCGGTATCGATACCATAAAAAAGTATTGCGATACTCGATACGATTCGATATCACGCGGAAAAAAAAAAACCTGTGAATTGCGCAATTTTTTTTACTTTTCTGTTACGACGTTCATCGCATAGGTATTTTTTTTATTTTTAACAGTTTAGACTTTAGATATGGCAATATGTGATATGTTTATATATTTTATATGTAAAATTGGGAATTTGCGATTTATACTTAATATTTTCGTGTGTTTTTTTTTTTTTTTTACTTTTTATTTAATTTTTATTTACTATTTCCCCCCTTAGGGGTAGAACCTGGAATCTTTACATCCCTTGTCCTATTCACCCTAATAGATCTCTATCAGGGTGAATAGGACTTCACATTTCCCTGCTGCCCTGTGCTCTGTGCACACAGCAGCAGGGAGCCCCCATGGCAGCCAGGGCTTCAGTAGCGTCGTGGCTGCCATGGTAACCGATCGCAATGTAGGGCTCTGATAGGTTACCATGGCAGCCAGGACGCTACTGAAGCCCTGGCTGCCATGGGGAACTGCCACTGCCACCAATGGAGGGGACCCTGTGGCCACTGCCACCAATGCTCTAAATACTTTAATACTGGGGGGGCGCGGCGGGATTGAGGGCGCCCTGCCCACTCATTGGGCCAGATTTATCATTACACTTACATCTTACTCCACTTTTACATATGCCCAAAGTCACTTTTGGCTCAGTCAGATTTATTAATGGTCCTTTAATACTGTGATAAATGTGGTTTGATGGCAGCAGTTCATCCTTCAGTAAACGGCTTTACAAAAGTCGCACGTCTTTACAAAAAAGTCGCATGTTCTATTAAAAAGTCGCATAAGATAAGAATGGTCCCCCTGGAGTGAAATTGCGCATTTTTTGCGACTTTTCAAATGGTCGCAATAGTAAATCTGTCTAGAGATTCATTTACATAAGACATTACATTGATTTGGTTGTGAAACCAGTGGCACGGCCATTTCTCCACAGTGTCCTAGGACAGTGGTCAGCAAACTGTGGCTCTAGAGCAGGGGTGCACAACCTGCGGCCCGGGGGCCAAATGCGGCCCTCGATACCATTCTGTGCGGCCCCCAAACATCTGGTAAAAGACATGTAGGTCTATGTCTTATGGCTTCTTACATGTATCTTTCATGTATTCTCCAATTAGATGGGAGTCCTAGAACTGTAACTAGATATTTATAGTATATACTGTATGTTCAATATGCCAAAAATACAGTATTTCAGTTGGTAATGCCCCTTTAAGTTTTATTTTCGGCCCTTGGAATTGGTTCAGGCTGACAATGTGGCCCCCGACCAGAAAAGGTTGTGCACCCCTGCTCTAGAGCCACATGTGGCTCTTTAGCCCCTTGATATTGGCTCTTCCAGGTGCGGGCTCACATGTACAGTGCGATCACATTTTCGTTGCTGGTGGCAAAAATCGGCAGGAGGGTGGGGGGACCAGGAAGCGGTGAAGGCTCTGTACTCACCGCTTCCTGGTCCTCGGCTGTAGGCTGTGCAGGGCTGCGCACAGTGTAAGGCGCTCTGTGACGTCACGCTATGCACGCCAGTTCACAGCACAGCCGACAGCAGGAGGAGCACAGAGCGCGGGCGGTGAGGAGCAGCGGCATCCAGGAGCAGGAGAGGTAAGTGTTTTTTTATTTTATGGAACTTGGGGTTGATCTGAGGCAATGGGGGTGATGAGAGGCATAATGGGGGATATAAGTGGTATCATGGAAGATGAGAGGCATCATGGATAATAAAGGGGATGATGAGAATCATAATGGGGGATGTGAGAGGCATTATGGATGATGAGGGGCATCATTGATGATAATGGGGATGATGAGAGGCATCATGGATAATAACAGGGTTGATAAGAGGCATCATGGATGATAATGGGGATGATGAGAGGCATGGGGCCCTTATCTAAGGTCTGATTGGGGGTCATTTACTTTGGGGTCTGAGCTGACGTCTGATCTGAGGGAGGTCTTATTAACATTGGGGGTCTGATTAGTGGTTTGACCTGAGGAGTAATGAAAAATATATTTTTTCATATTGTCCTCCTCTAAAACCTACGTGCGTCTTATAGGGTGAAACGTTGTGGAGTGAAAGATGTAGTGTCGAGGATTGAGAAAGGTATGTTCAGATGGTTAGGAATAACCTTATTAAGTTAATAACAATGTACCTTCCCATATAGTTTATGTTTAAGAAATGTGGCTCTCAGAATAAATGAAATCGCTGCTTTGTTGATATTTGGCTCAGTTGAGTAATAAGTTTGCCCACCACTGTCCTAGGACGATGCCAGTCTGCATGTTGCTTATGCTACTGTGAGCAGGCTGTGTGGCCTAAACGTGTAGCCATGTCCTCCAGCATCTCTATGCTTGTCTCCCATTGAGCACATCTGGGACATCATTGGTCGCCAAAGGGAGATGTTTTCAATATTTTGCTTCCATTTATCATTCACATATCATTAACTTGTCCTTTGATCCTGTGATTTCCTTCATTTCACGATATATCCTTCTTGGTGTTAACATTTCAATGTTGAGGAGTATAGTTATATTCTTCTACATCTCATGCAGTATTATGGTAACGTTATCCTTACCTAAAGAAGACAGTATTATAGTCATTACATTCTTGCACACTGGAGACAGTATCTTAGTCAGGCTCAAACTGGCCCACAGGGGTACAGAGGAATCCCCGGGTGGGCGCCTGGGCAAAGTGGGCCCCTAGTCTCTCACCCCCTGCACAAGTGGCACATAACACAGTAGACTTACTGCACTATGTACATATATTCAACGTACAGCATCTCAACCAGCTTATGTTCATATAAGAAACTTGTTAGATTATTTATTGTATTTGAATATATCTTTACGGTGGACCCCCTAAATAAATTTTACTGGTGGGCCCTGGGTACCCCAGTCTGACACTGATCTAACTATACTTGTGTAAATTGAGGCTTATTATAGTAGCTATATTCTTGTAAATAGGGACTTATTATAGTAGTTATATTCTTGTACATAGGAGACAGTATTATAGTAGTTATATTCTTGTATATAGGAGGCAGTATTATAGTAGTTATTTTCTTGTATATAGAGGGCAGTATTATAGTAGTTATATTCTTGTACATAGGAGGCAGTATTATAGTAGTTATATTCTTGTACATAGGAGGCAGTATTATAGTAGTTATATTCTTATACATGGGGCAGTATTATAGTAGTTATATTCTTATACATGGGGCAGTATTATAGTAGTTATATTCTTGTACATAGGGGGCAGTATTATAGTAGTTATATTCTTGTACATAGGGGGCAGTATTATATTAGTTATATTCTACATGGGGCAGTATTATAGAAATTACATTCTTGTACATGGGGCAGTATTATAGTAGTTATATTCTTGTACATGGGGCAGTATTATAGTAGTTATATTCCTGTACATAGGAGACAGTATTATAGTAGTTATATTCTTGTACATGGGGCAGTATTATAGTAGTTATATTCTTGTACATGGGGCAGTATTATAGTAGTTATATTCTTGTACATGGGGCAGTATTATAGTAGTTATATTCTTGTACATGGGGCAGTATTATAGTAGTTATATTCTTGTACATGGGGCAGTATTATAGTAGTTATATTCTTGTACATGGGGCAGTATTATAGTAGTTATATTCTTGTCAATTATCTTTTTTATTGTGAATAAAAGCGTACATACAATGTGTCACAAAAATAATAAGTCTGAGGGTAGTAGAAACAGTATACTGGCAAGGTGCATTACAGGATGTACACTCATAGCAGAAATCAGAAAAGTGCATGGATCATTAAGCGGAGTATCCACGATTAAGTGTGTTCCTACACAGAAGACTAGCCGCCAAGTAACACATTGAGAGCTGGTAGGTTTAGGGCACATAATCAACAAATTCAAAACAAACAAACAACAGGGGGAAAACCGGGGAGAGGGATCCGGGGAGGGTAGCGGGAGGGAGGGGGGAGGAGAGAGGAGAGGAAGGGGGGGGGGTATAGTTATGTCCTGGTCTGTCGGTCAGAGCTGCAACTCATCAAAGCAGAGTGTGTCGATCAAGAGAAATAGGGATTGCACCCCGTGAGGATTGAATTAGACCAGATCAGAGGTTTTGCTGAGCATTGACGTTGCTCCCTCTCTAGCTGAGCCCGAGTAGAGGAGCACCTGGAGTCCCTACTTTTCCCTAAACCTCATCCACGGTTCCCAGATCTTCTTGAATTTACCGTGCTCCCTGGCCTCCCAGCCCGCCAACTCCTCCATCCGGCAGATGAGATCTACTTTATGAATCCAATGGTCTAACGAGGGTGGGTCTGTCTGCAACCACCTCTGGGGGATCAGCAGTCTAGCCGCTTGAATGAGATGAGTGCAGAGGCTTCCCTTGGATGGAGTGAAAGCAGGGGTGGGGAGCCAGAGCAGCACCAAAGAGGCTGATAGCGGGACCTCGGTACCTGTAATATTTTTAATAGTGTCTGAAACATGTGTCCAGAAAGAACGTATCTTCGGGCAAGACCAGAAGATATGGGACAAATTCCCTGTGCCCCCTTTGCACCTCCAGCAACGGTCCGAGTCCCGCAATCCCTTATCAAACATACTTTTTGGTGTCTGATACCATTGAGTTAGAACCTTATATGAGTGTTCCTGAATCCTCGTACACCTGGAAAACCCATGGGCATTATTGTGGATACGCTTAACATCTGTCTCCGACAGGTCAATATTTAACTCCGATGCCCAGAGTCTCAGGTAATGCGGGACTCCGGTGGTGCTGGGGGTGGCCAAGGTAGAATAAAAGAGAGAAATCATCCTACGAGGGGCGGACGTCAGGGACATTACCTTTTCTAACCATGTCCTTTCGGCCTTATGTTTGTCTCCGTCAAGAAGTGGCTTACAAATAGAGTTAAGTTCAATGGCCTCCAAAAAATTAATTGTCGAGAGGGTGTGGCTCAGTGGATGCGAATCAGGGAGTCCCACAGACGCACCCTCCAAAAGTTCTTGAACAGAATATGTAGACATCTTGCGCCAGATCGGGGGGGCCTGTGTCTCATCCGACCTAATGTATAATGGGAGCAGATCTGCTGGCATAAGAGGGGAAGGGCTGTTGAGGATGTTACCACCCTTTATCAGAGTGCTCATCACCTGAGCCGTGCCTCTGAGCAGTACTTGTGATTTAAGTGTCGAAGGTCCAACACCCCACAGGCCCACCTTTTGTTTCTGGGAAAGCTGCGCTAATTCCACATCTCCCCCCCATGTGCGGTATGCCGGGACCTGCAGCTGCACCCACCTTTTAAGGTGTATAGCTCTATAGTAGAGGTGTACATCTGGCATGTCGATGCCTCCCTGTCTCTTATTACGGACTAACATGTTGTGGGATATTCTAGCTCCCTTGCCGCTCCACAGGAAGGTGCTGAATAACCTGCGGACCTTCACAAAGAATGGAAGCGGAAGGAACATAGGGATCATTTGCAATATGTATAAGAATTTTGGCACAACAAAAGCCTTTAAGAAGTTTTTACGCCCCATCCAAGAGACGTACGGGATGCGGAGGGAGTGTAATTGCTGTTGAGTGTCTTTCACTAATGGGTCATAATTCAAGTGGTACAGCTGGCCCAGATCAGCCGGGATTTTAATTCCCAGATAAGAGAGGTGCGAAGACTGCCACACAAAGGGAGTGGAGGATTTTAATGTTGCGATCACCGCCGGAGGTGCTGATATATTAATAGCCTCAGACTTAGTGTGGTTAACCTTAAAATTCGAGATTTGTCCATAGCGGTCAAACAGAGCAAGGAGATGCGGGAAGGCCTCGACAGGGTTTGAGATCATTACCAATAGATCATCCGCATAAGCTGCGGTAATGTATTCAGGGGAGCTCTTATTCATTTGCACGCCTTTAATCCCAGGATGTTCCCTAATGGCCTGAAGAAGGGTTTCCATAGCCAGGACATAAAGGGTCGGCGACAATGGGCATCCCTGACGTGTCCCATTCTTAATAGAGAAGGGAGGTGACAAGGTCCCATTCACTCTGATACGGGCACTGGGGTGTTCATAAAGGGTCATGATGGCCTTACGAAACTGGACAGGGATCCCAAATTTCTCCAGTGTCTTCTCTAGGAATCTCCAGCTCACCCTGTCGAAGGCCTTCTCCGCATCTATGCCCAACAGGACAAGAGGGATCTGTTTTGCCCTGGCCAATTGGATCACCGACAATAATCTACATGAGTTGTGGTTTCCTTCTCTACCCGGGACAAAGCCCGACTGATCTGGGTGGATAAGTCTGGGAAGGAGGGAGCCCAATCTGTTCGCTAGGATTTTTGCCCAGATCTTAACATCGACATTAAGGAGGGAAATGGGGCGGTAACTGCCGCATTGGCACGGGTCTTTGCCTCCCTTTGGTAAAATGGTGACAGTCGCCTCCAAGGATTGTCTATGTAGTTGGGAGTCCGTCAATAGAGCGTTGCACCATAGGGTCAGGTGGGGAGCCAGAATATCCACAAATTTCTTATAATACCCTACAGGGAAGCCATCAGGGCCAGGACTTTTCCCCAGAGGCATGGAGGCTAGTACTTTTCTCACCTCATCCTCTGTGACAGGGGCCAGTAGAGAATCTTTATCTGAATCAGAGAGATAGGGTAGCTGCAGGTCTTTGAGGAAATCTTCTACGTCTGAGTCCCCACTAGGGTCTCCCAATCCATACAGGGCGCTATAAAATTTTTGGAACTCAGAGGCAATTTCAGTGGTATTATGGACCATGCGCCCATCTGTCGTTTTAATGGCAGGTATAAAAGAAGCTTCCTTCCTCTGTTTCACCAAGGAGGACATCAGTCTAGTCCCCTTGTCTCCATGGGCATAGAAGCGGAATTTAGCATACTGGTACGCCTTGGCATTACAGAGGTTGAGATGGTCCTTTAGTTCCTTCCTAAGTTGTACCAGCTCTTCCTGTGAGGATTGCGCCCTGGATCTCTTATGAACAGACTCCAGTGCCGCAATCCGGGCCAGGAGTGATTGCAATGTATTCTGTCTATCTCTTTTCACTCTACTTCCTAGCGCTATAAGTTCCCCCCTTAGAACTGATTTGTGTGATTCCCATATCGTAGGGACAGATACATCCTCTGTGGTGTTTTCTGCTAAAAACCATCTCAACCTCTGGGCGACCGCAGCCCTATCTGCATCTCTGTCCAGCAGAGTTTCATTGAGACGCCACTGTATAGTAGGGCAAGGGAGGTTCCCTAAATGAAGGGAAGTGGACACCGGGGCGTGATCGGATACCGTGATGGAGCCTATAGATGACGCTACTAAACGGCCCATATGACTATCTGAGAGAAAGATGTAGTCTAACCGTTTGTACACTTTATGAGCTGGCGAGAAAAATGTAAAATCTCGGTCGGATGGGTGTAACAGCCGCCAAGTATCTACTAAGTGGGCCTGAGAGAAGCACTTATTAATACGTCCCAGATCTGCCTGCGTCAGCTGCGAGGAACCATCGGACGCGTCAATGGATGGGTTTAGTGCCACATTGATATCGCCACCCACCAGCCACACCCCCTCAGCAAAGGTGGATAACAGCGACAGTGTGGAGGATAACCATTTGAACTGACCTCTGTTCGGTGCGTAAAGGCTTACCAGTGTTACCATCTTGTTACCTATTTTGCCTTTGACGAAGACAAAGCGGCCTTCAGGGTCTTGCAACAGAGCTGAAAGTACAAAAGGAACATGTTTAGCAATAGCTATGCCCATATAGTAGTTATATTCTTGTACATGGGGCAGTATTATAGTAGTTATATTCTTGTACATGGGGCAGTATTATAGTAGTTATATTCCTGTACATAGGAGACAGTATTATAGTAGTTATATTCTTGTACATGGGGCAGTATTATAGTAGTTATATTCTTGTACATGGGGCAGTATTATAGTAGTTATATTCTTGTACATGGGGCAGTATTGTAGAAGTTTATTTACAAAAAGGTCACATAGACCTACTAAATCCTTTTAGGGGTTACAAAAGGATTTAGTAGGTCTATGTGACCTTTTTGTAAATAAATGTGTAGTATCCTGAGGGTACAATGTGGGCATTGATGTGGTTTGTTGGAGTATTATAGAAGTTACCATTGTTGTACATGGGGCAGTATTATAGTAGTTATATAGGAGCAGTACTACAGTAATTACATGGTATACTCTTGCACATAGGGCAGTGCTATAGCAGTTGTATTCCGGTACACAGTGGGTGGCCGTGATATGTTACAGTACGGGACAGTCTAGCAGTAGATCGCTCCTTTACTCTTCTACTACTCTTTATGCCACTTATGAATGAACTCAATTTCTTGGCTTAACGCAGTCTCTGTTCTGGCCCCGCCCTTTTCCTCTAGCCGCTCCTCCTATTGGCTGCTTGCCGTGCACAGTCCCGCCCAGTGCCAGAGAGCAGAGTCGGACTGAGGAACTTCCCCTGACACCAGCCCGGGAGCTGTGGGCAGAGATCGGCCATAGAGCAGCATCGCACCCTGGAGCCCATAGAGAACAGGAGCCTGGGATCTCCGGAGCACTCTGGGCACCTCTGATTCGAGACCCCTCTCAGCACAGGGACACGTTGTGGGCACACCCCGGAGCCGGTCCTGAGTATGTGACCCCCTTCCCACAGACACCACTTCTAAAACTGGAATCTCCACAACTGGAACTGGAAGTAGTGGGTGCTGTAGACTCGGGCAGCTGCAGCATGCCCCGCCTGTAGGGGGCACTCTTCCTACTGACAGAGGATGCCAGATAAAATGTCCAGCTTCTTATATATCGGGGACATCGTGTCTCTGTATGCGGAAGGATCAGTCAATGGCTTCATCAGCACCCTGGGGTAAGAAGTATGTTCTCTGCTCCTTTATATGCAGGGGGTGCAGGGAGAGGGGCAGCGGGGACACTGGCGCCCCCATCCCCACAACTGCGAACTGCAACCTGTCAGACTGCACAGGAAAGTGTTCAAAACTCCTGCAGAAGGCCCAAACTCTCCGTGCACCCTTCATAGTGAGACAGCACCCCTGTCATGTAATAAGCTGATAATGGTCGGCCCGTGGCCTGCTGGGCAGACAGGGGTATTAGATGCCCCCGAGCCTGCTGTGTAATACACATGATATACACCTCTGAGCCTGCTGTGTAATACACATGATATACACCTCTGAGCCTGCTGTGTAATACACATGATATACACCTCTGAGCCTGCTGTGTAATACACATGATGTACACCTCCGAGCCTGCTGTGTAATATACATGATATAGTACACCTCTGAGCCTGCTGTGTAATATACATTATATAGTACACCTCTAAGCCTGCTGTGTAATACACATGATATACACCTCTGAGCCTGCTGTGTAATACACATGATATACACCTCTGAGCCTGCTGTGTAATACACATGATATACACCTCCGAGCCTGCTGTGTAATACACATGATATACACCTCCGAGCCTGCTGTGTAATATACATGATATACACCTCTGAGCCTGCTGTGTAATACACATGATATACACCTCTGAGCCTGCTGTGTAATATATATGATATACACCTCTGAGCCTGCTGTGTAATATACATGATATACACCTCTGAGCCTGCTGTGTAATACACATGATATACACCCCTGAGCCTGCTGTGTAATATACATGATATATACACCCCTGAGCCTGCTGTGTAATATACGTGTGATATACACCCATGAGCCTGCTGTGTAATATATACATTATATACACCTCTGAGCCTGCTGTGTAATATATACATTATATACACCTCTGAGCCTGCTGTGTAATATATACATGATATACACCCCTGAGCCTGCTGTGTAATATACATGATATACACCCCTGAGCCTGCTGTGTAATATACACCTCTGAGCCTGCTATGTAATATACGTGTGATATACACCTCTGAGCCTGCTGTGTAATATACATGCTATATACACCCCTGAGCCTGCTGTGTAATATACATGATATACACCCCTGAGCCTGCTATGTAATATACGTGTGATATACACCTCTGAGCCTGCTATGTAATATACATGCTATATACACCTCTGAGCCTGCTATGTATTATACATGCTATATACACCCCTGAGCCTGCTATGTAATATACATGCTATATACACCCCTGAGCCTGCTATGTAATATACATGCTATATACACCTCTGAGCCTGCTATGTAATATACATGCTATATACACCCCTGAGCCTGCTATGTAATATACATGCTATATACACCCCTGTAATCAGCGGCAGTATTACACTGCCAGATCATCACTATCGAGCGCTCAGCACTTAGGTTGTGAGTCACAATAAAGTCACTGCTGAGGTTGTGAAGTACGTACAGCGTGGTTGGGGGTACACAACCTGAGAGACCCTGGACCCATCATCTCCACTCCCATGTCAGAAAGTGTATAGGATAAGTATTACTTGCTAGACTGCAACACGTGGATAGACTCTGAGGGAGACCTTGAGTTTCTCTCCAGCCATGAAGGGAGAGGAACAGCCCATGTACCTGCCCTTTAAGTCACAATGAATTTTGTAATCTTATTACACGTCCCTTGACTACAATTACATTGATGATCCCTTTTAGTAATGGTCATTGTTCCCGGGCTTGGAGACATCTTTGTCCTTCTGGGTGCAGCATCTAGTGATGCCTGGCGGTCACACACTGCAGACCAGTCAGACCAGTATCAGTCTATATTGGTTTGTGACAAGAAATCAAATCAATAGACTACTCACTCCGAACGATTTATAAGATAGATCTTGGTTACAAATTGGTCATAGATCAGGTTGGACAATAGTCACGAGATCTTTCTCTCCCTTTATGTCTTCTTTTTAAAAGTTCCATGTCAGTGAATTGAACATGGTTGTGCCCAACATACCAGTGGAAAGTGATATTTTCTCTGGGCAACAGAAGGAGGCCATAAGTGACCTTTAGGGACCACCCTACGACTCCCCTTGTCTGTGTGGTAATGTTTTTGTCAGCATCACCAGTCTTTAAAGTGTGGTGGTGGGCTGTAGGAGACACTACTGGACACCATCAAGTGTTAGGAGGTGGGGCACTGTGATTGTCATAGGTGGAATTTTACGGAGGGCCCTGTGGTTGGTTTTGTTGGGGCACTATGGCTGGCACTGTGTGTAGGTACTGTGGTAGGTTTTGTTGGGGCACTATGACTGGCACTGTGTGTAGGTACTGTGGTAGGTTTTGTTGGGGCACTTTGGCTGGCACTGTGTGTAGGTACTGTGGTAGGTTTTGTTGTGGCACTATGACTGGCACTCTGTGTAGGTACTGTGGAAGGTTTTGTTGGGGCACTGTGTGTAGGTACTGTGGTAGGTTTTGTTGGGGCACTATGACTGGCACTGTGTGTAGGTACTGTGGTAGGTTTTGTTGGGGCACTATGACTGGCATTATGTGTAGGTACTGCGGTTGGTTTGTTTGGGGCACTATGACTGGCACTGTGTTTAGGTACTGTGGTAGGTTTTGTTGGGGCACTATGACTGGCACTGTGTGTAGGTACTGTGGTAGATTTTGTTGGGGCACTATGACTGGCACTGTGTGTAGGTACTGTGGTAGGTTTTGTTGGGGCACTATGACTGGCATTATGTGTAGGTACTAGGTACTGTGGTAGGTTTTGTTGGGGCACTATGACTGGCACTGTGTGTAGGTACTGTGGTAGGTTTTGTTGGGGCACTATGGCTGGCACTGTGTGTAGGTACTGTGGTAGGTTTTGTTGGGGCACTATGACTGGCACTGTGTGTAGGTACTGTGGTAGGTTTTGTTGGGGCACTGTGGCTGGCACTGTGTGTAGGTACTGTGGTAGGTTTTTTTGGGGCACTATGACTGGCACTGTGTTTAGGTACTGTGGTAGGTTTTGTTGGGGCACTATGACTGGCACTGTGTGTAGGTACTGTGGTAGGTTTTGTTGGGGCACTATGACTGGCATTATGTGTAGGTACTAGGTACTGTGGTAGGTTTTGTTGGGGCACTATGACTGGCACTGTGTGTCGGTACTGTGGTAGGTTTTGTTGGGGCACTATGACTGGCACTGTGTGTAGGTACTGTGGTAGGTTTTGTTGGGGCACTATGACTGGCACTGTGTGTAGGTACTGTGGAAGGTTTTGTTGGGGCACTATGACTGGCACTGTGTGTAGGTACTGTGGTAGGTTTTGTTGGGGCACTATGACTGGCACTGTGTGTAGGTACTGTGGCAGGTTTTGTTGGGGCATTATGACTGGCACTGTGTTTAGGTACTGTGGTAGGTTTTGTTGGGGCACTATGACTGGCACTGTTTTTAGGTACTGTGGTAGGTTTTGTTGGAGCACTATGACTGTCAGTGTGTGTAGGTACTGTGCTAGGTTTTGTTGGGGCACTATGACTGGCACTGTGTGTAGGTACTGTGGTAGGTTTTGTTGGGGCACTATGACTGGCACTGTGTGTAGGTACTGTGGTAGGTTTTGTTGGGGCACTATGACTGGCATTATATGTAGTTACTGTGGTAGGTTTTGTTGGGGCACTATGACTGGCATTATATGTAGGTACTGTGGTAGGTTTTGTTGGGGCACTATGACTGGCACTGTGTGTAGGTACTGTGGTAGGTTTTGTTGGGGCACTATGACTGGCATTATATGTAGGTACTGTGGTAGGTTTTGTTGGGGCACTATGACTGGCACTGTGTGTAGGTACTGTGATAGGTTTTGTTGGGGCACTATGACTGGCATTATATGTAGGTACTGTGATAGGTTTTGTTGGGGCACTATGACTGGCACTGTGTGTAGGTACTGTGGTAGGTTTTGTTGGGGCACTATGACTGGCACTGTGTGTCGGTACTGTGGTAGGTTTTGTTGGGGCACTATGACTGGTACTGTGGTAGGTTTTGTTGGGGCACTATGACTGGCATTATATGTAGGTAATGTGGTAGGTTTTGTTGGGGCACTATGACTGGCACTGTGTGTAGGTACTGTGGTAGGTTTTGTTGGAGCTCTTTCCTGGCATCGTGGGGAGGGCACTGTTAAAGGATGATGAGGCTCTATGGCTGCCATTATTGGACCATATTCCCCACCCTCGATTTAAACAGGATCGCCCACAAAACATCCAGAATCATCCACCTTGGAGTCAGTCTGCGTTGCACTTCTTTTGAGGTCTATTACATTGGAGGATTTGGAGGTGTGCTGTGGGGGAGGGGGGGAGGTACTTTACATTCTAATATTGGGAATGACCGGACCATGATTGTTATTGTTGGGGAAGGCTCTATGGCTGTCACATTCATGAGAAGGGCTCTATGGCTGTCACATTCATGAGGAGGAGGCTGTGGCTGTCACATTCATGAGGAGGGCACTGTGGCTGTCACATTCATGAGGAAGGCTCTATGGCTGTCACATTCATGAGGAGGGCACTGTGGCTGTCACATTCATGAGGAGGGCTCTATGGCTGTCACATTCATGAGGAGGGCATTGTGGCTGTCACATTCATGAGGAGGGCACTGTGGCTGTCACATTCATGAGGTGGGCACTGTGGCTGTCACATTCATGAGGAGGGCACTGTGGCTGTCACATTCATGAGGAGGGCTCTATGGCTGTCACATTCATGAGAAGGGCTCTATGGCTGTCACATTCATGAGGAGGAGGCTGTGGCTGTCACATTCATGAGGAGGGCACTGTGGCTGTCACATTCATGAGGAAGGCTCTATGGCTGTCACATTCATGAGGAGGGCACTGTGGCTGTCACATTCATGAGGAGGGCTCTATGGCTGTCACATTCATGAGGAGGGCATTGTGGCTGTCACATTCATGAGGAGGGCACTGTGGCTGTCACATTCATGAGGTGGGCACTGTGGCTGTCACATTCATGAGGAGGGCACTGTGGCTGTCACATTCATGAGGAGGGCACTGTGGCTGTCACATTCATGTAGGAGGGCACTGTGGCTGTCGCATTCATGTAGGAGGGCACTGTGGCTGTCACATTCATGAGGAGGGCACTGTGGCTGTCACATTCATGAGGAGGGCACTCTGGCTGTCACATTCATGAGGAGGGCACTCTGGCTGTCACATTCATGAGGAGGGCACTCTGGCTGTCACATTTATGAGGAGGGCACTGTGGCTGTCACATTCATGAGGAGGGCGCTGTGGCTGTCACATTCATGAGGAGGGCGCTGTGGCTGTCACATTCATGTAGGAGGGCACTGTGGCTGTCACATTCATGTAGGAGGGCACTGTGGCTGTCACATTCATGAGGAGGGCATTGTGGCTGTCACATTCATGAGGGGGGCACTGTGGCTGTCCCATTCATGTAGGAGGGCACTGTGGCTGTCACATTTATGAGGAGGACACTGTGGCTGTCACATTCATGAGGAGGGTACTCTGGCTGTCACATTCATGAGGAGGGCACTGTGGCGTTCACATTTATGAGGAGGACACTGTGGCTGTCACATTCATGAGGAGGGCACTCTGGCTGTCACATTCATGAGGAGGGCACTGTGGCTGTCACATTTATGAGGAGGGCACTCTGGCTGTCACATTCATGAGGAGGGCACTGTGGCTGTCACATTTATGAGGAGGACACTGTGGCTGTCACATTCATGAGGGGGGCACTCTGGCTGTCACATTCATGAGGAGGGCATTGTGACTGTCACATACATGAGGGCACCGTGGCTGGTACCTAATCTGAAAAGGCATATCTATTAATGGGTCTTAGAGTGGGATAAACAGGCACCCACTGTAATTCTGGCACCCATGGGCCCACGTAAACCAGAACGGAATGAATTTGCCACCCAGGACCCTATGACAAACCTTCTGGAGTTTTTCTCTTTTGACAGCCCTAGTGGTTATCATGTAAAAACTTCTTGGAGATTTCTTTGCACTTGTCATTATGGGATTAGAGGTGTTTAAGAACACAAAGGATATGAAATTCCACCTGCCGTAGTGAGCGCCGTGATGTATACTGCCCCAATATGTGCGCGATCCGCCAGATTAACGGGAATTACGAGGAAGCATTCCAAACAGAGGGAGAGGTTTTCACGGGTGTGAAATGTCCCATAAAATTCCAGATCCTTGAAGTTCTCTAGTTAAATCTGTTTTGGGGAAAGCTGTGTGACAACTAATGTCGCCATAATTATAGCTTCTTCAGAGGTTGTCAGTCAACTTTGTCAAACTCCTGAATGGCAAGTCTCCCCGGTTTAGGCGCCCACTATCCATATTGTTAAAGATTTGCAAACACGAGGGTAACGCCCAAGGAAGCGGTAATGGTGGCCATATTGGTTGCCACTCAGGTCTAAATTGATTTGCATCCTTGTTTTCATATATAATTGCTGGAATTCCCCTTTAAGGGAACATTGCGCAGTTGCTGACCATAAAACATCAGAATTTGAGGAATGTACTATGATGTGGGTATGAGGAATTGATCTGTATACAGCAGCACACGGGGCAGTGACACTACCACTCCTGCCTGGCATGTGGTGCCAAGTAGCCGCTTTCTCTGGTATTGTAGAGGAGGTGCTGTCGCTGGCACCCTCACGATAATGTGAAGGGGAGACGGGCATTGTTGGGGGAGGGCAGTGTGGTGGCATCCTTGGCAGGGCATTGTCGCTGGCAGTGTAGAGAAAGTATTGTAGCTGGTACTAAGGTGGCTATTTTGGGGGAAGGGCATTGTAGCTTTTTTGTCCGGAGGGTTAAACTGTGGTTGGCGTTGCTGGGGGTGAGAGCTGTGTCTTCCTCTGTAAAGATGTAGATAAGGTGCATCCACATGACCGTATCTGTTATGAGGTCCGCAAATACGGATGTGGTCCATGTGCACCCCACTGTTCTCGTCTGGAAAAACGGATACGAATATGACATGTTCTATCTTTTATTTAATGAAAGGGTCCGTGTGGGATGAGCAATAAAATGCAGATCGGACGCGGACTGAAAATACGATCGTGTGAATGACCCCTAAATCTGTGACAACCCTTCATTTAGGGTTGTAAACTAGAGACTGGTTGTCACCATTGCTGGTTCCCAATAAACCAATCAATATGTGTTTGGAGGGTTGGAGGAAACCGAGGTACACGGAAGGAACCCATGTGAACGTGGGGAGAACATACAAACTCGGGACCCCAGCGCTGATAGAGGGATGACATATAGAGGATGGAGTCCCCCTTTAAACACTCCACATTTAGTACAATGGGTCCTGTATAGGTATCTCTCAGTAGAGATGATATCTGCTTGTCTTTTTCATACCACCATACTGTCTACCATGTTCGGGCTTTTTTTGTTTTGGAACATGACAGGATTTATTTCATGCCGGTACATATACAATGAATATCCCCCTATAATAAGGGTATTTGTTGGGCTCCATATTTTGGCCTGTTCCCCTCCCCCATCCCCCTTGTTTTCTCAAACATCTTATTGCTTGGGGGACTTGTGTTACCTATGATTTTTTCTGGCATTTAACACCAATCCTTATTTTCCAATCTGTTTTTATTTTCTGATTGTCGATTTTTTTATTCAATTTTCTCTACATGATTATAGGGCGGCCATCTTGCCTGAGCTGTTGTTAAAGGGATCCTCTCACTTTGGTAAGTGGCATTTATCATGTAGAGAAAGTTAATACCAGGCACTTACTAATGTATTGTGATTGTCCATATTGCTTCCTTTGCTGGCTGGATTCATTTTTCCATCATATTATACACTGCTCGTTTCTATGGTTACGACCACCCTGCAATCCATCAGCAGTGGCCGTGCTTGCACATTATAGGAAAAAGGACCGGCCTATGTGCGGTCCCGGCCACCAGAGAGGCTGACATTTTTTCCTATAGTGTGAGAGCACGACCACTGCTGACGGATCGCAGGGTGGTTGTAACTGTGGAAACGAGCAGCGTATAATATGATGGAAAAATGAATCCAGACAACAAAGGAAGCCATATGGACAATCACAATACATTAGTAAGTGCCTGGTATTAACTTTCTCTACATGATGAATGCCACTTACTGAAGTCAGAGGACCCCTTTAACAGCATCTGGACATAAGCTTTCCAGTACCCACAATGGGCAATAGACATAATGGACACTGACTTCTATGGGAGAGATTTCTAGGCGTGCTCTGTGACCTGTCTAGAGGTCAGGAGGGAGTAGATAAGCTGTGATATCACCTATTGGGAATGATGGGCCTGTGTTATCAATATATAGGTGATATCTGTCAGTCTAATCCAGCTTGGAATGAATGATAAGCAGATAACTGCAGTAACGTGATCAGTACAGACCACGAAGTGATGCCCATTATTAGAATATTCTAATTATTGGAGGACTGGTGGTTGCTAGGTTACCGGAAGTAACAGTCCCAGCCGAGCACATAGGGAGAAGGTGTGTCACCCTGATTATATTGGCCAAGGTCACAGCTAGTGCTAGCAACTGGCCGTCCTTCTATAAGAGGTATGAGGTATGTCGGCACAGAAAAATGGAGAAATAAATGTGCACCTGTCACTTTACCTGAATAACCGCAAATAGCATTTTTTCAAGTCATTCATATCACTTTTTAGAAAAGCTGAATTTAGTAACATTTTATTAAAATCTACCTCTATTCAAGATTTCTGTTTGGTATAATTCACCCTTTTTTCTTTACCTTTTGCTTTTTGTATTTTTTATTTATTTCTTTTTGCAGCATTTTTGACATTTCATGCAGTCCTCAAAACCTCTTGGGAAGTTTCTGGTGACAAGTGACCTTTGTGTCAGCGATAAGATCATGGAGGTTTTTAGCAGATCGCTCTTGTGTCTGGTGAACCCGGGAGCGTTTACTAGAGAATTGCATAGGCAGCAATTACCTAACGTACGTCGGCTTTGTAAGGTGTGGTAGTCAGCCTATGGAGGAGCCATGTCGGCTGCCATACCATATCCTATTGCTCTGACAGATCAGCCCGGGGTATACGTTATATACTTGCCTCCATGCTGAGCGCGGCCAGTCCTCACTTCTCCCCTTTCATGAGGTATGGTACTTTAGGGCAGAGCAATGTCCGAGAAATTTTGGGGAAGTAAATAAAAAAAAAAGGAAGTGGCATTCACTTGTATGTGAAGTGACGGTTAGTTTCCTGCATCGCCTTGAGTGACATAGGGAAATAGGGGGTACAATGAAGGATTGTCTTGTCTGTCCTCATGCACACAGCCATAAGTGCTCTGCGCTCTGCAAATCGCGGATGCACAAAAGACAGATCACGCCCGAGTGCAGGCCACCTGCAGAAACGTCCTATCCTTGGCTGCAAAACGGACAAGAATAGGACACGTTCTATCTTCTTGCTGGGCCGCGGAACGGATGTGCGGCCCCATTGAGATGCATGGGTCCGCATCTGATCCGCAAAAAACTCGTATCGGATGTGGACTGAAACTACGGCCGTAAAGAAGGACCTGCTGGTGATCACTGAGGGAAGCTAGAGGTGGTACATGTAATACATAGGGCATGTTCACATAAGGTTTTTTGATGAGGGTTTTCCCCACATATTCCTATCTGAAATCTGCATCAAAAACCACCACCGTGACTGTCCCATTGATTTAAATGGGAATCCATACCGCTCAGATTTTTCCCTTGTGGATTGAAAATCGGCATAGCAGAAAACAGAGAATGCATATATCAATTCTTGCAGCTGTTTCCCTGCAAAAACCGCGGTGAGTAGGAACACGTGGATTAGGCCTCATGCACACGACAGTATTTTTTAGTGGTCCGCAAAACGGGGTTCCGTTGTTCAGTGATCCGTGTCAGTTTTTGCTTCCGTTGTGTTTCCGTGTGTCTTCCGTTGTTTTTAGCGGACATGACCCAAAAGATTTTACCAAAAGACAGGCTGACAATTTTTCCCAAGTGCCTGCCAAGGGATCCGCAAAAAAAACGCGGAACGCGGATGACACACGGATGGCCATCCGCATTTTTTCACGGTCCCATTGACTTGAATAGGTCCGTGAGCCGTTTTTCATGGACAAGAATAGGACAGGTTATATTTTTTTGACGGACTGGAATCTCGGACCAAGGACACGGAGGACAAACGGTGCATTTGCCGAGTTTTCCACGGACCCATTGAAAACTAATGGGTCCGCAGAAAATCACGAAAAACGGCACAACGGACACGGAATCAAACAACGGTCGTATGCAAGAGGCCTTAGACTCATTGGGGGAGATTTATCAAACTGGTGTAAAGTAGAACTGGTTTAATTGCCCATAGCAACCAATCAGATTCTTCCTTTTATTTTTCTGAGTTCCTTTGGAAACTGTGGAATCTGGTTGGTTGCTATGGGCAACTAAGCCAGTTCTACTTTACACCAGTTTGTTAAATCTCCCCCAATGAAGTTCAAGCTGCAGAACTGAGCACGTCCTCTTATGTTTGCATGGTGTTCCACAGCAAAGACAAGGTGGATTTCTCCAGCTTATTCTCGCTGTACAAACGTGTCCCAGTCTGCTTTGGCTCTTAAGGCCTCTTTCACACGGGCGTCATGTTTAACGCCCGGATAAGAGGCGGGTGCGTTGCGGGAATATGCACGATTTTTCAGCGCGGGTGCAAACGTTTGTAATTCGTTTTGCATGCGAGTGTGAAAAATCGCCATGTTTGGTACCCAGACCCGAAGCCAGACTTCATCACTGAAGTCCGGTTTCGGGTAGAGTATTCTGGAGACTTTATTATTTTCCCTTCTAACATGGTTATAAGGGAAAATAATAGCATTCTTAACAAAGAATGCATAGTAAAATGAAGAGGAAGGGGTTAAAAATAATAAAACTTAACTTACCTTAGCCACTTGATCGCGTAGTTGCGATCTGTCCTCTCTTCAAGCTTCAGCTACCAGCTAAAGGACCTGTGATGATGTCACATCACATGGTCCAATCACATGGTCCATTTTACCATGGTGATGGACCATGTGATTGGACCATGTGATGTGACGTCATCACAGGTCCTTTAGATCTTAGCTGATGCTGGGAAAGAGAGGAGAGATCGCAACTACGCGATCAAGTGGCTAAGGTAAGTTAACTTTTATTATTTTTAACCCCTTCAACTTCATTTTACTATTCATTCTTTATTAAGAATGCTATTATTTCCCCTTATAACCATGTTATAAAAAAAGATCTGGTCCCGTTGCTAAGCAACCATGCGGGAAAATCGCACTGCATCCGCGCTTGCGATTTTCCTGCAGCCCCATTCACTTCTATGGGGCCTGCATTGCGTGAAAAACGCACAATATAGAGCATGCTGCGATTTTCACGCAACGCAGAAGTGATGCGTGAAAATTACCGCTCATGTGCACAGCCCCATAGAAATGAATGGGTCCGGATTCAGTGCGGGTACAATGCGTCCTCCTCACGCATTGCACCCGCGCGGAAAACTCGCCCGTGTGAAAGGGGCCAAAAGGGGTTATCTGGCCTTGGAGCTCACCCTGAACATAAAAAAAAAACAAAAAAACACTTACCTGTCCACAGTCCCTCCGCTACTTCCTTCCCGGCCACTTCCCATCCCCGCAGTAACAGGAAGAGGTGTGGTCCTGTGACTGCTGCGGCCAATCACAGGCCCCCGTGGTCACAGCAGCTTGAACGGTACTGCTGTGATGTAGCGTTCAAGCCGCTGTGACTGAAAGTGGCGGGACTGAGAACATATGTACCTCTATGATGTACATATGCCCTTTGTCTTACAATTCGGAGACAAAAAGTAGCTGTCATCTGGTCACTTAGCAGTTACTGTCCTAAACAAGCTACGGGATTATTGATTTTACTCCTTCCTTTTGAAACTTAAAACAACCTGACAAATAATAAAATAAAACAAGGCAAAATTTTTGTGGAAATAAATTGTGACGGCCTTTAATAGTTAACCTTGAATAACTTATAACCAGTAAAACCAAAATGAATACTCAGCATTAGGCTTTGTTCACATTTCCGTTTTTCACTGACGTGTGCTGTACTCATTGATTTTAATTGTGTCTGTTCACATTTCAGTATTTTTTTACTAACCGTGGGTCAGTAACCAATCCTACGCCTGTTGCCACCCTTGCGCAAATTCTGCCCAAGAGGGGGCAACACCAATCAGCATAGCGTTGCCATCCTAAGATATCTGCCCACAGATGGCAAACACTAACTTTTGATAGGAAAATAACAGGCAGTAAAGAGATGACCATAATCTCATGTGGATCCCTGGGATCCTTCCATTCCTGTCAATCAGTGACAGAGAACATTCTCCTCCCTCTTTCAGCTCTCCGTGGCAATTGGAATGAGAGAACCTTTTACTTCTTAAAAGGGTTTTCCAGGACTTTCATACTGATGACCTTTCCTTTGGATAGGTCATCAGGAACTGATCATGGGGGTCGGACACCCGGGACCCCTGCGAATTAGCTGTTTGAGAAGGCACCCGCTCTCCTGTGAGTGCCGCAGCCTACGTACATTGTATAGTGGCTGTGCTTGGTATTGCACTCAGCCCCATTCACTTCTAGGGGGCTAAGCTGTACCTAGACCATGTGACCGGTGAATGTGATGTCACTGAGACCACGAACGCCGCTGCCTTCTCAATCATTTGATCATTGGGGGTCCCAGGTGTCGGACCACCACCAATAAGGTACCGATAACCTATCCAAAGCATAGGTCATCAGTTGTAAAGTTTCAGAAAACCCTTTTAAGGGTTAGAGAGCCTCATCATTCCTCTTTAGGGCTCGTTCACACAAGCTTGTGTCCCTTGCAGGTAATCACGCTCCGTGTGAGAGAGGGATCATGCGTTCTGCACTTAGGAAGCACACGGCAGATGATTGATAATGCTGTGTGCCTCTGCCTGATCTTTCTGTAACTGAATCATACTGACATAAAGCTGTCACAATGATTCTGTTACAGAATGGTCAGGCCGAGTTACACAGCATTATCAATCATCTGCCGTGCGCTTCCTAAGTGCAGAACGCACGATCCCTCTCTCACACGGAACGTGATTACCCGCATAGGATACGCTCGTGCAGAAACATTGCGGACTACACCTATAGATTGTGAGTTGTGACAAATGACCTATTCTCATCCATTGGGAATATTCCAGGCAGACCAGCGCCCTCACCCTCATGTAAAGCCTGTAGCTTTTATGTGGGAAATATATTTTTTGTTGCAAATTTCACATTCGAGGCACCATATGGCGGCACACTACTAACACGGGACTGTGAGTTCTCTGTTTGAGTCTGATATACAAAGAGTGCAGACAATCTTTACAGTGGACAACCCCTTTAAATTTAGAACACGTCAGCGCATGCTGTCTATGTATTTTATTTGATAGGGATGACAGTATGTGGTGATCATAGCATTTCTGTAACAAGGAATATATGACTGAACAGGTAGGGACGATGACTGCGCTCGCACTTTACTAACGATTAGCATTCGGGAACTTTATACCGACTTTGGCAGAAGTCCCAGAGACAAACACAGACAAGCTCTTCTTATGTAGAGGCTGATACTCAGCGAAATGTCAGGAGCTGCTCCTGGAGATGTAGGTGCAGGCTCCTTGTGTGAGAAATGTAGCATGCGGTCCCCAATGCACGGGCAACATCCGTGTGGCGGCCGGGACGGATCGAGACCCATTCAACATGTTCTGTTTTTGCGGTGCGGAGGCACAGACAGAAACACCATAGAAGCACTCCGTAGTGCTTCGGTGGGCTTCCAATCTGTGCATTCGCACCGCAACGCATCTCCCGGATTGCGGACCCATTCAAGTGGGTGTGCATGAGGCCTAAGTTGTTGGTACATGTGAACAGTAGCATTATAAATGCAGCTCTGCATGTGACTGGAGCCATACAGAATTAATGTATCAGGTATAAGGCTCATGCACACAAACGTATTTTTTGTCTGTGTTTGTTCCGTTTTTTTGCTCATTGCGTGTCCGGATTTTTGTTCCGCAAAAAAAAAATAGAACATGTACTATTATTGTCCGAATTACGGACAAGGATAGGACTGTTCTATTATGGGTTGGCTGTTCCACGAAATCCGGTACGCATATGGCCAGTATCTGTGTTTTTCAGACCCGCAATTTGCGGACCGCATAACGGCAACGGTCGTGTGCATAAGCCCTTACATTGCTTTATAATGCCACAGGTAAGTCCCCCAAATATGTCTCAGATATGCCCCCATTAGTGCTCCAGCTGCACATCTGCCCACACCCCTTGTCACAGATGTGACCCCATAAGTGCACCATCTGCAGACCCCCCCGTCAGCCATGAGTGAGCTGAGATGTACAGTAAGTCTTTTCCCTATTGTCTCCTCAGTAGGTTCCGATCCTGTGTTCATAACTGGCAGCTGACATGACACACTGTAACGCAGCCGTGCTGTGTCAGCACAGTCATCGTGATTTTTCCTGCTATTATATATGTGAACCCGGTTATATAAGGACAACATAGCGTTTCTTATTCCCTCATTTTACGATATGTATTCAGCGAGTTTTTGGCGATAAGACTATTTGGTGGCCTGCGGTTTATTAGTTGACCTTGTTGTCTTTGGGCGTCCCGCCTTTGTTAAGAGAGAGCATAAAAGTCTATTGATCGGCAATTCAGGTGGAATGAAGCCCAATAGAGATGGAGTCACACGACGGTGATGGCTTCCCGCTGTTCCTCTCTATTAATCAGATATGTCATTGCCTTCCGCCAGGTTCCTGGTCACTCACTGATCATAGAGTTTGAGATAAAGGGGTTTTCTGACCTGAAAAATAAAGCTAAAACGTTAGAAAGTGGTGGGTTGGTCACAGTTCTTGCTCCGCCAGTCATCTCATATTCACCAGTACCGGGTGGCTGCAGTAGTGGATCCATATTACAGTACGTTCAATTAGCTTCACCATTATTAGCCATTTTAACTTCATTCTTAGGGGCTTTCATTAAGCAGAATTAAGTTCACTTGACTAGGGCTGAACTGCAATACCCATCATAGCCAGAGATCAGAGTGGTGCTGTTTCTAGAAAAAACTTTTTAAGGGGTTATCCAAGATTACAAAAAATGACCTGCTTGATTTCCAGAAACAGCGCCACTCTTATCGATGGCTGCGTCTGGTATTGACATGGACAAATATAAGGGTGGTACTATTTGAAATAAAAATGCATGAAGCAAAGGCTGGGTTCACATCACGTTTTTCCCATCCGTATACAAAAAACATGCACTTTAAACGGATGCCTCAGACAGATGTGGCATCAGTTCACCATAGAGTTCCATTGTTAAAAGAGTATACTTTTTTTTTACCGGACTCTGCAGGATACTGCGTTTTTGTATCCTTTTCTAACGTATACATGAAACAGAGGCATAAAACGTGATGTGAACCCAGCCAAACCAGTACTTAGGTGTTAAATCCCCTGCCGCTGCAGCACCGCCATTTCAGTCCCCCCTACCAGACTGTTGTGCTGAAGCGATGATGTCATGTCGACAAACGTGACCGCTACAGCCAATCACTGGCATTAGTGGCCGCTTCTAAGGAACAAGACAGAGCTGAAAAGAAGAGTCAAACCAGTTAGGCCGTATTTTTTGCTCTCCGAGTGTCATCCACGATCCACTGACACTGCACAGCTGAAAGCTATAAATGGTCCGTGAAACACGCATGGCGTCCCTGTGGGTCTGTATTTTTCACAGACCCATAGATTATAATAGTCGTGACGGATCCGTAAACACGGACAAAAAAGAGCATGCTTCTGTGCTAAAACCACAGCCCCACTGTCCGTGCTAAAACACGGATGTGTGAATACACACGTTAAAGTGAATGCTGTCCGAGAATCACTAACGTGTAAATAAGGCTACTTTAACACTTGCGGCAGCAGGGTCCGACAGGGTCCGAACAACCTGCTGGCTCCATGCTAATGCTAGTCCACTGTGCTGCCATAAGTCAAGCTCCGGCCCCATTCACTATAATGGGGGCGGGCCAGAGGTCCGCCACAGCACGGCAAACATGCCAAGAGGCGACCGGAGCGGACTTCCGGCGGTATGGTGGGCTAGCATTAGCACGGATCTGGCAGGATGTTCCCCCCGGAACAGCCTGCCGACCCTGCTGCCGCAAGTATGAAAATAGCCTAACACTGGGTTCAGACCTGAGCGTTTTGAAGCCTAGCGTTTTTGGTGCGTTCAAGACTGGCGTGTAGGCGCGTTTTTTTCAAGCGTTTTGGTAAATAGTGTAGGCGCGTTTGACGCGCGTTTCTGTGATTGACTGCATAGTTGGCCAATGACCAAACAGCCCTCCCTATATAGTTTGGCCAATCTGAGGTGTGAATTGTGAAAAACGCGCGTCCATAGGCGCGTTTTACGCAGCACAAACGCCCGAACAACACGCCTATCGCGTTTCCCATTGAAGTCTATTAGCACCAAACGGTCGAAAAAAGCCCGAATTAACGCGAACATACTTGCCTATGCGTCGGACGTTTATAGGCGCCTATGAACGCGCATAAAAACGCGCAAGTGTGAACCACCCTCATTGGAATGCATGGTTCCTTTACTGTTGTGCGTTTTTATGTGCGTTCAAAAGCGGCGTTTTACGCGAAAGTGTGAACTGAGGGTAAGGCCTTTAATGGGACGACACACTAACCCCTCTCTTTCATGGTTGTTAGGTGATGGCAGCACTTTTGGGCAGTTCAAAGTGGAACCACAACTTCCGAATCCTGGTCACTGCTATGACTGCGTTGTGTCCCAGTGTGAATCCAGAAGCGCAGCTGTGTCGGGCTCCAAACTTACCGACGGCTTTAGTATATAAACACTTCAGCCTTTTATTATAAACTGTTGTGACTTGTGACAATTGGAGTCACTTAACTTCCCATAGATTAACAGGACGCTCTACTGTGAGAGATTCAGCTGCATAATGTGCGCTCTCTCCTAAGCTCACTGTTCCCCCCGATGATCAGGATAGTGGGAAAAAAAGGATAACTGCTGTGTGACCATTTCTGCTTAATAAAAGTGACTTATATATGTACATATATACGGCTGGAATCACACATGCAGTTTTAGGGCTCATGCATGAATGTTTTTTTTCCTGTTTCTGTTCCGTTTTTTTTTTGCATACCGTATACGGAACCATTCATTTCAATGGATCCGCAAAAAAAAGGAAGGTACTTTGTATGCCTTCCGTTTCCGTTTTTCCGTTCCGTTGAAAGATAGAACATGTCCTATTTTGTCCGCATAATGGACAAGAATAGTACTGTTCTATCAGGGGCCAGCTGTTCCCCTGAATGCACATGGACGTCATCCGTATTTTTTCCGGATCCGTTTTTTGCGGACTGCAAAATACTAAAAAAGCCATACTGCCGTTTGCATGAGCCCTTAATGGAAGTTTTTGGTGGTTTTTTATATGCAGTTTTTTTTTTGCCAAAACCACAAGTGGATTCAAAAGACATAGGAAATATAAAGGGAGGACATATAAATCCTCACTGAGCTGGATCCACTTCTAACTTTGGCTCATAAAAGGAAGCTCAAACTGCAGCAATAACTGCATATGTGTTTCTAGGTTAATCCTGTCCTGTGTATAAAAATACAAGTATAATAATACTGCCTCTGTGTACTAGAATATACCAACTATAATGCTGCCCCCATATACAAAACTTTAACTACTATAATACTTCCTCCCTTGTACAAGAATATAACTACTATAATACTTCCTCCCTTGTACAAGAATATAACTACTATAATACTTCCTCCCTTGTACAAGAATACAACTACTATAATACTGCCCCATGTGCAAGAATATAACTACTATAATACTGTCCCTATGTACAAGAATATAACTACTATAATACTGCCCTCTATGTTCTAAAATATACCAACTATAAGGCCTCTATCACACGGGCGTCATGTTTGACGCCCGGATAAGAGGCGGGTGCGTTGCGGGAATATGCGCGATTTTTCTGCGCAGGTGCAAACGTTTGTAATGCGTTTTGCAGGCGCGTGTGAAAAATCGCCATGTTTGGTACCCAGACCCGAAGCCGGACTTCTTCACTGAAGTCCGGTTTTGGGTCTTCTGGAGAATTGATTATTTTCCCTTATAACAAGGTTATAAGGGAAAATATTAGCATTCTTAATAAAGAATGCTTAGTAAAATGAAGATGAAGGGGTTAAAAATAATAAAAGTTAACTTACCTTAGCCACTTGATCGCGTAGTTGCGATCTGTCTTCTCTCTTCAAGCTTCAGCTACCAGCTAAAGGACCTGTGATGACGTCACATCACATGGTCCAATCACATGGTCCATCACCATGGTAAGATGGACCATGTGATTGGACCATGTGATGTGGCGTCATCACAGGTCCTTTAGTTGTTAGCTGATGCTGGAAAAGAGAGGACAGATCGCAACTACGCGATCAAGTGGCTAGGGTAAGTTAACTTTTATTATTTTTAACCCCTTCATCTTCATTTTACACAGCATTCTTTATTAAGAATGCTATTATTTTCCCTTATAAACCATTTATATGCTTTGGAAATGTTTCACATTGAAATTCACACATAACCTGACATGCGTGAAAATTTTACATTTCTGCAGCTCATTTCAGATTTTGCTGTGGCGTTTTATTTCCCCCCCAAAACAAAATAGGCCATGTGTGGCCGTACCCTTTTACTGCTTCATTTGGGCATGACCATGAATTCCTGCTCTGTGGACCTTGGGAGCTAGTACTGATCTATCACATATAGAGAAAGTCTTAAGATACAATGCATTCAGAAAGTCTTCAGACCCTTTCACTTTTTCACATTTTGTTATGTTGCAGCCTTGTGGGGGGCCCCCCCCCCCCCCATTTCATTTTGCACACAATACTGCCTAATGAGTAAGCGAAAACAGAATTTTAAAAATGCTTGCAAATTTATAAAAAATAAGTCAAGGGCTTCTCATTTCTTTTGATCATCTTTAAATGTTCTACATTTGCCACTTGTGGCAAATTCAGTTGATTGGACATGATTGGGAAAGACACAGCCCTGTCTAATATAAGGTCTCACAGCTGACAATGAGTATCAGAAACAAAACCAAGCCATATGGAAGAAAGAACTGCCTGTAGAGCCCAGGGACAGGATTGTGTGGAGGCACAGATCTGGAGAAGGGTACTAAAAAATCTCTGCCGCACTGAAAGTTACCAAGAGCACAGTGGCCTCCATAATTCTTAAGTGGAAGAAGTTTGGTACAACCACTCTTTCTAGATCTGGTCACCCCACCAAACTAAGTAATCTGGGGAAAAGGGCCTTGGTAGGAGACTGAGCTCCAAAGAACCTGTGTGCAGATGAGAGAAACTTCCAGAACGTCAACTATCACGGAGTTTATGGAGGAGTGGCCAAAAAAAACTTCTCCTCAGTAAAAGACACATGAACGTTTGCAAATAAACACCTAAAGGACTCTCAGAAGGTGAGAAACAAGGTTCTCTGGTGTGAAGAAACAAAGATTGAACTTTCTGGCCTCATTTCTAAGCATCCTGTCTGGAGGAAACCAGGCACGGCTCATCACCTGCCCAATACCATCCCTACAGTAAAGCATGGTGGTGGCACCATCATGCTGTGGGGGTGTTTTTCAGCGGCTGGGACAGGGAGATTGGTCAGAGTAGATGGAAAGCTGAATGGAGCTTAATGAAAACCTGCTCCAGAGTGCTCTGGACCTCAAACTAGGCCTAAGAGTCACATTCTAACAAGAAAATTACCCTAAGCACACAGCCAAGACAACACAGGAGTGGCTTTGGGACAACTCTGTGAATGCCCAGCCAGAGCCCTGACCTGAACCCAATCGAACATCTCTGGAGATACCTGAAAATGGCTGTCCACCAACTGTCCCCATCCAACCTCACAGAGCTTGAGAGGATCAGTAGAATGGTAGAAAATCCCCAAATCCAGGTGTGCAAACCTTGTGGCATCATACCCAAGAAGATTGAAGGCTGTAATCCCTGCCAAAGGGGCTTCAACTAAGTACTGAGTAAAGGGTCCGAATACTTACATCAGTGCAAGATTTTAGGTTTTAATTTTCAATAAATTATAAAATAAGATTTCTAACATTCTGTTTTCACTTTCACTTTCTGAACGATGGGGAACATTTTACAGCAGTGTTAGGCCTCTTTCACACTTGCGTTCTGAGGATCCGGCAGGCACTTCCGTCCCGCCGGATCCGTCAGAACGCAAGTCACCTGAAAACATTAGAAGACTGATCAGGATCCTGATCAGTCTTCGAAATGCTTTGAGGTTACTATGGCAGCCAGGACGCTATTAAAGTCCTGGTTGCCATAGTAGTAGTGGGGAGTGGGGGAGCAGTATACTTACAGTCCGTGCGGCTCCCGGGGCGCTCCAGAATGACGTCAGAGCACCCCATGCGCGTGATCCATGCGGTAATCCATGAGGTAAGTATACTGCTCCCCCGCTCTCCACTACACTTTACCATGGCAGCCGGGACTTTAGCGTCCTGGCTGCCATGGTAACCATTGAGAAAAAGCTAAACGTCGGTTCCGGCGATGTGCCGAAACGACGTTTAGCTTAAGGCCGGATCCGGATTAATGGCTTTCAATGGGTATTTTCTTCGGCCAAAAAACGTTCCGGTCCTGAACTGAAGACATCCTGATGCATCCTGAACGGATTTCTCTCCATTCAGAATGCATTGGGATAATCCTGATCAGGATTTTTTCGGCATAGAGCCCCGACGACGGAACTCTATGCCGGAAAACAAAAACCAAGTGTGAAAGAGCCCTTAGGCTACTTTTACACTCGCGTCTTGTACGATTTCGTCATAGATGGATCCATTCAGATTATACGAATGTCTACATCCGTTCAGAACGAATACGTTTGTATTATCTTTAACATAGCCAAGACGGATTCGTCATGAGCTCCATTGAAAATCAATGGGGGACGGATCCGTTTTGTGCCAGATTGTGTCAGAGAAAACGGATCCGTCCCCACTGACTTACATTGTGTGCCAGGACACCAAAACGCTGCAAGCAGCATATTGTATCCGTCTCCAAAGCGGAATGGAGACTGAACTGATGCTTTCTGAGCAGATTCTTTTCCATTCAGAATGCATTAGAATGCAAACTGATCCGTTTTGGACCGCTTGTGCGAGCCCTGAACGGATCTCACAAACGGAAAGCCAAAACGCGAGCGTGAAAGTAGACTTAGACGGTGTACAGTGTATTCTCTATAAATTGTCAGTGGTTATATAGAGACCTGAATACATGAATGAGTTATGAGTTTCCCGATGTAAATGAGCAAAAACGCCAAAACATAACATATACTGTATATCATGAGTTCACGCGTTTCAGGATCTGTTAGAAGTCAGGTTCGTATCACTAACCACCTGACTAGTAAAGAGTGGGGGTGTGACACTCTATTGTGATGTGATGAAATGATAGATACATTCATTCTGAGTAGAGTACATATCATGTTTGTCGTTTTATGTTGCCTTACTGCAGACGTACTGCACGTATGGAGTTTCCCGTGACATGTCCTCCATATTTCAGGTCATAATAGGAAGACCCCGTTATAACTGAGGAAGGAAGCTGAGTCATCGTCTCCATTTACACTGCAGAGTATTATCACCAGATCTTCTTTATGCTTAACCCAAGCTTTTTATTGCTGGATTACCAGTAATGTTTTTGCACCCAGTTGGAGAAGTTCCATACTGTAAAGAATAATGGTTCGTCTACACGGCGACATGTGTCGTACGACGAGAGTTGTGTGACGATTGATGTAATGTTTGTCAATGGTGTCACAATACAACATGCTGCATTTGAGACAGTCACATAAAATACAGAGATGTTGGATTTTGTGTTGCACGTCGCTAGTTAAATGTTCCACCATTGACTTTAATGGCGTGCGACACCAGACTCGTCTTGCAGTCGCGTGACACATGTCACCATGTAACCGAACCCTTAAAGGGGTTTTCTAGGATTTTTTAACTGATGTCCTATCCTCTGGATAGGTCATCAGTATCTGATCAGTGGGGGTTCAACACCAGGGACCCCTGCCGATCAGCTGTTTGAGAAGACACCGGCGTTCGCAGCGCCATACATTGTATAGTGGCCGTGCGTGGTATCGCAGCTCAGCCCCATTTACTTAAAAGGAGCTGAGCTGTGCCTAGGTCATGTGACCGATAAACGTGATGTCACATGGCTTAGGCAAAGCTGTGAGAAGGCCGCGGCACTACTGCGAGCACTTTTGTCCTCTCTAACAGCTGATTGGCAGGCGTCCTAGGTGTCAGACCCCCCCACCCCACAATCATGTGACATCACGTTCATCGGTCACATGACTTAGGCACAGCTCCATTGAAGTAAATAGGGCTTATCTGCGATACCACGGACAGCCGCTATATACAAAAAAATCCCCAAAAACGCCTTTAAACTAAGGGGGGAATTTAGCATTGTAAATGTATTTAAGGTCAGCTTTTAGATTTGAGTTGCTGTGCGCACTTATGCCAAACCTAGGGATGAGCGAACTTCATATTTTGAAGTTCGGGTTGGGGTATATGCTGAATTACGTTATGGATTCCACTACTACAGACCATAACGCAATTCCATGATGGAGTGCATAACGGAATTCCTTTAGAGGCATTCCGTTATTCATTCCGTCATAATAGAAGTCTATGGGCTGCAAAAGGGATCTGTCCCGTTTCCGTTATGCAGGAGAGGACTCCCCTGTCTAACGGAAACAGGACGGATCCGTTTTGCAGCCCATAGACTATTATAACGGAATGCCTCTAAAAGCATTCCATTATCCATTCGATCATGGAATTGCGTTATGGTCCGTTGTAAAGGAAACCATAACGCAATTCAACATATACCCCAACCCGAACACAAACTCGAACTTCAAAATATGAAGTTCGCTCATCCCTAGTAATAATTAACTTGGCGCTAGTGCGATGCGCTTTCACCTACATCAGTAAAAGTACGCCTAAGTTGAGAGTTTTTTAAAAGTCGCAACAGATAAATGAGACATTAAAGTGATCTACAAAACAAACCTGGCCTCAATTCCACTCCGCTTTTGAAAGTGGCGCAGGTGGTGCAGCAGTCCAAAAGTCGTGTGTAAAGTTGTGTAACTAAAAATGTGCACCAGATGTTACAATTTTCATGCAAAAAAAACCTGGTGTAACATATTAGATAAATAGCCCAGTAAGTCTTTGCATAAGGGCTCATGAGAAACGGAACCGCTGGCCCCTAATAGAACAGTGCTATCCTTGTCCTTAGGCTCCATTCACACGACCGTATGTTGTGATCCGTTTTTTTGCGGATTAGATGCTGTCCCATTCTCTTCTATGGGGCCCTTTTCTTCCATTGCACGGCTCAGCAAAAAAAATGAAACACGTCCTATACTTGTCAGTGAAAATCAGGACATGACCCTATTGTAGTCTATGGATCAGCAAAAAAACGGAATGCAATCCGTTTTTTTGCGGACATGCTGAACTGTCCGCAAAAAAACGTATCCTTTTTTTGCGGACAACATACGGTTGTGTGAATGGAGCCTTATGCGGACAATAATAGGACATGTTCTATTTTTTTTGTGGAACAGAAATACGGACATACGGAAAAGGAATGCACACGGAGTAACTTCCGTTTTTTTGTGTGGACCCATTAAAATAAAGGCTCCGCATACGGTCTGCAAAAAAAAGGAACGGACACAGAAAGAAAATACGTTTGTGTGCATAAGCCCTAATAGATGTAGCATCAGTAGTCTCTGACCAATGGCTGTCCAACTGTTGTGAAACTACAACTCTCAGCATGTCCTCGCAGCCCACCGCTGTAGTTTCAGACCAGGTGGAGAGATACAGTTTGGAAATGACTGATCTACATGAAAAGTAGAATAACCGTGTCCGTACAGTGCTGTGATAAAGTATTTGCCCCCTTCCCTATTTCTTCGCTTTTTGCATGGTTGTCACACTTGAATGTTTTTTAATGCTTTTTAGTCCTACCCGGCCGTATGTGCTAAAGGAATAACCCTCTTAGCTACTAATTCAACTAAGTACCGTAACTAAATTCATTTGACACTTGAGTTCATTTTCACTAGCTTCCCTCGGCTTCATAACTGCCAGACCTTCTGAATCTAAACATCACAGTAACATATGGGGTCGTTTATTGAGACCGGCATTTCAGACGCTGTTATACTTCTGCGCTGGCGCTTGATGCGCCTAAGTTATGTAGAGACATCGGCTTACCTTGCTGGCATAGATTTAGATTATTTTCTATGTCAAACACTATCTTAGAAAATTGTTCAATGAGATGGGCCTGCCAGCCCACCCTCTTCCCCACCCACGTCACATCCCCTTTTTTAGAACTGGCATACCTGTTGTGGAAGGGGAAGAAGTTGGAGATTTTGCCGTATATATTTTGGAGTATATTTGGTCATAGATGACCCCATAGTTTGTAAGGGTGAAAAAAGACATCTGTCCATCCAGTTCTGACTGCTATCCTGAAAAGTTGATCCAGAGGAAGGCAAAAGACCCCTGTGAGGTAGAAGCCAATTTTCCCCACTTTAGAGGAAAAATTTCTTCCCGACTCCAATCAGAATTAGGCCTCTTTCACATACGGTGGGTCCCCAAAAAACGGGGCACTTGCCGTGTGCATTCCGTGTCACGGATGCGGACCCATTCACTTGAATAGGTCCGCCAATTTGGAGATGTGGTGCGGAATGGAACCCCACGGAAGCACTATGGAGTGCTTCCATTAGGTTCCGTTCCGGAAAAAAATAGAGCTTGTTCTATCTTTTTGCGGAACGGACAGATCGCAGACCCCATTCAAGTGAATGGGTCCGAGACCCACATGCGGCTGCCCCACGGTCAGTGCCTGTGCATTGCGGACCGTAATTTGCGGTCCGCAGCACGGGCCCGGCCAGGACACGGTTGTGTGCAAGAGGCCTAACTCCCTGGATCAACGACCCTTCTACAGAAATCTGGTAAATTTAACCTAAAACACAACTCCAATTCCAAAAAATGTGTGACTTTGCGTAAAATGGAGATAAATGTAGATACAAGCAAAATGCAATTATTTACAAATCTCATAGACCCATATTTTATTCACAGTAGATCATAGAACACATATCACATATGAAATGAGACATTTCATCATTTCATGACAAAAATAAGTCATTTAGAACCTGATGGCAGTAAAACATCTCAAATAAGTTGGGACAGGGGCAACAAAAGGCTGGAAAAGTAAGTGGTACTTAAAAAAAAAAAAGCTGAAGTAGCAATTTGTGTCACAAGACTGAGTATAAAAAGAGCATGTTAGAGAGGCAGAGTGTCTCAGGAGCAAAGACGGGCAGAGGTTCATCAATCTGCAAAAAACTTCATCTAAAATTGTGGGGCAATTCCAGAAAAATTTCCCCAAGCATAAAATTGTGAAGACTTTGAATATCCCACCATGTACAATATATAATATCATCAAAAGATTCAGAGAATCTGGAGAACTTCATGTGTACAAGGGACAAGGCCAACAGTCAATATTGTATGCTTGTGATCTATGGCCCCTCAGTAAGCAAGATTCTGCACAGGAAATGACTGCATGCGCTCAGAAACCCTTCCAGAAACCACTGTCTGTGAACACCGTTCACCGTGCAGTCCACAAAGGCAAGTTCAAGCCGTATCATGCAGTGAACAAGCCATATCTCAACACAATCCATAAATGCTGCCATCTTCTCAGGACCAAAGCTTATTTAAAATGGACTGAGGCAAAATGGAAAACTGTTCTGTGGTCAGATAAATCAAAAATTTTAAATAGTTTTCTATAACCTCCGGACGCCGTGGCCTGCAGACTCAAGGGGAGAGGGACCATCCAGCTTGTTATACGCACGTTGTTCAAAAGCCCATATCTCTGATGGTATGGAGTTGCATTAGCGCCTATGAGAGCTTACACCTCTGAAAAGGCACTATCCATGCTGAACATGATATAGAGGTTTTAGACAAACATCTTTTTTCATTTATTTTATGCACTTATATAGTGCTACTATATTCCACAGCGCTTTACAGACATTAGCATCCAACTGTCCCCAATGGGGCTCACAATCTAAGGTCCCTTCATATATACATTACATTACTTACATCCTGTATTGCACTCCAGAGCTGCACTCACTGTTCTAATCGTGGAGTCACTCGCACTTTCAAGGTAGGCATTTAGTACAAGTGAACCTGGCCTTGACAGCCTCGTACCTGCTCGTGTCTCCTTCACAGTCCAGCAAGTTTAGTACAAATTACACTGAAGTGCACCTTGATGTGTTCACAGCACTGCAGACAGGAAGGTTTCTGTACACAGCTGCTGATCTCCAGTGAGCAGTACCTGTCAGCTGCGCTGTCCTGGCAGACTGCTCTGCTCTCCATGTGCAGGCCGTAGCAGTTGCGCCTGACAGCCGTACGACAATACCATCATTGTTTGGGATGTTTTACAGAGACTATTCCCGTAATAATTCTAATCTGTGTGCTGACAGTTCATGTTAATTAGGTAACTACCATTCACTGACAGGACGTACATTTAAGAATAAAATAGCGCTACATGGCACAGTTATATTTGACATGTATGTGGGTACTGTATGGCAGCATTACATGAGCTCTCTATAGCGGGATCCTGGGAATCAGGCATCAGAACATTTTCTGCCGTTGCCTGTTTTTTTGTGTCTGGATCTGGAGTGGTCTATAGTCATGTATCTCCCCTTGCTGTATGTTTGTACTAGTCGTCACCGGTGCCATTATGTACAGTAGGTCAGTGATCTCCAACATTTGGCTTTTTTTGAAGTATTGCCCCCAATATGCACTCAGAGCTGCGAGCTGGACAGTCACTTTTATGGCACATTTATATGAGAGTACTATATGGCACTGTTAGTAGAGCACTATATGGTAATGTTACTAGATCACTGTACGGCACTGTTAGTAGAGCAATATATGGCAGTGTTATTAGAAGACTGTATGGCACTATTAGAGCACGATATGGTACTGTAATTAGATCACTATATAGTACTGTTATTAGAGCATAATATAAAACTTTTAGTAGAGCACTATATGGCAATGCTATTAAAGTACTGTATGGCAATGTTAGTAGAGCACTGTTATTAGAGCACTGTATAGCACAGTGTTTAGAGTACTTTATGGCACTATTAGAGCACTATATGGTACTGTAATTACATCACTATATGGTACTGTTATAGAGCTCTATATGGTACCATTATTAGGGCACTGTATACTGTTATTAGGACATTATATAGTAGTTTCATTAGAACACTATGTAATACTGTTATTAGAGCACTTTATGGTACTTTTATTAGTACACTATATATAACTGCCATGAGAGCACTATATGGTGATCTTACTAGAGCACTATATGGCACTGTTTGTAGAGCACTATATGGTACTGTTATTAGAACACTGTATAGCACTGTTTGTAGACTACCATACAGCACTGTTATTAGAGCACTGTATGGCACTGTTATTAAGGTGCTATATGGCACTGCCATTTAAGCTCTATATGGCAGTTATAAGTGCACTGTATGGTACTGTTATTAGTGCACTATATGGTACTGTTATAAGATCACTATATAGAACTGTTATTGTAGCACTGTATGGCGTTGTTATTGTAGCACTATATGGTACAGTAATTAGAGCACCGTATGGCACTGTTATTAGAGCATTATATGGTTCTAGTAGAGCACTATATAGACTGTTATTAGAGCACTGTATGGCGTTGTTATTGTAGCACTATATGGTACAGTCATTAGAGCACTGTATGGCACTGTTATTAGAGCATTATATGGTTCTAGTAGAGCACTATATAGAACTGTTATTAGAGCACTGTATGGCATTGTTATTGTAGCACTATCAGTCATTAAAGCACTGTATGGCACTGTTATTAGAGCATTATATGGTTCTAGTAGAGCACTATATATAACTGTTATTAGAGCACTGTATGGCATTGTTATTGTAGCACTATATGGTACAGTCATTAGAGCACCGTATGGCACTGTTATTAGAGCATTATATGGTTCTATTAGAGCACTATATAGAACTGTTATTAGAGCCCGGTATGGCAGTGTTGTTAGAGCACTGTATGGCACTGTTAGGGTACTTTCACACTAGCGTTTTTGTTTTCTGGCATAGAGTTCCATCGTCAGGGCTGTATGCCGGAAAAAAATGCTTCAGTTACAGATAATACAACCGCATGCATCCGTTTGAACGGATCCGCTTGTATTAACTTTAACTATTTTTTTAAATTGCCAAAACGGATCCGTCAATGGAGGACTGATCCGTTTTCTATTGTGACAGATTTGCTCCGCATCCCAGGACGGAAAGAATACCGCAGCATGCTGCGGTATTTTCTCTGTCCAAAAAACGTTCAGTGACTGAGCTGAAGACATCCTGGTGCATACTGAACGGATTTCTCTCCTTTCAGAATGCATGTCGATAATACTGATCAGTATTTTTCCGGCATAGAGCCCCAAAGACGGAGCTCTATGCCGGAAAGCAAAAACGCAAGTTTGAAAGTGCCCTTAGTAGTGCACGATATGACATTGTTATAAAAGCACTATTTGGCAATTTAAAGAAAATAACTGTACCTGTACGGTGCTGTTTAGAGAATTATGTGTCAGTGTTATTAGGTGCTGGATTGTGGGAACGTTACTGTTCTCAAAATTGTGTCGCTGGGTGTGGCCTGGAGACGTTGAGACGTCTTGTGTGAAGGACACTGTTGTCCGTGCAGACTTGGCTCAGTCAACCTGCAGGAAGTGGAGAAAAGAAAAAAAAAACAGTGTAATTAATTATGTGTGAATTAAGCTGAGGCAGAAACACCGGTTTAATTGCCAAAGAATCGCCATGACAACAGTGATCGCATGTGAAGAATCTGCTAAGGAGGAAGGAATCGGGATTCAGGCTGCAGCAAGCAACTGCTTGTTACCCAGACGCCGACCGCCACACACTGCTCGTGGTTGCAGACGTAGCAGTCACACTACAGCACTGGTGTCTCGGGGGCCTATGGGGCCCCCGTTTTTTGAATGACACATAGGAGGTGGCAGGCTCTTTTTGCATATTTTTCATTGGGACAGTGGGGTCCATTTAAGCCTGTGGAGCGACAAGGAAGATGTAGTATTACAAGGAGCCATGTAATGCATGGAAGGTCAGCGTCCACGAGGCTCCGCTGTTTGAGTGGCCTTTGGTCACGTTCATGGAGGTGGGACCTTTGTGACAACTACACAAATAGGGCCTATAGAAGAGGTGATCCAGTCCGAGCAGCAGTTTGCACTCCAGAGCTGCTATTCCTATAGTACTCAGAGAGGAAATTAGCAAATTTTGTCTGATATTTTGGATCTATGAAAGGGGTCGTCCCATGAAAAAGTCTACATTTTTCAAACCAGCACCTGCATCTGAATACTTTTGTAATTGCACGTCATTAATGTAGTTTAGCCCCGGAGTTATTCAATAAATAGTGCCACCTACTGTTTGTTTTTCTCCTTACTTCTCTGTTCACCTTGCTGAGGTGGTCGCACATGCTCAGTACCATCCTTCAGTACCTGTATCTACTATTAGAAGCTGTGACAGCTACAGGGACAGAGCTGCAGTAAAAAGGACACACCCACTGAGCAGTCAGCCTGCCTAGCTGAGAAATTGGATTAATAAATCCTTGTGAGCTTTGCTAGAGATTGTCATTTACCATAAGATGTCTGATTTTCATTTTTTACATTAATCATTGGATAACCCCTTTAAGGCCTCTTTCACACGATGCGTTGCGGATGCGTTCAGTGAAAACTGTGCGATTTCACAGGAAAAAACATTCAGTTTTGTCTGCGATTGGGTTTAGTTGTTCAGTTTTTTCCGCTCAGTTGCAATGCGTTTTGATGCGTTTTTCACGCGCGTGATAAAAAACTGAAGGTTTACAAACAACATCTCCTAGCAACCATCAGTGAAAAACGCATCGCACTTTCTTGCGGATGCAATGCATTTTTCACGCAGCCCCATTCACTTCTATGGGGCTAGGGCTGCGAACATTCTGCAATTTTCACACAACGCACAAGTGATGCGTGAAAAAAAAACGCTCATGGACACAGACCCATTGAAATGAATGAGTCAGGATTTAGTGCGGGTGCAATGCGTTCACATCACGCATTGCACCCACGCGGAAAACTCGCCCGTGTGAAAGGAGCCTAAGTATTGAGGTCATTGACTTGCAAATAACTACAGATACTGCCATACTCTTGTGTATATGTCACTCTCGTTGTCATGCTCTGTACATTTTGGGGGGAGATTTAGGCGTCTTTCACACGGGCGTCATGTTTGATGCCCGGATAAGAGGCGGAAGCGTTGCGGGAATATGCACGATTTCCCCCCCCGGGTGCAAACGTTTGTAATGCGTTTTGCACGCTCGTGTGAAAAATCGCCATGTTTGGTACCCAGACCCGAAGCCGGACTTCATCACTGAAGTCCGGTTTTGGGTAGAGAATTCTGGAGAATTTATTATTTTCCCTTATAACATGGTTATAAGGGGAAATAATAGCATTCTTAATAAAGAATGCTTAGTAAAATGAGGATTAAGGGGTTAAAAATAATAAAAGTTAACTTACCTTAGCCACTTGATCGTGTAGTTGCGATCTGTCCTCTCTTTCCCTGCATCAGCTAACAACTAAAGGACCTGTGATGACATCACATGGTCCAATCACATGGTCCAATCACATGGTCCATCACCATGGTAAGATGGACCATGTGATTGGACCATGTGATGTGATGTCATCACAGGTCCTTTAGCTGGTAGCTGAAGCTTGAAGAGAGAAGACAGATCGCAACTACGCGATCAAGTGGCTAAGGTAAGTTCAGTTTTATTATTTTTAACCCCTTCATCTTCATTTTACTAAGCATTCTTTATTAAGAATGCTATTATTTTCCCTTATAACCATGTTATAAGGGAAAATAATAAAGATCTGGTCCCGTTGCTAAGCAACCATGCGGGAAAATCGCACTGCATCCGCACTTGCTTGCGGATGCTTGCGATTTTCCCGCAGCCCCATTCACTTCTATGGGGCCTGCGTTGCGTGAAAAATGTACAATATAGACCATGCTGCAATTTTCACGCAACGCAGAAGTGATGCGTGAAAATCACCGCTCATGTGCACAGCCCCATAGAAATGAATGGGTCCGGCTTAGTGCGGGTGCAATGCGTCCTCCTCACGCATTGCACCCGCGCGGAAAACTCGCCCGTGTGAAAGGGGCCTTATCAAAACGGTGTAAAGTAGAACTGGCTTAGTTGCCCATAGCAACCAATCAGATTCCACCTTTCATTTCCCAAAGGAGCTGTGAAAAATGAAAGGTGGAATCTGATTGGTTGCTATAGGCAACTAAGCCAGTTCTACTTTACACCAGTTTGATAAATGACCCCCTTTGTGCCTACTTGGTTTAGTACTTATACACTAGGGTAGGAACAATGGCCGCTTGACAGCCCACATGCATGTTGGAAGCTGGCAACATTTTCCTGTATCCATTCCTTTTAGTAAAATGATGTCCAGCTATTGTCATGTGGATGTGTATTTGGGAAGTATACAGCATTGGCCCCTTGGGTCCTTTCTTGGTTACGTAATTCCACCTGAAATTTCAGGTTTTAAACAATATTATTCCTTGTTGGGTGTGCCTCTGTGCAAACAAACAGCACAGGGCTAGAACAGTATGAAGATAAAACTGCAATGCAATAAACTCTACTTAAAGGGGAAGTCCACCCAAAAGCGCGGTGGCATATCACAATAACATGGTAAAGATTCCTTTGAGAGCTGTGACCTCCATCAGTTCCCAAAACTATAGGACACCCATTCCTTGTCCTTTATGATCTTGCGATTAGAAATGTATGGGTGAGTAGCAACAGGATCAATTCTGGTAATATTACTATACATTAATATCAGGGAATTGCTATTTATATCATTTCCTGAAGGAGTTGTCCTATTTGGATAGCTCATTCTCATGTGAATGGTCACCCAACGATATCAGCTGTTTGTAGCAGAGGAAATCGCCAATCTTCATTTCTCCTGCAGCATTCCTTCAGGAACAATGAGGGATTACACATCTGGTTCCTCCAGAGGGAGAGTCACCACTTGCTGACACTAATCTTCTCTGTTACCTGTCTCACTATGGTCTATGATCTCCTTGATATAATATCTACTGTAATATATTTGGAGGAACCTGACAGCAAGTGTTCATTTTCTGCAGCGCCTCCACAGGTGAAATTAAGTACTACACAGATTCAGTTAAAATGAGTGTAAGAGATGTTCTTTGTAGCTGCTCAGCGCTAATTCAGACAGTCTCTTTGGGTTGTCCGGGAATACCTAACCTTTAACTGATGCCGATAGCCTGCCTCTGCTATGGAAAGAGTCATACTTACCTGCTCCGCACCTCTCGTGTCCTACTGTCCATCATCTGGTCCTTGGCTTGTTTACTTTCTCCCTGGCATCGGCATGGTCACCAGCTCCGCCTTAGCCAATGACTGGTTTCAGTGGTGAGGTGTCCAGCGTCGTATTGAAGTTTCTTGGGCCCACCAGAGGAAATGATTCTGAGCGCCCACCCTTTTTGTGTATAGGACCTTAAGGGCCCTGTTTTATTAGGGGTCCATTATTGTCACAGCTTGAGCCCACTGGAGGATCCTCTGGTAGTCTGGTGGGCCAGGACGTGTCCACAAGAGAGATGACACTGCTGAAGCCAGTTGACCATGCCAATGCCTGGAAGGAAGTAAACAAGCGGCTGATCGGAAGATGGACCCGCGGGAGCCAGTGCGCAGGGCATGAGCAGCGCGGAGCTGGTCTTTCAAATAGCCGAGGCAGGCTGTGGGCATCAGTTAAGTTATAGTATATATTCCCAGACTTTACAGAAGCAAATAAAAAAAAAAAAAGGAATGCCAAAATCGAAGTCTGGGATCACAACCAGGACTCTGACCTGCTGATTATGCAGCCCTAATGTGTACGTCGCATTTACAGCACAGTGTATGACCAGGGATTGCTCAGGAACTACTGCAGTTACCAAGATAAACCGTAATACCGCAGCATTATCTCAGTAGGAAGCGTTCTTCACGTCATTCTTTGAAAGTACATTAACCTTTTCATATAGCGATGTAGTGCCCCTCCCCCACTCCTGTATTACTGAAGCAGGGTTACGGTATATATTCTGGTCTTCCAGAGAACTAATTAGAGTTGAGGTGTTAAAAGCAGAAGTGGGATAACCTTGTCTGCGTGTCCCCATGTAATATTATCTGGCCGAGGGTTTATCATTAACCCGGCACATGGGTTTCTAAGCAACTCTGAACATATCAGCCATGCAGGTGATGTTGGGGTTACATGCTGTTTACCCTTCCAGTGCCTGTGACCCTTCTGTCACCAAGCATGAAAGGGCCACCCATGTCTGCTGAAGGGGCCGCCGTTTGGTCACTTCACTCTATAGTGGATTGCATTTCTTGCACGGTGTGGCACTGCTACTTCCAGTGTATTATTTATTGAGTGCACGGCAGTGATATATATAAACACTATACTGTATGGCGCTGTATAGTATAGCTGTTTGTACACTGAGTGACAGTACATTATATGGGGGCAGAGCTGGGTTTTCACACTGTAGCAGTGGAGTGGTACCGGTGAACCACATAAAAGCAATACAGTACATTTACAGTGCCTTGCAAACGTATTCACCTCACCCCCTTGACTTTTTTTGTATTTTGTTACATTACAGCCTTAAGTTCAATGTTTTGTTAATCTGAATTTTATGTGATGGATCAGAACACAATAGTCTAAGTTGGTGAAGTGAAATGAGAAAAATATATAAATAAAACTATTGTTTAGAAATAGAAAACAGAAAATTGGCATGTGCGGATGTATTTACCTCCTTTGTTAGGAAGCCCATAAAAATCTCTGGTGCAACCAATTACCTTCAGAAGTCACATAATTAGTGAAATGATGTCCACCTGTGTGCAATCTAAGTGTCACATGTTCTGTCATTAGATATTCACACCTTTTTTGAAAGGCCCCAGAGGCTGCAACACCTAAGCAAGAGGCATCACTAACCAAACACTGCCATGAAGTCCAAGGAACTCTCCAAACAAGTAAGGGACAATGTTGTTGAGAAGTACAAACCAGGGTTAGGTTATAAAAAAATGTCCAAATCTTTGATGATCTCCAGGAGCACCAACAAATCTATCATAACCAAATGGAAAGAACATGGCCCAACAGCAAACCTGCCAAGAGACGGCCGCCCACCAAAACTCACGGACCGGGTAAGGAAGGCATTTATCAGAGAGGCAGCACAGAAACCTAAGGTAAACCTGGAAGAGCTGCAGAGTTCCACAGCAGAGACTGGGGTATCTGTACATAGGACGACAATAAACCGTACGCTCCATAGAGTTGGGCTTTATGGCAGAGTGGCCAGAGGAAAGCCATTACTTTCAGCAAAAAACAAAAAGGTATGTTGTGAGTTTCCGAAAAGGCCTGTGGGTGACTCCCAAAATGTATGGAGGAAGGTGCTCTGGTCTGATGAGACTAAAATTAAACTTTTCGGCCATCAGAGAAAACGCTATGTCTGGCGCAAACCCAACACATTACACTACCCAAAGAACACCATACCCACAGTGAAACATGGTGGTGGCAGCATCATGCTGTGGGGATGGGTCTGGGAAACTGGTCAGAGATGAGGGAAAGATGGATGGTGCTAAATACAGGGATATTCTTGAGCAAAACCTGTACCACTCTGCGTGATTTGAGGCTAGGACGGAGGTTCACCTTCCAGCAGGACAATGACTCCAAACACACTGCTAAAGCAACACTTGCGTGGTTTAAGGGGAAACATGTAAATGTGTTGGAATGGCCTAGTCACAGCCCAGATCTCAATCCAATAGAAAATCTGTGGTCAGACTTAAAGATTGAGAGACCTTGACGCTGGTGCCCGAGGCTTAAGACACGTCCTCCTAGTAGGATATGTCGAACTAACTCTCAATTTTTAACATCAGTGTGAGGGTTTAGTGTCACGGCAGTGTGCACCTATCTCTGGTTCTGTGTTTGTTCAGACTTAAAGATTGCTGTTCACAAGCCTAAACCATCCAACCTGAAGGAGCTGGAGCAGTTTTGCAAAGAGGAATGGGCAAAAATCCCAGTGGTAAGATGTGGCAAGCTCATAGAGACTTATCCAAAGCGACTTGGAGCTGTGATTGCCGTAAAAGGTGGCTCTACAAAGTATTGACTTTGGGGGGGTGAGTAGTTATGCACGTTGACTTTTTCTGGTATTTTGTCCTATTTGTTGTTTGCTTTACAATTAAAAAAAAAAATATATGCATCTTCAAAGTTGTGGGCATGTTCTCTGTAAATTAAATGATGCAAATCCTCAAACAATCCATGGTAATTCCAGGTTGTGAGGCACCAAAACCCGAAAAAATTCAAGGGGGTGAATACTTTTGCAAGGCACTGTATATATTATGGTTTAAGCATGAAAAAGTTCACACACCATATTTGCACCATAATTTGCGACTTGGGCCATAGCTTAGTGAGAGGCATGGGGTGTCTTCGACCTGACAAATTTGCTTATCGTTTAGGTTTTGCCGTTTTTGGTATGTTTTTTTTACTGCCCTTTTTTGCAGTGTTTTGTAGGTTAAAAACACCAGTGCCGGATGTTGCATGGAATTCTTTGGGAAATCAACCCCTTCCTGATGCAGTAATTTTTTCGATTCCACCATTTTTTTTAAGGCTACATTGACAGAACCGCATGAATGAGTCCGCATCCGTTCTGCAGTTTTCCGGAACGGGTGCAGACCATTCATTTCTATGTGGCCTTCAAAAGATGCGGACAGCACACCGCGTGCTTTCCGCATTTGTTCCGTTCCGCGGCCCCACAAAAAAAAATAGAACATGTCCTGTTCTTGTCCGTCATTTTCTGTGATAGCGGCGGCATGTGCGGTCCGCAAAGTGCAGAACGCACATGGGCCGGTATCCGCAAAACACCACGTGTGAATGTAGCCTAAGGGTCTTGTTTTAACAAGTTAAAATGACATATTAAAGGGCATCTGTCAGCAGATTTGTACCTATGACACTGCCTGTTACATGTGCGCTTGGCAGCTGAAGGCATCTGTGTTGGTCCCATGGTCTCATGTGCCCGCATTGCTGAGAAAAATGATGTTTTTTTATTGTTTATTTTTTAAATGGGGAAAGAGTTTTTTTTTTAAATTGTATGTTTTGTTTTTATATATATTTTTGTAAAACTTTTTGGGGTGAATCTCTGTGGGGGAGATCTATCAAGATTGGCACTTTCTGCATCTGTTTTGATATCCTCTGCGCTGCTGGAGGATGCTCCTAATTTATGACGAGACGCGTGCCTCGTCATAAATTAGGCGCATCCTCCTGCAGTCCATGCGCCTAACCAAAAATCTACGACCGCTCAGAGCTGCAGTAGATTTCTGGCTTCATTTACACCAGAAGATTGGCGTAAATGAAGTTACATTTTGTCGCTGCGTCTGACTACGCCACCTTTCCTGCCTTTGCCACATCCCCTTTTAGAAAAGAGGCAAGGATGGCAAAAAAGAGGAGATGCGACAATTTGACATAGGACTTTTTAACACCACATTTCAGGTGTATCTCCTCCTATGTTCATATCTATGTACTTTGCTACGGCAGCCCTAGGAGCCTTCAGAATAGCAGCTGGAGGGCTCCTGCCGTCCCGTCATAGGGAGCTGTTTTGTCACCAGCTCCTGCCATCCCGTCATGGGGAGCTATTTTGTCACCAGCTCCTGCCATCCTGTCATGGGGAGCTGTTTTGTCACCAGCTCCTGCCGTCCCGTCATGGGGAGCTGTTTTGTCACCAGCTCCTGCCATCCTGTCATGGGGAGCTGTTTTGTCACCAGCTCCTGCTGTCCCGTCATGGGGAGCTGTTTTGTCACCAGCTCCTGCCGTCCCGTCATGGGGAGCTGTTTTGTCACCAGCTCCTGCCATCCTGTCATGGGGAGCTGTTTTGTCACCAGCTCCTGCTGTCCCGTCATGGGGAGCTGTTTTGTCACCAGCTCCTGCTGTCCCGTCATGGGGAGCTGTTTTGTCACCAGCTCCTGCCATCCTGTCATGGGGAGCTGTTTTGTCACCAGCTCCTGCTGTCCCGTCATGGGGAGCTGTTTTGTCACCAGCTTCTGCCGTCCCGTCATGGGGAGCTGTTTTGTCACCAGCTCCTGCCGTCCCGTCATGGGGTGCTGTTTTGTCACCAGCTCCTGCCATCCTGTCATGGGGAGCTATTTTGTCACCAGCTCCTGCCATCTTGTCATGGGGAGCTGTTTTGTCACCAGCTCCTGCCATCTTGTCATGGGGAGCTGTTTTGTCACCAGCTCCTGCCGTCCTGTCATGTGGAGCTGTTTTGTCACCAGCTCCTGCCGTCCCGTCATGGGGAGCTGTTTTGTCACCAGCTCCTGCCATCCTGTCATGGGGAGCTGTTTTGTCACCAGCTCCTGCTGTCCCGTCATGGGGAGCTGTTTTGTCACCAGCTCCTGCCGTCCCGTCATGGGGAGCTATTTTGTCACCAGCTCCTGCCATCTTGTCATGGGGAGCTGTTTTGTCACCAGCTCCTGCCATCTTGTCATGGGGAGCTGTTTTGTCACCAGCTCCTGCCGTCCCGTCATGGGGAGCTGTTTTGTCACCAGCTCCTGCCGTCCCGTCATGGGGAGCTGTTTTGTCACCAGCTCCTGCCGTCCCGTCATGGGGAGCTGTTTTGTCACCAGCTCCTGCCATCCTGTCATGGGGAGCTGTTTTGTCACCAGCTCCTGCCATCCTGTCATGGGGAGCTGTTTTGTCACCAGCTCCTGCCATCCTGTCATGGGGAGCTGTTTTGTCACCAGCTCCTGCCATCCCGTCATGGGGAGCTGGTTTGTCACAGCTCTCCTGTAATTGACCACTCAGATGCTGTGGTCACAATTAAAAGTCGCCACCTATTACGAACTCTGACATTCACCCCACAGATATGACATCTGCTCAGCTCCTGGACGGGCGCCATCTTTAAAGACCCGAAACCCATCGTACGTGTACGGCGTGTTGGGAAAGGTTGAATGCAAGACAAATAGGTATTTTTCTGTAGTGGAATTTTTTCTGCCTTGAGATTAGTTTTTCGGATCAGTGGTGTTTTTTTTTTTTTTTTTTCCGGTGAGGTTCTGGCGTTTTTCCCTGAACTACTTGGTATTTTTCTCTTATAGAACTTCAGTATATTTTTATGTTAAAAATTTTGCATGGTGTTTTTTTCGATACAGCTCTTTAGAGGAAGTAACTTCACCAGGGGGCACATACCTTCAACTAAAATCTAGTCATGCAAAAAAAGGCATCTTTAAAAAAAACATCTGGTTCCAAAAACACATTATAAGGCCTCATGCACACAAAGTTTGCGGTCCCCAGTGACGGGCACCATCCTTGCGGTTGCCCGCAGACGGATGCAGACCCATTCAACTTGAATGGATCCTTGATCTGCCCGAACCACACAAAAAATAGAACATGTTCTGTTTTTTTGTGGTGTGGAGGCATATAGAGAAAACCCACAGAAGCACTCCGTAGTGCTTCTGTGGGGTTCCGTGCCTCTGTTCTGCGGTGCTCCTTCCGGTTTGCGGACCCTTTCAAGTGTGCACATGGCCGGTGCCCGTATATTACAGACCCGCTGTTTGCGGGCCGCAATACAGGCACGGCCATGTGCATGAGACCTTAGGCTGAATGCACACGATCAGGATTGCGTGCGGATTTTCCGCGCGGATTTGCGTGCGGAAAATCCGCACCGTACATCTTGTACATTGTATTGTATGAGAATTTGAAATTCTCAATGCACACGATGCGGATTTTTTCAGCGCGGATTTTGACCTGTGGTGCGGATTTTAAAATCCGCAGCATGTCAATTCTTTTTTTTTTTCCTGTCCGGATATCTTGCGGATTTTCTCAATTCACTTCAATGTGGAGGATAAAATCCGGATGGTGCACGCACACAGTGCGGATTTTGATGCGGATCCGCATGCGGCAAATCCGCATGCAAATCCGCATGCAAATCCGCATGCAAATCCGCATGCAAATCCGCACCTATTGATGCGGATTTACCGCACGGATTTGCCTGCGAACACCGACGGATTTCAGTGCGGATTCTCCGCACATGAATCCTGAACGTGTGCATGTAGCCTAAGGGGAAAAGTATCTGAAAAATGCTACAAATAATGCTGCGCAAGTCAGGCCCAAAACTGTGGGCATTATTATTGGTGCACAGATTGCTGGGTGGCCTGCGTCTCTTATTAAATTTGGCACATCTTGTGCCAGCGGACTTCATACAAAAATGTGTGTATGTAACGCCAGTCTTATTATATCTGCCTCATTGGATCCATGGCAATTTGCAGTTAACCGCATGCCCTCGGTCTCAGCCAGTCGACACGTTAGTACCCCATGGCCGCAGAGCAAAAACCCAGCCTTGAGATTGCATTGGTAAAGCGATTTATAGAAAAACGTCTTTGTTTGTCACCACTTTCTTTTATTTTGCCCAGTCCAACAGGGAGGAGGAGGATAGATCTTTCCAGCATACTTATCTTCCCTGTTCAATCTTGGGCTGATAAAACAAAAATAAAACCCTTAGGGTGTCGCAGATACTATAGCGAAACATGAGTTCCCCCCAGTCTGAATTTTGCATATGGGTCTTTAGAAAAGCTGGGTCATAACCAATATGGCTGCCATTGTATAACTCAAGGGGAGACCTCGAATATCTCTTGTCAAAGCCTCAACGACCTGGGAGAGTGACAGCCATGTAGTCGTCACTGTCTTTTCGCCAGTCCTTTTGGCCAGCAGGGGGCTGCAGTGAGGGAGTTTTAAGCTCCTCCCACTTCTTAAGAACACAGACTTCATGGGGTTTTCCTGTGCATCGATGCAGAAGCAAATATGATAATATTAGATTTGGAAATTGTTATTTTCTAATATTTTCAGCCAAGAAGGCACAAACTGGAGGTATACTTGAAGGTGGAAACCATGGGAATTAGTAGAGGTAATAAAACATGTAGGTAAACATGCAGGGGAAGTAAAATCCGGCATTGAGCGTGGTAAGAGGATTCTTATCACGTTTATGAAGTCATCTTGAGAACTTTTTCTTGACACAGTGCGGCTCGCTGTATAAACGCCGTCTATTGTGCGGTTCTGTAAGGTTATCAAGTCGCTTTTCAAGTGGCTTTCTAAGCCTTTGTGTGTTTAAAGGGATTGTACAGGCTTAGAGAAACATGATTGCTTTCTTCTAACAACAGCTCCACATCCGTCCACTGGCTCTGTGTGGTATTGCAGCTTGGGTCCGTTCGGGGGTTGTGCAGTGTCAGGATATTCATGACTTGGGATGAGCGAATCGACTTCGGATGTTTCATCCGAAGTCGATTCGCTCATCCCCGTTGATGACCTGTCCACAATCAGCTGGTGGAAGAGGCTGTGCGGCCGCTGTGAGCGCTGCGTCCTCTTCAGTGGTGCAGTGTAATTACATTTTTATCTCCCATTCATGTGAACAGGAAAGAAAGGTGTGGTTACACTGCACCACTGCTCTGAGGAAGATGGCGTACATGTAGACTTTGAAGAGTGCCGCGACCCCTTCCTACATACAGGTAATTGGTGTGGGTTCCGGTCTGATCCGATTTTGATAACCCATCGACCTCGTCAATATGCACCATCCCTTTTTGTGAAGCTTAGAGGCTTAATGGCTGCATTAAACAAGGCCTGTCACTTCTGTGAGAGGCATTTCAGGTTAAAAATGGCATTGCCAGTATATAAGGGACGCAACTTATTTCTCTCAAATCAGGGCTCCATGAAAGCTGTTCACCTCAATATCACACTCCTGTCGTATCCCACTCACAGATGTCTCAGAAATTGAGATATGGAGAACCTTTTGGTGTGGTCCCCAACTTGTACTGCCATGGCTGTCTCTGCGATGTGGCTGGTAGAGGTTAATGGGTCAAAGAACGTTTTCTTCATGATCCTGTTGACTGTCAAGTAGTAGAGGAGTACGAGAGACCTCTCCATAAGGGTACGACCACGCGGTCATAAGGGTACGACCACACGGTCATGAGGGTACGACCACACGGTCATGGGGGTACGACCACCCGGTCAAAAGGGTACGACCACACGGTCATGAGGGTGCGACCACACGGTCAAAAGGGTTGCGACCACACGGTCAAAAGGGTTGCGACCACACGGTCATAAGGGTGCGACCACACGGTCATGAGGGTACGACCACACGGTCATAAGGGTGCGACCACAAGGTCATGAGGGTACGACCACATGGTTATGAGGGTACGACCACACAGTCATAAGGGTGCAACCACACGGTCATAAGGGTATGACCACACGGTCAGGTTTCCTGCTGCTACTTTGGAAGCCAAAACCAGGAATGAATTTAAAAAAAGAGGAGAAGTCATATCTGTCCTTTAGGCTGGGTTCACACGAGCGTGTCCGGATTAGGTCCGGATGCGTTGCGGATGCATTCAGTGAAAACTGTGCGATTTCACAGGCAAAGCCATTCAGTTTACAAACAACATAGCAACTCCTAGCAACCATCAGTGAAAAACGCAACGCACCCGCACTTGCTTGCGGATGCAATGCGTTTTTTAACGCAGCCCCATTCACTTCTATGGGGCTAGGGCAGCGTGAAAAACACAGAATATAGAACATGCTGCGATTTTAACGCAACACACAAGTGATGTGTGAAAAAAAAACGCTCATGTACACAGCCCCATTGAAATGAATGGGTCAGGATTCAGTGCGGGTGCTATGTGTTCACATCACGCATTGCACCCGCGCGGAAAACTCGCCCGTGTGAATGCAGCCTTACAAACAACATCTCCTAGCAACCATCAGTGAGAAACGCATTTCATCCGCACTTTCTTGCGGATGCAATGCGTTTTTCACGCAGTCCCATTCACTTCTATGGGGCCAGGGCTGCGTGAAAAACGCAGAATATAGAACATGCTGCGATTTTAACGCAACACACAAGTGATGTGTGAAAAAAAAACGCTCATGTACACAGCCCCATTGAAATGAATGGGTCAGGATTCAGTGCGGGTGCTATGTGTTCACATCACGCATTGCACCCGCGCGGAAAACTCGCCCGTGTGAATGCAGCCTTACAAACAACATCTCCTAGCAACCATCAGTGAGAAACGCATTTCATCCGCACTTTCTTGCGGATGCAATGCGTTTTTCACGCAGTCCCATTCACTTCTATGGGGCCAGGGCTGCGTGAAAAACGCAGAATATAGAACATGCTGTGATTTTCACGCAAGCAAAAGCAGTGATGCGTGAAAAACAACGATCATATACACAGTCCCATTGTAATGAATGGGTCAGGATTCAGTGCGGGTGCTATGCGTTCACATCACGCATTGCACCCGCACGGAAAACTCGCTCGTGTGAAAGGGGCCTTAGGCCTCTTTCACACTAGCGTGACGGATTAGGTCCGGATGCTTTAAGGATTCGTTCAGTCAAACTCGCACCATTTTGCAAGCAAGTTCAGTTTTGTCTGCGATTGCGTTTAGTTGTTCAGTTTTTCGGCGCGAGTGCAATGCGTTTTGATGCGTTTTTCACGCGCGTGATAAAAAACTGAAGGTTTACAAACAACATCTCCTAGCAATCATCAGTGAAAAACGCATCGCATCCGCACTTGCTTCCGGATGCAATGCGTTTTCCACGCAGCCCCATTCACTTCTATGGGGCCAGGGCTGCGTGAAAAACGCAGAATATAGAACATGCTGCGATTTTCATGCAACGCAGAAGTGATGTGTGAAAAACAACGCTCATGTACACAGACCCATTGTAATGAATGGGTCAGGATTCAGTGCGGGTGCTATGTGTTCACGTCGCGCATTGCACCTGCGCGGAAAACTCGCTCGTGTGAAAGGGGCCTTATAGGTGCACACTTTTATGAGTGTAGACATTTTGGTCTTTCTGGTGCGCTCTGTGGTAAGTCTATGAAGCAACTCCAGGAGCCGCTGTCTCTTCCCTGGAGCTCTAACAGGAAACAGATGTCTCATTGTAGATTGCTTCCCTAACTAAAAGGAAGTGGGGAAGGGGAGCATTGCGACCAGACGCTCAGCTGTGTCTACTGGGAGTCAACTCTGTTACCTGTGTAGATGATAGTGCAAATGGAAATTGGGTGGGTGTTATGGTTTCCTCCCCATAATTTGTATAGAGAACTGTGCAAGATGTGCAGAAAAAGTGACCTCCTTGGACCACAAAATAGACAACCGATAGTTGAACACGTTGTGGAAGATCTGGCAGAACTAGTAAATAGTTACCCAATCAGGTGGCTGCTTTCATTTTCAAAAGGACCTCTGAAAAATGAAAAGTGGAATCTGATTTGTTGGCATCTACTCCAACCTTCATATCCACCAGTTTTAGGGCTCATTCACACGACCGTATGTCGTGTACGGATCCGCAAAAAATACAGATGACATCGGTGTGCGTTCTGTATTTTGCAGAACGGAACAGCTGGCCCCTAATAGAAAAGTCCTATCCTTGTCTATAATGCGGACAATAATAGGACTTGTTCTATTCTTTGGCGGAATGGACATACGGAAACGGAATGCACACGGAGTAACTTCTGTTTTCTTTGCAAATCCATTAAAATGATGGTTCCGCATATGGTCCACAAAAAAACGGAACGTACACAGAAAGAAAATACGTAATCAATCTCCTTCTCTGTGGTTACAGTCCGGTGCAGTGTGCATTTACCGTCTGTGCAGAGAAGTCATAGGCCCCCCAGAGAATAGTGGAGCTGACTGTGCTATTCTTTACATTGGCATCTAGACATGCGCCTCCAGTGTACACTGCAAGAAACAATCGGCAGGTCGTAAGATTTTCTGAAGTATCAGGTTCCAGATTAAAGAAATGTTCCTGTACAATGAAAGCAGACAGCCTGCGTGGAGGCTTAGTCCATGTGGCTTAGCCTCGCCCACGCCACTTGATACAAGTCGTGACGTCACTGGGCGGGGCGCTAGCAGCAGTAAACAGTGAGAAGGCCGCGGCGCTCCTGCAGCGCCGCGGCCTTCTCAAACAGCTGATCGGCGGGGGTCCCGGGTGTCGGACCCCGGCCGATCACATGCTGATGATCTATCCTGAGGATAGATCATCAGTGGTAACAAACTGCAGAACCCCTTTAAGTGGGATCCTATCTGTCAGTCATACAGGGACAACAAGGGGTGCTTATGCAGATGTGCCCCACTATGGGTGTTACTGGAAAGTTTTGTTGGTAATATTGTGCGGATTGCCCCAAAATGAGGTTGAAATTGGGCGGTATGCTCCTCATATTGGGGTCAATCAGATAAGTATTTGATTTTGACGCAAGGCCTTATTCACATCGGGGCCAATAGTGACTGATCGGTTCACTTTTGGAGTGAAACTTTTATTTCATGAGCTGTGGCTGTGCCTATTACTCGTACAAGCGCTGTGGTCTCTTCGTTATTTACCGGCACATCGGCAGTGCAGAGTATTTCATCTTCATCCCCTTCAAGTGAATGAGACATCTGCAGTGCCGATACGTAGTAGATGCTGTGCAGGTATTTAATGAATAGGCCACAAGTACTGCAGCCCCTTCAAATAGCTGATCGGCAGAGGTGTCAAGATCAGTTGTCAATATCCTTATGTCACAAAAACCCTGTAAAGGGGTTTTCCAGTATTTTTATCCTATCAGGATCCCACTCTCAACAGCTGGTTGGTGGTTGTGCGTGATATTGCTGCTCCGCTGATCTGTCATACTGTGGCTGATTAGTGAGGCCTTGACACCACCCACCTCCCCCAATCAGCTGTTTTGTAGTAGCTCTGACCCCAAAAGTAGGCCTAGAACTACACAGCATGGTCTATTGTATAGTGGATGGAATGGGTTACTGCAGTGATGCTCCCATTCACTTGCGCAGGATCAGCATCCTTTACTCAATGGATGGAGCTGTGTAGTTTTGGAGTCTGTTTTAGGCTACTGCAGGACAGCAGATCACTGGAGGTGTGGGATGTCGGACCCTCCACCAATCTGATATTGATGGCTTATCCTGAGGATAGACCATCAATATAAAAATATAGGGGGTCATTTACTAAGCTGAAATATGCCTAAATTAGGCGTATTCCAGGCACAGATGGCTATCTGCAACTTTGCTCTACTCACCGCAGTTCTAAAATTGTGGGCATGGCGTGGGAAGGGGACGAGTCGGAAGGCCCGTCTCATTCACCATTTTCCATGTCCGTTTTAGAAAATGGTCTAAATGTAAGACAGCTAGGAAGCGAGCTTACATTTATTTCACAAAGTTTTTATTGATAATGAAAAAAGGCAACATTTGACATTATAAGCATATTAGAGAAGCTAGCTTACATTTAGAACTGGCGCTGGATGCGCTGAAGTTATGGAGAGGCCTCTTCATAACTTTGGCGGATCCACGACCAGCTATGGGGCTTTAGCAAGACGGGTGTCTAAAATTCCGGTCTTAATAAATGTGCCACATAAAGTGCTAAAGGAGTTATCCTATGACTAATGTAAAAAACGGAAATTAGACATCATGACAATGTCTTTCTAGCTAGAACCAGCCCTGTACCTCAAATGGGTCCAGAGATCTCCCCAGTCATTGCTCTGCTGGATTTATATCAAGCTGTCAGCTCAAGAAGAGTGTCTTTTCTGCTGCAGCTCAGGAGGCGTGTCTCAGCTCTCCCTATCACAGCTCAGGAGGCATGTCTCAGCTCTCCCTATTACAGCTCAGGAGGCGTGTCTCGTCTCTCCCTATCACAGCTCAGGAGGCATGTCTCAGCTCTCCCTATCACAGCTCAGGAGGCGTGTCTCAGTTCTCCCTATCACAGCTCAGGAGGCGTGTCTCAGCTCTCCCTATCACAGCTCAGGAGGCGTGTCTCAGCTCTCCCTATCACAGCTCAGGAGGCGTGTCTCAGCTCTCCCTATCACAGCTCAGGAGGCGTGTCTCAGCTCTCCCTATCACAGCTCAGGAGGCGTGTCTCAGCTCTCCCTATCACAGCTCAGGAGGCGTGTCTCAGCTTTCCCTATCACAGCTCAGCAGGCGTGTCTCAGCTCTCCCGATCACAGCTCAGGAGGCGTGTCTCAGCTCTCCCTATCACAGCTCAGGAGGCGTGTCTCAGCTCTCCCTATCACAGCTCAGGAGGCGTGTCTCAGCTCTCCCTATCACAGCTCAGGAGGCATGCTCTCAGCTCTTCCTATCACAGCTCAGGAGGCGTGTCTCAGCTCTCCCTATCACAGCTCAGGAGGCGTGTCTCAGTCTCTCCTATCACAGCTCAGGAGGCGTGTCTCAGCTCTCCCTATCACAGCTCAGGAGGCGTGTCTCAGCTCTCCCTATTACAGCTCAGGAGGTGTGTCTCAGCTCTCCTTATCACAGCTCAGGAGGCGTGTCTCAGCTCTCCCTATCACAGCTCAGGAGGCGTGTCTCGTCTCTCCCTATCACAGCTCAGGAGGCGTGTCTCAGCTCTCCCTATCACAGCTCAGGAGGCGTGTCTCAGCTCTCCCTATCACAGCTCAGGAGGCGTGTCTCAGCGCTCCCTATCACAGCTCAGCAGGTGTGTCTCAGCTCTCCCGATCACAGCTCAGGAGGTGTGTTTCAGCTCTCCCTATCACAGCTCAGGAGGCGTGTCTCAGCTCTCCCTATCACAGCTCAGGAGGCGTGTCTCAGCTCTCCCTATCACAGCTCAGGAGGCATGCTTCAGCTCTTCCTATCACAGCTCAGGAGGTGTGTCTCAGCTCTCCCTATTACAGCTCAGAAAGCGTTTCTCAGTTCTCCCTATCACAGCTCAGGAGGCGTGTCTCAGCTCTCCCTATCACAGCTCAGGAGGCGTGTCTCGTCTCTCCCTATCACAGCTCAGGAGGTGTGTCTCGTCTCTCCCTATCACAGCTCAGGAGGTGTGTCTCGTCTCTCCCTATCACAGCTCAGGAGGCGCTTCTCAGCTCTCCCTATTACAGCTCAGGAGGTGTGTCTCAGCTCTCCTTATCACAGCTCAGGAGGCGTGTCTCAGCTCTTCCTTATCACAGCTCAGGAGGCGTGTCTCGTCTCTCCCTATCACAGCTCAGGAGGCGCTTCTCAGCTCTCCCTATTATAGCTCAGGAGGCGTGTCTCAGCTCTCTCTATCACAGCTCAGGAGGTGTGTCTCAGCTCTCCCTATCACAGCTCAGGAGGTGTGTCTCAGCTCTCCCTATCACAGCTCAGGAGGTGTGTCTTGTCTCTCCCTATCACAGCTCAGGAGGCGCGTCTTGTCTCTCCCTATCACAGCTCAGGAGGCGTGTCTCGTCTCTCCCTATCACAGCTCAGAAGTCGTGTCCATGCTCTCCCTATCACAGCTCAGGAGTTGTGTCTCAGCTCTCCCTATCACAGCTCAGGAGGCGTGTCTCAGCTCTCCCTATCACAGCTCAGGAGGCGTGTCTCAGCTCTCCCTATCACAGCTCAGGAGGCGTGTCTCAGCTCTCTCTATCGCAGCTCAGGATGTAGTTCAAGGATGAAACTGAGCATGTGCGGCCATCTCAGTGAGCTGGACAAAGAAATAAGAAAGAAAAAAACACAGCAGGTGGCGCTATACAGATACATTTTATTGAATAACTCAGAGGCTATACTAAATTCCTAATTACATGCAATTACAAAAGAATTCAGATCCAGGTGCTGGTTTGAATACTGTAGAATATTTTTCAAGGGAGAACCCCTTTAATGCGAAGTGAATGCACACACGTTGTAGGTTTGTTATGTGTTGCTAAACAGGAAGTGGGAAGCAACTGACTTTTAAAACTGAGCATTTAATGGCATGTGACAAACCTTAACGAAACTGAAACTAACCTTTAAAAGGAACCCGTCACCTGGCTTGGGGCAACTAAACTACCAGCATTAGGGTTCAAACCTGCCCTTAGCAAACCCATCTGTTCCTACAAAGAATAGTAAATGAAAATCCAAATTAGTGGCATCAGACACATGCACACTGTGTCACTGAGACAAGAATGGTACACCTCACTTTACTGCGCATGTGCCGATGAGCACTGCATGTTTTTTGGTGAAGCGCAGGTGCATGTGATGCTGCTGGAGAGGAGTCCTGGACTCTTCTTCCTTTAAGGGTCCTTTCACACTTGCGTTCTGAGGATCCGGCAGGCACTTCCGTCCCGCCGGATCCGTCAGAACGCAAGTCGCCTGAAGCATTAGAAGACTGATCAGGATCCTGATCAGTCTTCGAATTGCTTTCAGGTTACTATGGCAGCCAGGACGCTATTAAAGTCCTGGTTGCCATAGTAGGACCGGGGGAGCTGTATACTTACAGTCCGTGCAGCTCCCGGGGCGCTCCTGAATGACGTCAGAGCGCCCCATGCCCATGGAATCATGTGATCCATGCGTGTGGGGCGCCCTGACGTCACTCTGGAGCGCCCCGGGAGCCGCACGGATGGTAAGTATACTGTTCCCCCGCTCCCCACTACATTTTACCATGGCAACCAGGACTTTAGCGTCCTGGCTGCCATGGTAACAATTGAGAAAAAGCTAAACTTCAGATCCGGCGATGCGCCGAAACGACGTTTAGCTTAAGGCCGGATCCGGATTAATGCCTTTCAATGGGCATTAATTCCGGATCTGGCCTTGCGGCAAGTGTTCAGGATTTTTGGACGGAACAAACAGCGCAGCATGCTGCGGTATTTTCTCCGGCCAAACAACATTCCGGTCCTGAACTGAAGACATCCTGATGCATCCTGAACGGATTTCTCTCCATTCAGAATGCATGGGGATGATCCTGATCAGGATTTTTCCGGCATAGAGACCCGACGACGGATCTCTATGCCGGAAAACAAAAACGCCAGTGTGAAAGAGCTCTAAGTTTGATTTTCATTTACTGTACTTTGTGAGGAAGTATGGATTTGCTATGGGCAGGTTTGGGACCCTAAAGCCCAGCTACATAACGGCAGCCTTGTAGATTATTGGCCCCAGTCCAGGTGACAGGTTCCCTTTAAAAGGACCTGAGGCGCTGCATACCACATACCTCAGTGAGGTTACTGTTTTAATAATTGGGTTCACATAAACATTTCTGCTCTTTATGATCGAGGGGGTGTCATACAGACTCTGTGACTAACTTTCGATGCATATCTATGTATAACTGCCATCTCGTTGTTTCCTGTGTGAAACTCGCCATCCATTATGATGAAAGCACTCTGGCAGGGTGAGCAGACGCAGGCGACAGTTCTTGGCTTCCCCATCTCGGGTCGCCGGTGTTTATGTGGCATGAATATTGCTTACTTTTATTCTACTTTTTTTCCAGCTTTGATTGTATTACAGCCATGCAGGGCATACAGTGTTATAGACAGAAAGTTCCTTGTGTCTGTATCACTTGATGGATGCAGAATTGTTTGATTACCAACTGCTGGGTTTAAGGAATTTTATTGTATAAGTATTTTATCAGTATCACTTCAATCTAGGCCTGCACAATATATCGCCAAAGCAATCAGTATCGCGATAAACCGCCATATCGCAATCTCCATTTGGCCAACCCAAAAATGCTGCAATTATATTAACGTATTTTTCGCTTTATAAGACGTTCTGGGGGCCCCCCCCCCCCCCCCAAAAGTGGTTGACTTCTTATGTGGCTGACACTAATGTATCGCCGGCCGCTATGCTGCACAGCACTCCCGCGATACATCAGTTACAGTGCGGGGAGGGAGGAGCACATGTTCTTATATCTATTCTATTTTATTTATCTGTTTTGTGCAGCGCTATTAAGAAAATGGCAAGTTTTGTATTTTGTGCTTTTGCAGTAATGCAAATATGTTATTTAATTTAGTAAAAGATGTTGTATTTTGAAAAACACTGCATTTCAGTTCTTGAGTTCAGCATAACTACATTTCACATTATCAGTCATCTGTGTGTGCTTTTACATCGAAAATCCAAGCAGATAGACCTCTAGCACAATTCCCTTAAAATATTGCATCGCCATTTTTTGGCCCTAATCGTAATCGCACAAAATTCCCATATCGTGCAGGCCTACTTCAATCCTTTGTCATTCTGGTAGCTGAGCAGGAGAAGTTACAAATGCACCCTATGTCTGAACCACCCATTTGCCCAACTATAGTGCAGCATTTCAGTGGCCCCTGTACAGAGCCAGGTATAAAACAGCGCCTCCCAGTGGTGGCCTGACAATGGCTTTGAGAGTATGCTTTGCTGTGGAGCTCCCGCCATAGGATCACTTCTGGAGAACATCCCACGCATTCTTCTAGCAATTTGGAGATCCAGTAGTGAAGAATACCTGGAATAAGTGTTTTCCTGACTCAACTTTAACTCCTGGTCTCCTAAAGACCTTGTTTTGGGACTCCGAGTCAATTGAGTTAACGCTGTGTATGGTGAAACTGAAAGATATAATGTCACTCTCAGATATCAAAAGATTTCACGAGATCTAGGTATAAATATTGGAGTTAAGCTCCAGGAAACTATGGGTGATCTTGGAGTCAACCCTATTGTTAATTGATCTCAGGTCGATTCCTTGATTGGCCCCGTGTGATAGACCGACCTACCATTTTTAGTTTCCAATGTATTTGTTATATGGGATAAGTGGGTCTCCACTTCCAAACTTTCCATGAGACCAGGGACTTTTCTCCCATTGTTTCAAAACCCTATTTTCCAGCCTGGCCTCTGTGCCAATTCCATTTTGATAGGGAATAAATTGTCAGCTCCTCGTCTTAGACAGGTCATGGATAAAGATGTGTTGATATCTCTGGATACTTTGCAGTTAGAGAATCCAGATACGTTATTGTCCTGGTTGGAATATCTGCAGATAAGTTCTTCTATTAACAGTACATTTTCAGGGTCTTCCTTTTCCTCTACTTTGGAATTTGACAAGCTCTTCTTCCGTATCTCAGCCTTATCTCGATGCTTATCTCATATGTATCAGTTGCTTTTTTCATAACTGGGATACATAACTAGGTAAAAATATCTTACAAATCTGTACGTTCGCTCATGGTATGGTGGCAGAAGTGAAAGAAGAAATATAAGATTATATCATGCTGATATAACCATCTTGTTCATCTTCAGTGTATGTTTCCTACTTCCTCACATTTTGTATTGGCGTGGTGGGGCGGAAAGTGGTGCCATGTTTCATATATGGTTCCTTTAGAATATGCAACATTTATCTAGAAAAACCTCAAACGGCTCTTGGATTGCTTACTGTCCATGTCTTCTGGCTCCTTGGCTAAGATTACGAAAGACCTTCTAAGATACTTCTTGGCTGCCATTAGCTTGGTAATCCCCCATCACTGGAAGTCTACAGTTACACCCTTCCTCCATGTGACTTAGTGGCTTTTGGAGCTACGTGGCATCATGAGGATGGAAGAATTGGTGGAAGCGGAAGCCAAAGACCGCCTGCCTACATTTTTGGATACTTGACATCCATTGCACCCCTGATTTTGCGACGTTATTCCCACTGATGCCACGTAGATCCAGATGATATATCAGACTAAAAAGCTTGAGTTTCCCCTATTATTAGTGGTTTGTGGTATTCTGACTAGTCCCCCCCACACACTTTATATATACTTTCATATATATACCTTTTAGAATACTTTGCCTATTTTCTGGTGTTGGTTGTGTCATTTGAGTCTTGCTAATACCCCAGTATTTATCATCGCATTGACATCCACAGCCATGGGGGATCAGCTTTACATGATGGCCCACGGTGCAGCTCAAGATGAATGCTCCAGCGCGCCATGATCCCACCTAGACCCCTGTCTTAGGAAATCTCATATGTAGCATCACCTAGTACACTTAAGTGTTCAGAATTATTTCCTTCTTGAGCACAAGCGACCCGGTAATACTAAAGAGGAGCCCTATGAGTACATAAGACAATTGCTTTTTATGCAGTTTCTCTGGTACATGCTAGTCATGCATATGTATTATAAGTCTTGGGAAGTCCATTGCTAAAGGGTTTGTTGCAAATCCATTGCTGATGACGGAGCTTGAAGAATTGCATCAGTCAGTAATTATGGGTGATAGTGTGGAGTAAATCAAGTTGCCATGCTAACCGGTAACAGAGACAAGTCCTTATGATGATTTATTGCACTGTGGGCGATAATTACAGAAGAACATGCTATATCTGTTAAAGGGACACTCCACCAAAAATGAGAGAGTAAAAAAAGGTTTGTCTCCTTCACTCCAGACACTGGTGGTGGTGGGTGGTTGGGGGTAAGGAGATGCCCTGACATCTAAGGGTACTTTCACACTTGCGTTAAAGGATTCCGTCAGGCAGTTCTGTCAACGGAACTGCCCGACGGATCCGTTAAAGCGTTTGAAAACGGATTTCATTTGCAATCAGATCTGTTTGCAGATCAGTTTGACAATTGCATTGAAATAACGGATCGGTCTTTCCGTTGTCATCCGTAAAAACTGATCCGTTATTTATTATTTTACCATTTTTAAAAGTCTGCCCATGCGCAGAGTGGAAGAACGGATCCGTTAATGTGTCAATTTTCAATGTCGGATCCGCCCTTAATACATTTCAATGGAAATAATGGTGGATCCGTCATTCCGTCAAATGTTTCCGCATTTTTGGACGGAGATAAAAATACAACATGCTGCGCTTTAATCTGCGTCCAAAAAACGTGAAAGGACTGAACTGGAGACAAACTGATGCAAACTGAATGGATTGCTTTCCATTCAGAATGCATTAGGATAAAACTGATCAGATTTTTTTCCGTTATTGAGCCCCGAGGACGGAACTCAATGACGGAAAACTTTGACGCTAGTGTGAAAGTACCCTAACCTTCAAGGACTTTCACCTTTATGTCTTGTTATGATGGATTAGCTGGCAAAATGTAACTATATGAGATGTGAAAAACACGCATGCCTTATTGTTCACACAAAGTGGAGCTTATGGCTCAGTAGAGGTTTGAGGCACTCTGTGTCTCAGTCTTCAATAATCCTTGGGCCTCGTGTTCTCCATGGAAAGCACGTGTATCCATTGATTTTAAACTGTTCACACATCAGTGGTTTTCCACTGACCATAGGTCAGTAGAAAACCATGGCGCAATATACTGCTTGGTCCAAACATGGACCAAACATAGATCCTTCACAGACATCTTCAAGGATGAACCACTGACCAGCTTCTCATGGATGTCATCACAGACGTGTAAAGGAGGCATTACTTTCATTTCAAATCAACAGGCTGTGTGGAAGTTGTGGCTACACTTTAGTATTTGTTCCCAGAACTATTTTGTTATTCACTGGTATTGCCCACCTGCCCATTTGTGAACATGCCTACTATGGTGCCATCCTAAAGAACTCATCAGCCAAGCTTTTCGGAGTCACACAGGGGGAGATTTATCAAAACTGGTTCTATAGGAAAACTGACTTACTTGCCGATGACAACCAATCATATTCCACCTTTCAGAGCTCCTTTGAAAAATATAACATGGAATCTGATTGGTTGCTATGGGCAAGTAAGTCAGTTTTCCTATAGAACCAGTTTTGATAAACCTCCCCACCGTGTGTAGTCATAGTCAGGGCTCCTTATCGGAGCTTCTCATCATGCTTTGCTCTGTAAATATTTGAGTCTTCTCTGTTGCTTGCATGTCATACTGTGTTTGTCTTTCTCCAGATTGGTGGATGACAGATGCGTGGTTCACCCAGAAGCCGGAGACCTGGCGAATCCGCCAAAAAAGTTCAGAGGTAAGAATAGAGCTTGTGTCTGAAAACAAGCTTATATCTTAATACTTCACTATAATAGTGCCCTGTGTGCATCAAATATCTGCATTAACGCTGTTGTCACACATAGCAGGGTATTCATCATCCTCTGTACGCCACAAAACTGGTGTAAAAAAATACCAAAATGTGGCACATGCCGTTGTTGCTCAAAATTATGCAACTTTTTGGGAGGTTTAGAGCCTGCTTGCCGACTTTCCAAAAAGTAGTTGCGTTAATACAGGCAATGGGCGGTGCAGGGGCGGCTATTGTATTGCATGTCTTAGGTTTTTTTTGTTCAGTGTTTTTTTTTTTCGTTTTTTTTATCGCAGGATCCTAGCGGTTTTCCCTCATTGTCTGGTAATTTGTTTCATAGACATCTATTGTTTTTATTTCCCTGCTTGAGAAAACGCAAATGCTAGTGCGTGCTGCATTTTTTAAAAGGCGTTTTTGCATAGTGGTTCCCGATCAACATCCAGTTAAAAGATACCCATCTTTTTTGGACTATAAGACTCCCCCCAAGTTTATACAACGGGAAATTAGGACGCAAATATTTTCTACTAATTAGAACGTCCCTGGTAGTCTAATGAGGTGGAGGGGTTAATGCCACTCATTGTAATAGTATAGGGCAGGGGGGTTATAGTTTGCAGTCAGCTTGTGTTAATCCTAGCGTGTTATCTTTTTGCTATTGAAACAATCAGCAATGGCGCATGTGGTCACATAAAGTATCAACGTGGCAATCGCAAGTTACTGGATCATCGAGGAAGCAGGGGAGTCTGGCACTGCTGGACAACCTCACTGCAGACTATAAGATGCAGGCACATTTAAGCCAGATTTTTTTCCTACTAAAAAGTAAGTCTAAAAGTAAAAAAAATACTGTACTTTTGATTGAATTCAAATTAAAACATCCAAGTGCAGAGCAGATATGAAAAGGATTGTGCGTTTTGGCTGGTTTCCTTAATCAATAAAGGGGTCTTCCGGGCTAACAATATTGATAACCTGTCCATAGAAAAGGTCAACTATAACCCCTCTTATCCTGAAGAATGCACCCATGTTCTGCAGTACATGGGTGCTTTCCTTTGGATGAGGGTGGCTATAGTCACATTTAATATAAACAATCTGTAAGGACGGTACCATTATTGGCCTAAGTGTTTATATTAAATGTGACTACAACCCCCTTCATGTGTACAAGAATATAACTACTATAATACTGTCTCCTATGTATAAGAATATAACTACTATAATACTGCCTCCTATGTACAAGAATATAACTACTATAATACTGCCTCCTATGTACAAGAATATAACTACTATAATACTGCCTCCTATGTACAAAAAAATAACTACTGTAATACTGCCCCCTATGTAGAATAGAACTATTCTAATACTACCGCTATGTACAAGAATATAGCTACTATACTACTGTGTCCTGTATACAAGAATATAACTAATATACTACTGCTCCTATGTACAAGAATATAACTACTATAATACTGCCTCCTGTATACAAGAATAGAACTACTATAATACTGCCTCTTTGCTGAAGGATGCCATTACTTAATACTGCTCCCTATAGATATGTGAGTAGAATTACAGTAATTCCCAGGCCTCTGTAGCGTAAAGCTTGCATTCTGTTGCAGGAGAGCTGGTGTTTGGCCATTATTTGATTGTCATGGAGACCTGAATGTTAGTAAATGAAAGGTTTCCATGTTTGTACAGTGTTGTCATAGGTATTACTCAGTGAGACACGGTTGAGCGAGGCTTCATGTAACAGGTTTGTCTGAGGCATGAGGTCTGGGCAGCTCTTCTCTTAGCAAATGTTAGTTAGCCTGGGGGGGACATACTGTAAGGATACATGCACAATGTTGCACAACTTTTTTAGTGTGGCCATAAACAGGATGTGTTGCAGCCAATCAGAATTCAGCTTTCATTGCATAGTACAGGTTAGAAAATGAAAAATGTGATTTGGTTGGTTGCCATGGGTGCTGCAGAAAAACTAGAATCCAGCAGTCGGGCTGTAAAAGTACAGCAGAGACCCTACTGGTTGTTGTGGACAAGGGCAGCAGTTGTATTCAGGGGCCGTCTCATCTGAGGCTGACAGATGTCTCTTTATACAGTCGTGGCCAAAAGTTTTGAGAATTGAATAAGTATTGGAAATTGGAAAATTTGCTGCTTAAGTTTTTTTAATAGCAATTTGCATATACTCGAGAATGTTATGAAGAGTGATCAGATGAATTGCATAGTCCTTCTTTGCCATGAAAATTAACTTGATCCCAAAAAGACCTTTCCACTGCATTTCATTGCTGTCATTAAAGGACCTGCTGAGATCATTTCAGTAATCGTCTTGTTAACTCAGGTGAGAATGTTGACGAGCACAAGGCTCGAGATCATTATGTCAGGCTGATTGGGTTAAAATGGCAGACTTGACATGTTAAAAGGAGAGTGATGCTTGAAATCATTGTTCTTCCATTGTTAACCATGGTGACCTGCAAAAAAACGTGTGCAGCCATCATTGCGTTGCATAAAAATGGCTTCACAGGCAAGGATATTGTGGCTACTAAGATTGCACCTCAATCAACAATTTATAGGATCAACAAGATCCTATAAGAGCTTGCTCAGGAATGGCAGCAGGCAGGTTTGAGCGCATCTGCACGCACAGTGAGGCGAAGACCTTCGGAAGATGGCCTGGTGTCAAGAAGAGCAGCAAAGAAGCCACTTCTCTCCAAAAAAACACATCAGGGCCAGATTGATCTTCTGCAGAAAGTATGGTGAATGGACTGCTGAGGACTGGGGCAAAGTCATTCTCCGATGAAGCCTCTTTCCGATTGTTTGGGGCATCTGGAAAAAGGCTTGTCCGGAGAAGAAGAGGTGAGCGCTACCATCAGTCCTGTGTCATGCCAACAGTAAAGCATCCTGAGACCATTCATGAGTGGGGTTGCTTCTCATCCAAGGGAGTGGGCTCACTCACAATTTTGCCCCAAAACACAGCCATAAATAAAGAATGGTACCAAAACACCCTCCAACAGCAACTTCTTCCAACAATCCAACAACAGTTTGGTGAAGAACAATTCATTTTCCAGCACGATGTAGCACTGTGCCATAAGGCAAAAGTGATAACTAAGTGGCTCGGGGACCAAAACGTTGACATTTTGGGTCCATGGCCTGGAAACTTCCCCAGATCTTAATCCCATTGAGAACTTGTGGTCAATCCTCAAGAGGCGGGTGGACAAACAAAAACCCACTAATTCTGACAAACTCCAAGAAGTGATTATGAAAGAATGGGTTGCTATCAGCCAGGAATTGGCCCAGAAGTTGATTGAGAGCATGCCCAGTCGAATTGCAGAGGTCCTGAAAAAGAAGGGCCAACACTGCAAATACTGACTGTATAAATGTCATGTAATTGTCGATAAAAGCCTTTGAAACGTATGAAGTGCGTGTAATTATATTTCACTACATCACAGAAACAACTGAAACAAAGATCTAAAAGCAGTTTAGCAGCAAACTTTGTGAAAACTAATATTTGTGTCATTCTCAAAACTTTTGGCCACGACTGTACACGTACAGAGAATGCTAGCAGTCACTGATGACTCCGCCCACTTGGACAAGTAAGCGCAGAAAGAGCAGATTACAAATTGACTGAGTGAGCGGTAAGCGCTTGCTACAAGCAATGCAGGGAGGTAGTGGAAGGGCTTATACAGTATATAGGAACAGTAATATACTATAACTGTCCCTATATACTGTAAAACAGCCTCCCTGCATTGCCAATAACAAGCGCTTACCGCTCACTTAGGCATCTCTCCCGGCGGCTGGTTAACTGCACAGCGTGCTGGGAGAACAGAAGAGCTCACGGGCGGCGCTGGGCACGCTGATCAGGGAGCCATGACTAAGCGGGTGATTTATTAAGACCGGCCTTTTACATGTATAGCTGGCAGTGGCACCAGCCTCTACATGGATACGTGGATCCACCGCCGCTTCTAAATATAAGACAGCTTCCGAGCTGTCTTACATTTAGACCATTTTCTACACCTAAACCAGGCATAGAAATAGGTAAATGGGACTGACCCCTTCCCCGCCCACGCAACCCTTACTTTTTAAGACCTGGTGTGAGCTGGAAAAGTCACAGACTGTAGTTTACCACGACCTCACTCAGGCTCCACAACTATATCCACATAATCCACTCAGTCGTATTAGTCTTATTCAAAAGGTTATTCGTAAGGTAGAAATAACACTCACTCTTTTGAAGCTTTGCTTGTATTTTTCAGTCCTTTTATTTTTCATATAAATAAATCGTTATAAAGCAAAGTATGGGCTCATTCACATGAACATTTGCTGCCCGTTGCCATATTGCGGACCGCATTTGCGGATCCGCAATACACAGGCACCGCGCGGAACGGAATCACAGAACGGAACACTAAGGAGTGCTTCTGTGGGATTCTGTTCCGTACTTCTGTTCCGCAAAAAGATAGAACTTGCTCTATCTTTTTGAGGAACGGACGAATGCATTCATCCCGGCGGCTATATGGAGGTTGCCCGTGCATTGGGGACCGCAAATTGCGGTCCCCAATGCACAGAACGGCCCACCTACGGCCGCCTGAATGAGTCCTAATCCTGAGAGCGCTGGACTGATTGATACCCCATGCTGCATCTTTTCAGATGTCCCAAACAGTCTGAAGGGAACTTCATCAGAGAGAACAACTTTACCCCAGTCCTCTACAGTCCATTTACTCCCCGCAGTTGTTGACGTTTTTCTTGAAGAGAAGTGGTTCTTTGCTGACCTTCTTGACACTAGGCCATCCCCCAAAAGTCACTCATATATGCCAGCAGGCATTCCTGAGCAAGCGCTGCACTGATGCCAACCCTATCTCGTAGCTGAATCTTCCTTAGGCCTCATGCACACGACCGTATGTGTTTTGCGGTCCGCAAATTGCGGATCCGCAAAAAGGAAAATGGATGATGTTTGCGGATCCGTTATTTTTGCGGATTCATTGTATTATTGCCTATCCTTGTCCGCAAACTAGAAAAAAATAGGACATGCTCTATTTTTTTTTGCGGGGCTACAGAACGGACATACTGATGCCGATAGCACATGGTGTGCTGTCCGCATTTTTTGCGGACCCATTAAAATGAATGGGTCTGCATCCTATCAGCAAAAAAAACTGAACAAACAAGAAAACAAAATACGGTCGTGTGCATGAGCCCTTAGGAGATGGTTCTGGCACCTCCTGGACTTTTTTGAGCACCCTGAAGCCTTCTTTACAGCAAGTGAACCTCTCTCCTTGAAATTCTTGATGATCCAACCACTGATTAATTTAGGTGCAATCTTACAAGCAGCAATGTCTTTGCCTGTAAAGCCCTTTTGATGCAAAGGAATAATGACTACAAGTGTTTCCTTGGAGGTGACCATTGTTAACAGAAGAAGACAGTGATTTCAAGCATACCCCCCTTTTAAAGCAACTAATCTGCTGATTCAGTTGGTAGGGTATGAGTGATATCCACTGTCTTGTCCTTGTTAGCACTTTCTCCTGTCCTTCAGTTTCTAGCCCCACTCCCGCCTACCATAACCCATACATCCTATATATCAAAATGGCCGTTATGGAAAAGGCACACCATTAAAAGAATATTTTAGTTGCACAATGTGCTATTAACAAACACATATCTTAAAAACATGAAAAACTGGCTATTTTTTCCCTCCCTTTTTCTTGCCTTGTTTTCAGAGATTAAAACAAAGGGGGGGAGAGGGGGGGGAGTTAGTAAAACTGGCTTAGTTACCCATAGCAACCAATTAGATTGATTCTTTGATTTATCCAAAGCAGCGCTGAAAAATGAAAGGTGGAATCTGACAGGTGTTGCTTCGGGCCACTAAGGGCACTTTCACACTAGCGTTAGTGTGATCCGGCAGGCAGTTCCGTTGTCGGAGCTGCCAGCCGGATCCGCTGTTCAGTGTGACAACTGACAGCATTTGTAGTCGGATCCGGGTGCAGATCCGTCTTCAAATGCATTGCAACAACTGATCCGTCCCTCCACTTGTCATGCGGATGGACGGATCCGTCTTGCAGTCTTTTTCACCGTCCTTCAGTTGTTTTGCAATGCCGGATCCGGCACTAATGCAAGTCAATGTAAATTAATGCCGGATCCGGCACTAATGCAAGTCAATGTAAATTAATGCCCGATCCGGCACTAATGCAAGTCAATGTAAATTAATGCCGGCGACTGACTGATCAGGCATTTTGGACGCCTGACAGTGACTGAACGCAAGGCATACTGATGCAAACTGAACGGATTTCTATCCATTCAGAATGCATGGGGATATGCCTGATCAGTTCTTTTCCGGCATAGAGCCCTTTTGACGGAACTCTATGCCGGAAAAAAATAACGCAAGTGTGAAAGTACCCTAAGCCAGTTTTCCTTTGCACCAGTTTTCATAAATATTCCCTAAAAAAAATATTAAAATAAAAATTACATAAAATGAAAACCTCGTACATCACTGTAAAAAGGCACAAAAATGATTTACATAACCAAATGTAAAATAAAAGTTATAGCTTCTAAAGACGCATGTACTAAAAAACGTAAAATGTGCCTTGTCAGGAAGGAGGAGAAATGGCCCGGTCTAGAACTGGTTAAAGAGGAAATGCTCCTATGTTTGTAAGATACTGTATACTTTGTATGCGTCCCAGGCCCCTGACACACTTGTGTTAAGCTCCTCTGTCACAACTGCTTATCCTGAAACTATTTGTTGCCTTGTGCTGTACTGTGAAGACTTGCTGACAAGCGTGTACCTGCACGCCGGTGTGCACCTTACATGACCGGTTCGATTGGCAACAGTCAACACAATCCCCAACGTGGAGACAGCAAGCTGTGCGTCATGCCATCAGCATCCACAGAGGCGCGTGCGGGCTGCTGGTTGAACTTTGAGGGATATGCTGTAAATAGTGTTGAGCGAACTTGTCTTTTAAGTTCTGCGTCCAAAGTTCGAGGTCGGGTTATCGAAGAATCCCGTTATGGATTCCAAATTCCGTTATGGTCCGTGGTAGCGGAATCCATAACCGGGTTCTTTGATAACCCGAACTTTGGACGCAAAACGTAAAACACAAGTTCGCTCAACACTAGCGGTAAATGCTCCATGGTGTATTATTTTATTGAAGCGCTTCTCATTGAAATTCTTTTTATTACCTTATCCAGGGTTGTCATAAGATACATCCTCTATTATACCCCAGTGCTGCACTCATAATTCTGCAGGCTTTAGAACTGATCTCTCCCAAGTATTTCCTGTTTCTTCAGTGCCTGTGGGCAGCTTGCGCTGGTGATTTTTTTTACACTAGCACTGGGCTAATATACTGTTACACTATACTACGGGGAACTTTTAAAATATAACTGCACTCCTGCATGATAGGACCGTAGCTGACAACTGGCTTAGATTTGTTTTTCTAGTTCACGGACTGTCAGAAGATGCAGCAAATTTATTAAATGTGATCCTCCTTATAAATTTAGCGTATTTAGACTAAGGGCTCATGCAGATAAACATAAGGGCTCCGTGCCCCGCGCTGTGGAGCGCAAATAGCAGTCTGCAATGCGCGAACACTGACTGTGTGCACTCTGTGGTGCGGATGCGGAACCATTACCTTGAATCGGGTAGTGGTCCGCGAAATACAGCAAAAGATAGGATGTGTCCTATCTTTTGCGGTGAGGAGGCACAGACCCGAAATCAAGCTGAAGTGCTTTGTAGTGCTTCCGTGCCTTAGACATGTCCTATCTTTTTTCGTATCTTGAGGATTGCACCAAAGAGTGCACACGGCCAGTGCCCATATGTTGCGGGCCCGCTGTTTGTGGTCCACAATACAAGCACGGAGCACTTATGTTCGTCTGCATTTGCCCTAAGACAGATGTAGATAATGACATTCTTAGTAAATCTGCCCTGTCCATCAGCAGAATAGTGAGTGAAGCTCTGGAGATAAATACAGAATGTAACTCAGGATAAGTACTAACTAATGTAGGTGCACAGTGACTCAACCAGCATAAGGCCCCATCACACAACCATATTTTTGCTCTACATTCGATCATTATTTTTTGCGGATCGGATGCAGACCCATTCATTTCAGTGGGGCCGCAAAAAATGCAGACAGTGCGTTGTGTGCTGTCCGCATCCACAAGTCGATTCGCAGCCATCCAAAACAGAAAGAACATGTCCTATTATTTGCTGATACGCGTTTTGCGGACTGCAAAATACATACAGTTGTGTGAATGCACCCTAATGCATTCGGAACGGATGCAGACTGAAACTACGGTTATGTGCATGAGGCCTAATGGTGAGTGCACCTCCTGAGTGTAATACAGGATATAACTCAGGATACAGTACGTACAGGGTAAGAAATGCAATGTATGTATACAGTGCTCCACGGAGCGGAATAGTGAGTGCAGCTCTGGAGTATAATACTGGATATAAGTCAAGATCAGTACAAGATAAGCAATATATGACCCAGTGATTCTACTAGCAGGATAGTGAGTGCAGCTCTGCAGTATAATACAGTATGTAACTCAGGATCAGTACAGGATAAGCAATATATGTACCCAGTGACTCTACTAGCAGGATAGTGAGTGCAGCTCTGCAGTATAATACAGGATGTAACTCAGGATCAGTACAGGATAAGCAATATATGACCCAGTGACTCTACTAGCAGGATAGTGAGTGCAGCTCTGCAGTATAATACAGGATGTAACTCAGGATCAGTACAGGATAAGCAATATATGACCCAGTGACTCTACTAGCAGGATAGTGAGTGCAGCTCTGCAGTATAATACAGGATGTAACTCAGGATCAGTACAGGATAAGCCATATATGTACCCAGGGACTCTACTAACAGGATAGTGAGTGCAGCTCTGAAGTATAACACAGGACGTAACTCAGGATCAATATAGGGGAAGTAATGTAATGTATGTACACAGAAAATCCTCCAGTAGAAAAGTGAATGCAGTTCTGGAGATGTAACTCAGGATCAGTACAGGATAAGTAATGCATGTACACAGTGGCTTCACCAGAAGAATAGTGAGTTCAGCTCTGGAGTGTAATAGAGGCTGTAACAGTACAAGTTAAGTAGTGGGATGTATGCAGACAGTGACTCCAAAAGCTGAATACTGAGTGAGGCTCTGGTATATAATAAAGGATGTAACTTAGGATAAGTATAGGATAAATAAAATAATATATGTACACAGTGACTCCTCCAGCAGAATAGTGAGTGCAGCTCTGCAGTATTGTACAGGATAAGTAATGTAAAGTATGTCCACAGTGACTCAGCTTTTTTCATAGACCGTGTTGAAGGAAGAACAGTGGTATAACTAGAAATGATTGGGCCCCACAGCAAATTTTCTAAGTAACTTCTTTGCAACTCCCTCCTCCTGTGCACCCCCCACTCTTGAATTTAGTCAAGATCGCTCTCTCAGACCAGGCCCGGCTTCCATTTCCTACCATGTACATAAAGTAAGTTTATTATACTGTTGAGGGGTCCTGACTATAAAATCTTTTAGTCCTTCTCCTAGATGGGCCCCTTCTAAGTTCTAACCCCAAAGCAGCCGCTTCCCCTATAGCTACGCCCCTGATTAGCCTGTTTCTGACGGCCACCCCCCCCCCTTTCACATGTTTGTTGCCAGAAAATGTTGAATTAACTTTTAAGAGGTGCTTGCCCAAGGCTCTGTAGTGTCTGATGTGAAGACTGGAAGATGGAGCGCTCTTTGTTGACATGACGTCTTCACGTGTTCTTTGTGGAGTTTAATCCTTTGTGTGTTTTCTTATTGTCTGTGTGTCAGTTTCGGATGCAGGATCTCGGTCGCTGGGAATCCATTGTGTGAACTGTTTACATCGAACTTGCGCCAATAAATAGTTTTGACAGGTTCACTAAATACATTGTTAATACCTGCCACTCAGGCTTATAGCAAGGAGAGAAGACATGGAAGGCTGCGGAGTCATTGGCCACAAGAACACGTGTCTTAACCCTGTCATACGTGGGTGTTTTTCCAAAAAATCTCTCATGGAGCCCCTAAAAATCTGCCATTTGGAGCCAAAATCCCCAGAGACTACTATATTTCCCCCATGTCCCTAGCAGGCAGAAATACTGCTAAAGATGAACTATGGTGTGCGATACTATAAACGTTTTTAAATCTCAGTTTTGCAAACTCCTGTGACACAGGGGGAGTGGGTTATTGGGGTAACCTACAGTCACACCTGAATTGGAAGGTGCCCAGAAGAATTTGGGGCCAAAATGTCTGATAGATTGGCAAGTAATGATCTGCCTGCACTGCATCATCAGTACCCAGGAGCGTGACCCTGGCGTGATGCTTGATTTACTCTGCCCAATTATCTTGCTGATGATCGAGAATGAATGCTCATTCCCAATAACTGGCCCGTGTAAAAGTGCCGCAGATCACACGGTGAATGAGCAAAACGTTCCTGCGCACACCTCAATCATCGATTCTAGGCAGAATGTGGACTGTGGACATCATTCTTTGATTCTAGGCAGCAGATTGTGATGTGCGGACAGCGATCTGCCGCCCAGAAATAATGAATTTGTAATCGATGGCAGTAGCCAGGGGAAGTGATCGCTGCATGTAAGTGCTGCTGTTTCCTGCAGTGACGATCATGCAACTCGGGAAGGATCGGTTCCTTCCTAGTAAGTGCCCACTCGCCCGGCTTGTGTAAAGGCATATTTACACGTGTCGGACGAGCGGTGATTGGCGGCATTTTGACAGGCTGGTTATTGGGGTTCATATTAACTGTCATTTTGGTAATTGGCCCAACAGTTGGGCAGTGTAAATCCAGCACAAATGTGCCTTTGGACTATTTACCGTAGTACAATAGAAATATCTTTTATCGTGATCCCTTGTGGATACGGCTGCGGCTCCATTCAGTCCCAGAGTTTATTTAGTATTAAAAGCCAACAATGGAATTATTAGCCATTTACTGGATGTTGGTATTCACTTACAGAATAGATACACAGTGCTGTTTGCAGAACACTTGTACCAGAACTATTCCCGTCCTATAGGCTGATACCTTACCTCATCTTTAAAGGGAACCTGTCATCAACTTTGTGCTGCCCATACTAACGGCAGAATAAAGTAGAGACAGGTGAGTTGATTTCAGCGGTTTGTCATTTATAAGTTAAAAGTAAGTGGTTGCTGAGAACCAACATCACAATCATTGCAGCCTGGGCCTAGAAAAGAGTCCCGGCCACCTGAGAAGAGTCCTGGTTATTCATGAATTCCTGCTCTCCCTGCCCACCTGCTGATGACGGACAGTCTTCTACCTAGTGTCTCTCTTTCTCTCTAGTAGAGCACTGACAAACCATAACTCTTCTCAGGTAGATTTGACTCTTTTCAAGGCCTGGGCTGCAATGATTATGATGCTGGTTCTCGGCAGCCACTTACTTTTAGCTCATGAGTGACACACCGCTGAGATCAGCATTTCTGTCACTAATTTATGCTGCTATCCGTGAGGTCAGCATAAAGTTGATGACCGGTTCCCTTTATAGTGTTTTTTTTTTTTTTAAGAAAAAAGAGAGGGCAAAATGGGGTAAAAATAAAAAAGTTTTTTCTTCAGGAGAGCGGTAGAGCCTGGAGCATCATTGGAACGACAACGGCAGGGGATTGATTAATAAATGAATAATAAAATATACTAGTCCAATAGTTAACTACCTGCAGGCCCAGCAGCTAAAAACTAGAAAAGATGAATGGATCCATCATATATAATCAAAGAATATCCATTCCGGTATATTGTAGGATATTAAATATCACCTGGTTGTAAATAATTTGATTCTATTATGTTGGTAAATCCAATAAAATAAAGCAGAAATGTGCAAAAGTGGATGCTACCAAAATCAATAGTATACAGTTCAATATTGAAACATAGTGGCCGCCTCCAGTGTATATGACACTTATAAAGTGTATTTAGTCATCCCAACAATGTAGCGTTCTGTCCGAACAAATATATGTAGTTGGTTGCATGCTTTGTATTTAGTCACCGCTCACCACTCCTGGTGCGGACAGTCAATCAACATGCAGAGTATGGGAAGACACTTAGACCTCATGCACACGGCCATTGCCTGGCCGTATTGTGGCCCGCATACAGCGGGTCTGCAGTAAACGGGCACTGGCTGTGAGCACCCCGCATCAAGGATGCGGACCTATTCACTTGAATGGGTCCGCAATCCGGGAGGTGCAGTGCAGTGCGGAATGGAAGCATCGGAAGCCCACAGAAGCACTACGGAGTGCTTACGTGGTGTTTCTGTCCGTGCCTCCGCACCGCAAAAAAAATAGAAGTACATGTTCTATTTTTTTTACGGTGCAGATGGATCACGGACCCATTCAAGTTTAATGGTTTCGATCCATACCGGCTGCCACACGGAGGTCCTAGTGCGACTGAACAGTCAGCTCTTAAAGAAGGTCTTCTCAATGTGAGAAAAGAGATACTAAAAGAAATACACCCAAGTCACACCACAAACCCCTAACCACATATGCCAAAATCACCAAAACTGCAACATCATATTTACAGGGAAGCACACACACTACTAATCCAACATCCAGCAATCATTCAGTCACCACTTCAGCTCACATACACCACACCACAGTGAACAACCATACAACTACCGTACAGTTATAATTGTTTGGACAGACCGCTACATTGTTGGGATAACTAAATACACTTTATAAGTGTTATATTCACGGGAGACGGCCGCAGTGTTTCAGTATTGTATTGTGTGGATTTACCATAGCAATAGAATACAGTGGTCCCTCAAGTTGCAATATTAATTGGTTCCAGGACGACCATTGTATGTTGAAACCATTGTACTTTGAGTAATCGGTTCCAAAGCCCCAAAATGCCATCCAAGATAAGAGAAAATGAAGATTTAAAGTGTAACTGCCATTTAAATTTTTATTTTGCTAATGTGTAGGGCAAGTGATATGTAACATTTTTGTAATTTACTATAATTAGGCATGACGTTTATTTTGGTAGAAAATAGGAGCCGAAATGTCCCTTATCAGCACTCACTTAAATGAGCGTTGCTAAGGGCCATCCGTCTCCTATAAGCAAAGGTGAGACGGGCTGTTCGGGAGCTGTGCTTCTGCCTGTGCTGCTCCCCTGGTGGGCACAGGAGTCTTAGGAGATAAAATGACATCTATATTCCCCCTTTCAATGAAATATAATGCTTTTCTACAAACACTGACCTGCTTTTGGAGTGCTTTTAGTGAGCTTTCCCCCGGCCGGAAGTAAGCACTCACTACATACAGTGCTTCAACTTCAGTGGAGGTCAGTGTTAAGGGGCAGGGTGCTGTAGAGGTCACTGTTAAGGGGGCGGGTGTTGTGGAGCTCAGTGGAGGCCACTGTTAAGGGGGCGGGTTTACTGTGGAAATCAGTGGAGACTGGGTACTGTGGAAGTCACTAATAAAGGGGCGGCCGCTGTGGAGGTCACTGTTAAAGGCGAGAATGCTGTGGATGTTACTGTTAAGGGAGGAGGGAACTGTGGAGGCCACTATTAAAGGGGCAGCAGGGTACTGTAAGGTCACTGTTAAGGGAGCGGGGTACTGTGGAGGTCTCTGTTAAGGGGGTTGGGAATGGTGGAGGTCACAGTTAAGGGGACTGTAACCTATGGTCAGTGTTAAGGGGCGGGTGCTGTAGACAGGGGCGGATTGGCCAAAGACCTTGCAGGGAAATTTCCCAGTGGGCCGATGCCCAGAGGGCCGCCTGGGCATTCCTCACCACCAGCCAGTTGAAGTTTTTGGGGAAGTATTTTGTGCTGCTGGCAGCATTTTTTGATGGACTGTGGTATTTGGCATAGTTGGGGTGGTATAATGTGCCACAATATGGTATTGCTGGCCCTGCCTTCCACCAATTTGGACCCAACTACAAAACAGGGCCAATGTTAGTATTTTTTCCAGGAACACTTTAAGTTCCCAATCCACCCTGGCTGTAGAGGTCACTGTTAAGGGGCGCGCCCCTGTGGAGGTCACTATCAAGGGAGTGGGGTGCTGTGGAACTCAGTGTTAAAGGGGCAGGCTGCTGTGAAGGTCAATGTTAAGGGGGTGGGGTGCTGTGGAGGTCCCATTTTAAGGAGGCGGGGCACTGTAGGAGGGGCCATTGTTAAGGGCGGGGGGCTGTATAAGTGGGCAGGATACTGTAGATGTCACTGTTATAGGAGATACTGTCGATTATAGAGATGCATGGAGTGTCTGCAAAAGGAAATCAAGCCATGGCACATCCAAATAAAGTGAAAAAAGTAGTGTCCTTTATTCATCCGAATAGCGACGTTTCAGTCCTCTTACTGAGACTATTATCAAGCCTAGATAATAGTCCCAGTAAGAGGTTTGAACGTCGCTACTCGGATGAATAAAGGACACTACTTTTTTCACTTTATTTGGATGTGCCATGTCTTTTAATCCATATATATGTGTATATATATATATATATATATATATATATATACACACCTTAAGAACCTTACCTTTCATACAACATTTTATCATTAGGGGATCTTTCTAGCAAAAAGAGATGGTCCAAAATGGAGAATGCATTTAACCACTTCAGCCCCCCTAGCTTAAACACCCTTAATGACCAGGCCACTTTTTACAATTCCGCACTACACTACTTTCACCGTTTATTGCTCCGTCATACAACTTACCACCCAAATGAATTTTACCTCCTTTTCTTCTCTCTAATAGAGCTTTCATTTGGTGGTATTTCATTGTTGCTGACATTTTTACCTTTTTTGATATTAATAAAAAATTACCGAAATTTTTGCAAAAAAATGACATTTTTCGCTTTCTGTTCTAATTTATTTTTTAAAAAAAATGACATTTCTATTCAAATTTTTCTCTAACTTTATTGTTCTACATGTCTGATAAAAAAAAATGCAATAAGTGTATATTTATTGGTTTGGGTAAAAGTTATAGTGTTTACAAACTATGGTGCAAAAAAGTGAATTTCGGCATTTTGAAGCAGCTCTGACTTTCTGAGCACCTGTCATGTTTCTTCAGGTGCTAGAATGTCAGGATAGTATAAATACCCCCCAAATCACACAATTTTAGAAAGAAGACACCCCAAAGTATTCACGGAGGGGCATGGTGAGTTCATGTATCATTTCATTTTTTTTCACAAGTTAGCGGAAAATGACACTTTCTGAGGAAAAAAATAAATAAAGTTTTCATTTCTGCTAACTTCTGGCAAAAAAAAATAAAAAATCTCCCACGGACTCACTATGCCCCTCAGTGAATACCTTGGGGTGTCTACTTTCCAAAATGGGGTCATTTGTGGGGTGTGTTTACTGTTCTGGCATTTTCGGCGGGGCTAAATTGTGAGCATCCCTGTAAAACCTAAAGGTACTCGTTGGACTTTAGGCCCCTTTACGCACCTAGGCTGCAAAAAAGTGCACACGTGGTATCGCCGTACTCAGAAGAAGTAGGGCAATGTGTTTTGGGGTGTATTTTTACATATACCCATGCTGGGTGAGAGAAATATCTCTGTAAATTGTCAACTTTGTATAAAAAAATTCAAAAAGTTGTCATTTACAGAGATATTTCTCACACCGAGCATTGGTATATGTAAAAAATACACCCCAAAACACATTGCCCTACTTCTCCTGAGTACGGCGATACCACATGAGTGACACTTTTTTGCAGCCAAGATGCGCAAAGGGGCCCTAATTCCAATGATCGGTGGAGGTCCAACACCCGAGGCCCCCGCCAATCAGTTGTTTGAGTATAGCGGCAGTGCTTGGTATTGCAGCTCAGCCCTATTCATTTTAATGAAGATGTTCTGTGCATAGGCCATGTGACTGATGAACGTGACATCACATGACCTAGGCTAAGCTATGAGAAGGCCGCAACGCTACTGTGAGCGCCAGTGCCTTCTCAGGGACCCCCACGGCTCAGATACTGATGACCTTTCCAGAGAAGAGGTCATCAGTAGAAAGGTCTTGGAAAGCTTTGATAAGGAGTATTTTCCAGCTTAATTCACATAGTTTCAGATGTTAAAGGGGTTGTCCATAAAGACCACCCTTTTTTGTAAAGAAACAGGCCTGGTAACTGAAACCTCCAATGGTGTAAGTTGTGGTCAGCTGTACAGTGGAAATGAATTTTTTCCTAGCTCCCGTAAGTATGCACACAGATAGGTCAAGTTTGCCTGAACAGGGGCCACTTATAGGTAGGGTTGGGCAATATACCGGTGGCTGTGATATACCGCGGTATTAAGAAAATGCGATATGGCGATATCACAGTTTCCTAATAACCGCGGTATTTAATGACGTCATAGGAGCGGTCGCACGTGTGCCGACCGCTCCTAAAACATCCATGTCAGGGCCGAATTCCTGGCGCCCGGGACATGTAGTAAGTAGCCCGACCTTAATAACTATTGTGACGCAGGCTCCCGGGCAGCGCTCTGTTCCTCCATGCGCTGTCTGCCCCTTCATTCATAAAGTGGGCGGAGCATGGAGGAACAGAGAGCTGCCCGGGAGCCTGCGCCACAATAGTTATTAAGGTCCGACTACTTCTACAGAGATTAACTACATAAATACTGGATCAGAGCTGCGGGGCCGGTGTATTACTGCAGAGTAACACTGCACCGGCCCCGCAGCTCTTATCCAGTATTTATGTAGTTAATCTCTTTAGAAGTAGTCGGACCTAATAACTATTGTGGCGCAGGCTCCCGGGCAGCTCTCTGCTCCTCCATGCGCCGTCTGCCCTTCATTCATAAAGTGGGCGGAGCATGGAGGAACAGAGATTAACTACATAAATGCTGGATCAGAGCTGCGGGGCCGGTGTATTACTGCAGAGTAACACTGCACCGGCCCGCAGCTATTATCCAGTATTTATGTAGTTAATCTCTGTTCCTCCATGCTCCGCCCACTTTATGAATGAAGGAGCAGACGGCACATGGAGGAACAGAGAGCTGCCCGGGAGCCTGCGCAACAATAGTTAATCAGGTCGGGCTACTTCTAAAGAGATTACAGTGTTGGGGGTCTGTGGCTGACATTGTTATGGGGATCTGTGGATGACACATATATAGCATAAGATGCTATATATGTGTCAGCCACAGTGCCCCCATAACAGTGCGTCAGTCACAGTGCCCCCATAACATTGCGTCAGCCACAGTGCCCCCATAACATTGCGTCAGCCACAGTGCCCCCATAACAGTCGTCAGCCACAGTGCCCCCCATAACAGTGCGTCAGCCACAGTGCCCCCATAACAGTCGTCAGCCACAGTGCCCCCATAACAGTGCGTCAGTCACAGTGCCCCCCATAACATTGCGTCAGCCACAGTGCCCCCCATAACAGTCGTCAGCCACAGTGCCCTCCCATAACAGTGCGTCAGCCACAGTGCCCCCATAACAGTGCGTCAGCCACAGTGCCCCCATAACAGTGCATCATACAGTATAACGTCTCCTTAGCGGCTGCCCCTGTGCCCCTTACAGTATAACGTCTCCTTGCGCTGCCCCCATACAGTATAACGTCTCCTTGCGCTGCCCCCATACAGTATAACGTCTCCTTGCGCTGCCCCATACAGTATAACGTCTCCTTCGTGGCCCCATACAGTATAACGTCTCCTTGCGCTGCCCCCATACAGTATAACGTCTCCTTGCGCTGCCCCCATACAGTATAACGTCTCCTTGCGCTGCCCCCATACAGTATAACGTCTCCTTGCGCTGCCCCCATACAGTATAACGTCTCCTTGCGCTGCCCCCATACAGTATAACGTCTCCTTGCGCTGCCCCCATACAGTATAACGTCTCCTTGCGCTGCCCCATACAGTATAACGTCTCCTTGCGCTGCCCCCATACAGTATAACGTCTCCTTGCGCTGCCCCCATACAGTATAACGTCTCCTTGCGCTGCCCCCATACAGTATAACGTCTCCTTGCGCTGCCCCCATACAGTATAACGTCTCCTTGCGCTGCCCCCATACAGTATAACGTCTCCTTGCGCTGCCCCCATACAGTATAACGTCTCCTTGCGCTGCCCCCATACAGTATAACGTCTCCTTGCGGCTGCCCCCATACAGTATAACGTCTCCTTGCGCTGCCCCCATACAGTATAACGTCTCCTTGCGCTGCCCCCATACAGTATAACGTCTCCTTGCGCTGCCCCCATACAGTATAACGTCTCCTTGCGCTGCCCCCATACAGTATAACGTCTCCTTGCGCTGCCCCCATACAGTATAACGTCTCCTTGCGCTGCCCCCATACAGTATAACGTCTCCTTGCGCTGCCCCCATACAGTATAACGTCTCCTTGCGCTGCCCCCATACAGTATAACGTCTCCTTGCGCTGCCCCCATACAGTATAACGTCTCCTTGCGCTGCCCCCATACAGTATAACGTCTCCTTGCGCTGCCCCCATACAGTATAACGTCTCCTTGCGCTGCCCCCATACAGTATAACGTCTCCTTGCGCTGCCCCCATACAGTATAACGTCTCCTTGCGCTGCCCCCATACAGTATAACGTCTCCTTGCGCTGCCCCCATACAGTATAACGTCTCCTTGCGCTGCCCCCATACAGTATAACGTCTCCTTGCGCTGCCCCCATACAGTATAACGTCTCCTTGCGCTGCCCCCATACAGTATAACGTCTCCTTGCGCTGCCCCCATACAGTATAACGTCTCCTTGCGCTGCCCCCATACAGTATAACGTCTCCTTGCGCTGCCCCCATACAGTATAACGTCTCCTTGCGCTGCCCCCATACAGTATAACGTCTCCTTGCGCTGCCCCCATACAGTATAACGTCTCCTTGCGCTGCCCCCATACAGTATAACGTCTCCTTGCGCTGCCCCCATACAGTATAACGTCTCCTTGCGCTGCCCCCATACAGTATAACGTCTCCTTGCGCTGCCCCCATACAGTATAACGTCTCCTTGCGCTGCCCCCATACAGTATAACGTCTCCTTGCGCTGCCCCCATACAGTATAACGTCTCCTTGCGCTGCCCCCATACAGTATAACGTCTCCTTGCGCTGCCCCCATACAGTATAACGTCTCCTTGCGCTGCCCCCATACAGTATAACGTCTCCTTGTGGCCCCCATACAGTATAACGTCTCCTTGCGCTGCCCCCATACAGTATAACGTCTCCTTGCGCTGCCCCCATACAGTATAACGTCTCCTTGTGGCTGCCCCCATACAGTATAACGTCTCCTTGCGCTGCCCCCATACAGTATAACGTCTCCTTGCGCTGCCCCCATACAGTATAACGTCTCCTTGCGCTGCCCCCATACAGTATAACGTCTCCTTGCGCTGCCCCCATACAGTATAACGTCTCCAAGTGTTTTTTTCTTCTAAATGGCCATTTATCGTGATATATATCGTTATCGCGATAAATTTCTTAATATCGTTATCATGGCAATATTTTTGATATCGCCCAACCCTACTTATAGGTAGCGCGGCTTTTAGAGGGGCTTATCCATCAGCGAGCGGACCCTCACTATGACGTTAATGGACCTGGAAACCTAATTCCATGTCACTTTCCCTTTACATTTTCTTTGCATCCTAAGGAAGAAATGCCTTTTCCTGTTCCCTGTGAAATAATTTTATTGTGTCCTGGCTTTCTTCCTGAGGAAACCAAACCAATGAGGGAACAGGAATGGAGAGAATGAGGAATGGACGCTGAAATATCTGCTTATATTACACCCATGCTATAATGTAAGTGCATGGAAGACATAATGACTAGGATTAATCGTCTGAACGTAAAAGGCGATCACTAGTGAATATCACATCATCTGTGGTACTAAATGGTTCATTACCAACTGATGGGAAGTTTCCTGCAGACATCATCTACGACATTTTTGTCGTTACTGATCCCCAGGATAGTTTGCATTGTTTTCACTATTTATTTACATATTGGTTTATTGAATTGCCCAAAATCTTAAAAAATACTATACAATTTGTCATGTATCGGTTGCAGTAAAATTGTACACCTCATGGTTTCCAAAAGAGTTAAGCCAACATATATCTCATGTGTATGGCCAGCCTGAAATCATGTCTGTAAGGGATTGTCTGCTTTCCACAATCCCTATTGCTCACAGCATGTCCCACTGTTAGGATCTCCAGCAATCAGCTTCTATCTTTCAGGGCAGTGTTCCTCGATTCATGTCCCCAGGGCTCACCTACCGGTCATGATTTGAGAATATCCCACAGAATGAATACCCGTGGTAAGTCCCGATGCATTCATACTAATTCTGTCACCTGCTCAATACTAAGGAAATCCTGAAAATATGACCGGCTGGTGGGCCCTGAGGACTGGAGTTGGGGACCTCTGTATTAGGGAACCTAGTAAGTGCTCAGATTCCCTGCAGCGCCACCACAGGAGAAATGTGGCCTTACATTGTTTCCATTGAAATCAATAGACTGCACTGACATGCTGACTCCTCCAGACAGAGAGATGCTATTCATTTCAGGGTTCTGAGTAATCGGCCCTCTAATGACAAATTATTTGAAAATGGGTATTCAACAGACAATCCCTTTAAAGTAGTTGTCTTTTTAGACACCTATTCCTTTGAAGGGGATTTCTCTTTAGGAACCTAGGGGATCATTTATCAAACCGGTGTAAAGTAGAACTTAGTTGCCCTTAGCATCCAATCAAATTCCACCTTTGATTTTCCAAAGGAGCTGTGAAAGGTGGAATCTGATTGGTTGCTATGGGCAACCAAGCCAGTTTTACTTTACACCAGTTTGATAAATGACCCCCCTAATCTCTTTACCAGAGTGGAGACTGGTTACAATAGTGTCTTGAGGACCTATCCTGTAAAACACTCTGTCATACCCAATTTCCCCTGTCGTCGCGCTGTGGTGGGAAATTGAACACTCCCTGCCAGGTTTCCCCCACAGATTACGGCTGGTCTCTGGGGTCCCAGCAGGAGAATAGGTCAGCTTACTGTCAAGGGACCCTTTTAGGGACTGTCCACAGCAGAGTACTTATGTAAATGGGTTTTCTGGGACTTAAAGGGGTATTCCCATCTCAGACAATGGGGGCATATCGCTAGGATATGCCTCCATTGTCTGATAGGTGCGGGTCCCCCCTATATCGAGAACGGAGCGGGGAATGCTGTGGCTGGAGAACCCCAGATTTCCCGGGGTCCGTCCACCACCAAGCGCTGCTCCCCACCTCTCCCATACAAGTGAAAGGGAGCGCACTGCGCATGCACGGTCCATGCTCCCATTCATTTCTATGGGGCCGACGGAAATAGCCGAGTCAGTGCTCAGCTATATTCGCCTGCCCCATAGAAAATGAATGGAGGGAGGCTGCGCATGCGCAGTGCTTCCTCCTTCACTTTTGGGGCTCCGTTTTTCGATATAGGTGCAGGTCCCAGTGGACATGTCAGACAATGGGGGCATATCCTAGTGATATGCCCCCTTTGTCTGAGATGGGACAACCCCTTTAAGATCCCTTTAACACTGACCAGAATTTAGGAACACTCATTAGCGCAGGAATGGTCATTGGCAGCAGACTGTGCCGTCTAAACAGCCTCTGCTGTCGGCAAACAATGACTCTGTATGGGGAAGGGCGATGGCATTAGTGCATATACTGTGGAGGTGATCGCTGCATGTCATAGCATACGATTAGCAGACGATTCTCAGGATGGAGCGCTTCCTTCCCGACGATCTGCTGCGGTATCTAGCGGTGTAAAGGCCTTTAGATATTGATGACTTGTCCTCCGAATAAGACATCATCATAAAGCTTGGTTGGGGTCTGATACCTGGCATCCCATCGTCAGTTGTTTGGGACTGTTGCTGACACTCAAAGCTTTAGGGCTCATTCAGACGACCGTATGTGTTTTGGGGCCCTCAAATTGTGGTTTTGCAAAACACGGACACCGGTCACCTGCGTTCTGCATTTTTCGGAATGCACACGGACAGCCCTATGATAGACAACGGATGCGGACACATAAATACAGTCTTGTGAATGAGCCCTAACAGTGGATGAAGCTGGAAGCCCAAGGGTCCATTCAATGTGTAGTGACCATACCAGGATACTATAGCTCAGCTCCCGTTCAAGTGAACGTGATCTGGGCTGCAGTACGCCGGTGCCAGAAACTACAAAATGAAGTATCTAAAGTGAAGTGTCTAAAACAGCTGATCCGTGTCAGGTGTCAGATCTGAGGTCAATGCCTACGTTTTGGTAAACTCCATCAATATACCCATAGCTGCAAATTGCATAAAACTGACTAAAATAGTAAAAATAAGACAAAAAAAAACGAATCATTTGCTTATGTTGTGAGTGCTGCATTGTAGGCCACATGTTGTGCCCGTGCACCTGTGTGTGCAGTGACAACCGGCGGCTGGCCGTCCCGTGTCTCATGCAGCTGTAAGCCAGTAATTGTCCTTCTAGGAGGAAGAAAGCTTCCTGGCGCTGCCGAGCCATTCCAAATACAGGCACGTGAGCGGGCAGCGGTGTGTTTGTTTTGGTTGCTGGATAATAAATTACACTGGGCACAGCACAAGGGCATCTTAAATCCGCAAGGTTGTAGCAGATGGAATTTAGAGGGCTGGATTATTCTTTTTTCAGAAAATCTCCAGGTCATACACATCTCATGCTTTTAGAGAAGCTGGGTGACCACCGATATGTCAGCTATTATTAATTCCACAGGGGTTGTCACCAAGTTTATCTCCGCTCATGAATGTCATATCGCCATCCCCTGCTCCTGTCCTTCTGGTCAATTAGGGCTCCTGCTCACGACCGTATGGCTTTTTCAGTATTTTGACGTCCATGTACATTCCATTTTTTGCGGAACAGAACAGCTGGCCCCTGATAAAACATGCGGACAATAATAGGACATGTCCTATCTTTGAACGGAACGGAAAAACGGAAACAGAAGGCATACGGACTACCTTCCGTTTTTTTTTGCGAATCTATTGAAATGAATGGTTCCGTATATGGTCCATATACGGAACGCAAACGGAAAATACATACAGCTGTCCATATTTCATGGCATAAGTGAACTGGGTGAAGATATGGGATTGGGGGGCTCGCTAGGCTGCGGAACCATCTTGTAAGTGACCTCAATATGACAAATGGATAGGGGGTTGTCTTACTAGGACTGCCTTTTCAATATGGAATGTATTATTTTACACCAGCCTTTTAGCCCATAGCAACCAACCATGGCACAGCTTTTATTTTTCCTGAGCGGTGTAAGGTATAAAAGCTGAACACTGATTGGTTCCTATGAGTCTGTTAGACAATTTATGTAATTGAGGCCCCGGTTTTGAAATACGGTATACTCTTTTTTCTTTATAAGGCGCCTTGCTGATAAGTTTATACCGCTGCTGATATCTAGTAGCAGGGGTTCGATTTCACTCCTTTGCCCCTACAGGGGAGATGAGGTATTACTCATTTGCCACTGAAATCAGTAGTTTGTATAATTCCAGGTTTTGCCAGGTTTGATTGATGTGTCAGGTCCTTCAGGGTGAGGGATACTCATTGTAGTCTCACTCAAAGATCTTGAATGGGAGACACTGCTAACTCCGAATACCCTAATAGGGTGTTAGAAATGGGTTTTCTACACTAGACATAACCTTTAGGGGTCATTCACACAAATGTATTTTCTTTCCGTGTCCGTTCCGTTGTTTTTGTGGACCATATGCGGAACTGTTCATTTCTATAAGTCAGCAAAAAAAATGGAAGTTAGGCTACTCTGACACTCGCGGTAGCTTTTTCCGGCAGGCTGTTCCAACAGGGGAACAGCCTGCCTGATCCGTGCTACCACTAGTCTAGTGTGCCGCTGGAATTTTGCTCTGGCCCCACTATAATGGGGGCGGTCCGGAGTTCCGGCCGCCGAACGGCAAACATGCAGAGAGGCGGCCGGACGAAAACTACAACATGCTGCGTTTTTTGTCCGGCCGCCTCTCTCGCCTTGTTTGCTGTGCTGCGGCTGGACCTCCGGCCCGCCCCGTTACAGTAAATGGGGCCGGAGAAGACTTCCGTTGGCATGGTGGACTAGTGGTAGCACAGATCCGGCAGGCTATTCACCCGCCGGAAAGAGCTACCACAAGTGTAAAAGTAGCCTTATTCCGTGTGCATTCTGTTTCCGTATGTCTGTTCCACAAGATAAAAATGGACGATGTTCTATTAGGGGCCAGCTGTTCCGTTCCGCAAAATACGGAATGTACACGGACGTCATCTGTATTTTTTGCAGATTTGTGTTTTACGGAAAATACATACGGTCGTGTGCATGAGCCCTTGGCCATTACAAACATGCACAGGCATTTTAGGACATTAAAAAACAGCATAGAAACCATTTTCTTATTTTTGCATACTGTATGCGGTTTTTATGGCTTTTTTGTAGCATTTTTTCTAAGTGACTGTGCTTTCTTGGCTCAAAAAAAGACCTAGAAATGCCTCCTAACAAAAACACCACTAGGAAAAAAATCTGTGTCCCCCCCGTGTTTCATATTTTCCATAGATGTTTGCCTAACTTCTGGAGCTGACGTTTTTTCCTGCATAAAACGCACCAAAAAGCATAGGTTGAAAAAATGGCACTGAAAACGTAAAGGCGCGCTGAATCACAGTTAAAAACATATGCATGAACCCAGCCTTAAAGGTTAGCAATGTATATATTTATTTTTCTTGGAAAAAGCATGAAATTTGGCTCTCGTTCTTGAGTAAGTCAGTACTGTGTGTCTGTAAATGTCACCATCTGCGTTTCGCCTATTCTTCTAATGATCGTAATGGGTAACAGAGCTCCGGATCCCTTTGATGTGTTCTGGGAAAGCAGCAGCTGGAAACTTAGATTAGATACAGGGTACAAATAAGAGAATATCCAGAATTACAGGTGAAGAAGTGCAATGTAGATCTAGACATTTTGATTAGTCCCATTTTCTGACACTTGCGAGGTATCGGGAAAAGGGGGCGTGATTTGCTAAAAAAGACGTTCTCTTTGCATGGAGATGTGATCAAACAACATTGGACCAGATTTACTAATTTATCTGCTGCTAAAATCGAACAAAAAAATTGTGAAAATTGTAGCACTTTTTGATGACTTGCTCCAAAGGGGTGGGGCTTAGTGTGATGGGGAGGGGCTTAATGGGAAATGGGCGTGTTTCATTTTACCCAGAGGTTGCTTTATCCTGTGGGTCGCCTCTCCCCATGCTTCAGCCTCTGTATATGGCACTGTTGGATCGGGGATCACTGAGTATAGTACCGTTTAGAGCACCGCTTACACACCGAAGCACCCAGCACAGGACTGTGGTCTATGGATGATACATAATCCTGGATGTCACACTTACACTTGGTATCTCTTTTTCAGATTGTCTCTTTAAGGTCTGTCCTATGAACAGATACTCTGCTCAGAAGCAATTCTGGAGAGCAAAGCAGGCCAAACAAGGGAACAACACTGAAGCTGCACTTCTCAAGAAGTTACAGGTAAGTACCCAGACTAGTGACCTGGATCTGTCACCACTGGAGAAATCCAGAGGAATCCAAGACAAACTGGGTTCGATGGACATGCTACATGGTGGTTGCTAGGCAGTGTATCCTGTCCATAGCAACCAGACTGTCAGACATGACTCAGCCTAAAGATAGAAAACATGTCTGTTTGTATTCTCCATGAAGTAACTATCCTAGAGCTTCTTTTCTTAGAAATCTGCCTGGTGCCGATCCTCTCTTTCTCTTAGAAATGACAAATCATTGGACATTTGTGTTCGGCCATTCCTCTGACAGACTGTATAGGTGCACACCTACTGACACAGGGAATGGTAACGCCCAGTTGTCACGATGTACACACTTCCAGGCAGAATAACAGAGGAACATGGTTCTTGGAGGACATGATCCAGAATTATTATTTCATAGGGACTACAAGTATTAGTAAGGCTACTTTCACACTAGCATTAAAGTTTTCCGGTATCGAGTTCCGTCATAGGGGCTCAATACCGGAAAAAAACGCTTCAGTTTTCTCCCCATTTATTGTCAATGGGGACAAAACTGAACCGAGCAGAACGGAACTCTCCAAAATACATTCCGTTCCAATTAGTTTAGTTCCCAGACCGGAGAGCAAACCCCAACATGTTTTAGTTTTCTTTTCGTCCTGGGAAAAAACAGAAAAACGGCATTACCCCCAAAGCAAGTCAATGGGGACGGAACCGTTTTCTCTGCCACAATAGAAAACGGATCCGTCCTCCATTGACTTTCAATGGAGTTTAAAACGGATCAGTTTTGGCTATGTTAAAGATACTACAACCGGATCCGTTCATAACGGATGCAGATGGTTGTATTATCAGTAACGGAAGCGTTTTTGTTGGACCCTGCCGAATCCAGCAAAAACGCTAGTCTGAAATACCCTAAGGAGGCATTTACATGGCCATATCCTTTCTGCGGTCTGCGAATTGCAGATTCGCAAAACAAGGATATCGGCCGTGTGCATTCCGCATTTTGTGGATTAGCACGTCCTGTCTTTACTTAGAAATGCCTATTCTTGTCCTCAAAATGGAGACGTATAGAACATGTTCTATTTTTTTTTTCTGGGCCACAGAAAGGACGTATGGATGTGGGCGGCACATTTTGCATATTTTGCAGACCCTTTAAAATAAATGGGTCCGCATCCGATCCGCACATATGGAGATCCCCTTCAGTTACATTGGCTTTTTGTTTTCCTCAGAGAATTTAATGGGGGTTATTTGGCTGAACAAAGATAATTCTGGGGGGAAGGGTAGCGTGGTCATGTGACAGCTGTTGGAGGACATTCCTAATGGCCATGACTTTTGGCCAGTGATGAAGGAAGGAATTTGGCCCCCTTGTCACTATCTTCTTGCCTCATAGAGGTCAGTTATAAGAGAGGCCTTCAAATTTAAAGGGCCAGCAGCCTATCACCGCTTTAATTTATACCGACATGTCCGCACATTGGAAAACACAACCTGTTAGGAGACATGTAACAACAGCAGACCCTCACCACTATGAAAGGATTTAAAGTGTGTACCACTCCTCCCATGTCCACTCTCACAGACAGCTGAGATACGTGGACTGTTCGCAGGGTTTATCACCCAGTTGTCTGGTCACTTTTTTATGTGCAAAGATGACCGCAGTGTAGTCTCCATGTCACAGGAACAGGGAAAGCAAAGCGGATCTACAATTGTGGAGACCCTGCAAACAGCTCCTCATATCCCAGCTTCCAACGTTTGTGAGTGCAACACATTCTTAATGCACATGACCGTATGTATTTTTACGGATCCGCAAAAAATACGGATGACATCCGTGTGCATTCCATATTTTGCGGAACAGAACAGCTGGCCCTTCATATAACAGCACTATCCTTGTCCGAGGACCTCACTGAGAAGGAGAAGCAACAGTCTGCAGATGAAGTGAAACTGGAAACTGTACAAGAAAAACTGTAGAAAATCTGTAATAAACACCACTTGAAAAAAGGATTTTAGCCCCAAATAATTAAGCAAATGTCCCAAAGGTTTCCGTAGCCTTTAAGAGGGGTTTCTGGTTTTGAATTAATATATGTTATTTTCTATGTAACTGAAAAGTTGTAAAACTATCTAATATACTTTGGGGCACATTTACTTAGGTTTTTGTACCTGTTTTTAGTCTAAAAAATACTGTTTTAGACATCCTTTTTAGTCCCATTTACTACTGAAATTGCACCTGTTTAGGAGACTTTTGCGCCTCATTTGACTATTTTAATTTTTTTGAGTAATTCAGAAGTCTTCTAACTTTGTAACTTTTTTCCGACCTGTTTATGTAGATGCTCCTCTTTTTTTTGCGCCTGAATTTGTCTCAAAAATGTCTAATTTCTACTCCACCCCAGGGCTGGCATGCTTTTATTTGTCTGTGTTTGGTGGTGAAGTCCGACTGTTTTTGCAATAAAAGCCGTACTTTCAAGGAGACATGCAACTTTTTGCCGCAAAGATGCAACATTTTTCATGAGCAAATAAATTAGACCAGTCTAATTGAATATGAACCTGTCAGAATAGTTTTATCTGCGTATTTGCTGTCCAGTTTTTAGATCCGGCAGTGAGTCTCTAAACCACAGCAAAACGCATCCATTTGAATAAATCAACTGGCTGCATCCGTTCAGTATGGATCCGGTTGTATTATATCATAATTGACAGATCCGGTACCATTGACTTACATGGTTTTTGGTGCTTGATCCGGCCTTTTCAGTTTCTAATGCCGCTGAATCGCACAGGGCAAAGGTATTTTACGGAGATCCGGTTACGTACCGGGCTCTCCATAGGGATTGCTGGGTGGAGTCTTCTGCCTAGCACTGAGTCCGGTGATGTCACAGGCACCAATGGGTGGGCTTTAGCGCTGACCTAGCCTGTAAAACGGCTAGGGCCGAGCTAAAGCCCGTCCATTAGAGCCGGTGACATCACTGGGAACACTGCTAGGAGAAATCCTCCGCCTAGCAGCATGCCAATGTAAACACAAAAGCCCTTGACCTGCGCGATACAGGGCAAGGGAGAGCATCGGAGCATGAAATCATATCAGGAGGGCCGGAGGGGTGAAGATGGGGATATGTCCGGGTTCAGCTCTGAACCTGGACAACCCCTTTAATAAATACTCAGCAAAAGAGAGACAGCTAAATTAAATATGCCTAATTTAATGGCCAAAAAACAGGCGAGCTTGATAAATGTTGCACCACTGTTTCAAATCCTTACTATTTTCATAATCTGTACTTGCTGTCATCGCTGGATCCGGCAATCTGTATGCAAACGGCTACCATTTGTAGACGGATCTGGATGCGAATCCGTCTCACAAATGCATTGCAATACCGGATCCGTCTCTCCGGTTGTCATCCGGAAAAACGGATCTGGTGTTTATCTTTTTCACATTTTTAAAGGTCTGCGCATGTGCAGACTGGAAGACCGGATCCGTCAATGCGGTAATTCTAATGGCACTAATAAATTTCAATTCTGCATTCTGGCAAGTGTTCCGGAATATTTGACGGAGAAAATAGCGCAGCATGCTGCGGTATATTCTCCGGCCAAAAAACGTAAGAGGGACTGAACTGATGCATCTTCAAACAATCTTGAACGGAATGCTTTCCATTCAGAATGCATTAGGATTAAACTGATCAGGTTTTTTCGGGTATTGAGCCTCTAGGACAGAACTCAATACCGGAAAAGAATAAGGCCTCATGCACACGACAGTTGTTATTAGTGGTCCGCAAAATGGGGTTCCGTTGTTCCGTGATCCGTGTCCGTTTTTGGTTCCGTTGTGGTTCCGTGGTCTGCCGGAAAAAAAGGAAGGAAAGATAAAAGTGTAATTTTAATATCTCCACCCAGGATAATGGAATATATATGCAGGTCACGGACGCGGATGACAGTCGGATGTGCCTCCGCATTTTTTCATGGTCCCATTGACTTGAATGGGTCCGCGAACCTTTTTTCATGGACAAGAATAGGACAGGTTATATTTTTTTGACGGACAGTAATCACGGACCATTGACGCGGAGGACAAACGGTGCATTTGATCAGTTTTCCACGGACCCATTGAAAACCAATGGGTCCGCAGAAAAGCACAAAAAACGGCTCAACGGACACGGAATCAAACAACAGTCGTGTGCATGAGGCCTACAGAAAGGCCTCATGCACACGGCCGTTGTTCGGGTCCGCGTCCGAGCCGCATATTTCGCGGCTCGGCCGCGGACCCATTCATTTCAATGGGGCCGCAAAAGATGCGGACAGCACTCCGTGTGCTGTCCGCATCCGTTGCTCCGTTCCGTGCCCCCGCAAAAAAATATAGCATGTCCTATTCTTGTCCGTTTTGCGGACAAGAATAGGCATTTCTATAATGGGCTGCGTTCCGTTCCGCAAAATGCGGAGCGGAACGCGAACTGCTTCCGTGTTTTGCGGATCCGCGATTTGCGGACCGCAAAACACCAACGATCGTGTGCATGTAGCCTAAGGCTACATTCACACGACCGTAGTATGTACGGATCCGCAAATTGCGGATCCGTAATACCCAGCCGCACCCCATAGAAATGCCTATTCTTGTCCGCAGGCTGCGGACAAGAATAGGACATGTTCTATCTTTTGCGGAGCCGCGGACCGGAAGTTCGGGGCCGCGCTCCGCAAATGCGGAAGCGGAGAGCACCTAGTGTGCTCTCCGCACCTCGTCCGGCCCCATAGACAGTGAATGGGTCCGCACCCGTTCCGCAGAATTGCGGAACGGACGCGGACACATTCACGGTCGTGTGAATGTAGCCTTACTCTAATGTGAATACTTGTTTGCATTCAGGGGCAGCAGATCTGTATATACACAGCTAGCCCTTCTCTGAGTGGAGAGCTAGATACAGTCCTTGCGGAGTAACTGCAGAAATTTCTCTGCTACTTTGCTGCAATGTATCAGTCTGGGGCCAAGGTTGTTTTGCTGGCAGGACATTGCCTCTCCTGTATACAACTGTATCAGCTTCTCAGCTGAAAGCAGGAGCAGATATCTACTGGTTTGCAGCCTGGGAATACAAACAAGAGTCTTCTCAGTCACTGACAGCAAACTCAGATCTTGTAAATGGTAAAAAATTCAAATACAAATAATAGTATTTATATAATAAGCCCTTGACGGTAAGAGATTGGGCCCAAAGTCGCCTCCAGATGAGGTTCTGCTGGACGTTTGGGGCTCGTTAAATTAGAGCCTGGGCCCTCTACTACTCTGGTGGGGCCAGTCCATATGAACATTGTAATGTATAGGGACTGCCTCAGGGTGACGCTGTGAGGATCAGTTTGATCTGTGAAGACGCCCGCTTTATTTTTGGTGACTGACCTGTGTTATATGCCAGGTCCAGGATTCTGAGAGACAATAGTTTTTGTTTTATTTTTGAGTTTAAACAGGTAAAACCAGGTACAACAGTACATATAAGCGATAATAGTACATAGATATATATAGATCAACAATAAGTCTTACATAGTAGTTGACATTATCTACATTTATTAGGCCATAAGAGTAACGCATTGTACAGTCCATATACTCAAGGTCGTTTGTATGTCCAGGTCCAGGATTCTGAGAATAGCAGGGCTGCTCCCCTGCGCTTACTGGCTTTGATCTCTCTAATCTCCAGGTTTGAGGCCGCACCCAGCGTTGTTGGAGAGCAGGGTGGTGCGACAAGACTACACTTTATCAGAAATCTGTCAGCACACCTCCCTGTCCTCAGGGGTGAGAGAGAGGCGCTGCAGGTCCGATCACTGAAGAGCATACCCCTCCTAAAATCAGTAATAAATATATGTCCCCGAGCCAAGCCGTAAAAAGTGCTACACAGTTGTCGCTGTATTAACCTGTCCAGACCGAAGGATGTCTGAGAGCCTAAGCGAAGGAGTGTCACAAACCCCATGTCTGTCAGGAGTTTCCGATCTGTACAGCTAGCAGCGTCTGGATAGAAATCAGTGGAGCTTGTTGCACTCGATGAGCACCCAAGTAAAGAAGTAGGCGTTGTGTCATTTCAGGAAATGTAGACAGTTAGGCTGGGTTCACACGAGCATGATGGATTTAGGTCCGGATGCATTGTGGATGCGTTCAGTGAAAACTGTGCGATTTCACAGGCAAAGCCATTCAGTTTTGCCTGCGATTGCGTTCAGTTGTTCAGTTTTTTCCGCGCGGGTGCAATGCGTTTTGATGCGTTTTTCACGCGCGTGATAAAAAACTGACGGTTTACAAACAACTTCTCCTAGCAACCATCAGTGAAAAACGCAACCCACCCGCACTTGCTTGCGGATGCAATGCGTTTTTCACGCAGCCCTATTCACTTCTATGGGGCTAGGGCTGCGTGAAAAACGCAGAATATAGAACATGCTGCGATTTTCACGCAACGCACAAATGATGCGTGAAAAAAAACGCTCATGTACACAGACCCATTTAAATTAATGGGTCAGGATTCAGTGCGGATGCTATGCGTTCACGTCACGCATTGCACCCGCGCGGAAAACTCGCTCGTGTGAAAGAGGCCTTAGGCTGGGTTCACACGAGCGTGATGGATTTAGGTCCGGATGCGTTGCGGATGCGTTCAGTGAAAACTGTGCGATTTCACAGGCAAAGCCATTCAGTTTTGCCTGCGATTGCGTTCAGTTGTTCAGTTTTTTCCGCGCGGGTGCAATGCGTGTTGATGCGTTTTTCACGCGCGTGATAAAAAACTGAAGGTTTACAAACAACATCTCCTAGCAACCATCAGTGAAAAACGCAACGCACCCGCACTTGCTTGCGGATGCTATGCGTTATTAACGCAGCCCTATTCACTTCTATGGGGCTGCGGATGCGTTTATAACGCATAAGATAGAGCATGCTGCGATTTACACGTGTTGCAGAAGTGATGCGTGAAAAAAAACGCTCATGTACACAGCCCCATAGAAATGAATAGGTCAGGATTCAGTGCGGGTGCAATGCGTTCACATCGCGCATTGCACCCGCGCGGAAATCACGCTCGTGTGAATGCAGCCTTAGGCCTCATGCACACGACCGTTGTTGTGGTCCGCGTCTGAGCCGCATTTCTACAATGGGCCACTTTCTGCGGAACGGAACGCAGAGCAGCTTCCGTGTTTTGCGGATCCGCGGTTTGCGGACCGCAAAACACCAACGGTCGTGTGCATGAGGCCTTAATATGAGGCACTTACTAATGTATTGTGATTGTCGATACTGCCTCCTTTGCTGGCCTGATTCATTTTTCTATTGCATTATACACTGCTCGTTTCCAAGGGTTGCGACCACCCTGCAATCCAGCAAAGGTGGCCGTGCTTCCAGACTATAGGAAAAAGTCATGGCCCATGTGCACGTCCACAGTCCTGGTCACCAGAGAGGCTGACACTTTTTCCTATAATGTGCAAGCACGACCACCACCGATGGATTGCAGGGTGTCTGTAACCATGGAAACGAGCAGTGTATAATGTGATGGAAAAATGAATCCAGCCAGCAAAGGAAGTAATATGGACAATCACAATACATTAGTAAGTGCCTGGTATTAACTTTCTCTACATGATAAATGCCATCTGACAACCCTTTTTATGTTCTAAGGCTACGCTTTTAGGCAGGGGGAGCCACAGGGATACATTAGGGATATATCTTTCCCAGTCCTGACCCCACTTTGCTAACCCTCACCTGCCTCAGTCAGTAGGGGGACATCCATCATGCTAGTATAACTGTACGACAATTTTTGTGCCTGTTTTTCTGTTGTTAGAAAGTTTCATTTTCTTAAATGTATCATGTGATTCTATTTGGGTTGATAAATCAGTTTATATGCTATTCATTTTTAGATTGCTTAAAGGTGTGTCGTGATTTGTATGTGTAATTTATGGCCACTGTGGATTTAGAAAGTCGCAAATGTAATGTGTAAGAAAGTGGCATTGTTGACTGAAAAGTCCTAAAGGCTTCCGTTTGGCATTCCATCTTACGAATTCAATTATAAGGCCTCTTCACCAATGTATTGGTTCCGTGGCCGTATTGCGGGCCGCATACAGCTGTTCCGCAAAACACGGGGCACTGACCGTGTGCATTCCGCATCACGGATGCGGACCTATTCATTTGAATAGGTCCGCAAATCCAGAGATGCGGTGCGGAACGGTATGGAAGAACGGAACCCCACGGAAGCACTGTGGAGTGCTTCCGTAGGGTTCCGTGCTTTCGTTCCGCAAAAAAATAGAACTTGTTCTATCTTTTTGCGGAACGGACGGATCGCGGACTCATTTAAGTTGAATGGGTCTGGATCCGTCTGGTCGCCACATGCTGCCCGTGCATGGAATGGAACCAATACGTTCGTGTGAAAGAGGCCTAACTTTGTTATAACGGAACCTATAACAGAATACCCTAACGCAAGTGCGAATGTGCCCTACAGTATTTTTCTAGCCTTTTATTCAGACCTTTTTCCTATAGAGAAGTCTGTGGGAAAATGTCTGTAAAACACCATAGCATGAAAGGGACAAAGAAATGCCAGGAAACGATCATAAAACACCACACAAAAGAACATAGAAACATAGAATGTGTCGGCAGATAAGCACTAGAGTTGTTTCGGTACCAAAATTTTGATTCAGTATCGATACCATAAAAAAGTATTGCGATACTCGATACCATTCGATACCACGCGGAAAAAAAAAAAACGCCAAAAAAATCCGCGTGCATTCCACATTTTATGGAACTGCCGGCTCATAATACAACAGTCCTATCCTACTTTTTTACGGCGACTAAAAGAAAATGGCGAATCGTGCATTTTGTTTTTTTACGGCGTTCACCGCATAAAAGTGGATTTTTTAATAGTTTGGACTTTTGAGACGCGGCGATATGTAATATATTATTTATTGTTTATATTTTATATGTAAAATTGGGAAACTTTTTTTTTTTCTTTTACAGTTTATTTATTAACCATTTCCCCCTTAGGGGCTAGAACCTGGAATCATTTTCATCCTATTCACCCTGATAGAGATCTATCAGGGTGAATAGGATCTCACCCTCTCCCTGCTGCCCTGTGCACAGTTCACACAGCAGCAGGGAGCAGACTATGGCAGCCAGGACTTCAGAAGCGTCCTGGTTACCATGGTAACCGATCGGAGCCCCAGCATTACACTGCTGGGGCTCCGATCACTGCCACTGCCACCAATGAGGAGGAGGTAAGGGGACCCTGTGGCCACTGCCACCAATGCTTTTATTACTGGGGGGAGGGAGAGAGGGAGGAAGGGGGGGATGGGGAGCCACACTGGCCACCAATGTTTTAATACAGGAGAATGAGGGGCGGGAGCAGCAGTGCTGGGTCACAGGCAGGTGCCGGCAGCGTGTGTCTTCTGCCTGCATTTATATATGAAACGGTACTAGGCATTGCTGGCCAGTGCTCCCGCCCCCCCGCTCCGCTCCGCCCCTCTCCCTCTATTGGTTGCAGCGGCAGCACAGGGGGAGGGAGAGACTGCCTCCTTCTCCCTGTGCTGCCGAGGAGAACATGGCCGCGCTGAGAGCGCCGCAGCCACGTTCTCTGATACTGGGCTGTGCAGTAGCGCGGCCCAGTATCGATAAAATACTAATCCTGGTATCGAGCTCGATACCAGAGAAAAGTATTGATTGGGTATCGAAAGTTCGATACCCGAAACAACCCTAATAAGAACCATTTGGCCCATCTAGTCTGCCCAATATACTGAATACTATGAATAGCCCCAGGCCCTATCTTATATGAAGGATAGCCTTATGCCTATCCCATGCATGCTTAAACTCCTTCACTGTATTTGCAGCTACCACTTCTGCAGGAAGGCTATTCCATGCGTTCACTACTCTCTTAGTAAAGTAATTCTTCCTGATATTACTTTTAAACCTTTGCCCCTCTAATTTAAAACTATGTCCCCTTGTAGCAGTTTTTCTTCTTTTAAATATTCTCTCCTCTTTTACCGTGATGATTCCCTTTATGTATTTAAAAGTTTCTATCATATCCCCTCTGTCTCTTCTTACTTCCAAGCTATACATGTTAAGTTCTTTAACCTTTCCTGGTAAGTTTTGTCCTGCAATCCATGTACTAGTTTAGTAGCTTTTCTCTGAATATCCTTCTGCAGATATGGTCTCCAGTACTGCACACAATACTCCCGATGAGGTCTCCCTAGTGCTCTGTAGAGCGGCACGAGCACCTCCCTCTTTCTACTGTTAATGCCTCTCCCTATACACCCAAGCATTCTGCTGGCATTACCTGCTGCTCTATGACATTGTCTGCCCACCTTTAGGTCGTCTGATATAATGACCCCTAAATCCCTTTCCTCAGTTACTGAGGTTAGTACTGTATCACTGATTTTATATTCTGCTCTTGGGTTTTTACGCCCCAGGTGCATTATTTTGCACTTATCGACATTAAATTTTAGTTGCCAGATTTTTGACCATTCCTCTAGTTTTCCTAAATCCTTTTCCATTTGGTGTATCCCTCCAGGAACATCAACCCTGTTACAAATCTTTGTGTCATCAGCAAAAAGACACACCTTACCATTGAGGCCTTCTGCAATTTCGCTGATAAAGATATTAAACAATATGGGTCCCAGAACAGATCCCTGAGGTACCCCACTGGTTACAATACTATGGCCTGAATATACTCCATTGACTACAACCCTCTGTTTTCTATCCTTCAGCCACTGCCTAATCCATTCAACAATATGTGAGCCCAAGCTCAAAGACTGCAGTTTATTGATAAGCCTTCTATGTGGGACAGTATCAAAAGCCTTACTAAAGTCCAGATAAGCCATGTCTACTGCACCTCCGCCATCTATTATTTTAGTCACCCAATCAAAAAAGTCAATAAGATTAGGTTGACATGATCTCCCTGAAGTAAACCCATGCTGTTTTTTTATCAATCAACCCATGGGTTTTTAGATGTTCCACAATCCTCTCCTTAAGTATGGTTTCCATTAATTTCCCCACTATTGATGTCAGGCTTACTGGCCTATAGTTGCCCGATTCCTCTCTACTACCTTTCTTGTGAATTGGCACAACGTTTGCTAATTTCCAATCTTCTGGGACGACACCTGTTACCAGTGATTGGTTAAGTGAATCTGTTAATGGTTTTTCTAGTACACCTCTAAGCTCTTTTAATAGCTTTGGGTGTATCCAATCAGGCCCCTGTGATTTATTTGTATTAATTTTAGACAGCTGACTTAGAACCTCTTCCTCTGTAAAGACACATGCATCAAAGGATTCATTAGTCTTCCTCCCTAACTGAGGTCCTTCTCCTTCATTTTCCTTTGTACAAACTGAACAGAAGTATTCATTGAGGCAGTCAGCTAGTTCTTTATCCTCTTCCATATACCTTCCTTCTTTTGTTTTTAATTTGGTAATTCCTTGTTTTAATTTCCTTTTTTGTGGAAGAATCAAGAAGCTGTCTAAAGGGAAATCTGTCTTTGTTGCTTATAACAACCAATCACAGCACAGCTTACATTTCAAATTTTGCTGTTGGGAACTGAAAGCTGCTCTTTTATTGGTTGCCGTCAGCACCGAAGGCCGTTTTCTCTTTAGACGGTTTCATAAATGTGGCCCTATATTTGTAGGGTGTTTTATATTTTACAGTTGGCAGATATCCTAAGATTAAGGGCTCATTCACACAACCGTATAGCCGTTGTGGCCGTGTTGCGGACCGCAAACAGTAGGTCTGCAATACATTGGCACCAGCCGTGTGACCTCCGTGCTGCGGTACGGACCCATTGACTTAAATAGTTATGCAATGTGCAAAATACGGCAAAAGATAGGACATGTCCTACCTTTTGCGGAGAGGCACGGATCGGAAGCCTACGGAAACACTCGGAAGCCCTTCTGTGGGCTTTCTGGTCCATGCCTCCGCACTGCAAAAGATAAAACATGTCCTTTCTTTTGCTGTATTTTGCAGATCACAGACACATTTAAATCCGGCTGGTGACCGTACATTGCGGACCACTATTTGCAGTCCTCAACATGGCCACAGCGACCATATGGTCGCATGAATGAGCAGTAAGGATTATTTTGCACCAAAATATTGTGCCTGCACCTTTTTAGTTTGCGTCAAATTTATGATTTGGATTGTTAAATATGTCTGAATCTGTCATGTTGTTTTAGAAAGTGGTGAAGGGAAGATGCTACACAATGCACCATACGGTTTTATATGCTGGAATTGAACACCAGCTTTTTATACCACCTTGGAGCTGGGAAAACATGCGCCAAAAACTGAAAAAGAAGGTGCAAAGTAGGCGCAAATGAAAAGGCAATGAAAAAAAAAACTCTGTGGTTTTTGTAAAAAAGAAATCGTGGTGTGACATCATCCATAGGGACTTTTTTGAGAAAACGCTTTCTTTTTTGTTGCTGGACCTGGTATCTGTATGAATGGGGGTGTTGGCGACCTCTCATTGCACTTAATATTCTAAGCCCCTGAATATAAACCAGAATGTTTCCAATCACTTACTGCAAGCAGAGATCTAGAAAACGCTATGTTAGAACATTCAGCTTCAAATTACTGTAAGGCCTCTTTCACATGGCCGTAGTTGTCCTGTGCCCGTGTTGCGGGCCGCAAATTGCAGCCCGCAATGTACGGGCACCGACCGTGGGGAAGCCGCAGCGGATCGCGGACCCATTCACTTCAATGGGTCGGCGATCTGCCCGTTCCCCAAAAGGCTAGGACATGTTCTATCTTTTTGCATGACGGAAGTACGGAACGGAACCCCATGGAAGCACTCCGGAGTGTTCCATTCCGTTCCGCATCTCCGGATTTGCGGACCCATTGAAATGAATGGGTCCACATCCGTGATGCGGAATGGCCACGAAACGGTGCCCGTGTATGGCGGATCCGCAAATGCGGTCTGCAATACGGGCACGTGACACCTACGGTCGTGTGAAAGAGGCCTAAAACAGTGGCCAGCTAGCAGCTGTGAAACTACAACCCCCAGCATGCCCTGACAGCCACACAGCTTGGTGACCATGGTGTAATGTTCACTGACCCGTGACTCTTCCCTCGGCGTTCTCCATGTGTTTCCTCCTGTTGGCCCATGAGGACGATGTGCATCAGATTATGATCTCTGTCGTGGGAGGTTATACAATGGAGGCTCATTGTGCCTGATGGGTCTGTAGTTGTGTGGGGGTTGTGACATTTTCCACGCAGCCACAATTCTTGTTCCAGCAGCAGTGTGTATGTGGGATATGTAATGTTAAAAGGTTTTTCCGGGATTGTGACACTGATGCCCTATCCTTAAGGATAAGATATAAATTTGAGTGATGGAGGTTCAGATCTTGTAAACCCCTCTAATTATCTGGAAGAAAGGTCTGCAGCACTCCAGGTAGCACTGCGACCCCTTCATGGTTTACCAGAGCTGTGAGCTGTAGTACTGGGCACAGCCACTACCAAGTGTATGGCGCTGTGTCTATTAAAGAATGAAGGGGATGCTGCTGTGCCTGGTAGGTGGGAGTGTCAGGATCCGGACCCCCACTGATCAGACATTGATGGCCTATTTTAAAGGGCATCTGTCAGCAGACTTGTACCTATGAAACTGGCTGACCTGTTACATGTGCACTTGGCAGCTGAAGGCACCTGTGTTGATCCCATATTCATATGTGCCCACGTTACGGATCCAGGGTGCTGAGGAAGTTGTCTGCATTTGCAGAGAGCTCCCGTATCATTTTAGGCGGAGACTTCAACCTGGTCATGGACCCTGAGTTGGATTCCTCTGTGGGTAAGTCCTCGATCTCCCCTACTGCATTACGCCAATTCAAGTCCGCTCTGTCTTCTCTTAGATTGGTGGACCTGTGGAGGGTCTTGCACCCAGGTGTCAGAGATTACAGTTTCCACTCTTCCGCTCACAACAGTTACAGTAGATTGGACCATCTCTTTGTGTCGCAGAGCTTCCTAGATTTTCACCCTGGATGTTCGATCGACACGATGATTTGGTCTGATCATTCCCCGGTTCTGGGTGTCCTGTCCCCCCTCTCTACTTCTCCTCGTATGCACTCTTGGAGGTTGAACGACAACCTCTTGACCGATACAGTATGCTTAGTTGAGGTGAAACAAACCATTGCTCATTTTATAGTGGACCACAGCTCGGACACCACTGCTCCTCCGTTGAAATGGGAAGCTCTTAAGTGTGTGCTTAGAGGCGTGTTCCTGTCGCACGGGGCTAGGCTCAAGAAAGAGAGGACTCACAAGCTTTCTGCTCTCCTGGCGGATTTGCAACTAAAGGAGTCTCTGAATAAAACATCCCCTTCTGACACTCTCAAGGCTGGGCTTTCCTCCGTGCGACAACAAATCCTTGCTATCTTAGACCAAAAATCTCTCTGCATTAGGGATAAGATCAATCGGGGTTACTATGAGTTTGGCGACAAATGCAGTAGATGGCTTGCAAGGGCCCTCCACCCACGTAGTCCTGTCACGCACATACCTTCCCTCAACTCGGGATCTAGTGGTCTAGTCACTGCCCCTGGGGATATTGCTAGGAATTCCGCTCTTACTATGCCGATCTTTATGATCTGGGTAGGTCACGGTCTTCGGTTTCCCAGCCCGCCCTTTCTTCGAGTCAATCGTATCTCTCGAAATTTGGTCCCTCCCCATTGCCTGCAGAGGCATCGTCTGGCATGGAGGACGACTTCTCGGCCCCTGAGCTTATGACTGTTCTCAAGGACCTCAAAAATGGGAAGAGTCCGGGACCTGATGGTCTCACGGCTCGTTTCTACAAAGTTTTGGGGAAGATCTTTCCCCGCTGCTCCTGGAGACATTCAACTCGATATCACAAACATGCCCATTCCCCCTCAGACCCTACAGGCCCATATAACGGTCATTCCCAAACCTGGAAAGGACCACACCTTATGCTCCAATTACCGCCCTATCTCCCTCCTCAACATTGACCTCAAGGTCTATGCTAAACTGCTGGCCCTTCGGCTCGGCCATATGTCCCAGGGTGTATTCACAGTGAACAGGTGGGATTTGTTCCGGGTCGCGAAGCCCGTGACAACACTATTAAATCCATTAGCTTAATCAGTAAGGCTCGGCTCTCAAAACATCCTCTGTGCTTACTCACTGTCGATGCAGAGAAAGCCTTTGACAGAGTGAATTGGCGATTCCTGGAGGACACCCTGATTCATATTGGCCTAGGCCCCAAGATGCTGAATCGGGTCATGGCTCTTTACTCCCGTCCATCTGCTAAAGTCCGTGTTAATGGGATACTCTCAGACCCATTCCCCATCTACAATGGGACGCGCCAGGGTTGTCCCCTATCCCCTTTCCTCTATATATTAGTAATGGAATCATTGGCGAACGCCCTCCGGGCTAATCAGTCCATCCAAGGCCTCCGTATTGGGGACAGGGAATATAAGCTATCCCTGTTCGCTGATGATTTACTTATTTATCTATCAGCCCCTAGAATCGGATTGCCATCAGTGTTATCTGAGTTTGAGGCTTTTGGAGCACTCTCCAACTTTAAGGTTAACATTCACAAGTCTGAGATCCTAAATGTTACCCTGCCCTCTAGAGAGGTTGCTTCCCTTAAGGACTCATTCTCGTTTACATGGGCTTCCCGATCTATCAAACACCTAGGTATCCACTTGCCAGCTGACCCCTCCCATCTGTACAAGCTTAACTACTTACCTCTGGCTCATTCCATTGACTCCAACCTCCAAGCCTGGTCGAAGTTGAATGTCTCCTGGTTTGGCAGGATCAACACCTTGAAGATGGACATCCTGCCCAGACTCCTTTATCTGTTCCAGACGATTCCTTGCCATGCCCCTCTCTCCTTCTTTACGCGCCTTCAGCGATCTGCGTCGCGTTTTGTTTGGGGGCGCTCGAGGGCGAGGTTGAGCCATCATCTCATGATCAGGGCTAAATCATGTGGTGGGACGGGATTACCCAATTTTCTGGCGTACTATAGGGCGGCGATAGCTAATTGTGTACTTGACCTTGTCCACGGTAGGGACACGAAGCTATGGGTGGAAATGGAACACGCCTCGGCTCCTAGTCTGGTGCCATATGTTTTTGGTTCCCAAAGAATGCTCTGAATCAATTACCCATTCACGACCTCTCCCCTTTCCTGTCTTCTTTGCTGGGTGTGTGGGTTAGGTTTGCTCCCAAGACGAATCTGGTCACGACCCTGGCCCCCTAACGAGTCTGTCCGACCTCCCGGATTTTCCCCTACACTTCGAGTTCTCCCTGCATTTGGAGGGCGCTCTTTCCCGGCTTAGGGTCCGTGATGTTTTTCCTCTACGGGGTTTCGTGACCTCACGGACATGACACACGTTCTCCCTGACTCCCCTGGACGCTGGTTCTTATACTTCCAACTGCGTAACTTTGTTAGATCTCTGGCACCTGGCTCGCAACTCTCGTCCCCTTATCTGATTTTGAGAAATTATGTGAAATGTCCTCTGCTCCTGGACATCCTGTTTCTCTAATATACGCCATTCTGAACTCTGGGGAGATCGGGGACAGACCTGAGGCTATCCCTACCCCGACCAGGAAAATTATTTCAGCTTGGGAGATGGAGCTGGGGTCACCCTCTCCTCCGACCAATGGAACAGATCTTTGTTATTCACCCATAAGTCTTCCCTTTCCTGTAAGATTCAGGAGCTAAACTACAAGATTTGGTCTCGGTGGTACAGGACCCCAGTTAAACTACATCAGTTCTACCCGGCGGTCTCTGATGCTTGCTGGCGGTGCCTTGGGTCCAAAGGATCGATGCTCCATATCTGGTGGGAATGCCCTGGTGTGGCCCCGCTATGGCTAGATGTATTTAGGTTGTACAATGCCCTGCACAAGACCTCAGTGTCCCCAACCCCGCTGATTGCACTCCTCTCAATATTCCCTGGTAGAATTAAGAATGTTAAACAAAGTATTCTCAGATTTTTTGTTATTGCGATGCGTCAGATAATTCCGAGGGCTTGGAGATCGACTGACAGTCTTCAACGCATCACGTGGTCAATTGCTATGGATCGCCTGGCCCGAATGGAGGAGCTTTGTGCGTCTGACCAGGGACGGGGTTCCATTCACTCTAAACAATGGGAGGCGTGGTACCAGTTTCGGGGTTCCAACGCTTTTCCGACTTGGCTGACCTCTGGTACTATTGATATCGCATGACCTGAGCGGACGCCTTGGATTGCTTGGACATGATATGGACCTTGTCATCCCTCTCCACTTCCCCTCCTGTGTGTTCCTCCCCTATCCTTCCTGTCTTGTCCACCCGGTTTGTTTCCACTTGCACATGTTATTATTGTGTGAGCCCCCTTTTATACACGCATATACTTTTGATGGTGCATTCATGCCTCCCTGCGTGGAGAGCTTTGTTTACTCATTATGCTCGTTATGCTGTCATGTTTGATTTATCCTGCAACTTAATATTAATAAAGAAAAATTGAACCATATGTGCCCACGTTACTGAGAAAAGTGAAGTTTTAATATATGCAAATGAGCCTCTCGGAGCAATGTGGGCGTTACCATTACACCTAGAGGCTCAGCTCTCTCTGCATCTGCCGCACTCTTTGCAATTTCCTACATTGGGTCAGGCAGTATAAACATCATCACACCTGGTCCTGTCAATCAAAGTGGAGAGGACGCGGCAGTTGCAGAGAGAGCAGAGCCTCTAGGTGTAACGGTAACGCCTCCATTGCTCCTAGAGGCTCATTTGCATATATTAAAACTTCACTTTTCTCAGCAATGCGGGCACATATGAAGATGGGACCAACACAGATGCCTTCAGATGGCAAGGGCACATGTAACAGGTCAGCCAGTGTCATAGGTACAAATCTGCTGACAGATTAAGAATAAAAAATAGAGCTCTTTTGTGAAAGTTTTTTTTTTTTTTTTAGATATAAAAGGCCTTTTTGTGTCTCTTTTGGTATTTTCTATTTAACGTTCTTTACTACAAGTGTACAAGTTGTATAGAGAAAACCTATGGGAAAAATGTCATACCGAGAACATGCAGCTTTTTAACAAAGTGACGCCGACTGAAAAGTCAATATCAAAACATATATATGTCGTGTGCTTTATTATTTCATTTTATAGATTATAAAGGAACAACTGGTTTTAACCCCCCCCCCCCCCCATAGAGATGCATAATCAGAGGTATTTCTGTCCTGTTTTGGGGACGTTCCTGCTATACTGACCAGGAAAACTGCTTCTCTCCAATTCACTCCTGTGTGTGGGTGACACAAATCGTGGCCACAGCAAGCACATGGATTTCTGCAAGTCTCATTAAGGGCTCACGCACATGGTCGTTGATTGGGCATTCTGTGCATTGGGGACCACAGATTGCGGTCCCCAAGGCACGGACAACATCCATACGGATTCCGCATACTTGAATGGGTCCGAGGTCCATCCGCACCGCAAAAAAGTAGGGCATGCACCACTTTTTTTTGCGTTGCGGAGGCATAGACAGAAATTCGACTGAAGACCTCCGTAGTGGTTCCGTGGGCTTCCGTGCCTCAGTTTTGCGGCAACAATCCGAATTGCTGACCGCATTCATAATGCGGGGTGCACACTGCCGGTGCCTGCATGTTGTGGACCCGCTGTTTGCAGGCCGCAATACGGGCACGGTTGGGCAGCGGCTGTGTGCCTGAGCCCTAAGGTGAATGGAACGGATTTTCAGTTGCAGAATTTCCTCCACAAAATCTGCCATATTTGAAGCACCCTTATTTGCTTTCTAATCACAGTCCTCTTTCACTGACCGTCTATTCTTTGGGGAACATTTATTTAAGTATTTAAATATTATAAAAATGCTGTTTTAGACAGTCTTATATTTTTTGTCACATTTACTACTGCGCCTTGTGCGACTGTTTAGATTTTTTGCTACTTTTTTCCAACTTGCTTATGTATGTGCGCCTTTTTTGCGTCTGAATTTGTCGCAAAAACAGTCTAATTTCTACTCCACCCCTGGGCTGACATACTCTTCTTCGTCTGTTTTAAAGAGCGAGTCTTTTTGCATTAAAAGTCATATTTTCCTGGGGACTTGCGACTTTTCTCTGCAAACATGCAACTTTTTTTTATGTGCATACTAATTACACCAGTCTTAGTGAATATAAACCTGTTGACCCGAAAAACAACCATCGGAGGTCAGACTAATAACAACAGGCCTCGTCTAATTCATGAAGTGCTCTGTGACTTTTTATAAATACTCGGCAAAAGAAAGACAGACAAAGCAAATATGCCTAATTTTATGGCCAAAAACAGGCGATCTTGATAAATGTGCCCCACTATGTTCTGCCCCAGTAAGCCCAGACAACTTCCTTATTTTTAAAGGGGTTGTGTCACTTTAGCAAATGGCATTTATCATGTAGAGAAAGTTAATACCAGGCACTTACTAATGTATTGGGATTGTCCATGTTGCTTCCTTTACTGGCTGGATTAATTTTTCCATCACATTAGACACTGCTCGTTTCCATGGTTACGACGACCCTGCAATCCATCGGTGGTGGTTGTGCTTGCACACTATAGGAAAAAGCACCGGCCTATTTAGTGGTCAAGACCGTGGGAGCTCACATGGGCCAGTGATTTTTTTCTATAGGATGTAAGCACGACCACCACTGATGGATTGCAGGGTGGTCGTAACCATGGAAACGAGCAGTGTATAATGTGAAGGAAAAATGAATCCAGCCACCAAAGGAAGCAATATGGACAATCACAACACATTAGTAAGTGCCTGGTATTAACTCTCTCTATATGATGAATGCCATTTGCTGAAGTGAGACAACCCCTTTAAGGATGCCCTGCTGGAATATCATTATACATTTTATATAGTGGCCTTGTGTGACCTCCATGAAACAGGGTGCTCCAGCAACACAAAGTATTTCAGAGAGGAGTATGCTGGCATTATTGGAGGTCACAGACTGAGTGGAAGACGCCGGGGCCACTTGAAGCATGGTACTGTGTGTTAGATGTGGCCTGCTGTGGTGTGAACTGTCCCCAGAGGTTATCACACCTTCTTCTATCTGTGGTAGTGACACGACCATCTTGTCTTCTCTCAGCATGCTGCCGAACTGGAGCAGAAGCAAAATGAGTCTGAGAACAGAAAACTCCTGGGAGAAATTGTCAAATACAGCAATGTTATCCAGGTAAGATCCGCTGCAGCAATCTAACATGACATCATACAACCATAGACGGTACATTCCTCACTATTGCTCTGCCCATCGTACAACGTGAGGGTCCATAGATCTCAGCAGTGACTCATGGGCAGTAAGCCCTATCGCCCTTATTTCTCTAATGACGGATGCATTATCTTCAGTGTTTATGTGCGTTTAAAGAGGACCTGTCACCACCTCTGACGTGTGTTAATAGCTTCATGCATTCCCCATGTAATCACAATTCTGGAGCCTCTATTCTTATGGCTCTATGTTGTGCTAGTCCTTTATTATTACTACTAGAAGTTATGAATGAATTGCTAGCAGTCTGCAGTAAGGGTACAGAGGGATGGTAACCAGTTGTGGGGGGGGGGGGGATTCTATGGGATTTTTTTTATAAGCCTTATGAAATAAGATCGGAACACCCTTATAAAGTAAATATTATGTTAAGTTATTTTTTTTTTTGTTATTTTTTATTATTGACGTTTTTTTCTTCTTCTTATTCTAACTTTCCTTTGACAGTTACTGCATATCAAAAGTAACAAATACCTCACCGTTAACAAGAGACTGCCCGCCCTGCTGGAGAAGAACGCCATGCGCGTTTCCCTCGATGCAGCTGGGAACGAAGGCTCCTGGTTTTACATCCAGCCTTTCTGGAAGCTTCGAAGCGAGGGAGACAACGTGGGTTTATGGGCACTTGGGGGTTTGTCCGGGATATTGCGTTAATTGTGTGTAATTGGTGGGGTAGCCTCACCGTTTTGCAGCTCCAGCCATCAATCTTAACGGCTTTGATTTATGCATCTCAGGTCGTGGTGGGAGATAAGGTGGTCCTAATGCCAGTTAACGCCGGGCAGCCGCTACATGCCAGTAACATAGAACTACTGGATAATCCTGGCTGCAAAGAGGTAACTTGTCACAGACTTTCTTGAGACAGGGTGAGTATAGTATATATGTAATGCGGCATAACTACTTGCCCCTTTTTTCAGGTGAACGCTGTTAATTGTAACACCAGCTGGAAAGTTGCTTTATTTATGAAGTACAGTGACTACAGGGACGACGTTCTGAAGGGCGTGAGTATCAGAATGAAGAATCAAACATCATGTGCAATGTTTTTCTATTATAGGACACCTTAGTCACTTGCTCTGGTGATCTAGTGTACTGTAATTCCCCCTTCCTTGTTCTTCTGGGGTGAAATAATTTTGTTAATTCACTGGTGGCCCACAGTAAATATCCCCGATCGGCACTCACGGACCAACGCAAAGTGCATGGGGGATGAATGAGCGTTAGCACGATTGTTCATCCTCCATGCAGTTCACATGTTGTCGCCCGGCACATTCTCCTGTTTTGATGCCAGCAAGGACTGATTTTTGCAGCTACATAACAGATCTGATCAGCTGACATAAGGATGACAGTGACTGGCTGCAGTGGTCACATGGGTAGACGGGATGTCATCACATTGCCTGCCTTTGCCCAAACTTTTTATGATCTCGGACAACCTCATTAATAAGTGGTGGTCTAGGGTGTAGAAGGGTAATTTATTTCAGGTGGTCTAGTATAAAAGGGAGCGGTCTAGGGTAGCAATCTAGGGTAAGATGGGTTATTATTTTATTCCCCAAATGTCTGGGGTAAAAATGGGCGTTAATGTCTGGTGGTCTCTGGTAAAGGAGGGTTATTAATCTATTTCTCATGGTCTACTGTAAAAGTTTATAGTATAAGGGCTCATGCACATGGAACAGAACGTCCTGACATCTATAGAACAGTCCTATCCTTGTCCATAAAACGGACAAGTATAGGACATGTTCTATATTTTTGCGGCCGCAGCGGAACAGACATTTGGATGCAGACAGCACATGGTGTTCTGTCCGCATCTTTTGCGGCCCCATTACAGTGAACGAGTCTACATGGATCAGAGGCAGACAAAACAATGGTTGTGGGCATGAGCCCTAATGGGTTTTAATTTTATTCCTTGGGGTCTAGTGTAAATGTGGCTGGTTGAGGGGTAATTTAGTTGAACATGGCAAAAGGGACTATGGGACTATAAACATCCTCACAGTTCTAGTTTGTATTAATTATGGGGTGGGGTTTTCTTTTAAAATGGTCATAGACATTATATTCGGTCCGTGTTCAAAATGGAAGCCTCAAAGAAGAAAAGGTGTCCCAAAGTCTTACAACCACAACGTCAAAATTCTGATTTGCCTTTGACTATTTTTTGTGCTGGTGTCCACCACCGGGATCCCATTGGTTTGTTGTTCCTGCAGGGTGATGTGGTCAGGTTGTTTCATGCAGAACAGGAGAAGTTTCTGACTTGTGATGAATATGAGAAGAAGCAGCACATCTTTCTGAGGACAACGCTGCGCCAGTCGGCCACATCTGCCACGAGTTCGAAAGCCCTATGGGAAATAGAGGTGATTGTCATATATCAGTACAGTCCTTCTATGAGAAAGACTTCTCTTCCTGTGTCCTTAAGACAAAATCTGCTGCTTGACAGCTCAGTGGTATCATAGACAGAGCAGATATTATAACAACCAATAAGAATCACCAATACGTAAGAAATGATTAAATGTAGCCGAATTTTATTTATTTGAATTTGATGGCACACTTTTCCAGGGCAGTTGTACACTAGGATACCTAGTTCCCACTAGTATGTTCAGGATAATTAGTGTAGTGACGCTATTTCTAATCTGCATTCTTTATTTTACTCCAGAGCTGCATTCAGAATTCTAAAGGCTTAAAGAGGACCTTTCACTAAGATTGAGGTAGTGAAATACTTACACTACCTTCCTGGGGAATCCCCGCTGACGTCCAGGCAACATTTTTTTCTTTTTCGAAATAACCCCCCGTCCGTGCGCTCTGGTCTCCGTTAGCTTTCACATGCGGGGATTCCTTGTACGAGGCGGGGACTTGTCTTTTGCCTGAGTGGTTTTCCTCTCCCTGGCTGCGAGCCGAGCGCTATGATTGGCTGCACTCGCAGCCAGGGAGAGGAAAACCGCTCCCCAGACAAAAGACAAGTCCCCGCCTCGTACAAGGAATCCCCGCATGTGAAAACTAACGAGAACCGAAGCGCATGAACGGGGGGTTATTTTGAAGAAAAAAAAATATGTTGCCTGGACGTCAGCGGTGGGCGCCCAGGAAGGTAGTGTAAGTATTTCACTACCTCAATCTTAGTGAAAGGTCCTCTTTAAGACCTGAAATCTCAGCATTCTCTGCTTGTTCAGTATCTGCACAGAGCTTGCTTGTGACTTTAATTCTTTGACGTGCTGTCTTTTCACCAGGTACTTTAAAGTTATCTGTTATAGGTATAACTAATAGCCTATGTGGTAAAGAAGATCAGCTAGGCTGTTAGTGTAAGTGGGAGGATAAGGATAAATAATGTAATATATGGATTAGCAAGCATAAGGAATATAATATATGTACACAGGGACTCCACCAGCAGAATAGAGAGCGCAGCTCAGGAGTATAATACAGGATGTAACACAGGATAAGTAATGTAATATATGTAGACAGTGACTCCACCAGCAGAATAGTGATTACAGCTCTGTAATATAATACAGAATGTAACTCAGGATCAGTACAGGATAAGTAATGTATGTACAGAGTGACTTCACCAGCAGAATACCGAGTGCAGCCCTGGAATATACTACAGGATGTAACTCAGGATCAGTACAGGATAAGTAATGTATGTACAGAGTGACTTTACCAGCAGAATAGTGAGTGCAGCTCTGGAATATAATACAGGATGTAACTCAGGACACAGGATAAGTAATGCTTAATGGCCTACAGCAGAATAGTGAGTGCAGCTCTGGAATATAATACAGGATGTAACTCAGGATCAGTACAGGATAAGTAATGTATGTACAGAGTGACTTTACCAGCAGAATAGTGAGTGCAGCTCTGGAATATAATACAGGATGTAACTCAGGATCAGTACAGGATAAGTAATGTATGTACACAGTGACTTCACCAGCAGAATAGCGAGTGCAGCCCTGGAATATACTACAGGATGTAACTCAGGATCAGTACAGGATAAGTAATGTATGTACAGAGTGACTTTACCAGCAGAATAGTGAGTGCAGCTCTGGAATATAATACAGGATGTAACTCAGGATCAGTACAGGATAAGTAATGTATGTACACAGTGACGCCACCAGCAGAATAGTGATTACAGCTCTGTAATATAATACAGGATGTAACTTAGGGTCAGTACAGGATAAGTAATGTATGTACAGAGTGACTTCACCAGCAGAATAGTGAGTGCAGCTCTGGAATATAATACAGGATGTAACTCAGGATCAGTACAGGATAAGTAATGTATGTACACAGTGATTTCACCAGCAGAATAGTGAGTGCAGCTCTGGAATATAATACAAATTGTAGGATCAGTACAGGATAAATAATGTAATGTATGTTTGCAGTGACCCCACCAGCTGAACAGTGAGTGCGGCTCTGAGGTATAGTACAGATTGTAACTCAGGATCAGTACAGGATAAGTAATGTATGTACACAGTGACTTCACCAGCAGAATAGTGAGTGCAGCTCTGGAATATAATACAGATTGTAGGATCAGTACAGGATAAATAATGTAATGTATGTTTGCAGTGACCCCACCAGCTGAACAGTGAGTGCGGCTCTGAGGTATAGTACAGATTGTAACTCAGGATCAGTACAGGATAAGTGATGAATGTACACCTTGACCCCAGCAGCAGAATAGTGAGTGCAGCTCTCGGGTATAGTACAGATTGTAATTCGGGATCAGTACAGGGTAAAGTAATACAATCTAATTTATGTACACACTGAATAGTGAGAGCAGCACTGAAGTATAATATAGGCTATAAACGCAATTGCTATTAGGGTGCTAGATTATTCATTATTGATTCACTATGTCCCTTTAAATTCTGCAGGTTGTGCACCATGACCCTTGCCGGGGAGGCGCTGGCCAGTGGAACAGCTTATTTCGATTCAAGCACCTGGCTACTGGGAATTACCTGGCGGCAGAGGTGAGACACCTCCACCTTTTCAGTCCACTCTGTAGGCTTTTTGCATATTTCTGATAACATCTCTATTATAGCCTTTGGCAATGTTTGTGTTACTTACATAGTGTGATAGAGGAAGCCCTTGTGTTCTTACCCTTCTTCCTCCCAAGTCTGACCTTTTACCCTTCCCACTCTTAGGGCTCATCCAGACAGCTGTATGCTGTCTGCCAAAATGCGGATCCGTTTTTTTGCGGATTAGATGCTGTCCCATACACTTCTATGGGGCCCTTTTCTGCCATTGCATGGCTCAGTAAAAAAAATGAAAAACGTCCTATACTTGTCAGTGAAAATTAGGACATGGCCCTACTGAAGTCTATGGATCAGCAAAAAAAAAAACGGAATGCAATCCGTTTTTTTGTGTACATGCTGAACTGTCCGCAAAAAAAGAGATACGCATTTTTGCGGACATCATACGGCCGTCTGAATGAGCCCTTAAGCTGAGTATCAAAACTTGATCCTGGTTCATGAAGATTTCCGTATGACTTATCAGGACCCTTGTTAGGAAATGTGCTAAAGCTCCTGTAGTGTATGTTATAAATGTGAAAACTGATTATTGATATCTTTTTTCTGTGCTGAGATACAATCACCTGAAGTTGAAGTCTCCAAGTGTGAGACTGCACTACTGAGAGATGTCATGGAGATATCATATGATACGGATCAAAGTCACTGCTTCAGTATCTGAATGCAGGTCTCTGAGGAGTGGTTACAATGCACATGGTCTTAGGCCATGTTTTGCTGCAGTTTTTAACATTTGCACCTCTTCTGGCGGCACACGGATCTGTTTGTTCTGTCCTCCTCTCTTCCATCCCCTCTCTCTTTACAGGAGATGCGTGGAAAGTTTTTCAATGTCACAGAGACTGCATAGCACTACTTCGGCTTGTTGGCCGAGCACCGCCTGTGCTGGACCAAGGCCAAATGTGGCCAAGCTGCTGGTCTGCGTTTGCATTTAGGAAACCTGGCTGCAAATTTGGGGAGTCATGTCAGCAATTTATGACATGTGGATGTAAATGTCCCTGCGCTGGAAATATGTGACATAAAGTAGTCATCATGGGGGGCAGGGAGGGTTCAGGACATACGGTCAAGGATTCCATTAAATAACATTGCAGTCAGCCTGATAATGGTTCACTGTGGCTGTAATTGTCACGGGACTGTCACTGTTTTGTGGCACTGTAGAAGTGTATTATGGAGGCACTCATTGTCAGCGTAGAATGATTGTTATGGTGGCAGCGTACATGGATTTTCTAAGAGGGGCAGTGTACCCGTCACTGCTTTGGAGACAATGTAGCTACCTAGTTTGTTGATCACTGTTTCTAGCTCTTGTTCTGGGGTTACTGGGGCAGTGCCTGTATCCTTCCCTCTTTACCATCCCCTGTATTTGAGAAGTATTTTTGAGCTGGGCACCTGTAGATGCTCGGTAGATAAAGGTGGTAGGTTACTGGTCTGGAGCCTTCGGTGAAACTGCAACTCCCAACATGGCCGTCAGTTCCACCACTCCTGGAGAGCCACTGGTTATACTATGATCAATATGTGGAATCACCTAAGATTTCTTTACATATGGTTACCCCCTTTTAGGTCTGCAATTTCATGTGAAGCTGAATTCATCTTAGGAAGGGTGCTGAATCTCCAGTCCTGTATGGGGACTTACTGCAAGTACTCCATTGTATGGAGACCTACTGGCAATGCTGCAACGGCGCATTTTCTTCTGTTGTCATACTCCAAGGCTTGTTAAAAAGTACGATCTTGCGGACTGAAACTGGCAATTTGTAAGCCTTCTACCTCCATCTAGTGGTGGAAGCACAGTATAGCGGGTGATGGACATATCAGAACATATTTCCCAGTGTTTAGAATTGGGTGGAGAGGTAAAAAAACAAACAAAAAACAAGTAATCCAAACAAATGGGCAAACAGCGGGACAGAAAGAATGGGATGAGAAGTGTAATAGATACATGGCACTATATTGAATAATAAAATAATATCTAATAATAAAAATATATAAGTGCAGCTGTATTAACCCGTCACCTGGTCAGTATCTGAGCCAATATGGATATAAACTGTAGATTCATTTGCCAAGTGCAGCTTATATAGGAGGACCGGCCATGACATTTAATAATTGTACCTGTTAATGCTGCCGGCCCCCGGAGTATTGTGTTTTTTTTTTTTTTTAACTGATAACCCCGATTCTGGAGCCATGTTCCCTGTTGGCTTTTGGTGCCATTTATGAGGACAGCGTGTGGTTTGCCATGGGCTAGCAACCACCTCTTATCTCTGTAGGTGGAGTGTACACTGTTCTGTCATGCAGAAGCCCAGAATGATCTTGCGAAATTTTCCTTATTTTTCAATTTTTAAGACCTCATTGTACGACTTAAATCCCAGACCGAGGTCTTCCCTCAGCTTAGTCTCATGAGATGAGAAAATCTTGTGAGATGACACAGGGCTTCTGCGTTGCTCTGAGGATGTCCTCTGTGGTTGGACAAGGGCAGAGAGATGCGGTACACTCCGAATACAGACAAAAGATCTCGTAAACCACACTCTGCTAACATGTAGGGCGCCAAAAATTATCGGGGGACATAGCTGTGGTCTGGGGATGTCTTATGAATAAAAAAATACACAATACTGAGGGCAATAAAGGGCTTCTTCTCAGGATGGGGCATTGGTATCAGATCGGTGCGGGTCCAACACCCAGCACTCTACTGATCAGCTATTTGTGGCAGCAGAGTGGAAGCAGAGGTTCTATACATGGAGTCGTTTTCGGCCACAGCCTAGTGTAGCTCAACTTCCCCTGTTCACTTGAATGGGAGCTGCAGTACCCTGGCATGGCCACTACATAGTGTACGGCGCTGTCTGCCTCCAGCTCCGTGCGCAAGTCCTCTTGTAAGGCGATATATCTTTGGCCAGTTCAGGTCATGCACTGGTCATGCACTTTGGTTATGTGACACAGGCCTCCGTGAAGAAATTATTTTTCAAGTCGTACCAAAAACTGGAAATGTCAGACACAAGTCTAATAGCCTGGGGCAGTGATAGGCTACATGCACACGAACGTATTTTGTTTTCGTGTTCGTCCCTTATTTTTTGTGGATGTACTATCCCCATCCGTATGTCCGTTCCGTAGCCCCGCTAAAAAAATAGAGCATGTCCTATTCTTGTCCGTTTTGTGGACAAGGATAGGCATTATTACAATGGATCCGCCATATGGAACGTCGTCCGTTTTTTTTGCGGATCTGCAGTTTGCGGACCGCAAAACACATACGGTCGTGTGAATGTAGGCATAATAGGTGCAGCACACAAGTCCTCACTTTTCTTCTTCTGTATATTCTTCTCCTGCTAGACAGTCTTGTAAGATAAACCCATCTCTTCTGTCCTGATTAGGGATGAGCGAATCGACTTCGGATGTTTCCTCCGAAGTCGATTCGCTTATCCCTAGTCCTGATAATTAGTTACAGTGTATTAGTGCAGGTAGCATGTATCAGTTTGAAGTCCAGGATTGTCTAGACTGGGTGCAATTGTAACAGATTCTCAGCTGAGAGAAGTATGTGGAGTTTTCCATGCACAGATTTGTAATTCAAGTAACAGAAGAAAAGAACGAGCATATTCCTTCTTGCCGTGATTTCCTCATTGAAACTGTAAAGAGTGGCTGCTCACGGGTTAGCCTCGTTGAACGGAGCTACCACCATAGACCACAGCATGTAAACTGAAAAGTCTCTGCAGAGATCCAGGGGTCAGCCTCAGATTTCCGCCGCCGATTCCGCGGCAGATACACCCTGGGCTATTCCTTATAGACGTGTCCCTCATCCAATGCCAAAAACATCCAACATGGAAAATGGCTGCTGGATCCACAGGTGCTCTTATACCTTGTGAAAAATGGTGCAAAAGGAAACGTGAATGGATTTCTTGTGGAAAGAAAGGGCAGATGTGAAATTTAAAGGGGTCCTATATATGGTAATAATAAGTTGTAATTGGGGGAAGCTTTCTGATATCTACCTCACCCTGATTTTGCCCCTGTGTAGTGCACTACTTTGCACTATTCAAACACTTCCGATTGTGGCGGAAATTTCCGCTGCTGAAAATCTGTTGCAGTCATCTGCATGGGCTTGTATTGGAGGCATCACATTTATTTCTGCAGGCCTGTTCAGATAAGTGGGACCATTCGCAGGAATGTCTGCAGTAGTCTCCAAACTTTGGCTTTCCAGATGTTGGGAAAGGACAACTTTTAACTGAGAGATTTTCTTATCTTATAGTATGAGGTAAATCTGGAATCCGCCACTAGGTGGCAGTGTAGGCACACAACATAATCACGCTCCAGGCTGAAAACCGATCAGTAAATCTTACACTCATTACCCGGAGGATTATTTATAGGGACCTGAACCAGATCCAGGCAGCCCACCTGACACTGACCCCCTTTTAAATATGATATGCCTGCACCTTCCAGATCAGCTCCGGCTCACTGGCTCATATTATTCATGGGTTTGGTGACAGATTTGATGCTTTTGGATCTTAGTTTTGCTTTCTGGAAAGATATGTATATATTTGTTTACTATACTTTTCCTAAAGTGGAGGAGTCCTATAAGACACTTGTATACAGGGAGCATGGTGAGCACCACGATGCAGGGCACAGACCCAGGTGGCTACATAGTAGCTAGTCTTAGGACCTTCTAGGATAAAATTGCTCTTTTTAGGTTCTTCCCCCATATAGAGGCTAAAGGGGCCCATGCACCTTCAATAGCCGATGGCAGAATACTCGTTCATCTGACTGCTGTATCTTCCGGCTTCCCCATACGCATACACGCTCAGATCCACCAGACATCTCTGGAGGCTTACCTATAGGAGAAAAAAAAAACGATAGGGAGTTCAAATTCAACATGCCCGATCCTTCTTATCCCCAGCAGATGTCAGGGGCTCACCATACACTGAAAGGGGCTCTCCGGATAGGTCATCAATATCAGATCGTCAGGGTTCCGGCACCCGGCACCACCGCCAATCAGCTTTATGAAGGGAAAGCGCACGCAGTGTGCACGTGCCGTCTCCCCTCTCTTCCTGCTCTCCTGCTGTTTTCCCATAGACATACCAGCAGGAAGAGAGACGGGAGACGGCACATGCACACTGCATGCGCTTTCCCTTCATACAGCTAATTGGTGTCGGACCCCCGCTGATCTGATATTGATGACCTATCCTGAGGATAGGTCATCAATATTAAAAGCCCGGAGAACCCCTTTAAGATTCTTCTTTGCCTCACAAGCCTCTGATTGGACTGGAAGTGGTTTTCAGACTTCTTCGCCTTCCAGTAGACAATTCATTTAGTGTGGAGTTACAGATCTTAGTGGGCTGTAATGGGGCAGAGCAGAAGTGGCTGATTACAGGGAATATTCACAGTTTAAAGTCTCTATACAGATATAATTCACAATATTCACAATTTTGCTCCCCAACACCTGTCCTGAACTCCAATAATAAGGGGGAGGGCGGAGCGTTGTAGTTACTCTACAGTGATGGGTGTAAAGATGACACTTACCAGAAGGTTCTGAGAGAAACTTGCAAAATGCAGTAATGTATGTACACAGTAATTTCAGTAGCAGAATAGTGAGTGCAGCTCTGGAGTATAATACAGGATGTAACTCGGGGTCCATACAGGATAAGTAATATGATATATGTACATAGTGACTTCACCAGCAGAATTGTGAGTGAAGCTCTGGAGTATAATACAGGATGTAATTCAGGATCAGTACAGGATACGTAATGTAATGTATGTACACAGTGACTCCACCAGCAGAATAGTGAGTACAGTTTTATTCCTGATCCTACATCAGGATCAGTATAGGATAAGTGATGTATGTACACAGTGACTCCACCAGCAGAATAGTGAGTACATCTCTGGAGTATAATAAAGGATGTAACTCAGGATCGGTACAGGATAAGTAATGTACTAACATAGTGACTCCACAACCAGAACAGTGATTGCAGCTCTGGAATATAATATAGTATGTAACTCAGGATCAATACAGGATAAGTAATGCATGTACACAGTGACACCACCAGCAGAATAGTGAGTGCAGCTCTGGAATATAATACAGAATGTAACTCAGGATCAGTACAGGATAAGTAATGTATGTACACAGTGACTCCACCAGCAGAATAGTGAGTGCAGCTCTGGAGTATAATACAGGATGTAACTGGGGATCAATACAGGATAAGTAATGTGATGTATGTACACGGTGACTGCAGCGGCAGAATAGTGAGTGCAGCTCTGGAGTATAATACAGGATGTATCTGGGGATCAATACAGGATAAGTAATGTGATGTATGTACATGGTGACTGCAGCGGCAGAATAGTGAGTGCAGCTCTGGAATATCCTAATAGGTGAAAGTCAGAATCGGCACAAGATCAGTAATTCGACTGTTATTCTAGAGGTTAATTTAGCTGTATCCTTCTTAACTGTGGCCTGTGGGCCTTGCATATGGCTCAGAGGCAGCCAGACTTTTTCACCAGAGGCTGTAGCCAGGAAGGAAGCTGGGCACAATGTGATAATCACACAGTGGCTGGAGTTTTGCCATCAGTGAGATAAGTTTCTTAAGAGCCTTATCTGTAGGATATCTGCAGCTTTTCTTTCCCGATTCCTCAGACTGCAGCCTATCCTGTAGTTGGTCACACCGCAGTACAATTAATGGAAGCTGCCTGCTGCGTAGGAAGGGCAGGTGGGAACGGGTGATGTGTTATTAGGCTGCTGCTGATCACCCGCCATGTGACCCAACACTGTTTGGGTGGTAATCAGAGTTTGTTATAACTGGGTGATAACCAAGATGTGCACCATTACAGTTCCCAGCATTCAGCTTTTCCAGACTCCTGAATGGCAAATCTGTGCAATTGTGTACGTGTCTATATCACTGCCTAGCAGGTCAGATTCAGGAGCCTCAGAAAGGTGAATGACAGCCTGTGTTGATTTTCAACTAGCCTTACCAGAAGAGTAGATATTAAAGGGGTCCTCTCACTTCAGCAAATGGCATTTATCATGTAGAGAAAGTTAATACCAGGCACTTACTAATGTATTGTGATTGTCCATACTGCCTCCTTTGCTGGCTGGATTCATTTTTCCATCACGTTATACACTGCTCGTTTCTAATGCAATCCAGCAGTAGTAGCCGTTCCTGCACACTATAGGAAAAAGCATCGGCCTCTCTGGTGACGGGGATTGTGGAAGTGTGCATAGGCTAGTGCTTTTTCCTATAGTGTGCAAGAACGGCTACTACTGCTGGATTGCATTAGAAACGAGCAGTGTATAACGTGATGGAAAAATGAATCCAGCCAGCAAAGGAGGCAATATGGACAATCACAGTATATTAATAAGTGCCTTGAAACGCGTAGACCTTGCCTGTCTGGTTAGCCTATGGATTTTATAATGAAGAAATAAAGAAATTGGATTTTATCCTGAGCCTGCTGCTGGATTTTTTCTACTGTTCTGATTGATTCCTGGTCTGGGATCCGTGCGCGGCGGAGGAGGACGGTGGGAGAGCTGAAATCCCCTTTTTTCATATTATTAGTAAGTACCTTGTATTAACTTCCTCCATACAAAATAATGCTATTTGCTGAAGTGAGACAACCCCTTTAACTTTTAGTACATATTACGTGCAGATTTTCCACACTGTGTATGGCTGTCACTATTATTGAGCAGTGTATGGCTGTCACTATTATTGAGCAGTGTATGGCTGTCACTATTATTGAGCAGTGTCTGCTGTCACTATTATTGAGCACTGTCTGCTGTCACTATTATTGAGCAGTGTATGGCTGTCACTATTATTGAGCAGTGTATGGCTGTCACTATTATTCAGCAGTGTATGGCTGTCACTATTATTGAGCAGAGTATGGCTGTCACTATTATTGAGCAGTGTCTGCTGTCACTATTATTGAGCAGTGTATGGCTGTCACTATTATTGAGCAGTGTATGGCTGTCACTATTATTGAGCAGTGTCTGCTGTCACTATTATTGAGCAGTGTATGGCTGTCACTATTATTGAGCAGTGTATGGCTGTCACTATTATTGAGCAGTGTCTGCTGTCACTATTATTGAGCAGTGTCTGCTGTCACTATTATTGAGCAGTGTATGGCTGTCACTATTATTGAGCAGTGTATGGCTGTCACTATTATTGAGCAGTGTATGGCTGTCACTATTATTGAGCAGTGTATGGATGTCACTATTATTGAGCAGTGTATGGCTGTCACTATTATTGAGCAGTGTATGGCTGTCACTATTATTGAGCAGTGTATGGATGTCACTATTATTGAGCAGTGTATGGCTGTCACTATTATTGAGCAGTGTCTGCTGTCACTATTATTGGGCAGTGTATGGCTGTCACTATTATTGAGCAGTGTATGGCTGTCACTATTATTGAGCAGTGTATGGCTGTCACTGTTATTGAGCAGTGTATGGCTGTCACTATTATTGAGCAGTGTCTGCTGTCACTATTATTGAGCAGAGTATGGCTGTCACTATTATTCAGCAGTGTATGGCTGTCACTATTTTTGAGCAGTGTATGGCTGTCACTATTATTGAGCAGTGTATGGCTGTCACTATTATTGGGCAGTGTATGGCTGTCACTATTATTCAGCAGTGTATGGCTGTCACTATTATTGAGCAGTGTATGGCTGTCACTATTATTGAGCAGTGTATGACTGTCACTATTATTGAGCAGTGTATGGCTGTCACTATTATTGAGCAGTGTATGGCTGTCACTATTATTGGGCAGTGTATGGCTGTCACTATTATTCAGCAGTGTATGGCTGTCACTATTATTGAGCAGAGTATGGCTGTCACTATTATTGAGCAGTGTATGGCTGTCACTATTATTGAGCAGTGTATGGCTGTCACTATTATTGAGCAGTGTCTGCTGTCACTATTATTGAGCAGTGTATGGCTGTCACTATTATTGTGCAGAGTATGGCTGTCACTATTATTGAGCAGTGTATGGCTGTCACTATTATTGAGCAGTGTCTGCTGTCACTATTATTGAGCAGTGTATGGCTGTCACTATTATTGAGCAGTGTATGGCTGTCACTATTATTGAGCAGTGTATGGCTGTCACTATTATTGAGCAGTGTATGGCTGTCACTATTATTGAGCAGTGTATGGCTGTCACTATTTTTGAGCAGTGTATGGCTGTCACTATTATTGAGCAGTGTATGGCTGTCACTATTATTGGGCAGTGTATGGCTGTCACTATTATTCAGCAGTGTATGGCTGTCACTATTATTGAGCAGAGTATGGCTGTCACTATTATTGAGCAGTGTCTGCTGTCACTATTATTGAGCAGTGTATGGCTGTCACTATTATTGAGCAGTGTATGGCTGTCACTATTATTGAGCAGTGTCTGCTGTCACTATTATTGAGCAGTGTCTGCTGTCACTATTATTGAGCAGTGTATGGCTGTCACTATTATTGAGCAGTGTATGGCTGTCACTATTATTGAGCAGTGTATGACTGTCACTATTATTGAGCAGTGTATGACTGTCACTATTATTGAGCAGTGTATGGCTGTCACTATTATTGGGCAGTGTATGGCTGTCACTATTATTCAGCAGTGTATGGCTGTCACTATTATTGAGCAGTGTATGGCTGTCACTATTATTGGGTGGTCTGTGGCTGTCACTATTATTGAGCAGTGTATGGCTGTCACTATTATTCAGCAGTGTATGACTGTCACTATTATTGAGCAGTGTATGACTGTCACTATTATTGAGCAGTGTCTGCTGTCACTATTATTGAGCAGTGTATGGCTGTCACTATTATTGAGCAGTGTCTGCTGTCACTATTATTGAGCAGTGTCTGCTGTCACTATTATTGAGCAGTGTATGGCTGTCACTATTATTGAGCAGTGTATGGCTGTCACTATTATTGAGCAGTGTATGACTGTCACTATTATTGAGCAGTGTATGACTGTCACTATTATTGAGCAGTGTATGGCTGTCACTATTATTGGGCAGTGTATGGCTGTCACTATTATTCAGCAGTGTATGGCTGTCACTATTATTGAGCAGTGTATGGCTGTCACTATTATTGAGCAGTGTATGGCTGTCACTATTTTTGAGCAGTGTATGGCTGTCACTATTATTGAGCAGTGTATGGCTGTCACTATTATTGGGCAGTGTCTGCTGTCACTATTATTCAGCAGTGTATGGCTGTCACTATTATTCAGCAGTGTATGGCTGTCACTATTATTGAGCAGTGTCTGCTGTCACTATTATTGAGCAGTGTATGGCTGTCACTATTATTGAGCAGTGTATGGCTGTCACTATTTTTGAGCAGTGTATGGCTGTCACTATTATTGAGCAGTGTATGGCTGTCACTATTATTGTGCAGAGTATGGCTGTCACTATTATTGAGCAGTGTATGGCTGTCACTATTATTGAGCAGTGTCTGCTGTCACTATTATTGAGCAGTGTATGGCTGTCACTATTATTGAGCAGTGTATGGCTGTCACTATTATTGAGCAGTGTATGGCTGTCACTATTTTTGAGCAGTGTATGGCTGTCACTATTATTGAGCAGTGTATGGCTGTCACTATTATTGGGCAGTGTATGGCTGTCACTATTATTCAGCAGTGTATGGCTGTCACTATTATTGAGCAGTGTATGGCTGTCACTATTATTGAGCAGTGTCTGCTGTCACTATTATTGAGCAGTGTATGGCTGTCACTATTATTGAGCAGTGTATGGCTGTCACTATTATTGAGCAGTGTATGGCTGTCACTATTATTGAGCAGTGTATAGCTGTCACTATTATTTAGCAGTGTATGTGCAACCTCCTAGGTCCCTCCTATAACGTGTCCCAGGTGTAGGAATGCCAAGTGGTATAGTGCGGCCTATCTGTTTCTTTATGTGTCACAGTGCTACTACCTGGATACAGCTGGATCCCAGGCTTTGGCTCCGAAGCAATAAATAGGGGGAATAATTGAGGGATAAAATAATAACTGGAGTCCAGACCTTGGGATGAAGTTCAATGGCAGCTTTACTTTGCATAAACGTTCTTCAAAACAGTTTACAGGCCTTGTTTTGGTTCCAGCAGGCTTTAGCATTAAACTGTAAGGCAAACTCCACTCTGCTTTATCTGTTTCTCTCTGACTTTGCTGTATTTACAGGTTGGCCGTATAACTCAACTTCTTCTGTATGCGGCACTTCACTTTGTAGTCTGACTCTAGGTTATGCCAGGGAACTTTCCCCCTGGCTGCTGAGGGTTCAAGCCTTGGCCTGCATGGCCAGCAAAGCTTAAGGTGCTCTGGCTGGCGTGGGCACGTCCAGCAGAGACGTGCCCCTAAACACCCTTCCCCTAGCTGGGGGTTAGCAAGACTAACTAGAACTTCTGGCCCAACCTTCCTGCAGGAAGTAGGACTCACCCACCTCTCTCCAGAGAGGGGGTTAAAATGGAATGGAAAGTTCCATTTTATCTAAATATAGCTCTGCTATGTTTGCTGCCACCTGCTGGTGAACCAGGCACATTACATGAACAGTTACATAACATTAGAAATGCGCAGTGTGGAGGACCTGGAATAAATACACTAGATGACATGAGGTTAGACCAATAAAGACAGTAGCAAGATGCAGAAGTGGTAACACCACTATGGGGTGTTACATATGGATGTCACTATTATTGAGCAGTCTATGGCTGTCACTGTTATTGAGCAGTGTATGGCTGTCACTATTATTGAGCAGTGTCTGCTGTCACTATTATTGAGCAGTGTATGGCTGTCACTATTATTGAGCAGTGTATGGCTGTCACTATTATTGAGCAGTGTATGACTGTCACTATTATTGAGCAGTGTATGGCTGTCACTATTATTGAGCAGTGTATGGCTGTCACTATTATTGAGCAGTGTCTGCTGTCACTATTATTGAGCAGAGTATGGCTGTCACTATTATTGAGCAGTGTATGGCTGTCACTATTATTTAGCAGAGTATGGCTGTCACTATTATTGAGCAGTGTATGGCTGTCACTATTATTGAGCAGTGTATGGCTGTCACTATTATTGAGCAGTGTATGGCTGTCACTATTATTGAGCAGTGTATGGCTGTCACTATTATTGAGCAGTGTATGGCTGTCACTATTATTGAGCAGTGTATGGCTGTCACTATTATTGAGCAGTGTATGGCTGTCACTATTATTGAGCAGTGTATGGCTGTCACTATTATTGAGCAGTGTATGGCTGTCACTATTATTGAGCAGTGTATGGCTGTCACTATTATTGAGCAGTGTCTGCTGTCACTATTATTGAGCAGTGTCTGCTGTCACTATTATTGAGCAGTGTATGGCTGTCACTATTATTGAGCAGTGTATGACTGTCACTATTATTGAGCAGTGTATGGCTGTCACTATTATTGAGCAGTGTATGGCTGTCACTATTATTGAGCAGTGTCTGCTGTCACTATTATTGAGCAGAGTATGGCTGTCACTATTATTGAGCAGTGTATGGCTGTCACTATTATTTAGCAGAGTATGGCTGTCACTATTATTGAGCAGTGTATGGCTGTCACTATTATTGAGCAGTGTATGGCTGTCACTATTATTGAGCAGTGTATGGCTGTCACTATTATTGAGCAGTGTCTGCTGTCACTATTATTGAGCAGTGTATGGCTGTCACTATTATTGAGCAGTGTATGGCTGTCACTATTATTGAGCAGTGTCTGCTGTCACTATTATTGAGCAGAGTATGGCTGTCACTATTATTGAGCAGTGTATGGCTGTCACTATTATTTAGCAGAGTATGGCTGTCACTATTATTGAGCAGTGTATGGCTGTCACTATTATTGAGCAGTGTATGGCTGTCACTATTATTGAGCAGTGTATGGCTGTCACTATTATTGAGCAGTGTATGGCTGTCACTATTATTGAGCAGTGTATGGCTGTCACTATTATTGAGCAGTGTATGGCTGTCACTATTATTGAGCAGTGTATGGCTGTCACTATTATTGAGCAGTGTATGGCTGTCACTATTATTGGGTGGTCTGTGGCTGTCACTATTATTGAGCAGTGTATGGCTGTCTCTATTATTGAGCAGTGTATGGCTGTCACTATTATTGAGCAGTGTATGGCTGTCACTATTATTGGGTGGTCTGTGGCTGTCACTATTATTGAGCAGTGTCTGCTGTCACTGTTATTGAGCAGTGTATGGCTGTCACTATTATTGAGCAGTGTCTGCTGTCACTATTATTGAGCAGTGTATGGCTGTCACTATTATTGAGCAGTGTATGGCTGTCACTATTATTGAGCAGTGTATGGCTGTCACTATTATTGGGTGGTCTGTGGCTGTCACTATTATTGAGCAGTGTATGGCTGTCACTATTATTGAGCAGAGTATGGCTGTCACTATTATTGAGCAGTGTATGGCTGTCACTATTATTGAGCAGTGTATGGCTGTCACTATTATTGAGCAGTGTATGGCTGTCACTATTATTGAGCAGTGTATGGCTGTCACTATTATTGAGCAGTGTATGGCTGTCACTATTATTGAGCAGTGTATGGCTGTCACTATTATTGAGCAGTGTATGGCTGTCACTATTATTGGGTGGTCTGTGGCTGTCACTATTATTGAGCAGTGTATGGCTGTCTCTATTATTGAGCAGTGTATGGCTGTCACTATTATTGAGCAGTGTATGGCTGTCACTATTATTGGGTGGTCTGTGGCTTTCACTATTATTGAGCAGTGTATGGCTGTCACTATTATTGAGCAGTGTATGGCTGTCACTATTATTGAGCAGTGTATGGCTGTCACTATTATTGAGCAGTGTATGGCTGTCACTATTATTGGGTGGTCTGTGGCTGTCACTATTATTGAGCAGTGTATGGCTGTCTCTATTATTGAGCAGTGTATGGCTGTCACTATTATTGAGCAGTGTATGGCTGTCACTATTATTGAGCAGTGTATGGCTGTCACTATTATTGGGTGGTCTGTGGCTGTCACTGTTATTCGGGTAAAAAAAATCAAAAGTATATAACCAATAAAAACAGTATAATGTATTTTTCATTGACTATCCCTGTACAAATATGTTGAATATTGCAGCTTCCATGTCATTTCAGTTTAACGTTTCTTAAAAACATCTTCAGATTCCCCTTTGGGCACCTTGTAACATTTTGAGGAGGCATATAAAGCACATAACAGTTATCTGAGCGCCAACGAGAAGCTGATGGCATGATTTATATACTTTGAGTTTTTTATTAGGCTGAATCTTTTTCTTTGTCTTCTTTGTCTTTTTTTAACCACTTGTGCCCCCTCCTCAGTGCTGCGATGCCAGGTCACGCCTAGCCAACTTACAGTGCTCAGTAAGTATGTAGAATTGGGGCCTTAAGATGGGAGTAGAGGCGTTATTAGCACGCCCAGTGTTCCTTATTGCTGCCCCCTCTCCCTGCAACATCTTATCATGTAAAGGATGATGTCGCTCAATGTGTCTAAATAACAAGTGACAAAATGTTGTCTTTTGTTTCAGATAAACCCAGATTATCGGGATGTCAGCGATGGCAAAGTTACTGTAAGTCTGTGATTATGCCTATGCCTTAAATGTATAGCACGCGCTGATAAAGAGCATTCCATCCTGTCATTTAAAGGGAAACTGTCCACACGAAGAATTCCCCTTCAGATTAAAAGGGTTGTCCTCCTCTTTGTTAGAAGGAATCCGTGACCATAAGCTGGAGGTCCCGCTACTGGGTCCATGAGAAATTAGCTGTGTTTTGTGGAAGTACCTTACAGCAAGTGGTCAGCTTCCTTACAGCACCGCCACAGGTGAAATGAAGTATTACACGCTTCCCTTTGAAATACGTGAGCTGGCTATGAGAGACACTCCTTGTAGGTGCTTTCCACTCCACATAAATGATGATGGTCCTGAACAATTGAACCTCTGCTATACAAAACCCCTGGGGTGCGCCATCATATCCAGTACCACTTAAGGCAATGATGTGTCTATGTATAGAACCATATCCGTCCGATGATACACTTTTGGAAAGCAGGCATGGCATATGGTGATATCCCGGCGCTGTCTATGCCACTTCATGTGTGGAATACAAACGTCACTTCTGGTAAGGTCCCTGTGACAAGCCTTTTTGGTCCCTGGCGTGACTGCCGGTAAGGATTCTTTATCTTATATGGTTTATACTTCTGACAAAAGGCGGAAAGAATCACATTTATGTAACACCTGGTCATTGCCATGGCATCTAAATGGTTAACAGAGGGAGACGTTCCCTCTTTGACATCATCAGTAACCCAATGACAATGTTCTCCGGGTGCGCCATTTAGCTACACCTTTCAGGGCTCGCTAGAATTAGGTCTAAGTAGCAAGGATACATCATGCTGGTAGGTATAAAACAGTGCAATATTAATGTATTACAGTGTTTTATACAATCGATCAAGGAAGCGCATGTTCAAGTCCCCTAGTGGGACTACAAAAATTAAAGTGTTTTATACAATCGATCAAGGAAGCGCATGTTCAAGTCCCCTAGTGGGACTACAGAAATTACAGTGTTTTATACAATCGATCAAGGAAGCGCATGTTCAAGTCCCCTAGCAGGACTTCAAAAATGGTTAAAAAAATTTTTTATACAATATTAGGGTACTTTCACACTTGCGTTGTTTGATTCCGGCAGGCAGGCAGGTCTGAAAAAGCCTGATCAGTCAGAAAAATGCATTGCAATATCGGATCCGTTTTTCCGGTGTCACCCGGCAAAACGGATCCGGTATTTATTTTTTTTCACATTTTTAAAGGTCTGCGCATATGCAGACCGGAACGCATTTTCTTGTTGTTTTCTGTTCTTCTGATGGATCAGAAGAACGGAAAACAAAACGATGATGTGAACCCAGCCTAATCTATTAAACTTGGAGAGAGGGAACGGTTACAGTAGGTGGCGGTGGTGGGAGGTAGTGTTAATGCAGTAACAAAAACTAGAATTCACGGTTCCATGAATCCCTAGTATAAGTTGGTACTGGTCCTAGGAGATGAAGAAAAAAAGAAAATTTTGGGTGAGCATTCTATCAGCAGAGTGGTATCGAGGGTTTTAGGTCTGCAACTGCTTTTTAAAGCGGACAGGGGGCATCATTCACTCTCTGTTTGGGCTGCAATAACCGCTCAGTCCTGCCGGCACGTGACCACAAGGATCCAGCCATCACTAATGCTTCACCAGAGCTGGAAGGCCACAGGTTACTACTGGTCCTGGTGTTACATTTTTAAACCACAATGTGTAAAAATGCTTTGGCATAATGACTGAAGAGCACCAAAATCATCCTTTATTCCCCAAGGATGTTTGTGCCAGGTCACTGACTTGTGATGTACGATACATCTATATCTGCAGCATCTGGTGACAGTTCTCACTTTCTGCCGGTGCCCTCACCGTATCAGAGCACGCTCCTCGTGGAGAAGGATGATCATTGAGGCTGCTGCGTGCTCGAATCCTCATAGAGCCTCTTTGTATCCCTGCAGCTCCGTGCCATCTGGCCGCAGCACAGAGACCTTATTTTGTACCCCTCTAGAGAGCTACAGTTTCATCCAAACCGTGACAAAATCCAGAAGACTACTCTCTCTCCACTTACATTACTTGAAGGAGCCACACAACCTAAAAAAGCGGTATAGCGTTATAAGAGGAGCAGCTGACATCATTCGCTCCTACCGATGTCATTGTGCCAGGACTGGAGATCTGTGACGTAAGGTTACGACCACGCGAGGCATTCTGCACTCATCTCATTGACTGCTGTTAGCCTGATCGCGTTCAACTGCGACATCTTCCTTCAGATGCTAAACTCGTATTTAGCGCATTCTTAGTTATCTCTGTTTTCAGGAAAAGTGAGTGGTCACCCAGCTTTCCCAGATGCCTGAGCAGCTAGTCTGACTCTGCAGTGATACATCCCAGTTGGATATGCCGTTGCACTCACCCAGTTTGGCCAAGAATGGATATAGCTAAAAAGAAGATGAACCTAATTTTGGAATAATTTTAAGGAAAAGAAAGAATTTTTTTTTTTATATTTAGGGGAAAATCCAGCTTAAGGTTCAGCATTCCCATTGAGGGTTAATCTTGCTGGGGGAATCGGCGCTCTCAGTAACGATGAAGCTGCCAAGTCTTTTGCTGCCTCCTCGGCTGAGTCAGCTCGGGGAGCACATAGACTGTGTCTTCCAGGGCGTCTCGAGAGCTGGAGCGTGATGTCTCCGCTAAAAATGGGGATGACTCACGAGTGAGTCAATAACCAAGGTGTTTGTGGAAGCTGGAGCCTTCACAGGGGTTTCCAGTGCGAGCAGAGGAATGAATTCACTTGTCTGCTGAGACTCCCACTGCTCCCCGAAACACCCCCTCATCGCTAATGCCTCATTTTGCCCCAATTCACCCCACAGCTCGCCACGCTACATATATAACCTCAAGTGCGTAACAAAAACGCATCAATGGCCCAGCTTTATTGTGCAATCCAAACCTGTTACAGGACCCTCCTTAAAAAAAAAAAAAAACGCTTGATGCAATGATTTAAGATCATTCAGATCAAAATGCGTGAGCATTTTTTTTTATGGGGGGGTATGCTGTGCCAGGTTTCCACAATAAAACTGCGTTATTGACGGCGTTGATCCTTTCGGATGCGGTAAGCATCAACTGCATAATAATATACTCTTTATTTCACTGCCTCACCGTTTTTCAAGATCTCTGCTTGCTGGTGGTGAATGGGAACACTTCTACTTTTATTCGGAACCTGAAAACCTTTTGTGACTTAATCCATCTCACAGCTGAGGGTTTGTTACTGGTGCATCCAGTGTAGACAATCCTCTGTGAGGTAAACACATGAGATTCACAGGTCTCTCTCTTGTCCTGATAGTTTGTTACAATGTCTCAGTGCAGGTAAAATGGATCAGTTTGGAGTTTGCACTGTTTATGTCACATATGATTATCTAGACAGGATACAATTGTAACAGACCTTCAGCTGTAGAAAGTAATAGACTATATTCACTTTGCCATGCTTCTTCCAGAAAGAGGGAGAAATACCAGTGTCCAAGAGAAAGTGGCCGGCAGGGGAGAAGATCATGTTCACTCTGGTTTCAGTGCCTCATGGAAATGATATCGCGTCTCTCTTTGAGCTGGATGCCACCACCCTACAGAGGGCAGATTGCCTGGTGCCAAGGTAATACTTGGTGGCTGGGGACCCATATGTGAATAATGGACTCCAAAGCAATCTGTCTGTCCGTCTGTCTATGTACCCAGAAAGTGAGTCATACAGTGCACATAGAATATGCTGCCATACTGTACACCTGACGAATGCCACTATACCGCTATCCAACCAACCAGCACTAAACAAAAATATGCCATAAATGTCCCAAAGGAGTGGGTCCCACCTCCAGAAACTGCCCTTATCTCGAGAACAGGACCTCATCTTGTGGTTTTAGTGACTGTGGCAGGGAAGGGGGGGTGTGCATGCTATTAAGAATACTGAAAATAGCCAAGTAAGCATCGGGCCCCACTCTTTAGACAGGTTGGGGTCCTAGAGGTGGGCGCTGGATATGCCATAAATGTTAAGATGGGAGTAACCCTCATTATCCTGTGTTCTCTTTTGTTTTGTTGACATTCTGCCTAATTTATCTGCAGGAACTCGTACGTCCGACTGCGACATCTGTGTACGAACACTTGGGTAACCAGCACCAGTATACCTATTGATACAGATGAGGAGAGACCGGTTATGCTAAAGGTATGGATCATATCCAGGTTACTGGCCCTTCAGAAGTCTTCATCTTCATACAGTAACTTAGTACCTTCTAGATTTTGGTTAAACATTTGCTTATACTCATTATTGGTCACATTAAAGAGTATCTGTCAGCAGGATCGACCCTACTAATCCAGATATACCGTCTAGTAGGGTTGATCCTGTCGATTCAAACAATACCTTATCTATGGTTCTATGTGACACAGTTCCTGAGAAATGTATGTTTTTATTAATTTGCAAATTAGGTCATTATAGCACTGAGGGGCTGGCCTGTGCCCTTGGAGTACCATATTGTCACCATTGCGCAGCTCCGGCTGTTCCCCTCCTTCCCCTTGATTGACAGGGCCAAACATCTTACCTGAGGTTGTATCTTTGAACCTTGGCCATTGTTCCAGGTATTGGCGCATGTGCAGAGGAGCAGCGCAGATACCTACTGCATATGTGCTGATGACATCAGCATACATCCACAAGTGGAGGCAGCGGCTTCCGACAGAAGAGTTGAGCAGAGCTGTTGGGAGAATATGCTTGACTCCGAAGCCACTGCCTCCACTTCCCAGTGTGAGCCAACATCATTGGTACACGCACAAGTATTTACTCTGCTTAGGAGGCAACAGCAGATTCTCTGCACACGTTCCAATACCTGAAACAGCGCTGCAGACGCACGACGAGATTTCTGGTCATGTTAAACAAAGGGGAGTGGCCCGGAGCTGTAAGGTGATGATATGGTGCTTCGAGGGCTCAGGCTAGTCCCTCGGTGCTCCAATGACATTTGCATTTTAATAGTAACGTAAATTTCTCTAGAACAGCAACCATAAGTAAGGTATCTTTTGAATCAGCAGGATCAACTCTATCAGACTGTAGGCCTGTTTTCATAGCATTGGCCATGCTGACAGATACCCTTCAATGAAAAATTTTATCGCACATTATTATTAGCTTTTTTTTATTTTTTCCTTATTTTGGCTCCTTTGTCAGTTTTTGACTGATCACATTCTTTCACCAGATTGGAACCTGCCAGACGAAGGAAGACAAAGAGGCATTTGCTATCATTTCCGTCCCTCTTTCTGAGGTGCGGGATTTGGATTTCGCTAACGATGCCAATAAAGTTTTAGCATCTACAGTAAAGAAGTTGGAGTATGGGAACATCACGCAGAATGAGCGCAGGTCAGATATCTTGCTGGGTTTGACCATGCAGGGCAATATTTCTCAGAAATGATATTACAGCAGACAGCTGCACAGGTTAAACTTCCATGTGCTCACGTGTCTTTTCGAGCTCTTATTCTGCGCAGTATTTTATGTGGTCGAGCAGCTGTTTATTTTCCAGAGCAGCTCTTTCTACTGTAAGTGTAGACAAGAAGCTGTACCCCTCGACAACCACTTTGGAATTATGGAGTTCGTACAAGTCCCCCGCATACTAACTTACCTACCAAATCCTTGCTATCTTGCATTTCATAATGACTACTTAAGGGGCTGGCCTTGCATTATATTATCTAACCACTAGGGGCACTATCCTTTGTGAGTTGATTATTTTTTCCTTTTTTTTTGGCTAATGAACGAACATGAACACGTCTTCTCATGTTAATAGAATCAGATTCAGAAAATTAATCTTGAAATCTCTATTTAAAGTTGCTATATGTTTTATTTCCTTCTGGGATTTGCGTCCCCACCGATCCCTTCGTTGAACTTAATGGACTTATGTCTTTTTTCAACCGTATTAACTCTGTAACTATAAGTAAAATATAGAGAAGGACTGGCGTCACGAGCCTCTGTTTGGTACCATCCATAGGTGGCATCTGCACAACTTTAGTAAACTAGGGAGAGTTGTCCAGGCCAAAGGGTCACGCCAATTCCTATATGTGGGTGCCTTAAATCCTGGGGTAACGTGTGTGGGCTGGTCCATTGCTAGAAGTGTGGGGGAGCTCATTTAGATTTCCACTCTGGTGCCTTCTTCAGTCATTGTGGATTTACTCCATTCAGGTTCGTTACTAAACTTTTGGAGGATCTGATATTCTTTGTGGCTGGAGTTCCTAATAACGGGCAGGAAGTCCTGGATGTCGTGGTCACCAAACCCAACCGAGAGAGACAAAAGTTAATGAGGGAGCAGAATATTTTAGCACAGGTAAGAGGACCTTAGGACTGAAAATGAGAAGTAGCATGGCTTTATGCTCGCATTTTTTTTTTCTGCCATTTTCTACAGATTTTTGGAATCTTGAAGGCACCATTCAAAGACAAGGCTGGTGAAGGCTCCATGCTTCGTCTTGAGGATCTGGGAGATCAGAGATATGCCCCCTACAAGTATATACTTCGTCTGTGCTACCGAGTTCTGAGGCACTCACAACAGGACTATCGCAAGAACCAGGTGACTGCAAGGATCGTCTGAAAATGGCAATTAGCTCATTTTACATTTAGCGGCTTCACATGCATGGTCATTCTCAGTTAACATCAGAGGGGTATCCCTTTAACCCTAATTTATTTTACAGTCACAGCCAGAGCTAATTTTGGTATTTTGTTATTTACTCTCGTCTCCTTTCGGAGATGTAATGTATGTACACAGTGACTCCACCAGTAGAATAGTGAGTGCAGCTCTGAAGTATAATACAGGATGTAACTCAGGATCAGTACAGGATAAGTAATGTATGTACACAGTGACTCCACTGGCAGAATAGTAAGTGCAGTTCTGGAGTGTAATACAGGATGTAACTCAGGATCAGTACAGGATAAGTAATGTATGTACACAGTGACTCCACCAGCAGAATAGTGAGTACAGCTCTGGAGTGTAATACAGGATGTAACTCAGGATCAGTACAGGATAAGTAATGTATGTACACAGTGACTCCACCAGCAGAATAGTGAGTACAGTTCTGGAGTGTAATACAGGATGTAACTCAGGATCAGTACAGGATAAGTAATGTATGTACACAGTGACTCCACCGGCAGAATAGTGAGTGCAGCTCTAGAGTATAATACATGATGTAACTCTGGATCAGTACAGGATAATTAATGTATGTGCACAGTGACTCCACTAGCAGAATAGTGAGTACAGCTCTGGAGTATAATACATGATGTAACTCTGGATCAGTACAGGATAATTAATGTATGTGCACAGTGACTCCACCAGCAGAATAGTGAGTGCAGCTCTGGAGTATAATACAGGATGTAACTCAGGATCAGTACAGGATAAGTAATGTATGTAAAGAATGACTCCACCAGCAGAGTAGTGAGTGCAGCTCTGAAGTATAATACCTGATGTAACTCAGGATCAGTACAGGATAATTAATGTATGTACACAGTGACTCCACCAGCAGAATAGTGAGTGCAGCTCTGAAGTATAATGCATGATGTAACTCTGGATCAGTACAGGATAATTAATGTATGTAAAGAATGACTCCACCAGCAGAGTAGTGAGTGCAGCTCTGAAGTATAATACCTGATGTAACTCAGGATCAGTACAGGATAAGTAATGTATGTACACAGTGACTCCACCAGCAGAATAGTTAGTACAGTTCTGGAGTGTAATACAGGATGTAACTCAGGATCAGTACAGGATAAGTAATGTATGTACACAGTGACTCCACTGGCAGAATAGTAAGTGCAGCTCTGAAGTATAATACAGGATGTAACTCAGGATCAGTACAGGATAAGTAATGTATGTACACAGTGACTCCACCAGCAGAATAGTGAGTGCAGCTCTGGAGTATAATACAAAATGTTACTCTGTATCAGTACAGGATAAAACATGTAATGTATATACACAGTGACTCCACTGGCAGAATGATGAGTGCAGCACCGGAGTATGATATAAGATATAACCCAGGATCAGTACAGGATAAGTAATGTATTGGAGGTACACAATGACTCCACCAGCAGAATCGTGAGTTCAGCTCTGGAGCATACTACAGGCCATAATTCAGGATGGGTAGCAGATAAGTAATGTAATGTATGTACACAATGACTCCAGCAGCAGAATAGTGAGTGCAGCTCTGGAGTATAATACAGGCCATAATTCAGAATGGGTACCAGATAAGGAATGTGACACATGTGCCCAGTGACTATTTACTTTATATTGCTCCTTGATATTCTCTTTTCAAACCAAAGTTGATACAATTCCTCTTTGTTCCAGTCATGTGTCTCTCATAACTTTGTTATACTGACATAGAAAGAGCCTTATCTTCTCACAAGTTGGCTGTGTTGGCCTCAGGGCCTGAGCACTCATTTTTGCATTAGTCTAGGCTGGGAGAGGAGCTGCTCGCTGTGTGGGGGGCAGTGTAATATTCGGGTGAGCTGCTCCACTCCTATACTGACACAACATCTCGTGTCTATATCCAGGAATATATTGCAAAGCATTTCTGCATCATGCAATCACAGATTGGATACGACATACTGGCAGAAGACACAATTACGGCTCTGCTACACAACAACCGGAAATTGCTGGAAAAACACATCACAGCCAAAGAGATTGAGACTTTTGTCAATTTATTAAGACGCAACAGAGAACCCAGGTCAGTGATCTGACAATATTGTACAGGGACAGTGCCGCACTCATTGTCACATGGAACTCTCCTGTGATATATTCCATAGCAGCATCGGATATAACTGTACATATGTGTCATTGTACCGCATGTCAGTGTGTCGTCCTGTATCAGAAGTCACTGTGTCATTGTCCTGCACCCCAAGTGTTACTGTGTCATTGTTCTGTACCCCACGTTTCAGTGTGTTATTGTTCTATACGGTTGTAGTACTGGATTACCATAATACCCATTTCCACCCTACAGATTTCTGGATTATCTATCAGATCTGTGTGTTTCTAACACAACTGCAATCCCTGTGACTCAAGAGCTCATCTGCAAGTTTATGCTGAGCCCAGGAAATGCTGACATTCTCATCCAGACCAAGTAGGTTTTATTGTATTTCCTTCCTGATAAATGCCATTTGCTGAAGTGAGACAACCCCCTTTAATGAGCCTGAAGCATAACTAGTGTTGTTCTGTACACAATAAAATAAGCATGTATACTAGACACCTGTCAAATAAGGAAATAAGAGAACCCCTTTTAAAATGGTACCTGCAATGACTTTTAGAATATTGTCTCTTATGCAAGAGAATATATCTACTTATATACTGCCTTATATGCAAGAATATAACTGCTATACTACTGTCCCCTATGTGCAAGAATATAACTACTATAATACTGTTCTCTATATACATGAATATAACTACTATAATACTGCCTCCTATGTACAAGAAAATAACTACTATAATACTGCCTCCTATGTACAAGAATATAACTACTATAATACTGTCCTTTATGTAAGAGAATATATCTACTATAATACTGCTTCCTATGTACAAGAAAATAACTACTATAATACTTTCCCTATGTACTTGTTTATAATAATATATCTACTATAATACTGCCTCCTATGTACAAGAATATAACTACTATAATACTGCCTCTATGTACAATAATATATATACTATAATACTGCCTCCTATTTACAAGAATATAACTGCTACAATAATACTGCCCCTATGTACAAGAATATAACTACTATAATACTGCCTCTATGTAAAAGAATATAATAATATATCTACTATAATACTGCCTTCTATGTACAAGAATATAACTACTATAATACTGGCTCTATGTACAATAATATATATACTATAATACTGCCTCCTATGTACAAGAATATAATTATTATAATACTGCCCCTATGTACAAAAATATAACTACTATAATACTGCCTCTATGTAAAAGAATATAATTACTATAATACTGCCTCCTATGTACAAGAATATAACTACTATAATACTGCTCCTATGTACAAGAATATAACTACTATAATACTGCATCCTATGTACAAGAATATAACTACTATAATACTGCTCCTATGTACAAGAATATAACTACTATAATGCTGCTCCTATGTACAAGAATATAACTACTATAATACTGCTCCTATGTACAAGAATATAACTACTATAATACTGCCTCCTATGTACAAGAATATAACTACTATAATACTGCCCCATGTACAAGAATATAACTTTAATACTGCCTCATGTGTACAAGAATATAACTACCATAATACTGCTCCTTTGTTCAAGAATATAATTACTATAATACTGCCTTCTATGTACAAGAATATAACTACTATAATACCGCCTCTATGTACAAGAATATCACTACTATAATACTGCCTCCTATGTACAAGAATATAACTACTTTAATACTGTCCCCTATGTACACGAATATAACTACTATAATTCTGCCTCCTATGTAGAAGAATATAACTACTATAATACTGCCTCCTATGTACAATAATATAACTACTATAATACTGCCTCTATGTACAAGAATATCACTACTATAATACTACCTCCTGTGTAAAAGAATATAATTATTATAATACTGCCTCCTATGTACCAGAATGTAACTACTATAATGCTGCTACTATGTACAAGATTAAAACTACTATAATACTGCCCCATGTACAAGAATATAACTTTAATACTGCCTCATTTGTTTTTCTGTTAATTTGAGATGTATTGTGCGGCCATCTTTTAACCTACTTAATTTGCCTTATGGTCATGCACTTCTGAGTGTAGAAATATAGGTGCTTAGTCTGAACTTTGTCTTATAGTATATTGAGGGTGGCGCCTCTTTTGGACTGAGACCCGCCCAAGTTCCTGGGACTTCTCAGCACAAAACCAATTTAGCTGGTTCCTACAGTGCCCTGAAAATAAGGAGACTGGTGAGTCCATGAGAGGCAGTATCTGTAGTGTTAGGGACCCTTGTGCGGAAGTCGCCGTGAAGTGGCATTTGGGCCCGACATACTTTTGATCAAAAATGTGCGCAAAGAACTTCCTTCATTCCTATTTCTGGAATGAGCCCCTTTTTTGTTTTTCTGTTAGTTTGAGATGTATTGTGCGGCCATCTTTTAACCTACTTAATTTGCCTTATGGTCATGCACTTCTGAGTGTAGAAATATAGGTGCTTAGTCTGAACTTTGTCTTATACTATAATACTGCCTCATGTGTACAAGAATATAACTACTATAATAGTGGCCTCTATGTACAAGAATATAATTATTATAATACTGCCTTCTATGTACAAGAATATAATTATTATAATACTGCCTCCTATGTACAAGAATATAACTACTATAATACTGCCTCCTATGTACAAGAATTTAACTACTATAATACTACTCCTATGTACAAGAATATAACTACTATATTACTGCTCCTATGTACAAGAATAAAACTACTATAATACTGTCCCATGTACAAGAATATAACTTTAATACTGCCTCATGTGTACAAGAATATAACTACTATAATAGTGGCCTCTATGTACAAGAATATAATTATTATAGTACTGCCTTCTATGTACAAGAATATAACTACCGGTACTATAATACTGTCTCCTATGTACAAGAATATAACTACTATAATAGTGGCCTCTATGTACATGAATATTACTACTATAATACTGTCCCCTATGTACAAGAATATAATTTTAATACTGCCTCATGTGTACAAGAATATAACTACTATAATACTGCCTCATGTGTACAAGAATATAACTACTATAATACTGCCTCCCATGTACAAGAATATAATTTTAATACTGCCTCATGTGTTCAAGAATATAACTACTCCCATTCTTTGCTCTGTATAGAATAATGTAAGTATTGATGTATTTCCTCCTGTGTACAATCATTTAATTACTCTATATGAAATGTGTGTGCTTGCTATGATGTTTGTTGAATGCACCTTTTCTGGAAACTTCTCACTTCACACATGCAACTCTTGTTTCAGGCTTGTCTCAATGCAGATGGACAACCCCTTGGAGTGCTCTCTGCTGTCAGATGATATTGATGAGGAGGAGGTTTGGCTATATTGGATCGACAGTAATAAGGAACCGCATGGTAAAGCTATTCGACACCTTGCTCAAGAGGCAAAGGAAGGAACCAAAGTGGACCTTGAAGTCTTAACGTACTATAGGTGGGACTCCGCGTGGTCATGCGTACCGTGTCATTCATGTGGCTAGTGCTCATGCATAGTCTGTGTGTTTCTGGCTCCTGGCACCGCATTCTCTTCTCAAAGCTATACTTGTACGGGGTAATACATACGTCGTATGGCATCTAATGGAACGCGGAAGAAGAATCTTCTGTGTGCCATATAATATTGCAAACACCACTAGGGGGAGCTCACTGCAGTTATATTCATGTAGAGAGTATCTATACGCATTAAGGAGAAGATTTATCAAAACTGGTCCATAGCAACCAATCAGATTCCTGATTTCATTTTCCAAAGGAGTTCTGAAAAATGAAAGGTGGATTATGATAGGTTGCTATAAACCATTTTAACTCCCTCCAGTGAGTTTTGTGGCACAGACCAGGTAGTTATTTAGATCCACCAGGTAGTGGATTTTGTCAGCACCTATTATCCAACTTTCAAGCATCCTTACAAACATATCTGACCATTCAGTAGATATAAATACACTTTATTCATGTATCTGTGCCTTTATTAACCATTCATGTCCCTCTATTTCACCTGCCAAGGTATCAGCTGAACCTGTTTGCACGGATGTGCCTGGATCGTCAGTATCTTGCCATCAATCAGATCTCCACGCAATTGTCTGTGGATCTAATCCTGCGCTGTATGTCTGACGAGAACCTGCCTTACGATTTACGTGCCTCCTTCTGTCGCCTCATGCTTCACATACACGTGGACAGAGACCCCCAGGAAACAGTGATACCGGTGAAGTATGCCAGACTCTGGACTGAAATTCCTACACGAATCAGCATCCACGAGTGAGTGTTAAGTGGCATTTCTTCTTTTTTCTCCTTGGAGAGGCTTTCATGAAGAGCAGAAATCATTGTTCTGCCATCTATGTCTGCAGGTACGACTCTTGTACTGACTCCTCCAGAGATGAGATGAAGAGGAAATTTGCTCTCACAATGGAGTTTGTTGAAGAATATCTTAAAGAAGTGGTGACACAGCCTTTTCCTTTTGGCGATAAGGAGAAAAATAAACTAACGTTTGAGGTAACGAGTTCTGGCTGTGTACAATGGAAGCTTTATGTCTTATTCTCCAGTCACACACCAAGCTACTCAGGTTGATTTCTGTTAGCTCTCAGGTTGCGGAGCTTTCATGTCCCGGTTGCTTCTGGCATGTTCTGCTGCTTTCCTTTTAGGTTCTTGGACCTCCTTCTTTTTCCTTGTGTATTCAGAGCATGCGCAGTTGCATTCAGATTTCTGTTGCATTTCTTAGGCCCCTTTCACACGGGCGAGTTTTCCGCGCGGGTGCAATGCATGAGGAGGACGCATTGCACCCGCACTGAATCCAGACCCATTCATTTCTATGGGGCTGTGCACATGAGTGGTGATTTTCACACATCACTTCTGCGTTGCGTGAAAATCGCAGCATGCTCTATCTTGTGCGTTTTTCACGCAACGCAGGCCCCATAGAAGTGAATGGGGCTGCGGGAAAATCGCAAGCATCCGCAAGCAAGTGCGGATGCGTTGCGATTTTCCCGCATGGTTGCTTAGCAACGGGACCAGATCTTTATTATTTTCCCTTATAACATGGTTATAAGGGTAAATAATAGCATTCTTAATAAAGAATGCTTAGTAAAATGAAGTGGAAGGGGTTAAAAATAATAAAAGTTAACTTACCTTAGCCACTTGATCGCGTAGTTGCGAACTGTCCTCTCTTTTCCAGCTTCAGCTAAGAACTAAAGGACCTGTGATGACGTCGCATCACATGGTCCAATCACATGGTCCATCTTACCATGGTGATGGACCATGTGATTGGACCATGTGATGTGACGTCATCACCGGTCCTTTAGTTGTTAGCTGATGCTGGAAAAGAGAAGACAGATCGCAACTACACGATCAAGTGGCTAAGGTAAGTTAACTTTTATTATTTTTAACCCCTTCCACTTCATTTTACAATGCATTCTTTATTAAGAATGCTATTATTTCCCCCTATAACCATGTTATAAGGGAAAATAATAAATTCTCCAGAATACTCTACCCGAAACCGGACTTCAGTGATAAAGTCCAGCTCCGGGTATGGGTACCAAACATGGCAATTTTTCTCACGCGCGTGCAAAACGCATTACAAACGTTTGCACCCGCGCCGGAAAAACGTGCATATTCCCGCAACGCACCCGCCTCTTATCCGCGCGTCAAACATGACGCCCGTGTGAAAGGGGCCTTATAGTTCATTGGTTGCACAATTTCACATTTCCCTGCTGCCTCCTGCTTATTAGGTGTATGCTCATCCTGCTAGATCTCAGGTGTTAGGACCTCAAATTTTCTTCAGTTTGTACCTACTGGGGGTCATTTACTAACATCACTTCACCAGTTTCTATAGTAAAAAAAAAAAAAAAAAGTTGCAGGACCTCTTTTTCTGACTTTTTAAATGCCCGTGCAACAATGTTTTTTGACACTGGTGTTTTTTCGCCATCTTTGCCTTTTGTGAGTGGCTAGCGCCAGGACATCGGCTCTGGCAAATTTTCCAAAATTGTTGCCTGGAATCAGGTGTAAATGTTGGTAAAAAACGACTCCACTCCCTCAGACTGCCTAATTTATGTCGTGGCACACACCTCATTATAAATTATGTGCATCCACCGGCAGTGCAGGGGGGGCTGGTGTAAAATAGTCGGTCTTTGTAAATGACCCCCCACCATACACAATTGTGTTAGGTATTCTGTTGGTTTTGATTTGCCAAAGTTCACATGTCCGGGCTCCGGTTTGCTCTCACCTTGTAGGACATCGCATTTTTTCCCTTTGCTTTAGAGTCTATTAAGAGAATGTACAGTTAAGAATACTGTTGCACTTCAGCTCATATGTTTCACAATTTCACTCTTTGCTGATAACTGCCAATTCATTTGTCAATGGCCAGCTGATGAAAACTTTTCCTGAATTTGTTCACATCTCACCGCTTCCTATAACCGGCTATAGTGTAACTGTCAACTTTCCTAATGTTTAGGAGTCATGCAAAGTGTTTTTGTAGTTCACTTTATTGGCGAAATATGGGTATGTTTAATGCATGTAAAGTGCCCCCATACAGGGCCGGTGCAAGGATTTTTGCAAGGATTTTTGCCGCCCTAGGCAAAAGAAAAGTTTGCCGCCCCCCATGTGACATCACAATGCCCCACTCATATGAACTGCCATATTAAAGGGGTTCTGCAGTTTATTTAAACTGATCGGCAGGGGTCGGACACCCGGGACCCCCGCCAATTAGCTGTTTGAGAAGGCAGCGGCGCTGGCAGTAGCGCCTCAGCCTTCTCGCAGTGACGTCATGATTAGTATCATTGGCCTGGGTGGGGCTAAGCTTCACTCAAGTGAACAGAGCTTAACCCCGCCAAGGCCAGTGATACTAGTTGTGACATCACTGCGCCTGTGGTAAACAGCGAGAAGGCCGAGGCACTACTGCCAGCGCCGCTGCCTTCTCAAACAGCTGATTGGCGAGGGTCCCAGATGTCGGACCCCTGCCGATCAGTTTAAATAAACTGCAGAACCCCTTTAACTAACGCCAGTCCTCTCTTCCCCCCATGTCATTCTCCTCCCCCCCACATGTCATTCCCCCCCCATGTCATTCTCTTCCCCCCCATGTCATTCTCCCCCCCCCCCATGTCATTCCCCCCCCCCCATGTCATTCTCTTCCCCCTTTCCCCATGTTATTCTCTTTACCATTCCCCCCTACCTCTGGTGTAGCGTGGCCGAGCTCTGTATGGTCCGCGGTACAGGAGCTTTAGCGGACACTGTGTGCGCACTTCATGTCAGTCCGGCCGGGTACAGGAGACAGATGCTCCCTGTACCCGCGGACCATACAGGGCTCGGCCACGCTACAATGTGGGACTCTTGCTGCGCCCGGGTGGTGCGCCCTCATGGACGCGCCAGCCCGGGCAGTGCTGCAGCCGCCAGAGGCTCAATTCAGAGCGCTCGGGCGGCTGCAGCATGAGGCGGGGCCGGCGCTCCTAGCAGCGCCCCTTCCCAAGGGGCGCTCTACGCGGCTGCCTAGTCAGCCTATAGGATGCGCCGGCCCTGCCCCCATAGCAAACTTCTAACTGAGCATTGCTACAAAGTCTTTTGCGTTCTACTACTGAACACTGAGGATGGGTATGTGTAACATATAAAAGAAGGCTTCTCAGCCTGTCTCAGATCTCTGTGCCCCAGCCCCTGCCACTTTATAATGTATGTACTGTATACTAGATATGTTACTAAAACTATATTTTAACAAGTTCCCTGCTTACCTGTCAAGCTGTCAGCGCTGATCGCTGCGGTGCCTTTCACCCAGTGCTCACCTGTTTAGTTAATAAGTGCTTGGCAAATTAAGGATAACAGCATGGCAGCAATCAGCGCTGACACACAGGGACACTGGACACTTGCTGTTGGAGTTGCAGCACTTTGTCTGGCCAGCACTTACTAGCTAAATAGCGATGGTATGGGCAGAGTAAGATATCTATATACTGTACTTATTAGAAGGCAAGGACTGGGACAAGGAGGCCACAGGCAGACTTCGAAACCTTCCTCTGTGTGTTACAAGTAGCCGTGTTCAGTAGATGTTGGGATCGAGATCCTTAAATACTGTGATATCTCCCTTTAGGCCATAGCTGTGCTAATGTCATTGACTATTTACATTATGAACGAAATTTAAAAAATTATTTAGAAACCTTCTTGTTCTCCCTTAGGTCGTTCACTTGGCGCGGAATCTCATTTACTTTGGGTTCTATAGCTTTAGTGAGCTCCTCCGACTGACCCGTACCCTGCTAGCCATTCTAGACATCGTCCAGAGCCCCATGACTTCCTACCTCGAGAGACTCAGCAAATTTCAGGATGGAGGTATCAGATATGCTCACGTAAATAGCATTTTTTTAAATAGGTGTTGAAATAACAGAAAATGAAGAGCGTGAAAGTTGCAAATCACTAATTTTTAATATTCTGCTTTGTTCTTGAGATATTACTTTATCTTGTCCCATTGATGAAATATATACTGTGTGGGGAAAATGATACTATATCACAAATCTGTGAGGGGCAAAAGTGTGTGAACCTTTAGGATTAGCAGATCATTTGAAGCTGAAATTAGAATCATGTGTTTTCAATCACTGGGATAACAATCAGGTCTGAGTGGGCGACCTGTGTTATTTAAAGAACATGGATCTACCAAAGTGAACATAAGAAATTTCTGAGGACCTCAGAAGATGAGTTGTTGATGCTCCTCAATCTGAAAAAGGTTACAAAGTCATCTCTAAAGAGCTTGGAGTCCACCAAGCCACAGTCAGACAGACTGTGTATAAATTTAGGAAATTCAAGACCATTATTACCTTACAGAGGAGTGGTCGACCAACAAAGATCACAGCAACAGCCAGTCGTGTAATAGTTTGCAAGGTCACAAAGGTAACCTCTAAGCAACTAAAGGCCTTTTTCACATTAGCTGATGCTAAGTTCATGAGTCTACCATCAGAAGCACACTGAATAACAATCGTGTGCGTGGCAGGATTGTGTGGAGAAAGTCGCTGCCTTCTAAAAAGAACATTGTTGCCCGTCTGCCTGCAGTTTGCTAAGATCACCTGGAAAAGCCAGAATTTTTTTTTGTGGATGGATGAGACCAAAATAGAACTTTTTGGTTTCATGAAAATTATTATGTCTGGAGAAAGAAAAACCCTACATTCCAACATAAAAACATCATCCTATCTGTGAAACACGGTAGTGGTTATAACATGGTTTTGGGCTATTTTGCTGCACCTGGGCCAGGACTGCTTGTCATCATTGGTGGAATAAATTTTTAATGATGCCAGCAAATTCTAAAGGAAAATGTCAACTTGCATCGTGACCCTAAGCACACAAGTCCTTCTACTAAAGAATGTTAAAGAAGTCTAAAGTTAAAGTTTTGATATGGCCAAGTCAAAGTCCGTTCTTTAAAGGGGTTATCCAGCATTATATGAGACCTCACAGAGTGGCTGACCAGGTGGACATAATAATTAACTGGTTCCCGCCACCGGGTTCAGTCTCTGTCACTTCCCATCCAGCTCTTTATCTCCTTGGTGCTCTGATTCCATTAATGGAGGGATATATGGCCGCAGCAGCCAATCACTGCCGACAGCGGTGACCTGCTCCTTTTGCGCCAAGTAAACATTTGTTGTGATGCAATGGAAGCAGGTCACTTCTGTGGCCAGTGATTGGCTGCAGCGGTCACGTGCAGCTCCATCAACAGGATGACATCAGCCCACCAAGAAGATGAAGAGCTGATCAGGGAGCGATAGAGACCGAACCGAGTAGCGGGAACTAGGTAAGTATGATCACCACCATGGGTCGTCCACTCTGTGAGGTCTGATATAATGTTGGATAAACCCCTTAAATCCAATAGAAATGTTGTGGAAGGACCTGAACTGAGCAGTTCATGAGAGGAACCCCACGAACATCACAGAGTTAAAGCTGTTTTGTACGGAGGAATGGACTAAATTACCTCCAAGCAGGACAAAAAAAGTTTAGTTGCAGTTATTGCTGCACAAGGTCACACCAGATACTAAAACCAAAGGTTTGCATACCTTGGCCACTCACAGACATGGGCTATTGGATCATTTCTCTCAATAAAAAAATGACCAAATCTAATATTTTGACTCAATTTTTTGATTTAAGATTATTGTTATCTACTTTTAAGACTTGTGTGAAAATCTGATGCAGTTTTAGGTCAAATTTATGCAAAAATATAGAAAATTCCAGCACCACTGTACATAATTGTGCAATCCAATCAATTTAACATTGCTATACGTTGCTCAGTCATAAACAGTCATCAAATATCACTGCCATACAGAGTCTAAATATATGGCCAGAATATTTAGTAGGCCTGCTATAAAAGTTTTACGATCTGCTTTACTGAAACAGAGCTCCAAGTTCCATGCCTCCATTCCTACATCCTTAAATACAGTTCCGGCTGCCCGAATCATTCACTGGCGGCATCTCACTGAATATGGGTTTATACACCTACCATTGGTCTTCGAGAAGGCTCCTAAGCTTCCTTTACGGGTGGCTGAAGGTAGACAGAACATGTAGACGCAATTTGTATATTGCTGCAAAATTCTGAAATTCAGCTAATCCAGTATGCCATCAAATATCATAGTAATAGTGCAAATCGGGGTTCGATGTAGAATTCCCCTCATCTGACATGTGAAGTAGACAAGATGGTGAGAGTCTGATACCCATACCAAATGGACTCCAAGGCTGGGAAGAGACAACCCATTTAGGCACCCCTGAGGGATGTCCTATATCTGGGCCCTGGCAGTCCAGAGAGTTACAGCACATATTCTCCCACTGTGCTAGGATATGAGAATTTACAGCGCTTTCCTGCAGAGAGTGAGATAAAACTTGATTTCACATCTTAAAGACATGGCTGTGACACTGACAGGAACATTTTAAAAAATCTTTAGACACAAGTGAAGCCTGTCTGGAGGCAGAACTGAAAATTAATCACTCCATGTGTCAGATTAATGTGGTAAAGATACTTGGGGAGATTCTGTTACATAGAAACCTTTCTGTAACGACGGATGATCAGTGAAACTTCTCCTATAGAGCAATCTGAGGCCATTTTAATGATAGTTATTGTAAGGATTGATTATTTTTTTTCCATAATTTCCAGACAGGATGCTTTGTGACTGCAGACCAGCCTAGAGAATGCAATTTAATGCAAGGAAAAACAACTGCTTTTTGGAAGATGGGAATGAGTAATTCTGCTATAATACACCCAAATAATGGTGCCAAGCCATGCCTAAATAATACCACTGTGAAAAACAGTGTCATACAGTGCCTTCATGATAGTATGATATAGGGCTTGCCTAATAGTTTCATACTCATATCAGTCTATACAGTACCTACATAGTATAATGGAGGCATACAGTGAGCACATATGATTACCTACATAGTACTGCCAAACAGTGTCTACATAAAACTGCCATAAAGTGTCTATAGAATAGTGCTAAATATAGAACATATATTAGTCCTTACAGAACCTACATAATACCACTATGCACTGACCACATAACAGTGCTGTATGCCGATTAAGGAGAGATAGTACCCCCCAAATCCTGACTTAGGCCTCTCACCCAGTTAGAACAGTACTCTCTGCTCTGCACTGATGAGGGGTAATCACCCTGAAACCGCTGTCTGCAGATGAGGTGCTGGCTTATTTAATATCCGAGTCATGTCTCAAGGCCTAGTTAAAGGGTCGAAGATTGACTTACAGGATAGCTGCCTTACATCTGGTGGCATCAGAAGCAGAGCTTGTTAAGATCTCATTTGCATCCCTTTCTTCTTCCAGCAGAAAGCCGGTATTTATGCTGGAAACCCACCGGATCCCATTATAGTAAATGGGAATCCGTTGGTGCTATGCCGTATAGTGTAACTCTGGTACTGTTCCTTAGCCAACAGAGATATGAACCTAGCCTTACGTTGCCACCAATGTAATTGTGTTCTACACTGAACCCATATTAGTCCAGTGCCTACAAAATACTACAATACCCAGATAACAGTGCCTTATAGCACACAATCGTAGAGTGCCTAGATCAGGGGTAGGCAACCTCCGGAACTCCAGCTGTTGTGAAACTACAACTCCCAGCATGCATACTTGCTCTGCTCTTCTCAGACCGCCCATAGAAATGAATGGAGCATTCTGGGAATTGTAGTTTCACAACAGCTGGAGTGCCGGAAGTTGCTGACCCCTGGCCTAGATCATACTGATATATATCGCTAGGGGCATCCCTTCAGGACGGTGATACAGTTGAATTCAGGAAGGCATCTGTAGCTACTGGGCAGGTGCATAGTGCCTGATGCTCCTACATTAATTATTGCTGAGAGCATCAGATCTTTATGTACCTGGCAATTAGCCATGAGGAGGCCTTTGGTGGCCCCCTGGGCATCAGCCCGCCAGGAAGTTTCCCTGTAGGGTCTATGGCCAGTCCACCCCTGTACATCATAGTGATACGCATTGAAGACATATTAATCCCTACATCATACTACCATATAGTGCCTTGGCTGGTGTGCATGGTACGGATGGTGTGACGGAGGTCTTAAATAGTGGAGTCTGTGGGCACTGTCTGCATTGGGAACATGAAACCTTCCACACCGATAAAGTCTCCTTTTCCGGAGAAGAAAAAGAAAAAAAAAGTTTTGCAGCCACCTCTAAATTAAAGCCAAAGTTTTCCTAATCTGCCCCCTTCACCTCCCCCGCCTCCAGCCTTAGGTAGTGAAATGGGAGCAATTACTCCACATTTACATTCCTATCTATAGCATTCCATAGGAGGTAAATGATCTATGTCAGCTTATCAGCACTTTGCGAACCTCTGCCAAGAAAAGAAGCCGATAGATTGAATTTTTTTCAGAACGTCTTTCATTGTCTTACATGAAGGTTCCGGGGACAGTGCATTGTCCGCCGCCTGTTAAAATATTCACTTTCACGCTATTGAGTCATCTCGCCGGTCCATAAATCCTGTTAATGTTACCGCCGTAATTTTGCCATTTTTCCATTTTTTTCCCCCTTGTCTGCGAGTCTGAAGTGGGTATAAATGGCATGTGTTCCCCTTTGTGTGCTTCATCTCTTATCATATCTTTGTAAAGCTGCGAGGTAGAATATGTCACTCTTGCACTGGCAGGTTAATGAGCTGGTACAATAGTCAATGCCTCCAGGCCATCTATTGTCTCGCCAGTCATTAGATTTCTTGTATCAAGCGCGCAACTTCATTCTGAATACGGAAAGCCGCAATGGATTGTCCCAGACAGGCAAAACGCAGAACTTGCATGTTTTAATAGTTTCTCCACGCTCTTAATTAGCCCAAGTTTTAACTGTCAGTTATGATCATATACGGTATAATACCTGGCCCTTAAAGGAGAGGGTGAAAAAGAGGTATCTTAAAGGGATGTAAAAAAAATATAAAAATTACCCGAGAATAAATTATAGTAAAGGGAAGAAAACTCTAACGACCACCCTGTTTTATAGAAAATGGAATGATAGGTTGTCATAGCCCCAACTTTTATCACTTGAAGGGGGTTCCTGAGTACTTACCCCATTGTTGGGCCACAGATTCCGCCATCTCAGACTGGCTGCAGGCTCTTTTATTCAGGTCCAGACCAGATGTGGTACTGAGTCTTTCTCTTCAGCTGCATAGAGTCTCAGCACAACAGAAATGGCAGAATCGGTGACCCGATGGAGGGGTAAGTACTGACCAGACTATCTTCTCGCAACAGGTCAGAAGGCTGCTGGAGAACCTCTTTAAAGGGGTTATTCATTTTGGGTAATGTTCTGGCGGGAATCTTGAGCTGCAATTCATGGGGGAACATGGCAACAAGTGTTCACTTTCTCTACAGTGCCACCACTGGGGAAATGAAGCATTACATGTGGCCCCTAAAAATTAATGGGTTCACAGTGTAATGTTTAGAAATAGGTGCATGTAATGTATTGAAAAAAAGCTAAACTTTTTTTAACACTTTCTTTCATGTTGTGAAATCATAACTTTTTTATTTTTTTATTGATGGAGAGCTGTGTGAGGACTTGTTTTTTGTGGCATGAGTCATACTTTTTATTGATTTTGGGGTACATACAGTCATATAAGTGTAAACCAAAGAACATTTAGTGTGAAAAATATATGCAAGGATTAATTATAGGAACACAGTTACATCTTCTTTATAGAACTCCACCCTGCAAGATGAAATCTTACTTTTCCCCTTCACTGCTGAAGATTCCCGAATCTATTCAGGGGTGGACTGGCAATAGACCCCACAGGAAAATTTCCTGGTGGGCTGATGTCTGCGGAGCCCCTCCTTACAGCTACCGGCTGGGTACATAACAAACTGATACTTTCAACATTAATTAATGCTGGAAGCATCAGGTACTTATGCACCTGGCTGGCGGCCTAGGTCCCCTTCTGAATTCAACCATATCGCCAGTGATACCGTTGAATACTGTGATGGGGGGGGGGCAGCAGTATTTTGTGCTGCACTGTGGTATTTCATTCTGTTATGGTGATATTTTGCACTGCATTAAGGTATTGCTGGCCCCGTCTACTTACAATTGGGACCCACCTTCAGCACGGGCCACAGTTTGTTCCCTGTCCGTCCCTGGCTCTGTTATGAGCTGCCAAGATAAGGGTCACTGGCATTTTTCATACCAATTTTAAGCATACATTTTAGAATCTTCCTGCTGTTTCTTCTGATTCTTAATATTTATTAAATGTTGTTTCTTTTGATTCTTAATATTTATTAACAATTATAGTAATATTTATTATGTCGCTTTATGTAGGAACGGTTAATATTGGGCTACATTCAAATTCTGGTTAATGACTGCCTGTTTCCAGAGTTAAAAAATCTCTTGCTGGCTCTGGAGAATTGGAGAATTAATCTGAAAATGACCCATGCAAGATTTACGGTTTATATTTAGCCAATAAATCCTGGAATAGTGTGTTTTGCTTTGTGTGGCACAGCAGTGGGAGCTGAAAGGAGGCATGACAACAGCCTTATAGAAGCTCAAGTTTTGCTATATCGTTGAGTGCCATTCAGACTAATGTGCTATGTTATGCGTCATCTTCCTAGGTAACAATGTAATGAGGACCATTCATGGAGTGGGTGAGATGATGACGCAAATGGTTCTCAGCAGGGGGTCTGTATTACCCATGGCGGTGCCTGATGTGCAGCCAGGGCTCCATTCCAGCAAGCAGACGACTGATAGCGAAGATATTACTGTTATGGACACCAAACTAAAAATCATTGAGATCTTGCAGGTAGAAATTCATGTTCATGTTATTTTAAATACAATCCATACACCGTGTGAAATTTTGCTAAGGTACAGTAATGGGGTCAGAAAGCACACCAGGTACTTTTAACCCTGGATATAGCACAAAGTTGGTCCAATGTGTTTGAAACTCATGTGATTATCTGAGCCTTCTCATTTCTCACAGTGTAAGTGGCTCCTCCAAATACTGTACATGTAGGGGCCCGATATACATTCTGGGAACCTTCTCTTTGTGCATGTTTATTAAGAAATTGGTTAAGAATAGCTGATGGTGAATGTCCATCCTTCAGTATAAGGTGCTGCAAGCAGTGTTCTTTTGTGCGGCATGGAAAACTGATGAAGCTGGATCTGGCACCAAAAACCATTTAATTCACTGGTGCTGTGTCCGTTTTTTTCAGACAAAAAAAAAAGTAACTGGCACCCATTGACTTACAATGGTTTTAGTGCCGTATCTGGTTTCTTCATTTTTGATATATATCAACCGGATCTGTTCTGAACGGATGCAGCCAGTTGTATTATTATAACGGAAGCGTTTTCCTGTGGTTTTGAGATCCCATGCCGGATCTCAAAACCGGACAGCAAAAATGCAAATGTGAAAGTAGCCGAAAGTAGCCTTATACTATCCTTCAGTATAATGTGCTGATCATTTTCATCATATATCTGGTCAGAGCTTTGTTTTTCTGACAAAGAGCTCCAAATAGCCTAAATAGATGCAAATGATAAAATTCTGGTGACCTGGAGCAACCACTAGAGAGAATTTACTACTGATTATACATTGAACTGAATAGTAAATTGCTCTGAATTAGGCTCCTTAGCTCCCTCTACTGTTGGCTGCAAGCAGAAATCAATCATGTAACTATGTTTATGCAGGAGATTTGGATCTTTGATGAGCTGTAAGAAAAATTGTTCTGACTGCTATCAATCATCGTAGAGTTTGGGACCAAGAAATGACCTTATGTGAAAAGGTAGACGCTTATCTTATTGTATGTAACGGTGACCACTTTGTCTTCCAGTTCATACTTAGCGTACAGCTGGATTACAGGATTTCCTATATGCTGTCTATTTACAAGAAAGAATTTGGGGATTTTAGCGGCGGCATTGACAACTCCACAGCTTCGACAGTCACTCCCCCTGACTCCCCGGCTCTGTCAGGTGAGTGGGTTATAGCCACATGTATGATTTAGAAGCCTGGTATGGTATGTGGAATTACTACAACATTTACAATTATTTGGATTTTTTACATTTTAGCGGCAGTGGTACCTGATATTGATGAAATAGCAGCGCTAGCAGAGACCATGTTTGCAGGGAGGTGAGTCTGAGATAAGTTAGCCTTCCCAAGGACTGTTGGTAACTGTAGATACTTTACATTTTACAAATATTTGTATCCCAAACCATGGGCTGTTATAAGCCCGTTACTGTTCCTATCGGCAACACCCCCAATCACACCCCTTTCGCACAATATAACATAAACCCCACCCATGTCATAAATCAGTATTGTTATAACAGTGTCTCTGTCACATTCAGTAAAGAGAAGAACCCTGTGGAACTTGATGATGAAGGTGGCAGAACATTCCTGCGGGTTCTCATCCATCTCATCATGCACGATTACCCTCCACTTCTTTCTGGAGCCCTCCAACTTCTCTTCAAGCATTTCAGCCAGAGAGCTGAGGTCCTCCAAGCCTTCAAACAGGTGAGAAAATGAGAAGTGATATTGACAGTATTTGCACGCCCCTCACCTGACATTGAAATAATAGAGGGAGGTCCAATTATATTTCAGGGTCCCTTCTACAAGTAGCCATTGGGCTTCCGTTCCAAACTTGCAATAGGTTTCTGCACTCCTACAATCACCTTTGGCTGCAAGTGTGTTGAAGATGAGATACAATCATATCATCCTCTCCTTGTTTTACTGGCCTCTTGCTGTTTCTGAGCTATCATTTGCCAGTGTCTGGTCAGAGGATATCCAACTAAAGACTCTAGAATGCATTCCATTTTATAAGTATGTGATGTTAATATGTAAGTTATTATAGGCTCCACTGTCAGATTTCAAGTAGCAACACATGAGATGCAGTATGTCACTAAACAGATGTCATTGCTGCATGGTGCAATGTTATCTTCATTGGCAACACAATGGGCTGATTCCATAACCGGTGGAATGACCTTTCAGGCCTATTGTCTGAATGTTCAGGGATAGTCAGCCGGACATTGTCCACTCATGATCATACACACGTATAAGTGTACCAGGAATGGAGTGAGAACTTTGTATTTAAATATTAATCTTCGCATACCATGTTCTTTTGTGCAGGTTCAGTTACTGGTGTCAAATCAGGATGTCGACAACTACAAGCAGATCAAGGCTGATCTGGACCAATTACGCCTGACGGTGGAGAAATCTGAACTTTGGGTTGAAAAGAGCAATATTTACGAGAGCGAGGAGCTGGGAGACGGGCAGGCCAAGGACGGCAAAGAGCAGATTAATGAGGTGAATTATATTCCCTGCTCTCTGCTGTCCATTTCATTTGCTGGCTGATTAAACAAAGGTCTGAAAATGGCAACGACAAGTTCCATGTACCCCACCTGTGCAATTAGGAGCACAGGGAGCAGACAGGGCAATACAGTAATGTCTGAAGAATAAGTGCACTACAATACATTACCATACAGATGCTCTATCAATCCTAAACTGGTAGAACTAGTATTATTATAATACTGACCCAATGGCCAAAATATTACTACTATAATACTGCCCCATGCCTAAATATATAACTACTATAACACTGCCCCCTATGTACAATAATATACTATGATACTGCTCCTATGTGCAGATATATAACTACTATAAATCGAATTTATTATCTTTCCCCCATCTTGCTTAAACCCCCCCCCCCCCCCCTCCAACAGACCTATCTATCGCGATCAATGGCTGCACACTCTAACCGGTCAACCAAGTCCGCTGCCTCCAACTCAAAAATATCTCCCGCATCTGCACATTCCTCAACCATGAGTCTGCAAAGATGCTTGTACATGCCCTCATCATCTCCCGCCTAGACTACTGCAATATTCTCCTATGTGGCCTTCCATCTAGCACTCTCGCACCCCTCCAATCTATCCTCAACTCTGCTGCCCGACTGATTAACCTCTCACCCTGTTACTCCTCTGCCTCCCCTCTGCCAATTCCTTCATTGGCTCCCTATTGCCCAGCGAATTTAATTTACAATTCTAACAAATACTTATAAAGCCATCCACAACCTGTCCCCTCCCTACATCTCTGTGCTACTTTCCCGATACATCCCCACACGCAATCTCCGATCCTCACAAGACCTCCTTCTCTGCTCTCCTCACCTCTTCCCACAACCGCCTCTGAGATTTCTCCTGTGCATCCCCCATACTCTGGAACTCGCTACCCCAACATATCAGACTCTCACCTACAGTGGAATCCTTCAAAAGAAACTTGAAAACCCACTTCTTCAGACAAGCCTACAACCAGTGACCCTGCTGCCTCTATACCGCCATGACCAGCTTTACCCTCACCTACTGTGTCCTTCCTACATACCTTGTAGATTGTAAGCCCTCACGGGCAGGGCCCTCTGTCCTTCTGTACCAGTCTGTAACTCGTCTTGTTCATGCTTAGTGCAATTGTCTGTATTATATATGTATACCCCTTATCATATGTACAGCACCATGGAATGAATGGCGCTTTAATAATAAATAATAATACTGCTCCTATGTACAGAAATATAACTACCATAATACTGCACCCCTATGTACAAGAATATACCTCCTACTATAATACTGTCCCCTATGTACAAGAATATAACTACTATAATACTGCTCCTATGTACAGAAATATAACTACTATAATACTGTTACCTATGTACAAAAATATACCTCCTACTATAATACTGCTCTCTATATACAAGATTATAACTACTATAATACTGTCACCTATGTACAAGAATAGAACGACTATAATACTGCCTCCTGTGTACAAGAATATAACTGCTATAATACTGCTCCTATGTACAGAAATATAACTACTATAATACTGTCACCTATGTACAAAAATATACCTCCTACTATAATACTGCTCTCTATATACAAGATTATAACTACTATAATACTGTTCTTTATGTACAAGTATAGATCTACTTTAATACGTCTCTCTATATACAAGATTAAAACTACCATAATACTGTTCCTATGTATAATACTATAACTACTATAATACTTCCTCTATGTACAAGAATATAACTACTATAATACTGCCCCCTATATACAAGAATATAACTGCTATAATACTGTTCTTTATAAGAATATAGCTACTATAATAGTGCACCTGTGTACTAGCATACAGCTACATTAATACTGCCCCTTTGGGCAGTTCTATGGTATGAGAAGGATACGCAAAGGCTCCATCTTGTAATGTAAAGTTATTTGCTTCTGTTCTCTATGAAATGTTCCCTGTTTCAGAAACAAGATGAGTTGCCTCTTTGTACCTCTCTATACCTCATGTTTCTGATGTTACATTGTAAAGTAAAGTGTAATATCAGGGCTGCGGTATCAGACTGGAATGTAATGTGCAGTGTGTACTGAATTGAGCTGCCATATTCTTTTCTCTATAATTGGGACTTTGGAGACCGTGAAAGAGAGATGATGAATATCAGGTAGAATATCACAAGATGATGGAAGACCTCTGGGTGCTTGTGCCTCTGTATTCAGAATGCCACATGTCCTCTTTGTCAGGGCAAGATGCGAGCCATGGCAGCATTGTAATTCTAAGGCATCTCGTCAGATTGTGTTCTTTTCTGGGGAAACATCCTTAGTTATCAAAGACCTTAAAGGGGTATTCTGGAAAAGTAACTTAATTTTTCAAAAACTGCATTACGGCTGAAAGCTGTGACCCAACCAGAACCCATACCTGTACCTATAACAAGAGCTTTAATTTACCTTGCAAACCATTTGTCTAGCTCCTGTGTGAGCCTACAACACACAGAGTATCATGGCGCCTGATCCTCCCTCAGAAAACTACAATCCCCACAATCCCTAGCTTTCCTGCTGTGAGTGCCTGATATCACAGTGCAGTCACGCCCCCTCTACTCAGTAATCAGCAGAACACTAACACGCCCTTTGTTTCAGAAGACATTTAGCTAGAGAATTGACAGCAACACCCTGAGCATGCTCGACCTAACAAAGGATCAGAACTGCAGGTCAATGCCATGGTAATTTATGTGGAAACACAGAGCGTAGCAGAGGGAGAAAACTACTTTTATAACTACTGAACAGTAAATATGTGAAATGTACATTATATTAGGTAATTATTGATGATGAATTAGTCTAAAATAGAGGTTACCTTTATGGTAACCGGAATACCCCTTTAAAGGAGAGGTCGAGTTGCCACCAAATGTTACATTCATGTCCCCCTTTAAGAGACCGTGATCACGCAGCTTGAATACTACGGAATAGAAGATTATTTAGCTCATTTTTACTTCCCATAAGGGTCCATTCACACGTCTGCAGCAGTTTTTGCGGTCTGCACGGACACCGACCATGTGTGTTCTGCATTTTGTGGATCGCACATGGCCGGCCCTTTGATAGAAATGCCTATTCTTGTCTGTGGCTGCGGACAAGAATAGGACATGTTCTATTTTTTTGCGGGGCCGGGGAACGGAAGTGAGTATGCGGACAGCACACGGTTTGCTGTCCGCATCTTTTGCGGCCCCATTGAAAATGAATGGGTCCACACCCATTCCGCAAAATTGCGGGACGGACGCAGACCCATTTTGCGAACGTGTGAATGGACCCTAAGGCATAATTTCTGACAACCTTAGTTGTCATATGTCTTTGTGGGGAGTCTGACAAATATCTGCCGCAGTAACATATAAATAGTTGGGGTAAAGGCTATCCTTCAGATAAATAGATACTAGATTAAGGTTAGGGCTCCACTTTTGGTTGGGGTAAAATCAACTTGCGGCAATCCTAAGAAGCTGCTACTAAATCTGTTTCCTCCCACCTGGCACAGAAAAGGCCCAAATCTATAACCATCCAAACTCCTGTCCTTAGGCCAGTAATGGGTAGAGGGCAACTGGCCGGTGGTGCTGCACGTTTTTTACTATAAAAAGTAGTAGTGGACAAAATGGTTTGATAGCTTGAAGTGGCATTAAGCGGGACCCCACCTGCTTTAGGCGTTGGGACCCCTGTGCTCCAACTCAACCATATTACAAGCCATGCTTGTACAGCTCGTGGTGCCTGGCTTTAATCAAGATTGGTACAGCGACAGATTAAAGGGGTTCTCCAAGACTGATTTAAAATGGTTGGCGGCAAACGGTCCTTGCATGTGAGCAGAACTGGTTGCTACCGCTTGCAGGGTTGCCTAGGGTGGTGAAGGGCCGGGACCTCACTACACACTACTCTCTGGCAATTGGTATACTACCTAAAGGTGGGTTTTTCTATCAGGCTGCTCAGCCATGATGGCATATCGTAGGCAGGATCACATCATTGCCATCTATTGTAGAGCAGTTTAGTGAGGCCACACCCCCTCACCCCCTTAGGCTCCTCTGCAAATGGAGGCAACCAGTCCTGATTACATTCTAGGACAGTTTGCTGGTGGCCATTTAAAATAATTTCTGGAGAACCCCTTTAAAACCCTTTATGCATTCTCGCATACATGTACGTGGGGGAATGTGGTCTTTTGCCGCATCCCTGCGTACATGTACGTGTTCTGATTGGGCGGGAGCAGGAGCTGCCCCCACTCGATCCACGGCACGGGCCTGGCTGTCAGTAACTGCTGTATCAGCCAGCACCGCAGAAAAAGCAGATGACGGCAGATTAACCGTTCAGATGCAGTGGGAGGGGGCTCCCTGCCCCCTGCCCTGCGGTGACAACATTTATTGTACTGCATTGAAACAGGGATCAAACCCTGAAAAGTTGAAATCTCACAGTGGGACAAAAATTAGTAAAGTAAGTTTTAAGTAAAAAAAAAAGAAAAACGCTCTTTCACCTCATAAAGTCATACACAATAAAAAATTAAAATTATACATTAGGTATTGTAGGGTCTGTAACAACTTGCTCTATAATAAAAACTGTGCCAGAACAACCATTTTTTGGTCACCTCATAAAATGGCTAATATTGATGCCACCAATCAAACCTTCATCTTATCCTGCAAAAATCAGACGCTCAAACAGGACCATTGCCAAAAAACATAATAAAATTATGGCTTTCGGGAAATGGTCAGGCAAAAACATGATGTTTCGTTCCAAAAATGCATTGTGTAAAAGTGGTGAAACGTAAAAAAATAATAATAATATAAACAATCCAAACATAATATAACAATAATAATAAAATTGGTATCTCTGTAATCGTACTGACCAGCAGAATAAGGATGACGTGTCATTTTACCCACATGGTGTACGCCACAATAATAAAACCCAAACAATGGCATATTTGCTGCCATTTCTTTATCCTGCTTCATAAATAAAAAATTAAATAAAAAGTGATCACACAGTTGTATCTACCCCAAAATAGAACCAATGATCATGGCAACTTATCCTGCAAAATATAAGTCCTGACAATGCTCTATTCACAAAAAAATAAACGCGTAGTTGTCAGAAAATGCCTGTACTGGTCCCCAGAGGCTTTTCAGTAGTAGATAATCCATCAAAATCTGCGCAGCACAAGCCAAAGGGCGGTTTTTCCTGAACCCTGCAGTGTACCGAACAGCTGTTTACCTCCACAACTGAAATGCCATATTTGTGGAAAACTTTCATTTCGCACAGTCCTCTGCTTATTAAATTTAGCAAAACACCTGTGAGATCAAAATGCTCACTCCACCCCCTAATAAATACCTGGGGGGTGTCGTTTCTAATATGCTGTAGGTCACTTATAAGGGATTCCAGTAATGTTTTCATCCCAGAGCCTCTGCAGTTGTCAGCTCAAGATGTGTAAATCACCACATTGGGCCTCAAATGTGCATGGTCCTCCTTTACTCCTGAGCGCAGTGGTATTTTCAGGCAAAATATTAGGGCCACATGTAGGGTTTTTTATAAAAGCAGGAAGCAACGCATAATAATAAGAGGTCTTGCTTTTCACACTGGCATACAGTAGGCACAACATATTTGCCACAGAAATGGCATATCTGTGTAAAAATTGCAATTTTGACTTTGCACAATCTGCTGTAAATCAATTTTTGCAAAACATTTGTTGGGTCAAAATGCTTACCACACCCCTTCATAAATACTGTGGGTGTCTTTTTATATTTAAAGGGATTGTCCAAGTTATATTTTAGCGCTGCCTCCTCTTCATTGTTTACCTGCTGGACGTCGCATCTGCAGCGGTGAGCAGGTGTAATTACACCCAAGCCGTCTCATTCATTTCAATGAGACGGATCGCTCCTTTGTTTCACTAACAAACTTTGGACCGGTGAAAGGTCCTCTTTAAACCATCAGGTGTTTCACAAAATTTAAAAACCCTTGCCCGTGAAAATGAAAAATTAAATTTTTTCTTGTAAAATGTTTGTTTAGCACTACATTTTTCATTTTTACAAGCGGTAACAGGAGAAAAGGGACCAAACAATTTGTGTTTGTAGACTGCTGTTTGGGCACACTGCAGGGTCCAGAAGAGAAGGAGCACCATGTGTATTTGAGGTGTAGATTGCTGATTTATACAGCACTGGCCGACAACTGCAGAGTCTCTGAGGTTAAAGAGGACCTTTCATGTTTTTTTTTTTTTTTATATTCTAGATAAATACCTTTACTTGTGGGTTACTGCCGCTGGTGCTGCCCCCCTGCCTGTTTTATTTAAATATCGCTCCTACGCCCCGCTGTGCCCCCCTGTAGTCTTCCTGCTCAGTATGTTAATACTGGGATCGGTACAGGGAGGAGACGCCAGGGTTTCTCAATGGACGTCTCCTTCTCCCTGGCTGTGCCGCGATCCAATCACAGCGGAGAGCGTCACAGCCATGGAGGAAAAAAAAAAGCTCACCTGGCTGTGACGCTCTCCGCTGTGATTGGATCGCTGCACAGCCAGGGAGAAGGAGACGCCCATTGTGACATGGTCCCCGAAAACCATTCCAGCAAAATCGGTGGCGCACCCATACAGCAGTTTAGGACCACAGTATTCAGTAGAAATTGTGTAACTATTTGTGGGGCCTTTTTCTCATGCTACCACTTGTGAAAAGGAAAAATCTGGGGCTAAAGCTATATTTTATTGGAAAAAAATAAATATTTCATTTTCACAGCGAAATGTTTCTAAATTCTGTGAAATGTCTGTAGGGTCAAATGACTCACTACACCCTTCAATGATTTCTATGAGAGGTGTAGTATGCAAAATGGGTCACATTTTGGTGGTTTCTACTCTATGGATACCACAGCATCTCCTCAAATTTGACATGGCGGCCGAAAACCATTCCAACAAAATCTGTCTTCCAAAAACCATATGGCGCTCCCTTCACTTCTGATCCCTGCCGTGTACCCAAACAGCAGTTTACGACTAGAGATGAGCAAATTTCTGCTTATGAAATTCGTTCACACTTTGTTTGTTGGTAAAAGGTGAATTGCGTTATGGATTCCGTTACCACAGGCCATAACGCAATTCTATGACGGAATGCATAACGGAATGCCTTTATAGGCATTCTGTTATTCATTCCGTCATAATAGAGGTCTATGGGCTGCAAAACAGATTCGTCCCCTTTCTGTTATGCAGGGGAGGACCCATTCAATTGCGGTCCCTAATGCACGGAACGGCCGTGTACATGAGGCCTTATTACCATATAAAGTGAAACATCAGATTTGCAAAATGTGGCGTAGTCCTTATGTTGAAAGCTGGCTTGGTACTGAAGGGGTTGAAATTTGAGATTTCCATATAATCTGTAGTACAATACAGAAATCCCAGCAGCAGGTCTACACATTTCAGACTACAGAGTCCTTATTCAGCAGTGACGTGTCACATGGCAAGCTGATGGCACTTGACAAAATGTCATTCTTCCCAGAGAAGCCCTCTGAGGTCTGGTCATTAGAGGCCCCCATACATATTGGTGTATTGTTGGCCAAACCCACTGAGAACATTGGGTTCGGCCAACAGTCTAATGTGTGTGGGGAGCTCCCAACTCTCCACCGACCGATAATGTCGGAGGAGAGAAGGATCTGGCGAAATGAATATTTTTGCCTGGTCCTTGTGTTCTTCCAGGAGATAAGCCACCACCAGAAGTGTCTGGCAGCGGCATCCTCCCTTCTGCCCACTGAATACACACAAACGTTTGGCCAGTCCGAAAATGTATGCATGGTGGAGTCTGGAGAGGTAGCTTTCAGCCCAACGGTCGTTAGTTCAACAACTATTACATGTGTATATCCACCCTAGGGACTTCATAAAGTTAGTTTTTGTTTTTCTATAGGACACAAGTATTCTTGCCCCAGTGGAAGATGGGATTAAGAAGCCCCAGATTGACAGCAACAAGGCCAACAATTACAAGATTGTAAAAGAGGTAATGGGTTTATTCAGTTTGATAACATAATGTGAGGTATTGACCAAAGTAAATGCATTTACTTCTAGAGGTGCAGACCTATGTGTCTCCATGGTTACAGACTACAAACACGCTGTGCAGTCTGATCCCGGAACTGCTCTGTCTTGTCTTCCTGGTAGTCTACAGAGTGAACTAACACGGCTGCAGGATCAGACTACACATAGGGATGGTTTCTAGTCTATAACCATGGAGGCACTTAGGTCTGTGTAAGAGCTGTATACACTAAATGGTCAGAAAACCTCACCGATCCCCTGCGCCTGCTGTTCCCCTGGCCCGACACACAGGAAATGGCTTGCATTGGCTGGATGATTAGCTAAGCAGTCCAAGCAGGTTCCTGTGTGTTCAGCTTGGGACCAGGAGGTAGAAAGCCAAAGCAGTGGCAAGGATGAGGTGATTAATGATTATTTGTTTTTTTAACCCTTTATGCTCCATTTTGTTGCTAATCACAATGTAACTGTATGTCTTTGTTAAGTTAAGGGTGCCAAACTATGCCGATGCAAAGGGAAAAAAAAAGTTCCAGCTCCACGTGCAATTTCTTTTATTTAGCTTCCATAAAATCGGACATCAATGGCAGACAACAAGTACTGTGACGCGTTTCGGGCTACATCATGTCTCGCCCTTTAACAAGACATGTACAAAAACTAAAATCATGGTTATAAATACAGCGGTATGATACTCCCTCCTGGTCAGCTAATCATCCCCATCTGAGGTACCCACCCACAGGTGAGCAAAGCCCAGGGGGGAGGGGAACCTGACCAAGAGCACAGAGAATAGCATTCCCAATCTGAATAGTCACTTTTACGCCAATGTTAAATCATATTTCTTATTTAACCCATTCGGAGCGCAAGTTCCTAAATTGAACATCCAGTAGGTTTCTCTACTAAGGAGTTTCTGTCTGCGGTCCCCACCCCTGATTGGCATTGATACTCTTTCAACACCCTGTACAAAAAATGCAGAGGTGTCACCCTTATGAACAGATCCAAATGGAATGTCGCTGCCGATACATTGCGGGTTAAAAAATGTGGGACATCACTTAAGTGTTTTCGTATTCTTATTTTCAATTCAATCGTTGTGAATCCCACATATTGTAACCCGCACAGTCTGCATGTGATCACATACACTACATACTCCGTATTGCAATTTATGTATTGCCGCACCTCATGTGAACTGCCACTGATGTCCGATTTTATGTAAGCTAAAATAAAAGAAATTGCACGTGGAGCTGGAACCTTTTTTTTTTTTTTTGTGGATTATCTGGGACCGTTGTCGGGGTCTGCTTATCCTGTGTCTCCATGGTGTGAGAGCTGCAGTGATTGTTTATTTTTCCTAAAGGAAAAGAATATGTTCAAAAGCTTTTATTATTAAAGGGGTTGTCTGGGTTCAGAGCTGAATACAGACATATCCCCTCCTTCACCCAGACAGGCCCTCTGATATGAGTATTGTAGCATTTCATGCTCCACTGCTCTCCCTTGCCCTGCATTATACAGCACAGGGCAAGGGAGAGCACTGGAGCATGAGGGCTTTTTTGTTTACAAACTCACAATGCTAGCCAGAGGCTAAATCCCGTCCATTAGTGGCGGTGATGTCACAGGGAACACTGCTAGGCGGAAGCCTCTACCTAGCAGAGACCCGGTATGTCACCGGATATGCTGAAAAAGCCCTTTCCCTGCTCAATTCAGCACAGGGCAAGGGAGAGCATCAGAGCATGAAGAGGCCCTCAGGGATGAACAACATCTTATAAGGTTTGTCCGGGTTCAGAGTTGAACCCGGACGTGTCCCCTTTTTCCCCCACTTATCCCTTCTGACATGAGCATCGTAGCATTTCCGGGCAAGGGCTGTTTGCTTATAGTTATGACACTGCTAAGCAGATGTCATCGGCTATGATGGGCGGGCTTTAGTGCTGCCCTAGCCATTTTACAGGCTAGGGCAGCACTGAAGCCCACCCATTAGTGCCGGTGATGTCACCAGACTCACTGCTAGGACGAAGCCTCTACTTAGCAGAGACGTGGTACGTCACCGGACCTGCAGAAAAAGCCCTTGCCCTGAGCTGAACGTCATGAAATGCTTCGATGCTCATATCAGAGGGGCCGAGTGGTGGAAGAAGTGGATATGTCCGGATTCAGCTCTCAACCTGAACAACCCCTTTAAGGCCTCATTCACACAACCGTATTTTTGTTTCACCTCTGATCCGGATTTTTTCAGATCAAATGCGGATCCATTCATTTCATTGGGGCCGCAACGTATGCTCTCTACATCTATGTGTCCCTTCCTTAGCCCAGCAAAAAAAGATAGAACCTGTCCTATTCTTGTCTATTTTGCGGTCAATTTTTTTTGCAGATTCATGTTTTGCACACCGCAAAATACATATGGTTGTGTTAATGCACCTTTAAGCTTTAAGCTGACTATTTTTTACCTTTATGTTTTGTTGTTGCAGATTCTGATCCGGCTGAGTAAGCTTTGTTCTCAGAGCAAGAAGGGTCGCAACCAGCAGCAGCGGCTATTGAAGAACATGGGGGCTCATTTGGTGGTCTTGGATCTGTTGCAGATTCCATATGAGAAGGTCTGTAAAGGTTTTGAAAGGACAAAGGGAATGTATCTTGTGTTTAAAGAAACTTGCTGCATTTTAGCAGAATTTTTTTATAATGTCGAAGAACTTTGCAAGTCCACTCCTTCTACTTCTTCCTAGTTTTCGTTCTGCTGGCTTTTTGTTACCAGAGACCAAAGCCTGATGGGAGCTCAGATGACAGTCACACATTCATAGCCGGGTTATTGGTTACAGCCAGGTTATACTAAATTGAGATATCTGTTGCATGGGGCAATCAGCAAAATTTCTGTGCTTTAAATGTTCCGTAACTGAAGTTGAAGACATAAAATTCCTAACATTTTGAAGCGGTTCTCCTGTCCCATTATGAAATATTTCTTTTTCTGCCCAGAGTACCCTAAACATCATAAACACTGTTTTTCATGCCAGCACTTTCCTTCCCCTGTTCTTAGCATCACTGCATCCTGGCAGGATGTTAACATGCAGAACTTCCTGTTCTCCTCAGCTTCCTGTTTAGTTTGCTGCTGAATCCAGCATGCTTTGCACTGTTTCATGATGCTTCATAGGTATATGGGGGAACAATATGCAGTGTTAGGGGTACTCTAGGACGGAAAAAAATGTAATTATGGGACTGGAGAACCCCTTTAAGTAAATCTTTTTTTGTACAAAATGTTGTCACAAAAATGAAGAAATCATGAAATGTAAGAATGTGCTTTAACCCTCTTCAGTATTTTATAGTGTCCTGCGTCTGTGGAAAAGAATTATAATTGAACTAATTTGTCCTAGAAATATTCTTTTTAGACTGATGAGAAAATGAATGAAATTATGACCCTCGCCCACAACTTCCTGCAAAACTTCTGCCGCGGAAATCCTCAAAATCAAATACTTCTCCACAAAAACCTGAACCTCTTCTTGACTCCGGGGGTAAGTGGGCACACTGCTGGGAGCCCTGAAGCTTTTCAGGTATTATATATAGATTCGTTTTACCTGCACTAATACATTGTAACAAACTATAAAGACGAGAGAGAGAGGTGTGTGTTTGCCTCACAGAGGATTGTCTACACTGGATACAATTGTAGCAACCTCTTAGCTGTGAATAAAATAGGTCTGTATTAGTTGTACAATGTTTTATTATGCATAGATTCAGCATGATTTCTAAAGACTGGACGAGTCCTTTAAAGATTTGTATCTTGTATTTTGAAAGTGTCCCATAGTTAGAAACCGGAGAAGAGGCCGCAGTGTTTTGCTCCAAAACTAGTGCAGACACGATGGGGTTAACGTTTCACCCTGTTCCTTGTGCAGCTTCTGGAAGCCGAGACGATGCGGCACATCTTCATGAACAATTACCACTTGTGCAATGACATCAGCGAGCGCGTCGTCCAGCACTTTGTGCACAGCGTGGAGACTCACGGCCGCCATGTTGAATACCTGCGGTTTCTGCAAACCATAGTAAAAGCGGACGGGAAGTACGTGAAGAAATGCCAAGATGTGGTGATGACAGAGGTGAGGGGTCACTGGTCAGATTACTTCAGATGGTTCCTCGTGGCACTAGTGCTGGTTCCTTCAATGTTAGCTGTAGGTTGAATGTTATTTAAAGAGACAGTTGGAAAAACTGTTGGGAAAAATGTTGTTCAGCCATTCTGATAAAGCTGGGTGAAGCTGATATGGCCGCCATTACAGCTGCCATTGCTTAAATACATATATGGTTGTCTGAAACTTCTCAGGGGGGTCAGAAACCGAGCTGATCAGCTTCTTACCCTGGGAGTTGTTTTCATGATCCAACCCCCTTAAAGGGGTTGTCCATAAAAAAATATTCTACAGTTTTTAAACCAGCACCTGAATCTGAAAACTTTTGTAATTGCATGTAATTAAAAGTTTAGCATAGCCCCTGAGTTATTCAATAAAATATATCTGTATAGCCCCACCTGCTGTTTGTTCTTTTCTTCTTTGTCCTGCTTACTGAGATGGCCGCACATCCTCAGTTTCATCCTTCCACTGCCTCCCGAGCTGTGATAGGTAGAGCTGAGACACACCTCCTGAGCTGTGATAGGGAGAGCTGAGACACGCCTCCTGAGCTGTGATAGGGAGAGCTGAGACACGCCTCCTGAGCTGTGATAGGGAGAGCTGAGGCACGCCTCCTGAGCTGTGATAGGGAGAGCATGGACACACCTTCTGAGCTGTAATAGGAAGAGCTGAGACACGCCTCCTGAGCTGTGATAGGGAGAGCATGGACACGCCTCCTGAGCTGCAGCAGAAAAGACACTCCTTTTGAGCTGCCAGCTTGCTATAAATCCAGCAGAGCAATGAATGGGGAGATCTCTGGATCCATGTGAGGTACAGGGCTGATTCCAGCTTTGTTAGAAAGAGGTTGTCATGTACTATATGATGTCTGATTTTCATTTTTTACATTAATCAAGGGATGACCCCTTTAACCCCTTAAGGACCCATGACGTATGGGTACGTCATGGGTCCAGTCCCTAAGGATGGTGCCCGCTCCTGCCCGCTGTGGGCGCCATCGCTGCGGGGGTCCGGCTGTTTCCTGTAGCTGACTCCCGTGGCTAATGATCGCGGTCGGCAGCGATGCCGTTCGCAATCATTAAACCCCGCAGATAGCATCTGCGCGCGCTAAAACCGAAAGTAAAACTTAGTGGTGATCGGGGGAATCGCAGAGCTGGATGTAATAGCCTCGAACTCAATGAATGATTCGAGGCTACTACTTACTATTTCCTATGCAGCCCTTGTTAGCAATAGGGCTTCATAGGAAAGTAGTAAAATCCTCATAAACTCCAATACAAGTGTATTGGAGTTTATGATGGAAGCAATCAGATGACTGATTTATATAGGTCCCTATGGGACCTATATAAAAGTGTAAAAATAAAATAAAAAAATATATAAGTATAAAATCATAAAAATATATTCCCCATACGGTAAACAGAAAAACGGAAAAAAGCGCCCAAATGGCCGATTCGCCGTTTTTGGACGCTTCATTTCCTAAAAAAATAAATAAACAAAAAGTAATCAAAAAGTCTTACACCCCCCATAATGGTATCAACTAAAAGTTCAGATCGCCCCGCAAAAAATAACCCATACGCTTAATTACAAAAAAGTTATCGGGGTCCAAATATGGCGGAAAAAAAAAAATTTCCCACTTTTGAATTTTTTTTCATTACCAAAACGCAAGAAAAACTATACATAATGGGTATTGCCGGATTCGTACTGACCTGTAGAATAAAACTAAATGGTCAGTTTTATCACACATCAAACGTCGTAACTTAACAACCCGTAAAACTGTGGTGGAATTGCATTTTTTTTTGCAATTTCACCCCATTTGGAATTTTTTTCCCGCTTCCCACTACATCGTATGCAATATTAATTGGTGGCGTTGGAAAGTACAACTTGTCCTGCAAAAAAAAGCCCTCATATGGCCATGTGAACATTAAAATAAATAAGTTATGGCTCTCGGAAGGCAGGGAGCGCAAAACGAAAACGCAAAAATGAAAAAACCCTGAGTCCTTAAGGGGTTAATGGAGGAATGGTATTTAAGGCAGAGCAGCATGACTCACAAGTTATCGTAACCCCAGAATCCCCCCAAAAAGTCATTACTGTGACCCCCGATGTGACCCCATTCAGTTCAATGGCTCCTCTGCGATCTTTGAGTCTGCAAGAAGTGTTGCGCCTATAATAACTGTCTAGCCCCAGCCTTAGATAATAATCCAGCTTTCCTAAGATCCGGAATGGCGAATCCGTCTGGTTATCCAGAAGTATTAGGACACTGTGTGGGATGTATCATTGGACAGTTAAGCAAGTTTGCCTTTTGGGGTTCCAGGAAAGCTGGGTGGACCATTTAAAGCCTAGGTTGATTGTATTTTAAAGGGGCATCCCATCTTATCAAGTGACAGCCTATCGCTGGAAAATGCTTTATGATGGATGGCGGCCCAGCTGTAGGGACGCATACCAATCCTGAGGTTGAAGAAGACACAGCACTGGTGTAGTAGCCAGACTGACACTAAATCAGCACTGCGTCCCCATCTTCCTCAGGATCAGTGAGCGTCCCAGAGGTCGGACCCCCATTAATCATGAAGTGATGGCATACACAGCTATATCCTCCTCATTATAGGTGTAGAAGATATAGTTCTGCATTCTCAGGGTTCTGGGAAAGCTGGGTGACTAACTTTCCAGACAGTCGGTGTCTGCGTCTCGACATATAAGTTGAGCAGGACACCCTGTTCCTTGAGCGATTAGCTGAGGGAGTTGTCGGAGAGCGATGACTTTCCCTGTGAAGACACTTTGCAGCCTCGTCCTTGGAGTGACAAGGAATATTCAGCCACTTTGACATAAAGACTTGCTAGCAATTAAGATGACTGACACCTGACACCAGATATCACGTACCGATACGCTTAATAGACCGTCATCGCCTTTTAAAAAAAAAAAAAGAAAGATTAAATGTCGTTTTCTGCAAACGTTTCTGTATCGGATGTAGACAAAGGACGAGGAGAGAAATCAAGCTAATGAGTCAAGTCGCGAACAAAAAACACAGCGAATTGCCAGAACTTTTGAGCGAGAATTGAAAACTTCTTACAAGAGTAACCTTTGTTGGGCAGAAAATTCTTTTCTCAACCTTTTCATTTGGCGATGAAGGTTTTTTTCCCCCCTTTCAACTATTACGAGACTCACATTTACATAACAATTCCCGACCATTAGTGTTCGTACGGCTTTGTCTGCTGCTCGGGGGAGAAGTCTCTTCATTGTTAGGGGTGTGTTACTCAATTCTCTCCATTTCAGACCAGTAGAAATTGTGCTCTACTTTTAATTGGGATAATTGACTCATTCAAAGTTTTATCTATTCCTGGGAAAGCTGGGTGGCCCACAATATGGCCATCATTAAGGCTCCAGTAGAGCTGGAGGTCCTGACGAATCTCATCGTCCAAGCAGGCAGGTAGGCTGGGTTACTTCTGCCGATGGAGCTGTATTGGTGGGCACAGTGGTTGTCACCCAGGTATAACTGAGAAACAGCAAGTTCTGCAGCGATGGGGGAAATCATGCAATTTCAGGATAGTTGAATTGGGAAAGCTGGGTGAGAAACTATATGACTGTCTTTAACATTCTAGAGATACAAGCCCAGGACACATATAGCTTTATAAGCAGGCAGATAGACTGAACTGTAGAAAAGCTGGGTGACTGCTTCATTTGGAGTGTGATTGGCAGTCAAATTGGCTGTCACTCAGCTTTCCCATGAACGGACATAACTGAGAAACAGCAAGGTATGCAGCTATGGTGGCGTTAGGTGGTGACGTATCAGTATAACTAGGCACATTTGCCACCCGGGACTCTGGAAAAGCTGTGTGGATAACAGCCAGAAATGCCTTTTCAGAATATTTGTCTTTTAAGTGATATCTATTTGTGGGAAAGCTGGGTGCAAAGCAATATGACATAATATTTCTCAGAGATAAGGTAACCTTAAAAAATAACTTTTATTGATACATATAAAACGCCCAATATATCATAAAAAAAAGAGAGGTGTAAAGACATAAGCTCAGGATCCTACCACCAATTGATGCATATGATAATTGTCACTAGGGTATCGACCAGGTAAGAGGGAGGAAAGGAATGCTGGGTCTCTGACCCTTTTGTGTCCCTATCTGCTCCCCCTATTAATAGGTCGACGCCTCCTGTTCCACCTTCACTCACTTCCCTGGTCTGTGCTCCGACTGCCCAGCTTCGTCCTGAAGGGGAAAGGGAAGGAGGGGTTGGAGGCCCTGTAACTTATACGTATTGTTCAGATAGACCAAGCTATAATTTGCCACAGCATAGGTCTTATCTGTTCCAATGTACCAGGGGGTATGCGGATCTCATATGGCCGGGGCGAACGGACACTTCCTGGTCATAACTATCGGATGGCTGGCCATACTATGGCCTTAATAAGATAAGCAGTCTGATTTTACTCTCCTGCACTGGATAATATCTGCACCATTTTTTTTGATTGTATCTGCAATTATTCATATAATGACCTTTAACCCCTGATGAACTGGTTTTACACCAGGGAAACGCGTTGGGTAGGGTACGAAGTGTGCGCATTTGTTGGGCACGTTGGTGTCATGGACATGGGACCTGACAGTGGTCACCTGCCTTAGTGCTATATATATATTTTCTAGGAGACTGTTAGTTTATTTGATGTATTATTGTCAATCAGATGTGGAGAATCGTTCTACCCCCTGGTACATTGGAACAAATAAGACCTATGCTGTGGCAAATTATAGCTTGGTCTATCTGAACAATACGTATAAGTTACAGGGCCTCCAACCCCTCCTTCCCTTTCCCCTTCAGGACGAAGCTGGGCAGTCGGAGCACAGACCAGGGAAGTGAGCGAGGGGGGAACAGGAGGGGTCGACCTATTAATAGGGGGAGCAGATAGGGACACAAAAGGGTCAGAGACCCAGCATTCCCTTCCTCCCTCTTACCTGGTCGATACCCTAGTGACAATTATCATATGCATCAATTGGTGGTAGGATCCTGAGCTAATGTCTTTACACCTCTCCTTTTTTTTTAATGATATATTGGGCGTTTTATATGTATTATTAAAAGTTATTTTTTTATTGTTCAAAAAGTTATTTTTGAAGGTTACTTTATCTCTCTGAGAAATAGTGTGTTGTTTGATTCACTGGTATCCAAATAGAGACTTTATCAATCTGTGATCTTTTGATCCTTATGTTGTGCAAAGCAATATGGCCTCCATTAGGTCTCTGACAGTCCTGACAAATTTGTCTATAGATACATCCCAGGGCATAGATCACATATCAGAAACCTTGAGCGCTCCAGCTGGTCTGAAGCTACAACTCCCAGAATCCTCTTTTTACTTCTGTGGGAGTTACAAGAACAGCCGAGGAAGCGTGCATGCTGGGAGTTGTGGTTTCACAGCAGCTGGAGTGCCAAAGGTTGCTGAACTGTAGTAAAGCCGGGTGGTAGCTGAGGTTGGATCTGCTGTCATATTGATTGCCACCCAGCTTTCCCAAGAACAGGTATAAACTGGGAAACAGAAAGTCATGCAGATTTAGAGGAGTGGGGGTTTACAGGAACAGAAGCAGATTCGTCCTCCAGGGTCCTGAAAAAGTTGGGTTGATATGTTTGAGTCTATTAAAGAAGCTTGTTCACCCAGTGTCTGTCTTAAAGAGGTCCTGACATAGTGATAGCAACTTATCTAGTCTTTAGTTCCTGTTCCTCTATTATTCCTTCAGGAAATGTATGAATAATTTGACAACTGGAAATTGCCATCTCCCTTGCCAACAGGTTGTGTCTGTACAGATTCTCACACAGTCCGCACTGATCAGGCAGTGCTAAGCGTTGGTCAATTTCAGGAGGAGTGTCGGCACAATACAGAAATGCTCCCCAATTGTTATTTCTTTGGGGAATGTGCAAAAACTTGATGTTCCCCAACTTAACAGCCATTGAAGTACTCAAAGGGCTCTTTATCTATCCTTCATAAACGGAGTAGGGATGCAGTATATTACTGTCATTAAGGACTCTGGGAAAGTTGTGTGATGACCTGCGTGGGAAGTTGGAAACGCTGATATCTAGTCTATTGTTTTTCTGTGTTGCAGCTGATCAATGGCGGTGAGGATGTACTCATTTTCTACAACGATCGTGCTTCGTTCCCTATCCTCTTACAAATGATGTGCTCAGAGCGGGATCGGGCAGATGAGAGCGGACCCCTGGCATACCACATCACTCTGGTGGAGCTGCTGGCGGCGTGCACTGAGGGCAAGAACGTCTATACCGAAATCAAGTGCAATTCGCTCCTGCCCCTGGATGACATCGTCAGGGTGGTGACACATGATGACTGCATACCAGAGGTAGGAGTCCACACCTATAAGGACCTGTTCACATTACGTTATGCAGCCTGTATTGAAAATGTTTAGGACTGCTGGCGTACTGTATATCTCTGACTGGAGGCTGCTGTATAGGCATACAGTGTGATACATCTCCGTAGAGCCCCGTTCCCCTCTCACCACAGTAGATGCCAGTTCTTTAGTATTTCAGAAAATTTTAATATTATATAAGACCAATTAAAAAAAGATTTTTAATACAGGAATGTTGGCCTACTGAAAACTATGTACAGTATATGCACTAAATACTTGGTCAGGCCTCCTTTTGCATGAATTACAGTGCGCGTGGCATGGAGACGATCAGCCTGTGGCACTTCTGAGGTCTTATGGAAGCCCAGGTTCTTTGAAAGTGGTCTTCAGCTCGTCTGAATTGTTAGGTCTGGTGTTTCTCATCTTTCTGTAGACCAGTGGTAGCAAACCTAGTGGGGCACTCGGAGCCCTCTCTGTGGGCACGCAGCCCTGCATGGGCCGTGCGTATGGTTGCCAACTGTGCACTATTACTAATGAGTGCTTCCCTTGAGGAGCACTCATTAGTACAGCCTTTGCCCCCCTCTTCTGCTTGGGTTAAAAACATAAATAAATAAAAATCACCTCATCCACACTCGCTGCTCACTGGATGCGCAGGACAAGACCTGCCCTCCAGCGTGATGACGTTTCGTAGGTCCTGCTGCTTCCACTCAATGCTACGGAACGTCATCACGCTGGAGCGCAGGTCTTGTCCAGTGAGCAGAAAGTGTCCACCACAGCGCGATCAAATGGATGAGGTAAGTTTTATTTTTTTTTGTATTTTATTTATTTATTTTTGCACAAGAAGAGTTGGGAAGGGGGCATTAATAATACTGTGGCCTCTAATGGGGGCATTATTAATACTGGGAGCCACTAATGGAGGAAAAAATAATACTAGGGGGGCACTAATGCTGTCATTCATTTTACTGAGGCCCATTAATGGGGGCTTTATTGTTACTGGCAGCCACTAATGGAGGCCTTATTAATACTGGGGGCCACTAATGGGGCATTATTAATACTGCGGGCCACTAATGGAGGCCTTATTAATACTGGGGGCCACTGATAGGGCATTATTAATACTGCGGGCCACTAATGGAGGCCTTATTAATACTGCGGGTCACTAATGGAGGCCTTATTAATACTGGGGGCCACTGATAGGGCATTATTAATACTGGCGGCCACTAATGGAGGCCTTATTAATACTGGGGGCCACTAATTGGGCATTATTAATACTGCGGGCCACTAATGGAGGCCTTATTAATACTGGAGGCCACTGATAGGGCATTATTAGTACCAGGGGCGCCAACAGGGGCATTCATTTTACGGGGGCCCGTGTTAAGCCATGCGTAGTCTACAACCCTATCCCATACCTTTTTGAGCTGTATACTGACGTAGTCCGGCCAGGCGGAGGCCAAAAGGTCATTATCTTGCTACTGAGCCATATGAACATATTTAGTGTGTATGTCGAGAGGTATTCTCGGCCACTTTCACATGAGCTTATCAGAATCCTTCTGTATTCCACGCGGATTTGCGTTGATATACCATCATCAGTATTGCTTCAGTAATTGATCCGGATTTACATGCGTATTACTTCCTTTCTACATTTTTATGCACTCTCATAGGCTAGAATGGGTGTATTTCAAAGCAAACACTCAAAACTAGGACATGCTGTGGATTTTAAATACTAACGGAAAATATACCGCCATTTAAATAGTCCTAATCCCTTAACATTAGCAGCGGATTTCGGTACACAAAAACTGCACAATATATGGATTTCAAATACGTTCATGTGAAAGAGGTCGTACACATTAAATATAAACGTACGAGATGTGAACAGGCATCAAGACACAGCAGTAAGATAGTCATATCTGATCATGTCACATTGCAGTGGTGTGTAAGTATTAGGCCCCTTTCACACGAGCGTGTCCGGATAAGGTCCGGATGCGTTGCGGATGCGTTCAGTGAAAACTGTGCGATTTCACAGGCAAAGCCATTCAGTTTTGTCTGCGATTGCGTTCAGTTGTTCAGCACCGCGCGGGTGCAATGCGTTTTGATGCGTTTTTCACGCGCGTGATAAAAAACTGAAGGTTTACAAACAACATCTCCTAGCAACCATCAGTGAAAAACGCAACGCACCCGCACTTGCTTGCGGATGCAATGCGTTTTTCACGCAGCCCCATTCACTTCTATGGGGCTAGGGATGCGTGAAAAACGCAGAATATAGAACATGCTGCGATTTTCACGCAACGCACAAGTGATGCGTGAAAAAAACCGCTCATGTACACAGACCCATTAAAATGAATGGGTCAGGATTTAGTGCGGATGCTATGCGTTCACGTCACGCATTGCACCCGCACGGAAAACTCGCTCATGTGAAAGGGGCCTTAGGGAGAACCTGGGAACCTAGGAACGCTCCTATCCTGTTAGTTACTCTGATCACTGGTCTCATGTAAAGGTCTCAGTTTTTTTTTAGTTCAGTTGAACACAGGGCGATCTTACCAGTGACTGACAGATATCTATGTAGGCACACTTAGGCCTCATGCGCACGGCTGTTGCCCGGCCGGGTCCACAATATATGTGCACCGGCGTTGTGCACCCCGCATCACGGATGCGGAGTTGCGGACCCATTCACTTGAATTGTTCCGCAAACCAGAAGGTCAGTACGGCCCGGAGGCACAGAACCCCACGGAAGCACCACGGAGTGATAAATAAATAGATAGATCTGTCTTTTAGGCCTCATGCACATGTCCGTATGTATTTTGTGGTCTGCATTAAAGGGATCCGAAAAAAATACGGATGATGTCCGTGTGCATTCCATATTTTGCGGAAAGGATCAGCTGGCTCCTAATAGAAAGTACTATCCCTGTCCGTAATGCAGACAATAATAGGACATGTTCTATTTTTTTGCGGAACGGAAATACGGACATACAGAAACGGAATGCACACGGAGTACCTTCCGTTTTTTTTCCGGACCTATTAAAATAAATGGTTCCGCATATGGGCCGCAAAAAAAACAGAATGGACACGGACAGAAAATACGTTCGTGTGCATGAGCCCTTATAATACTTTCTGATAATGATTATATTGTTCTCCTTTCTCAGGTGAAAATCGCCTACGTGAACTTCGTCAACCATTGTTACGTGGACACAGAGGTGGAAATGAAGGAGATCTATACCAGCAACCACATCTGGAAATTGTTTGAGAATTTTCTGGTTGACATGGCTCGAGTGAGTTGTAAAAAAAAATAGATAGTCACAAATCAGCAATTCTGTAATAGTTTTTTTCGGGGTTGTCCTCATGGCGTTTGCTGTGCAGTATAAATGATGCGATATCTCTATTCTGTGGGTTGGTATTATTAAGGGGACACCAATTGTACACTTTTTACTACTTTTGCACAATAAAAACATTTTATTGTGTCAGCATGTTTTGAGACCTATAACATTTTGATTTTACTGTCGACGGTGCTGTATGAGGGCTTTTTTATAGATTTTTTTTATTGATTGATTTTATTTTTATTTGATCACTTTTTATTCTGTTTTTTTTTGGCAAGGCAGGTTAAATATAAAATAGTTATTACATTGTATCTCTGTTTTGCTTTTTTTTTTTTTGGGCAGATTTCACCATATGGGATGTATAATATGAATGTTTTATAGTTTGGGTTGTTTTTATTTTTTAACTTGTAACCTAAACCACTGCGGTTGGTGCAGGCTCAGCTCCTGAACCTGCTTTATCCCTCCACTGTCATTGTTTGGCGTTAAGGCCCATCATCCCGTGCACATATTTATGGTCCATGACAAGTAGGGGTAAAATAAATTTTTACCATAAAGGGAACTTTATGAAGTTCCTTTATGAAGAACACATCAAAGTAAGGATTTTTTGTGTCCTCAGCTCCTATGCACAGCCTTTTGTCTCCATGGTTACAGACTACAAACAACCTTATGTAGTCTGACTCCAGTTATGCTTCCTTGTATCTGTCCACTGCTGTCCTTGTATACAGTCGGGACAGTCCACTGTTAAAGGTGTAGTCTAGGTGTTTGTCGACCTATCCACAGCTGTACATTGCATAGCGGCTGTGCTTGGTACTGCATCTCCGCCCCTTCACTTGAATGGGACTGAGCTGCGCCTAGGCCATGTGACCGATGAACCTGATGTCACTGGCCTTCAAACAGCTGATTGGCGGCGGTGCTGGAAGTCGGATACTCACCGATCAGATATTGATAATCTACCTGAGGATCAGCCATCAATATGAAAATCTCTGACAACCCCTTTAAATAACTATGTCAATAGCCCAAACTTCTCTCCTGTCATGGTAGCTTGTTACCATGTAACATGTGTCTGGAGTCCAGGCTGTCTTTATACTTCCACTTTTTCTGATTTTGAATTCAATCAGCGCTTACACCCAAAGCTGAATTCTTCTGTCTGCCTCCTGGACTCTGTTAACGTACTCTACGTACCTTATACACTAAACGCTACATCTCGTACCGTGCAGACGCTGTATCGGCTACAATACGGAACATCAAGTAAAATTAGAGCTGACAGAAACCAGCTGAATACTAAGTGCAGCTTTGGATGTGATTAGAGTAGTAGATGTGATATGCTGTATTCGATTTCATCCTGACGTTTGCACTGCATACATAGACACAACTCTGTTTATCCTGATAGGTCTGTAATACGACCACTGACCGCAAGCACGCGGACACGGCGCTGGAGAAGTACGTGACCGAGGCGGTAATGAACATTGTCAGTGGCTTCTTCAACTCTCCATTTTCTGATAACAGCACAAGCCTGCAGGTGAGAGAAGGTAGCGGGGTGGGGAGGAGGCAGCCTTTAGTTTTAAAGAGGTATTCCGGTTATTACAAGTTATCGCCTATCCACAGTCGGGCATGCAAAATGCCGCCCCATTCATCTCTATGGGAGTTCTGGGAATAGCAGAGTGCTGTGCCCGCTGTCTCAGGGACTCGGCAGTGAGCATGCTCCACCTGCTGCTTTGTCCATTTTGGTGGGGACCGAGAAGTCTGGGGTCCCCGTTCTTGTGATCAGTGCGGGTCCCAATCGCACCAATCTAATAGTCCATCCCTTATACACAGGATACATTTTACCAACCAGAATATCCCTTTAATATCCAAATTCCCTTTATGATTGCACAGTTCACTTACTATGGAGGTTCTGCTTAGGAACAGCAACCTCTGTGAAAAGCAGCACTGTAAAGTATGTGGGAGAGAGCAGCAGAAGGGAGGGGGTTTAGGCTACCTTTGACTCCAATTGACATTGCAACTAAGCTAGAGTTCCTGAGCATACTGTTCTGTAATGGAGCAGAGCTGCAGGGTACAGTATGGAGTAGGGATATTATATGTAATATATAAACCTTAACTAAAGTTCAAAAATGTGCAATACCAAGTCATCTTGTGTGACTGGGACGTGACAGTTTCCCATACTGCCAGTTTTACATGCAATATAGCTGGCCAGAGGACTTCTATTACGGTGCCTTGTATGAGGGTGGCGTCCACCGGAAGGGGTTAATCTGTCACACAGCACCTTATGGCTGAATTTCCTCATTCATTGATCCTCTATCGTTGTACTTTCACGGCTCCTCACATTATCATTTCCCTCCCCTCCCCTCGCTTTCTCCGGCCGTCAGCCCCACGTTTAGGGACGATTGCTCATTTCGTTTGGGAGTTAGCGTGAGGCGGTCGGCGGCGATCATTGTTAGCAGCAGTAATTGTCCATGCTTTCACATTACGATGGGTGATTTATTGGATCCAGGCGACATTCGAATAAATTCAGGGCCACGGCGGTTAGTGGATTAATGAACAGCTGGACGCATCCATCAAGAGCAGGAACGTGCTCCCCAAATACAGATCCTCACTAAAGGTGCGCCAATCTGTACCTGATTATCAGGCGAAGAGAAGGAAGGATGCTGCCTAGTGCTGTCCATGTACAAGAGGGCTTAGATACACCATTCACTGTGATGGTATCTAGTACTGTCCATATTCCAAAGAGTGCTTAGATACTCCATTCAGTGTGATGGTATCTAGTACTGTCCATGTACAAGAGGGCTTAGATACACCATTCACTGTGATGGTATCTAGTACTGTCCATATTCCAAAGAGGGCTTAGATACTCCATTCAGTGTGATGGTATCTAGTACTGTCCATATTCCAAAGAAGTCTTAGATACTCCGTTCAGTGTGATGGTATCTAGTACTGTCCATATTCCAAAGAGGGCTTAGATACTCCATTCAGTGTGATGGTATCTAGTACTGTCCATATACCAAAGAGGGCTTAGATACTCCGTTCAGTGTGATGGTATCTAGTACTGTCCATATTCCAAAGAGGGCTCAGATACTCCATTCAGTGTGATGGTGCCTAGTACAATCCATATACCAAAGAAGGCTTAGATACTCCGTTCAGTGTGATGGTATCTAGTACTGTCCATATTCCAAAGAGGGCTCAGATAAACTGTTCAGTGTTACAGTGCCTAGTGCTGTCCATGTACCCAAGAGGGCTTAGATACACCGTTCACTGTGTTGGTATCTTAGCCCTCCAAAGAGGGATTAGATACTCCATTTAGTGTGACAGTGCTTAGTACTGTCCATATACCAAAGAGTGCTCAGATACACTTTTCAGTGTTACAGTGCCTAGAACTGTCCATATACCAAAGAGAGCTTAGATACACCATTCAGTGTGACGGTGCCTCTTACTGTCCATATATGAAAGGGGGCTTAGATACACTATTTAGTGTGACGGTACCTAGTACTGTCCATATACCAAAGAGGGCTTAGATACTCAGTTCAGTGTAATAATACCTAGTACTGTCCATATACCAAAGAGAGCTTAGATAATCCGTTCATTTTTAGAATGCCTGGTACTGTCCATATACCAAAGAGAGCTTAGATACACCATTCAGTGTGATGGTGCCTAGTACTGTCTATATACTAAAGAGAGCTCAGATCCACTGTTTAGTGAGACGGTGCCTAGTACTGTCCATGATAGTCTTAGATACACTCCTCAGCAGATGGTATCACACATGATAGGCTTAGATACACTCCTCAGCAGACAGTATCACACATGATAGGCTTAGATACACTCCTCAGCAGATGGTATCACACATGATAGGCTTAGATACAGTAATTCAGCAGACAGCATCATACGATACGGTTATGATTTTTTAATAATAAAACTAACACAAGAAAAAAATCTAATCAGTGAAAACCCATGACTATACTCCCAGATGGTCTAAATGCCCGTACATATTTCCATCCGTCTCCCGGTGAAATAACCTCACACCTAATTGATAAATCACAAATCACTACAACCCCATCAGTCTTATGAAACACTCCCATCATACACCCAAATTGTTAGTTACATGTTAGCTGGAGAGTGGAATGACATATTGGCCGATATATTGAGTGTACAGGTGGGGTGTTCTTCAGTGCGGTGTGATGAGATATTCCTTTACACGCAGATGGTGTTTTCTTCTTCCTCCTCTTCTCTCTCCAGACCCATCAGCCCGTCTTCATCCAGCTCCTCCAGTCAGCGTTCCGAATTTACAACTGCACATGGCCGAACCCGGCACAGAAATCCTCAGTGGAGTCGTGTATAAAAACTCTGGCAGAAGTGGGTGAGTTTGTGACCATCTGCGGTCCATGGCGAGCGCGTCCCCTTCGCCTGCGCCGATCATTATGTGGAGACACGTCCTCTTGATGTTTAATCGCAATATGTTCTACTTATTTGATGTCCTCGCTTCCCCTCATTATGTACATATTGAAGATTCTGACTAGAGATGAGCGAATTTCCGCTTATGAAATTCGTTGACACTTCGTTTGGTGGTAAAAGGTGAATTGCGTCACCACGGACCATAACGCAATTCTACGACGGAATGCATAACCGAATGTCTTTAGAGGCATTCCGTTATTCATTCTGTCATAATAGAAGTCTATGAGCTGCAAAACCGATCCGTCCTGTTTCTGTTAGGCAGGAGAGGACTCCTCTGCATAACGGAAATGAGACGGATCCGTTTTGCAGCCCATAGACTTCTATTATGACAGAATGAATAACGGAATTCCTCTAAAGACATTCGGTTATGCATTCCGTCGTAGAATTGCGTTATGGTCCGTGGTAACGGAATCCATAACGCAATTTACCTTTTATCACCAAACTAACCGTGAACAAATTTCAAAATATGAAATTCGCTCATCTCTAATTCTGACTGGTATAAATCCAGATTGAGTCCACAGGATCTGAACTCACCCGTAGGGGGGAGCTTCACCCAGAAAAAAAAGCAAGCCCCGTTGTTCTCTTTTTATTCAGTCTGTTCCTAGGAAAGCTGGGTAAATTAATATGGCCGCCATTAAAGGGGTTGTGCCAAGATGTAAACTTACTGTATCTCCTATTCACAGGATAGGTAGGTGATCAGTGTGTGAATAGTGGGGGTCGGGGCATGTGCTCTGCAACTCCATTCATCTCTATGGGAGTACTGAGGATAACTGATAATAGCACTCGGCCATTTTAGGGTTCATGCACACGACTGTATATTTGGTCCACATTTTTTGCAGACCGGATGTGGACCCATTCATTTCAATGGGGCCACAAAAGATGCAGACAGCACACCGTGTGCTGTCCGCCTCCGCACATCCGTTCCGCGGCCCTGCAAAAAAAATAGAACATGTCCTATTCTTCTCCATTTTGTGGACAAGGATAGGACGTTTCTATTTAAGTGAAAAAAGAAATGGCAGCATGCACGTGGTCGGGATCCACGATTTGCGGTCTGCAAAAAACATATGGTTGTGTGCATGAGTTCTTAGTCCCAGAGAGATGAATGGAACGCCAGAATCTCCATCCATATGGTGGAACAGGACACCTGTTCTTGTGATCAGTGGAAATCTCAGTGGTCGGACCCCCACTAATCAGGCACTTAGGGCTCATGCGCACTAAGGTATTTTCTTTCCTTGTCTGTTATGTTTTTTTGCGGGCCCTATGCAGAACCATTTATTTCAACGTTTCCGTATATTTGTATTTCTGTTCCGCAAAAAAATATTACGGACAAGGATAGAACTGTTCTATTAGGAACCAGCTGTTCCGTTCCATAAAATACGGAATTCTCACAGACATCATCCGTATTTTTCGTGGACCACAAATTACATACGGTGGTGTGCATGAGCTCTAACACCTATCCTGTGACTAGAATTTACATTTAAATCTTGAGGCAACCTCTTTAAAGCTTAAACAGGGGTCAAAACACAACTTTCCCAGGTTCCTGAATGTCACGAAAGGTTACATTCCTGGATAACAAAGCACGGTATGATTGCACAGATTTGCTAATTAGGGACCTAGAAAAGCTGGATCTGTTGGATCTGTTGGATGAAGGACCTGCCGTGATGTCACAGGATCACATGGGTCACATGGTCCACTCAAATGCTTCTATGATTGGACCATGTGACCCTGTGACGTCACCACAGGTCCTCAAGCATCCCAACCATCAAGAGAGTAGACGTTCTGGGGCTCTGCGCGTACAATGGGAGAAGGTAAGTTAACTCTTTATTATTTTTAGCCCTTTAAAGCCCGGGGAACATTGCATTCTGTAATTAGAATGCGAATATTTTCCCTTATAACTATGTTATAAAGGAAAATAATTACACATACAGAATACTCATCCCGAAACCAGACTTCAGTGATGAAGTCTGACTTCGGGTCTGGGTACCAAGCATGCGGATTTTTTCACGCGCGTGCTAAACGCACTACAAACGTTAGCACACAAAATCGTGGCGATTCCCGCAACGCACCCGCCTCTTATCCGGGCGTCAAACATGACGCCCGTGTGAAAGAGGCCTAAAGCTCCCCTGCACCCCGATTCATCCATTTCTCCTATGTTACTGCATAATTAGTAGTTTTCCTATATCTGTGATTGCAGCTCTTGCCATGGTTTTAACCCAGCTTTTCAGACTCCTGAATGGCATTTTTTGCCTAATTACGCAGGTTTTTATCAACTCACATATAATGGCGTAGGGGTACTTTCACACTTGCGTTATTCTTTTCCGGCATAGAGTTCCGTCAAAAGGGCTCTATGCTGGAAAATAACTGATCAGTTATATTCCAATGCATTTTGAATGGATAGAAATCCGTTCAGTTTGCATCAGTATGCCTTCCGTTCAGTCACTGTCACGTGTTTTGGGCGGACATAATACTGCAGCATGATGCAGTATTATGTCCGTCCAAAATGCCTGATCAATCGCCGGAATGCCAGATCCGGCATTAATTCCTATTGACTTGCATTAGTGCCGGATCCGGCATTGCGAAACAACTGAAGGACGGATCCGTCCTTCCGGTCTGCGCATCCGTTCTTGCAATGCATTTGTAGACGCATCCGCACCCGGATCCGTCTACAAATGCTTTCAGTTGTCACACTGAACGGCGGATCCGGCAGGCAGCTCAGACGACGGAACTGCCTGCCGGATCACTTTAACGCTAGTGTGAGAGTACTCTAACTAGGTAAATTTGATTTTTAAGAAGTCTTCAGGTCCTGAGTGATATATTGTAGTTATGAACTGATTTCACAGCAGAGGAACCTTTGCCATTCTGGAAACTAGAAAGCTGGGTCACAAACAATCTGTGCTGAATGGAATTTTTTTTTAGAGCTTGTCATAGATTACTGAACTTTTTATATTTTTAAGCAAAGAATCGTGGGATAGCCATCCCTGTGGATTTGGACAGTCAGGTGAACACACTTTTCCTAAAAAGCCATTCTAATATGGTGCAGAGGGCAGCTATGGGCTGGAGAATGACCGCCCGCACTGGGCCCCGATTCAAGGATGTACTAGGGGGCCCAGCTTGGGACTACAGGAACATCATTGAAAAGCTGCAGGTAAGAAGTTATTCTGCCATTCACTGCAGTATTTTCTCAGCCACGTAATAAAAGTGGGAACCCAGAATAAAGCAGATGTCAGGATTGTTCTGGATTATTAGTTGTCCACTGAACGGTCAGTTTCACAGCACATTGTAAAGTGAGATGGTTTCCTACACCAGTCTGAAGTGTTCCCTGGTATGCTGACATCTAGTGGTGAAGGTGTAACCTGCTTTTTTTTTATATACTTTGCTGATGCTGGGGTCCCGTTAAAGCCTATGTCCACCTAAGCTATTTTTTTAATTACTCCAGTGCAATAAAAAAAACAACTGTGTGAAACAGACTTGATTAAAAGTCTGTTGTTTGGTGCATACAGCTCCTATGCAGAACTATGTTTTTCTATGCAAATGGAGGGGAGTTACACATGACTGCAGGGGGTTTGTTGTAGTCTATAGCTATAGAGACACACAGGTCTGCAGCGGTGTTTTATACTTAAAGCCAAGGGTGATTCTATCTATCTGTGTTGGGGAGAGCTGTCTATTGACCAGAGCGGCTACAAAGAGCGTCTCTCACTCTGGAGGACTTGGCATTTCCTTTTATTGTAAAGAGTTTATGGATTTCAGTGTGTGCCATGTAATGCTTCATTTATCCTCTGGGGGTGCTGCTGAGATATTGAACACTAGCTAGCAAGTTCTTCCGCACAGTATAGCTGATTGCTTGGCGCCCAACAATTGGAGACCTTAAGATCAGTTTAGCCTTAGGGGGGTCCTTCTAAAAGCATGTGATTTTCTGAGGTACATAGCCACTTTAAGGATTTCTGTATATCTACAAATAATTTAAGAATAATACAAAGTCCCCTTATTAATATTATGTTTATTTAAAGGATGTCGTGGCCTCTCTGGAGCAGCAGTTCAGTTCGATGGTATTAGCTGAATTCTCAGTGCTGGTTGATGTTCTGCACAGTCCTGAGCTCCTGTTTCCTGATGGGACTGATGCCCGGATCCGGTGTGGAGCCTTCATGTCCAAGTAAGTGTAACCTCCCCTCCACGGGGCACTGGCTGATTCAACGTAAAAGACACTTATATTAACTGGCAGTAGTAGGAGCTGCCATGTCTCATATGAAGCAGAACAGGGCCTCCTGATGTCTAGTAATTGTGACACGTCCCCCCAGTCTTAATTTAAAAAGGACATGTGTAGAATTAACCTAAAGGGGTTCTCCACTTCAATGGAAATATGTCATCAAAAAATGTCATTGAAAACAGGCTTTTTTATAAACATTTTATTTTATTTTCCTTTTATTATAGAGCAGTCACAATAAGCTGGCATGTCAGGTTTTCTGCAGCTCTGTTTTTCAACTTTGCTGTGTAGACAGGGACAGAGCCGGCAGAGTCTGATTATCATTAGAGGGTGGGGTCTTCTGAGTCATATCATTAGATGATGGGATCAACAGAGTCATCTCATTATCATCACAGTGCATTTCAGGAGAGTCATCTCATTATCATGAGAGGGTGGGATCAGCAGTCATCTCATTATTATTAAAATTGGGGCAACAGATTTTTCTCATTATCATGAGTGTGGGGTCAGCAAAGTCATACATTCAGTGGATTTGACTGCTGTATGTATAGGCTGTCCTTCACCTCCACTGACGAGTAGGCTGTTATTGGGAAGGATTGATCCCTTCGTGATAATTGCTCGATTGGTGCATGAAAATGTGGCTTTAGGTTTGTTCACACAGCAGATTTTGTTGCCATTTTAGGGCATATTCACACGTGTATTCCACGGCAAAAACTGCTGCGGTTTCTGTCGCAGTTTTTCACTTTGAATGCCATGGACCGTCTCACAGTTTAGCCCCTTCAAATGGAGCTAAACCGCGAATGGACACCCACCGCGGCTTACAGCGGCATCTTTTCAGACACAGCACCAAGAGAGGACATGTCCTTTCTTCGTGCAGCCACGGCTTTAAACTGCCAAGATAATGGGAGGCGGACACCACAGTGGAATTGACCCCAAAGTACCAGTGGCAAGAGGGAAGGGATCAACACGATGTGAATCATGCCAAGCTGCATTTTCCATAATCAGTTGGCAACACCATGCCAGCCCAGCTCTTTCCTGATCAGTCATGACAGTCTGGTTGCTGTGGATACTCTGCCTAACAACCACAGGTTTTTCAATGGGATGTCTGGGAGGTCATCCATAGCCAAAAAGTCAATCTTAGATTAGGCAGGTCTTCAGATTAACAGCAGAGTATGGTTAAGGAAACTCGGCAGTACTGCCATATTAATAAAATATACATAGGTGGAGTACCCCTTTAAATGTCTTATGTTATCGCAGTTTCCATTGTACATATGTTGCTTCCTCCAAAACTCTTGGGTGCTCTATAATCCCCTGGCAACATATAATCATTCTCCAATCACACATCTAGCAGCGTTCAGATAAAGTCACGCTCCACATGAAAAGTTTAATTGAGAACCCCCCATCACTGAGCGACTCTTAAATATTACTCGCAGCCATTGAAAAGCTAATAAATGCAATTTCACAGGTTGATTAATCACACAAAGAAACTAATGGAGAAAGAAGAGAAGCTTTGTATCAAAATACTTCAGACGTTGCGAGAGATGTTAGACAAGAAAGACGGCTTCAGCGAACAGGTAGGATCCAGGGAGGGGGGATCTGAGTGATCTGCCATTTACTACTGCTGTATTACCCGGCCTCCAAGGCCTCTATTCCCTATAATTACAGCTTCATAGAAACGTCTCTGCCCCTATTAAGATGAAAAGAAATTGGCAAGAAAATAAAACACGCAATGGTGGAATATAAAACCTCTGGTACTGGGGTTAATGCATTCATTCATTTCAGATTATATCCACCTAAAGCCAGAAACTAGTCGAAAATCAATATGGCCACCTTTCCAGGTGCCAGCCACAAGTGTTGTCAAACAGCAGTCAAAATACGTTTAGCTATGTGTAAATGATGTGAGGCATGTTTCACTGTAAATATAGAGATTTGTAATTCAGAAGTCTGGGAAAGTTGGGTGACTACACCCACGGAGCTGTAATGACAGGTGAATGTCCAAATACCCTACATAGACATAGATGTAAAAGATAACATACTGGCTGCCTGCAGCCCCCACTAGGGGGAGCCCATGAGCTTACTGAATACTGTCAGCCTGATTTTGCTTATTTAACTAATGCCAAAAATACTAAAATCCTATAAAACACACCTTTAGCGTCCCTTTTGGGTCTTTCTATACATGGTGATAGAACAGTTTCATATGCAAACCCATATGCAGTGGGTCTCTCAAAGTGCTTAGGTCCACCACCCCTAACCGATCCCAGCCGCTCCCCCTTGCAATGTAATGTCCCCGTTACTTACCCTCTCATTCCGACATCACTATTCTCCGCGTCTAAATCTCACGCTGGTGCAGACCAACATCCAGCCTGTCAATGACATTTTTCATATCCTAGCATGTTCTGGGTCTGGCATTGTATCCCTTTTTCTTCCATAGACCTGCATTTTTTTATTTTTACAGCTTCAAATAATGCAAGTGTAATGTGTCTTTTATTTTATAGCCATACAGCTGTAGATAAGACATGACATCACAGAGGGCATATACTTTCTATTAAAAAAAATGCTAGGCATACAGTACAAAAGACAAGGTGATAAAACACACTATATGGACATCTAAAAACACTACAAAAATGCTGATCAGTTCAGGCATTTTTTTGAGGTTTCAGGACACAGCCTATTTTTATCTTTTCGTTTTCATTTTTTCTTTCCTCCTTCCAAAGGCTTTTTGACCTAAATCAATGGGTCCGTTCCATTATAGCGATACCAAATTTATATAGTTTTTATTATGTTTTACTACTTCTGAAAACATATAAACCTAGTGTTTTTTTTATAACTTTATTTATATTTTCATCTACAGAGCTGAGAATTTTTGCAGGACAAGTTGTAGTTTTTATTAATACCATTTTGGAGTACATATGACTTTTTCAACACTTTTTGTTCAGTTTTATTTTGGAGGGGGTGGGGAGGTGTGAAGTGACCAAAAATGGCAAATCAGCCATTTTTCTTCTGCTACAGCATTCATCTCATATGATAAATATTTTTATATTTCAATGGTTTGGATTTGGGGCTCGTTGTCTGGAAAACTCTGACCACAGTAAAGAAATATCAAGAAATTAAGCAGCACAGAATTTTTGACCTTTAATTAAAGTAAAAAAGAAGATTAGGCGTTAGACCTAATGGCCCGTCCATTCTGCTGTTGGGATGCAGCCACCATGCGGCTGAGTACCACACCATACAAGCCGCAGCAGGATAAAATTAATCTTACCATGGTGATTGGACCATGTGATGTGACCATGTGATGTGACGGCATCACAGGTCCTTTAGCTGGTAGCTGAAGCTGGAAAAGAGAAGACAGATCGCAACTACGCGATCAAGTGGCTGAGGTAAATTAAGTTTTTCTATTTTTAACCCCTTAATCCTCATTTTACACAGCATTCTTTATTAAGAATGCTATTATTTCCCCTTATAACCATGTTATAAGGGAAAATAATAAATTCTCCAGACTACTCTACCCGAAACCGGACTTCTAAAATACTCTGTGTGAATGACCCTTATGCCAATCCTTATTGGAACATAGGAGGTCATTTATGAAAGAATGGCTTTTTACACGGGTCTTTGATAGCCCCTGCGCTGCGCAAGGAAACGCCTAATTTATGACGAGACGCAGGCCTCATTATAAATTAGGCGCACCCTCCGGCAGTCTGGGCACCTACAGTGAAATCCACTTGGGCCCCTTACTGGAGTAGTTTTCACTCCTCTTTTATGCCTTTTTTATAGGATTAAATGTTAGTAAATTTGCCGGGGCTGATGTCCTGGCCCCCTCCATGCCCTCATTGCTCCCAAGTGGCGATAATGGCGTAATAAGGCCTGTAAAAAAAAAAAAATTGTCGCATGGGTGTTAAAAAGTCTCAAAATGGGGTCTTGAGACTTTTTTTTATGCCCAAAACCGGCATAAGCTTCTTAATAAATGACCCCCATTGTGTGCATTCAGGTGCCAGTATAGCAGGGTCTCACAGCGTCGGTGACAGTAGCCATTAAACACCGGTCAATGGGGAGGGATGTGGACCTTGCAGTCCTTCCTTAAATCACTGAGCCAATGTGAAAGCCATTTGAGTTCACAGAATGACTAAATCCACACATTAATTGTCCCTAAATGTTCGTTTTTAAGCATTAATCAGGGTGATCTAATGTAATTTATATTGTCACCACATTAATTCAATTTTTTATTACCAAGATGTGATACATTTGCCTTGATAATCAGAAATGTACATTTTAGCTCACTGTTGCTGTTATGAGGGTGTCCACTAGTGGCCGCTGTTTCATCACTTTCTGTCTTTGTGTAGCCAGGCTGGCCGATGTAAATGGTGGTTATGGTTCACAGGTTGATAAGACCCACTTTCTTTATTTTTTGTTATAGGTTCACCATATGATCATTTTTAGCCCTGTTCTCACTGCAAAGCAGAAGCGGTCCCTACTACAATACTATTGTACTAGTAATATGTAATATTATGTACTGAAGCCCCATGTAAAAGCTCATGTGGTGGAGTTATTTAGCTACTGTTAATCGGGCTACTCCAGTATTCTGTTGCTATGCCAGAACTGTAACTTTTTATTTTCTTAAGGCCTCATGCACACGGCCGTTCCGTGCATTGGGGACCGCAATTTGCAGTCCCCAATGCACGGGCAACGTCCATGCAGCGGCCGGGACGGATCGAGACCCATTCAACTTGAATGGGTCCGTGATCTGTCCGCACCACTAAATAATAGAACATGTTCAATTTTTTTGCGGTGGGGAGGCACGGACAGAAACACGTAGTGCTTCCGTGGGGTTACGTGCCTCTGTTCCGGACTGCAGCTCCGTTCCGGATATTGGGGACCCGCTTTTTGCGGCCATGGCCGGGCAAGGGTCGAGACTGATTTTATATCACAAAAAGTCACAATTTTTCCGCAAGTAAGGCCAAGCAGTCGTGAGCCCCATTTTGCAACTTTTTGAAGCCAGAATTGTGGAGTGCATCGCTTGATAAAATCCCATATAATTTAGATATTGTTTTCTATTGCCATTTGGGCACTGTATGACAGAACTACTATTTGAACAATTCGAAACTGTTTAGCATTGCACTTTGGATGTGACCATAGTGGTTGGTGTGATTTTGGCTACACAGAGACCACAGATGTAAATCTGCTACCTGCAGTTTAGACACTGTGGGAGTCATTTATTAAACAGCAATATGCCTATATTGCGACTGCAATTGCAATCTGCGACTTTTCCCCACTCACGCCAGGTCTAAAAAAATCGGCAGGGGCGGGAAAGGGGACGGACTGGCGGTCTTAATAAGTGCGCCCCTGTATTGCTTTTATTAGGTACTTTATAGTGGAATTGTTTAGTCTAGACACTGTATAGTGCAGTGTTTGAGCACTGTTTGGCAGGATTATTTATTTACTGTATGGTCATCATTTAAGCCCTGTATGGCTCTGCGATATACACTAAACGACCACTATATTAGAGACACCGGCCCTTCTATGATTGAGCATCCCTGTATGGATATTAGATACGTCATCCTGGAGTACAGCAAGCTTTTTGTGGATCAGTGTCAGTGAGAATAAATGAGAATCCACATTAGAATATCAAATGATCTAAACAACTTTGAAGGCATGGTCATCGGTGCTAGACTTACCATGATCAGTATGCCAATCTTGTGAGGTTTTGTCATGCAGCCTCATCAAGAGTACCAAAAATTGTGTGATTGAAGAAAGACATCCAGCAGAAGGGGATCCTGCTGCGGAACTTGGGGAGGAAAGGGGTCATAGGAGGATATCAAGAATCTTCTAGATGAGTCTGAACGCACAGGTCATCATTCCTTAGACCAGAAGGGCCATAACAGCAGAGGACAATTTCAATTGAGGTCTAAGGCTAGGTTCATACTAGCATTGGTCCTCTCATACTTGTGGATGGGCGTTTGGACAGTAGGCATTGTGAGCGACTAAGTTCATACCTTCATGGCAGTGGTTTATGCTATGGAAGAAGGGCATATTCAGTAGATCAATGCACTGGGTCACAAGGGTCGTATAGTCATGGATGGGTTCCAGGAACATGACCGCAGGTTTTCCTTGCTTCCTTGACTTTCACAGTCCCCAGATCTCAATTTTATAGAGCATTTCTAGGACGAGGTAGAACAGGCTGTTCAGGGCATGTCAGTACTGTACCTCAATCTAATTTGTGACAATCGTGAGAAGCTATCCTGTCCTCCTGGGCCAATATTCCTCCAGAACGATTTCAACACTTAGTTGAATTTGTGCCACAACAAACTGCTGCGGTTCTGAAGGCCAAAGAAGGTCCGACGTGCTACTTGATGTGGGTGTCTCTAATAAAATAGCCATTTATTATATAAAGCAACGTATTGTATAAACCCATCGCATTATCTTGTGGCTGTGAATGCTAGACTAAAGGAAATACGGCACCTTTGAGATTCTGTACTGCAGAACTTTCTCCAGAATTTTCTTTTGCTCTGCTTTAGCAGTGTTCAGCCTCTCAGGGATGATATGGAAGGCGATGGTATGACAGAAACTCTTCATTCCCGTACATTGCTGTTAGTTTATTGTTGCTGAGTAAGGTCCTGTCTCGCTGTAATCGCGTTCCTGAAGCCCATTTCTCAGGCAATATCACCCATCACTGTCATTTCCAGCACATTTAAATCTTGTCTCGAACTGTATGAATTGTATAAATTTATGCAGCAAAAGTTTCAAAAAAGTTATTTTATTTCTTTTCCTTAAATCTCTTGGTCCGCAGTTAATGGCATGTGCCCTAATTGCAGTTTGTTTCCAGTTGACAACTATAAGGAGCAAAGCATAATACTGAGGCCAGGCGCCGATGAGCACTCCTTAATCCTTCCATCACAATCTATAGAGAGGTTGACATAAAAACACCATGCAAATTAAAGGGAAAAACCATGAAAAACTTTCTTTTCCTCCCTCAACAATTTCTTGGTTACACTTCCTTTTTCTAAAACTGTCAGAACTTCCTGAGATAGGGAAGTCTTCTTTAAAGTGATCAGTTTTCCTACAGTGCCACCACAGCTGACACGAAGTGTTACACAGTTCTCATTCATGGGTCCCCAGATCCAGACAGTCTTTGTAGCCCCTCTATATTGGATTGAGCCCCCCCCCTCATAGTGTTTTCTAGACTAGAGAGCATTAAAGGGGTTGTCTGTCCTTAGAGCTGACAACCCCTATGCTACAGACCTGTAACCCTGAACATAAAAAAGAAGACTCCCCTGTCCCACTGATGCTCCATTACCAGCAGTCACAGAGCCTTGAACAGTTCATCACTGTCAGGTAGTGTTCAAGCTTCTGTGACCGATGAGGCTTGTGGTTGGCTGCAGCGGACATGGGACCTAGCTGCTTCCTTGTCGCCTGGTGTCCAGAAGCGACCAGAAATGGAAAAGTGGCGGAATCGCGAAAGGCGAGTCTTGTTTTTTATGCCGGACAACTCTTTAATTAAATTACTTTAAAAGGAACCTTCCACCAAGAAAATGCTGACTAATCTGCAGGCAGCATGGTATAGAGCAGGAGGAGCTGAGCAGATTGATATGTACAGTAGTTTATGGGAAAAGAGTCAGTAAACCTTGTAATGTATTCATTTAAATTCCTGCTCTTTCTGGACTTTGAAGTCAACGAGGTGGTCCTATCAGTGATTGACAGCTCTCTCTGTATACACAGTCATAGAGGGAAAGCTGTCAATCACTGATAGGACTACCTCATTGACTTCAAAGTCCAGAAAGAGCAGGAATTTGAATGAATACATTACAAGGTTTACTGACTCTTTTCCCATACACTATACATCAATCTGCTCAGCTCCTCCTGCTCTATACCATGCTGCCTGCAGACTGCACTGCATTTTCATTGTGACAGGTTCCCTTTAAGTCTGAAAATTCTAATAATCTTGAGAGATGTTTTGAGCTGTCATGTTGAAGTCCCATTTACGTGTAAATTGCGCCATTTTCATAATTCAGTTGCAAATAATTCACAGTGGGGGACCAGCTATAGGTAGGGACCTCAAACAAGAGAGATCAAAGGTGTTTTATCCATTAAAACTATTCTATGACTATTTAGATGTTTTTGTTCATTTTTGTTTTTAAATAAGAATTCGCTAAATGTTAGGAAGACATATCATCATTAGACAGGCGTACCCCAAAAATGAAGATGCGTGTTCCATTGTGTTGGACATCCATGTGCAAAATTACACTCTCTGTAAAAAATTATGGTCAGGCTTTAAAGGCAGGTGTTCAGTTACCCCTCACAGCGAGTGTGGAGCTACAAAGGCCGAAGAAAGGAAATGGGGAGGAGATAGGTGGGGGTATGTATTTCCTTTCAGTCTGGGTGACCCTGTGACTAAATGACAGCTCCATAGCCTAAACCAGGCATGTCCAAACTCCGGCCCTCCAGATGTTGCAAAACTACAACTCCCATCATTCCTGGACAACCTACAGCTATTAACATACAGAAGAGCATGATGGGAGTTGTAGTTCTGCAACACCTGGAGGGCCAGAGTTTGGACATGCCTGGCCTAAACTGTCTGCTGTAACTCAGCTACTGCCTGGGCCCAGCTGCTAAAGAAGATATGAAGAGCAGAACTGGCTGATAAGGAAAGCACAGCAGGCAGAGATAGAACATGAGGTCTCAGCACAGATAAGTTTCGATTTTTGCACAAAGCTATGATTTAAGAAATAAGATCTTTCAGAAAGTATTGTAAGCAGGATGTAATAACCAGTCTTTATTCTGTACTGTCTTCTCTCTATAAGAATTGTCACACAGAACAAATAAGTGATGATAAAACCTGTTGCACTGGATGTCCCGACGCATTTTATCTACTTTACAGGATGTTGTAAAATATTAAGACAAGACCAATCTCATATAAAATGCTGTCAACTTGCTTCCTCACTGAGAGCTCCACAGCTCATTTTTACGGCCTTAGCTGGATTATATACATATTAATTTATTGTAATTAACACTAATGGTAATAAGGGCCTATGTGCTATGAGCTTGTCCGTGACTTATATGACTCTGAATCTTGCTGCTTTTATTCTGTTAGACTAAAGGGCATTTTTCAAAAAGTATTACAGCTAAGTAAGATTTTCCTATAAACATGGCAGTCATTTATATGGCAAAATCCTCCAGTGCTGCCATGCCCAGAGTTTAGAATCTTTTTGTCCTTAAGTAGAAAAATATAATGGCTATAATACTGCACTTTATGTACCAGAAAATAACTACTATAATATTGCTTCCTTTTTGCAAAAATGAAAGTACTACAATAAAGCTTTTTATATATAAGAATACCTACTATAATACTGTCTCCTAGGTACAAGAATATAACTACTATAATACTGCCTTCTATGTACAAGAATATAACTACTATAATACTGCCTTCTATGTACAAGAATATAACTACTATTATACTGCCCCCTATGTACAAGAATATAATTATTATAATACTGTCTCCTTTGTACAAGAATATGACTACTATATTACTGCCCCCTATGTACAAGAATATAACTACTATAATACTTCCCCCTATGTACCAGAATATAACTACTATAATACTGCCCCCTATGTACAAGAATATAACTATTATAATACTGCCCCTATGTACAAGAATATAACTACTATAATACTGCCCCTATGTACAAGAATATAACTACTGTAATACTTCCCCCTATGTACAAGAATAGAACTACTATAATACTGCCCCCTATGTACAAGAATAGAACTATTATAATACTGTGTACTATGTACAAGAATAGAACTACTATAATACTGTCCCCATGTACAAGAATAGAACTACTATAATACTGTCCCCATGTACAAGAATATCACTACTATAACACTACCACTATGTACAAGAATATAACTACTGTAATACTGCCCCTATGTACAAGAATATAACTACTATAATACTGCCTCCTATGTACAAGAATATAACTACTATAATACTGCCTCCTATGTACAAGAATATAACTACTATAATACTGCCTACTGTATACAAGAATTGAACTACTATAATACTGCCCTCTATATACAAAAATATAACTGCTATAATACTGCCTCCTATGTACAAGAATATAACTACTATAATACTGCCTCCTATGTACAAGAATATAACTACTATAATGTAGTTTCCTGTGGAGATAGGTCTCCTAAGGCCGTATTCACACATACGTGGATTTTCACGGCCATCGTCCGTGAAAACCCATCCTGCTGAGTGTAGGAGCGCACGGCATCATTGGTTGCTATGACGCGTGTGCTTTGTGCCACTGCTGCTGTACAGTAATACACACGTATGATCTATTACTGTACAGCGGCGGAGGCACGAAGCGCATGGCGTCTTAACAACCAATGACGTCGTGCACTTGTGCACTCAGCAGGATGGGTTTTCACGGACCGTGGTCCGTGAAAATCCACGTATGTGTGAATCTGTGTGTAGCAGAATGGGTGCAGGTCACCCTACACACCTGCTGGTTTTCACCCATTTTGTAATGTTGGTCTTTAGTTGCTCTGTTCCAACACTGAAGTATTACATATTATCATATAACGGTTATTTACTACTATGTATATATCTTGGTCTTATTTTGGAGGGAGGAGGTAAATACAGTGAAGCGTTGCTCATTATTTGGGTGCTGGTTATCTCAGTTTTTCCTCCGCATTAGACGTTCCTATATTCTGTATCTGTCTTCAGTAGAAGTGACACCTGCGGTTCTCCACCTGTTTTCGCTTCTCCACCGCGGGGGTCTTGCTCGGGCATGCTGAGATGTGTAGTTCCACAACAGCTGCAAAGCTGCAGGTTTCCTCCACTCCTGGAATTTATTTATCTCCCCCCCTTCCCCTTTCTTCTATATAAACGTCTCATCTCCTTCATTATTCCCATCTCTGCTCCCTCAGCACCACCCTACATTCTGCTCCTTTGTATTGTGCCCACCGATTGTGCAGAGGCAGCAGATACAAAGCCCTGGAAGTGATTACGCAAAACTTTTTTTTCCTTTTGTCACTCCATTGAAAACACAACAGACTTATTCTTCCCGGCAGCCACCGACTGCTGCCGCTGCTGACCCCCCCTTCCCGACATGTGACTGCACATGTGAAGAGGGTGTGTGGGGTTTTGGGTCTGCGGGGAAATGATTGGAGGAGACGCCGACTGCCAAGTCGACGAGACGAGTGAGAGAGCGCAGCCCTGATCAGCCAGCAACAGCATGTGATTATGTAACGCCCGCAGTGTCTGGCACTGCGCTTCACTGGAGACGCGGTCACGTGTTGTGCAACGCTCCTGGCCCTGAAATTCAATTAGATTGCTTTGAACGATCGTGACTCCGCATGAGATACACTCTCCTGGTCCACGCTCGAAAGCAAATGGCTTGATTAGCTGCACATGAATTGATGAATTGTTGCTGAGACGGTGAGCTTTGTGTATACATCCCCGAGTCAGCGAGAACCCAGCGCAAGTCTTATGTAACCGTCTGAGGGCTCCAGACTGCTCGACGGACACTTTTTTTTTCTGCAGGAGCTTTTTTAAAGGTGGCACAGACATAAAATAAAAGTTAGTGTCATCTAAAGTGCTTGTCCTGTTTTCATTTATAGTCACTTTTCCTGGGAAAGCTGGGTGACAACTAATATGGCTGCTACTATATCTTCCACTTACCCAGCTTTCCCAGGCTCCAGTCTGGATATATTCTAGGGCAGTGTTCTCCATTCTGTAACTCTCCTGCATATCTGCAGCTTTCATTGCATGCTGAGAGTTGTAGTTTTGCAAAGGCTGGAGAGCCACAGCTTGGAGTCCACTGGTCTGAGGTAAGGTGGGGTCATTTATCAAAGAACAGAGTTTTACCTCAGTTTTTGAAAGCTCTTGTCCTTCCAGAGGATGCTTCTAAATTATGTCAAGGCCAGCATTGAGGGAGGCAAAAAACGCCCTGTGCAACGAAAGTTTTGCGTTTAAAAAGTTGCAACATGGAGTCTTGTGACTGTTTAACCCCAAAAGCTGGCGGGGGAGTCTTAGTAAGCGACCTCCAGTGTGTCCTATCTATGATTATTAGGCAGATTTGCCATTCAGAGGTCTAGGAAAGCTGGGTAAACCTTTGTTGACAGAACTGGCGAGTTTTCAGGAGAATGATTAAAAAAGAAACATCAAATAGTTGGATAATGAGCAAAAACTTCAGTAATTGTTCCCTGATTTGGGTTTATGCGAATTGTCCACAGTCGTGTTAGTAGAGCTCAATCCGTGTATAATGAAAACTTTCTTAACATTTTAAACATCTGTGCTTGTTGTCAGTGAATGGGAACATTCTCATTAAGGGCTCATGCACACGACTGTATGTATTTTGCGGTCCGCAAAAACAAATCCGCAAAAAATATGGATGACGTTCGTGTGCATTCCGTATTTTGAGGAACTGAACAGCTGGCGCCTAATAGAACAGTCCTATCCTTGTCCGTAATGCGGACAATAATAGGACGTGTTCTATTTTTTGCAGAATGGAGTACCTTAACGAAACGGGCACAGAAAGAAAATACGTTCTTGTGCATGAGCCCTAATACTAAGAGCCTAATACTTCTCACAGCTGTAGGTTTGTTACAGTTGCATCCAGTCTCTACAATCTTGAGTGAGGTAAACACATCAGCTACACAGGTTTCCTTCTTATCATGATGTTTGTTACAGTGTATCGGTGGTGGTAAAAGGGGCTATTTTTGGTGTAAAAATAGTTGCAAGACCCCTTTTTGCGACTTTTTAAATGACATTTTTACCCCGGAGTGGCGAGGGAGTGTAGGGTCCCATCGGCATATTTTCTTACAATTACGCTAGTTCTAGGCATAACAGTAGCTGAAAAACGACACCTCTCAGGTTCAAACTAGGGAGCACGGGCCCACATGTTCGTGATCAGCAGGGGCCTTAGTGGTCCGGCTCCGGCTGTTCAAAATGACACGCATGCGTGACCACTGTCCCATTCAAATAGGGGAGCACGGCCCCCTGTTATTGTTATCGGCAGACACCCCAGCAGTCAGACCCCCCCACCAATCAGACACGTATCCCCTATCCTGTGGATAGGGATGATTTGTCTTAGGCTACATGCACACGACCGTTGGTGTTTTGCGGTCCGCAAACCGCGGATCCACAAAACACAGAAGCTGCTCCGCGTTCCGTTCCGCAATTTGCGCAACAGAACGTTGTCCATTATAAAAATGCCTATTCTTGTCCGCAAAACGGACAAGAATAGGACATGCTCTATTTTTTTTGCGGGGGCACGGAACGGAGCAACGTATGCGGACAGCACACGGAGTGCTGTCCGCGTCTTTTGCGGCCCCATTGAAGTGAATGGGTCCGCGCCCGAGCAGCAAAATATGCGGCTCGGACGCGGACCACAACAACAGCCGTGTGCATGAGGCCTTAATGAGACAATCCTATCTCACACGACTCGTTAAGGCTACTTTCACACCAGCGTTTCTGCTGGATCCGGCAGGGTTCAGCAAAAATGCTTCCGTTACTGATAATACAACCATCTGCATCCGTTATGAATGGATCCGGTTGTATTATCTTTAACATTCCCAAGACGGATCCGTCATAAACTCCACTGAAAGTCAATAGGGGACGGATCCGTTTTCTATTGTCAGATTGTGTCAGAGAAAACTGATCCGTCCCCATTGACTTGCATTGTAGGTCATGACGGAACCGTGTTGCTCCGCATCCCATGACGGAAAGAAAACTGCAGCATGCTGTGGTTTGATCTCCGGTATGAGAACAGAACGGAATGCATTTTGGAGCATTCTGTTCCCTTCAGTTACATTTTGTCCCCATTGACAATGACTGGGGACAAAACTGAAGCGTTTTTTCCCGGTATTGAGACCCTATGACGGATCTCAATACCGGAAAATATTAACGCTAGTGTGAAAGTAGTCTTAGGGCCAACATCAACTGAGCGAGAATGGAAGATCCTTCACTTGAGCTACCTAAATCTGAACGGATTGTAAATTACAGTGAAATTCCTTTAATCTGGAATCCTGTAATCTGCTCCTGTTAATCTTACCATTTGATAATCTAGAATACTTGATGACCCAGCACCATTGGTGTCAAAGTGAACTAAAAGTAAAAATACCCCCCGCTCCCATTGGATAATATTATCAGTGGTTACATCAGCAGTATCATCCCATGATCATAAATTGCCATCATTTGACATATAAAGTTGTTTAGATCTAATAGACATGGTAACAAGGGGTTAATTGCACATGCAGACACTCGTTCTGTAGACCTTGTGATTCCAATGTCCGCGGGTGGAGAGAACTTAGACTGTGTATCTGGGCCTGATGTCGTGCAGGCCGGGACATGTTCCTGCATTGGGTTTATTCAGAGCCACGGGGAAGAAAAGGCTCCTTTCTTGGCAGATTTGGCAGCAGACTTGATGTTACCAGCAGGAGTCTTGAGTCCACAAGTGACCTGTTAACACGTCCCATGTCCTGTCTGCATGATGACGATCCCCCAATGAATTCATGGGGAGTAAACAAGGCGGCGGAGAATATTTAAAGAGGAAAAATCTCCTGATTCAGCGTGAAATATTTTCTCTTAAAGGCACAGTACACCTGAAAATATTAATAAAGATGACTACAAAATAAGAGAAAGTGTTCCTAAGATTAAATTTCATCTGTGCAAACAGGGTTGTTAGTTCTGTTATAGAAACCATAGTCCTGTGGCAAACTTAAACACATGACTCCTTAGAAATAGCTTTCCTTCTGTTTCTAAGAAGTCAGGAAGGCTGGTTTTGATGACCAACTCCCTACAGGTCAGGGTACATTTAGATAAAATGCTGCTCACTAATTCAGCTCTCCTGTTAAAAGAGTTATCTGGTTTAGAAAATACCCTATTAGGGCATTATAAGTAAAAATTATAATGATAAAGTCCCTCATTTGAATCCTTCATCAATAAGCCAGAGCAGGTCCATTTACATGTGTATTATTTCAATGAGCACCATATAATGCTTAATTTCAGTCTTACTGTGCAATTAAATTGTGCTATACTATAACTATATACTATAACTCCAGAATTGCCCTAAGTGCAAGACTATGACTACCCCCTATATGCAAGCATATAATTACTATAATACTGTCTCCTATGTACAAGAATATAACTACTTAAAGGGAGTCTGTCACCAAAGTTGGACATAATAGACCGCTGACATAGCTCAGTAGCATCACTTTAGATGACTGCGCTTCACCTGCTTCAAAAACGGACTTTTATTGATATGTAAATGAGGGCTCGCAAGTGCCCAGGGCGGAGTTAAGTTCTTTGGAGCCCAGGCTGCTCGGCCTCTTTAGTTCTTATCCCCGCCCCTGTCTCTGTCTCTGCCCGCCCTTCTATTGCCTTTCTTCCTCCTCCTCTGGTAGCGAACTCCTGCGCCTGCGCTCAGCTTTGCCTCGGCGGGGCATGCGCACTGCGATGCCCACTGTGGGAATGGCATCAATGTAGCTACTGCGCATTCCCCGGCTGACGCTGCAAACCCAGCTGTAAGCTGGTGGACATGCGCAGTAGCTACATTGATGCCGTTCCCACAGTGGGCATCGCAGTGCGCATGCCCCGCCGAGGCAAAGCTGAGCACAGGCGCAGGAGTTCGCTACCAGAGGAGGAGGAAGAAAGGCAATAGAAGGGCGGGCAGAGACAGAGACAGGGGCGGGGATAAGAACTAAAGAAGCCGAGCAGCCTGGGCTCCAAAGAACTTAACTCCGCCCTGGGCACTTGCGAGCCCTCATTTACATATCAATAAAAGTCCGTTTTTGAAGCAGGTGAAGCGCTGAAGAAGACAACAAAGGTACCGTTTCATTCATCTAAAGTGATGCTACAAAGCTATGTCAGCGGTCTATTATGTCCAACTTTGGTGACAGACTCCCTTTAAATGCTGCCTTTATTCACCAGAATATAACTACTATAATACTGCCTCACATGTACAAGACTAGAACTACTATAATACTGACTCCTATGTACAAGAATATAACTACTAAAATGCTGCCTTTATTCACCAGAATATAACTACTATAATACTGCCTCCCATATACAGTACAAGACTAGAACTACTATAATACTGACTCCTATGTAGAAGAATAAACCTATTATAATACTGCTGCTATGTAGAAGGCTATAACAACTACTATAATGCTGCAAAGAAAAAAGGGGGTCAGTCAGCACATCCCAATGCGCAGGTGCACGTTGCCATGGGTAGAAACATAAAGAAAAAGAAACATACAATGCAACAGTACTTTGTAAACCAAATGAAGTACAAGAAAGTATTCTGATGCTAATGCTATTTGGTAAATTTAAGATTCCTGGCAAATACATTTTGTACAAAATTATTTGGGCCTATCTGCCAAACATCAAGGCGATCTCTGTAAAACGGGAACCTAACACTAAATTCTACCTGTTGTGTGCCATAATGGCCACCATAAAATTCAGGGAGTGTAGGTTCCACATGCATGCTGGACCCAGTCTGATTTTTATCATTTTTGGTGCCAAAATGACTTCCATTAAATCCAGGGAATGCAGGTACCAACATGCATGCTGAGCTCACTCCATACCTCTCCTGGTGCCAGATGACCTCCAATGAATGCAATGAGAGTCCACCCTATACCTCTCCTGGTGCCAAAAGGCTTCCAGTGAGTGCAGGGAGAGCAGGCTACAGTTTTATACTTACACTTATTAAAATCAGCCTATGGGGCAGACAGGGGGTTAGGGGTTCACGACTAAGGCCCTTTCACACGAGCGGACCAATTCATTTAAATGGCTTTGTGCACATGAGCGGTGGTTTTCACACATCACTTTTGCGTTGCGTGAAAATCGCAGCATGTTCTATATTCTGCGATTTTCACGCAACGCTGGCCCCATAGAAGTGAATGGGGCTGTGTGAAAATCGCATCGCATCTGCAAGCAAGTGTAGATGCGATGAGATTTTCACAGAGGGTTGCTAAGAGATGTTGTTTGTACACATTCAGTTTTTTATCAAAACGCAGTAAATCGCATTGCACCCGCGCGATAAAAACTGACTTTGCAAAATCGCGCAGTTTTCGCTGAACACATCCGCAACGCATCCGGACATAATCCGGTCACACACGTCTGCAAGGGGCCTAAATGGAGTCAGCCCCACCTCCAGTACAAAATGCAAAGAAAAAAGGGAAAAACACGAAAAAAAATAAAAATACAATGCAACAGCACATTGGAAACCAAATACAGAGATCGCCTTGACGTTTGGCAGATGGGCCCAAAAACTTTGTACAAAATGTATTTGACAAGAATCTCAAATTTACCAAATGCGCGTAGCATTGGCATCAGAATACTTTCTTGTACTTTATTTGCTTTGCAGAGTGCTGTTGCATTGTATTTTTCTTTTACTATAATGCTGCCTTTTATGTACAAGAATCTCACCACTATAATACTGCCCGCTATGTTCAAGAATATAACTACTGTTATACTAACCCTATATGCAAGAATATAACGTCAGCCTGTCGGATCCGTCCTGCCGCTAGTGTGAAACTAGCCTTACACTGCCTATGTACAAGAATATAAGTACTATAATACCGCTCCTATGTTCAATAATATATAACTACTACAATACTGCTCCCTGTGCTCAAGAATATAACTACTATAATACTGAGTCTTTGTACAGGAATATAATTGCTATAATGGTGCCTCCTATGTACAAGAATATAACTACTATAATACTACCTCCTATGTACAAAAATATAACTACTATAATACTACCTCCTATGTACAAGAATATAACTATTATAACACTGCCTATGTACAAGAATATAACTACTATAATACTGCTCCCTGTGCACAAGAATATAACTACTATAATACTGCCTCCTATGTACAAGACTATAACTACTATAATACTGCTTCTATGTACAAGAATATAAATACTTTATTACTGCCTCCATGTAGAAGAATATAACTACTATAATACTGTGTCTATTTACAGGAATTTAATTACTATAATACTGCCTCCTATGTACAAGAATATAACTACTATAATACTGCCTGCTATGTACAAGAATATAACTACTATAATACTGCCCCTATGTACAAGAATATAACTACTATATAGAAGAGCTAGCTAGTTGGGAGGCTAGGACACACTACAAACACGAGAAATTATGGGCACCCTGGCTACAATACATGTATTCACATCAACTGCCAACCCCTCCCCACGTGCAAGGATAAATGTACATCCAACTCGGAACATCCTATGTCTATAGACTTCGTATTAGATATCATGTCAGGGGAAGACCTTCCCCGTTGACACAGTAACACATCGCTCATTCACGATCCTATTACCACTATACTCACTCACCTCCTTTCATTGTTGGTATACTCTGACCTATAGGTATGATCCCCTTGGGAGACATCATACCCCCACTTCCCACTCCCCTTCATACCCCAGTTCATTGGTTATTTGTTGTTTTTAACATACATGACTGCACATGCTTTATGCTAAGCTTCGTAATAGAAGTCTATATTACTGACCTTGCATATTTTGACTTTCTCCTATGCTACACTTTGAGCTCTTGATTGTAAAATGTTGTAAGCTCTATATATGCAGTGTTTCCATGATTGTAACTGCTTCTTTTCTATGTATCACTGCTTCAATAAAAAGATATTTGACAAAGAATATAACTACTATAATACTGCCCCCCGTGTACAAGAATATAACTACTTTATTACTGCCTCCATTTAGAAGAATATAACTAATATAATACTGCCTCTTTGTACAAGAATATAACTACTATAATACTGCCTCTATGTACAAGAATATAACTACTATAATACTGCCTCCTATGTACAAGAATATAACTACTATAATACTGCCTATGTGTACAAGAATATAACTACTATAATACTGCCTCTATGTACAAGAATATAACTACTATAATACTGCCTCCTATGTACAAGAATATAACTACTATAATACTGCCTCTATGTACAAGAATATAACTACTATAATACTGCCTCCTATGTACAAAAACATAACTACTATAATACTGCCTCCTATGTACAAGAATATAACTACTATAATACTTCCTCTATGTACATGAATATTACTACTATAATACTACCTCCTATATCCAAGAATATAACTACTATAATACTGCCTCCTAGGTACAAGAATATAACTACTATAATACTGCCTCCTATGTACAAAAAAATAACTACTGTAATACTGCCCCCTATGTAGAAGAATAGAACTATTCTAATACTACCGCTATGTACAAGAATATAGCTACTATAATACTGCCCCCTATGTACAAGAATAAAACAACTATAATACTACCCTATATATACAAGAATACAGCTACTATATTACTGCAATATCTAATTAATTTAATTTAGTAAAATTAGAATCGAGTTTTGCAGTTGTATAATTGTCTAGTAATATATATCGGACATGATATCCTGTATTATGTGCACTGATATATTCACCGTCTTTCTATATCGCCCTGCTCCTCTCAGGTAACCTATGATTGAAATTTACGTGAATACTTTTATTCCCATGACCTTCTCGCATTATATTAAACCTCACAGCAACACAATGTATAACTTTTTTTCTCTTCTTCCCCCTCGTTGCAGTTCTGCACAGTCTGGAATCATCTGCATCTCTGCTCTTCATTCTTAAATATCAAGCCCGCTGAGGTATTAACGCCTCGCCGCTCCCGGCCATAAATCCAGCAGTCAGGCTTTTTTGTGCCACTGCTTGGACAGGAACATTTTTCAAAGTCAGCAGCGCAGTCCGCCAAGCTCTCCATCTTTCCGCTGCCGTTGGGAGTAAATTGTGCTTCTTTTATATCCTAAATCACCGCTTCCCCTCCTTGGTGACTCCTCCCTGTGCCAGCTAGTGATGCAGCTCTGCCAGGACGAGCGCATTCTCTGCCAAAACCAAGATAAATCTCTTCATTATTGGCATCTGCTTTGCCCGGTTCCTTCCTGCGCCCCCTTCCTCTCCTCTGTTCTCTCGTACCCTCCCTGTAACTGCATGCTGCCTGACAGTTTAGGCACGTTGTTGGATCACCACCGAGCTCCCCTGCACGCCATGTCCAGGTGTTATTGTACTTGAGTGAAACGTGTTGGCAGGCTGTGTTGGTAAATGTTTTCAGAGCGGAATTTGCAAGCAGATGCTCCAGAGATGTCGCTGACTGAGGCAATGATAGTCATCATCCTGTCAGATTCTTGCCGCAGCTTTTAAAAGGATTCCTCGCTCTAGTTTTACGTAAATACCGAGTAGAAAGCTGAGAACATTTGTAATTTATTTCAGATTTTAATTACTCGCCCTTTTCAAATTCTGGAAGCATTTATTGTTTTTATTCAAAGGTGGATTTGCCACCATGACAAGAGTATAACTATCAGACTACCTGTTCTAGGGTCCACTATGGGGCCCAACCTTTCTTAGAGATAAGCTGTATCAGAGATTTTTAGGGGTTCCTTACAAATTTCCAATCAGGAGAAATGGAGTGTTACATTTGACCCATAGAAATATGTGACTCTCAAATACTTAACAGGAGACCCTCCCCCTCTTAAAGGGAATATGTCAGCTCCGAAACACCCTCCAGACTAGAGTAAGTGGTGTATAGTGTAAGTGATGCCAAGTCCGGTAATGTAATTTTTATCTTCATACTCACTTGCAATCTGACACTATGCTCCTACAGACCAGCAGTAAGATGCATTGAGAGGACTCCTGAGCTCTTGCACATAATGAAGAGGACTCGAGAAGGAGTCCTCTCAGTGCATCCTACTGATGGTTTGCCAGAACACAGCGTCGGAATGCAAGTGAGTATGAAGATAAAAAGTACATAACTGGACTCGGCTTCACTTAGACTATACACCTCTTACTCTAGTTTGGGGAGGGTGTTTTGGAACTGACAGATTCCCTTTAATAGGGGAGGGTCTCCTGTTAAGGCCCTCCCCTATGAGCCATAGTAGAGAGCCTGCTTTAGATATGTCATTTTAAATATCATTTTAGGCCCATTAAGGGCCCTTATCTAGTAGCCAGACCGGAACGTTCCTACAGAGCACCTTCATCTCTCTCCCTGTATATCCATGCATTAGATTGACAGAGCATTGTTTTAATAGTTTGCAATACTTCATTTCACCTTTGGAGGCACTGCAGGGAAACTCACTCTTCCATTGCAAAAAGGTATTTCTTTAGAGGGAATCTGTCACCAGCAACCTCCATGTCCAGCTGTTTGTGTAGACACATAGCTGTGGTTCAGGCTCCGTTCCCAAGCTAGGATACTTTTTCTTAATTTGAAAATTAGGCCTTTGGTGCAATGAGAGTGTTTTTGTTGCTCTTGTTGGACCCAAGCTCCACTTCTTTCAGTAGCCAGCCTCTCACTGGCTGCCTTGATTGATAGGGCCGGGCAGTAGTAAAACAGCGAGGGAGGAGCTGGTCACAGAAAGGAGTGGCACTTGGGTGCAACAAGAGCAATGGTGAAGCCCTCTTTGCACCAAATATCTTATTTTCATATTAAGAAAAAGCATCATAATTCAGAAATAGAATCTTGGATCAACAAAAGAAAAACATCTTTTTAATCAGGTGAACTGCAGCTATGTATGTGCTTATGCAAACTGTAGGCGGGTACCTGGTCATAGGGTCCTATTAAATTCTGTATTCATTATAAATGAAAATAAATTGAAAATCCTTTCGTGGCAGTGGGCACAATTTATAATCCCTGCAATATAGGTCCGGAATCCATTGTCAGTTTACTGCTGCTGTGAGGGAAAGATGTTACCTGAAGGGTAAGCTTCATGATAATAGTAGGTGTAGAATTGAGGTGACAGCGTGATATCCCTGTTGTTCTATTGATAGGCCCAGATAAAGATGATTTGATTTGATTAGTGTAATGTATAAGTCTTTGAGTCACTGGTCAGAGTGATGGTCTATCTGCTGTGCTACAAGTCCAAATAAAGGAGAAAGTTAAAGAGCAAGGACAGGAAGTAGGATAGATTGAGTGACTTCAAAAAATCATATTCAAAAAACCATCTGACCTTCTTTTCATACAAACAAAATAGAATATTCACATAGTGGCTGATAGTATGTAAATTGTTTTATTTTTTTATTTTTTTTTATGATGGGTCCTCCATCCTTACTTAAAGGGCATCTGTCATCAGACTTGTACATATACCTGTTTCATAGGTACAAATCTACTGACAGATGCCCTTAAATGCAAGTACCTTGACAGATTACAGCTGATCACTGGAGTCTCAGTAGGGGTATTTTTTTTCTAAATGGGTTTTCTAAACCTTTAAATGTTGTCTCATTAGGACGACTCCTGTCTATATCCTTTATGGGGGGGGGCAGTCTGCTGCTTAGGAAACCTATGAGCCAGAATGGAGCACTGCCCTGAATCACATGAATTTTCCACTGATTTCACTGGTCACATGCGCCGTAATACTACATTTCCCCTGAAGCCGCTGCTGCTTATGCCAATGGCAGCTTCAGATCGGCTGATCTCCACGGTGGTTGTCATCTTAAAGCGACGTCGGTGACGACACAAATATTCATTATGGCAATTTGGATTTTTCTTGCCTATTAAATGCGTCCAACATGTAATCCGTTTTAGGGTTAGCTTCCCCCTCAGTCCTTGCCACACTTTTTCCCTGTTGGTTCAGACAGCTGATTACTTGGGCGCAGATGTTTAGAAAGTAAAGTAAAAAATGTTCCTCACTGAGGAGCGGTAGCCGCTTCATTTCGCCCTCTTGAATACGTATTTGTGGAGCCATAATTAGAAAGCCAAGCACTTGTGCCTGATTGTACTACAAAGCCACCTTAATGTCACCGCAGAGAAGATTCATCAGGTTCTCTTGTGATTGGCGCCAGTTAACGAGGGTGGCTGATTGCAAGGGGAACACAAATGTGATGCATGTTTGGTTTTGTGGGCGCCTCTTAAGGGTTAACCAGCACTATTTTTTTCCACCCTCTCTAAATCACCGCGAGACAATCCGGAAAGATGACATTAAGTGCAGGGTTTTTATCTATATTGAATAATGTTTCCCAGAAAAATGAAGCGCTTGTTTTAGTAAATTGTAAATTCAGAGAAATTTTTTTCTTTCACAGCAGCCGACGCTTTACCGCGCCGCTCATGATGAAGCACTTTGGGTACGGCTGGCAAAAGCCATTAATTGCAATGTTTCTTACAGTTGTCATGTGATCGACGGAAAAACGTAGCGTTTCCTGAAGAGGCTGGAAATATAAAGATCAAGCTCCTTATCAATTAACCACTTACATACCTCAGTGGCACAACAAAGTTTAGATTCACAAATATTTACCTGATCCCATAGAAATTTGATATATCAGTTTACAGCCTGTATTATACTCCAGAGCTGTACTCACTATTCTGCTGGGGGAGTCACTGTGTACATACATTACATTACTTATATTGTACTGATCTTGAGTTACATCCTGTATTATACTCCAGGACAGCATTCACTATTTTGCTGGGGGAGTCACTGTGATTACATTAGATTACTTATACTGTACTGATCCTGAGTTACATCCTGTATTATACTCCAGGACAGCATTCACTATTTTGCTGGTGGAGTCACTGTGATTACATTACATTACTTATCCTGTACTGATCCTGAGTTACATCCTGTATTATACTCCACAGCTGCACTCACTATTCTGCTGGTGGAGTCATTGTGTACATACATTACATTATTTTTCCTGTACTGATCATGATGTACATCCTGTATTATACTCCAGAGCTGCACTCACTATTCTGCTTGTGCAGTCACTGTCTATAAATTACATTACTTATCATGTACTGATCCTGAAATGCATCCTGTAGATCTTTTACAGATATAAAATCTAAGCTATTACAGTAATAACAGAACACTATGCTAATTGCAAAATTAATGTGTGACATACAGTTGGTAACGTTACAAAATGTACAAAATAGTTTATTGCATAAAATAATAAACAATAACACATCTGAATGACATACCATAAAATATAGTGAGACAGCATTTTTAAACACTATGCCATAATACTAGGGTTTATCCTTTCTCTTGGGTTCGGTGACTAACCCCTCCATTGGTCCACATTCTGAACTGCAATCTTAACCTGCTATCCCAGCTTTGCTTAGGTTAATCCCCCAGGCCAAATTTGATGCTGAGGACTTTTGCTGACACTTGGGCCCTGGAAGGGTGTCCTGGAGATCAAAACCAGGATCTCCCCTTCCCAGCCAGAGACAGTCCACTTATCTTGGTTGGACCCAAGAAGTGCTCTACCTCCGGCATAATCAACTATGCCTCCCGTCTCAAGGACACAAAGAGCTTAACGTCTTGAGCATATGTTACCACCCTTACATTGGTTTCCGACTCTGTAGGGTCCATCCTGACTCCAGCCAGCAGACCACACTAGACCTTCCTAAAAGTATGGCTCAATCAGGAACACATACATTAGTGGGCTCAAAGCACAACCCTGGTGAACACCAGATGACACAATTAAAGAGGGGCCAATTCAACTGCTCACAATCTGAAACTCGGAGTCCCTGCTTATAAGGTCTTGAACCAATTGACAACCCTCCCACTGACAGGCCATATATCTGACTAACAGACCAGAGGTGCTCGTGGTTAATCCAATCAAACAATTTAGCCTAATCTAATGCCAGAAAGAATTCCTTCCAGTGACCTGTCCTACTCTGCTCCAGTGCATCTTGGAGACTAGAACAGAGCAGTGCATAGTCCCTGAAGAGAGCCAGGGTGCAAACTTCACCAGCACCTTTGCCAGAACCTTTCTGAGATGTGACCTTATGTTTTAACTGGATGATCATGGCCAGCCTCTTCATTGACTTTGGCAGAATGCTCAAGGATAGGCACTCATTAAACACCTTATTCAGGAGGGGAACCTTAAAGGGAACCTGTCATGAAAAAACAGCATGTAAATCTGTTCACAGTACCTCCTAGTGCCCTCCAAGTGTCTCCAGAGGGACCTTTTCTTCCGAATGTCACATTTTTTGTCTTTGAGAAAATGTAGTTTTATTCAGCCGCTGCCCCGTGCTTCAAGTCAGGCTTGAAGTCATGGGGGCAGCAGCCTAGGCGTCTTCACTGGTCCTCTCCCCGCCCCCTGCTTTCTTGAGTGACAGCCCAGATCGTTTGCCGGGACCGGAGCGCTCTCACGGCCGCATGCGCTTTTTCGCCGTACAGCGCATGCGCCCGACAGGCTGTAGCAAATGCGCCTGCGCCCGATGCAGCGTGAATTGTCCCTACCCTGTGAGTTTTCCCTACCGCACCAACTGAGCATGCTCAGTACAAGTAAAGTCCCCGCCCACAGCCTAATTCTCCCTTTTTAGTAAAAACCTCAAATCTACATTAAGTTGTACCCTCGCGGGCTCGCTTCGCTCGCCACGCATCGGGCTCGGCCTCTCTGCGCTCGGCTCTTATAAAAACTAACTCCATGCCGCCATTGATGGTAAAGAATGAACTGGATAGTAAAGAAAAGGGAGAATAGGCTGTGGGCGGGGCTTCACTTCCACTGAGCATGCTCAGTTCGGCGGTAGGAAAAACTCACAGGGTAGGGACAATTCACGCTGCACCGGCATCTGTGCACAGCCGACGTGATCTCCTCTGCGGCGTGCGTGCAGGAGATCACGTCGGCTGTGCACAGATGCCGGGCGCAGGCGCGTTTGCTACAGCCTGTCGGGCGCATGCGCTGTACGGCAAAAAAAAGACGGCGCGAAGTACGCGCGGCAGCCGGGACCGCGCTCCAGCCGCCCTTTACTGCGCATGCGGCCGTAGAGCGCGGTCCCGGCAAACGATCTGGGCTGTCACTCAAGAAAGCAGGGGGCGGGGAGAGGACCAGTGAAGACGCCTAGGCCGCTGCCCCCATGACTTCAAGCCTGACTTGAAGCACGGGGCAGCGGCTGAATAAAACTACATTTTCTCAAAGACAAAAAATGTGACATTCGGAAGAAAAGGTCCCTCTGGAGACACTTGGAGGGCACTAGGAGGTACTGTGAACAGATTTACATGCTGTTTTTTCATGACAGTTTCCCTTTAACGCCCTTATTAGGTCTTATAGAACTCAGATGTTAAACCATTTGGACTAGTGCTGAGCGAACTTGTGTTTTCAAGTTCGGCGTACAAGGTTTGGGTTGTCTAAGAATCCCGTTATGGATTCCGCTACCACGGACCATAACGGAATTCTATGAAGGAATGCACCACGTAGCCTATAAGAGGCATTACGTATTGCATTCTGTCATAATAGAAGTTTATGGCCAGCATAGACTTCTATTATGATGCAATGCCTCTTATAGGCATCCGAGGTGCGTGCCGTCATAGAATTCCGTTATGGTCCGTAGTAGTAGAATCCATAACAGGATTCTTAGATAACCCGAAACTTGTATGCCGAACTTGAAAACACAAATTCGCTCAACACTAATCTGGACATGGCAACATCCTTCGATTGCCAGTCCAACTTTTTCTTTCCGGAAAATACCTACCATAATGTCAAGAGATGGAGTCTGCTCATAGATCAGGGACATTTGCAGGCAGGAAAGCTGACATGGCATCCCACTCTAGATCCCTCTTCCTCAAGAGGTAGAAAGAAGTATCTGATCTGGATGTCTCTGGGATCCCATGCCATCTATGACTACTTCACTGCTCACTGACACCTTGCAGTTTCTGTAAGGTTCAGAAATGGGGGAATTCCCATAATCCCTCTCATAAACCATGTATATCAGACTAACACCTCTTAAAGGATAACTGTCAATTTTTATTTTTTTTTACTATTGGATTTTGGTGATTAATATCACCTTGTTGGCCCTGTTTTCATTTCTGATTGTTTAATAAATAACCAAAGTCCCCAGTATTGGCTATTGTTACCTGAGATAAAATCAGGTTGCTATGCTCCTTCCGTCTACCAGATGAGGACTGAGCACGCGTACACTGGGAACTGATAGTGAGTCAGCATTGTAAGGGAATGTATAAAAAGCCAGGTTCTTCCTGACAGGAGATAACAGTGCTGGGCTGTGTGTGTGAACTTCTCCACATGCCTGTGCTTGGCAGACACTCCCTAAGCAGTGCTGGAGAATGTAGAGCCCAGGGAGATAGTGTATAAATGAAAGCCTTATCTGATAAGAGGAGAGCTTATAGGAGAGGACTACAGGCTTCAGCCAGACCTGAAAATTTAACTGCAAGACCCCCTATACAGAGCTGGTCTTCACTAACTTCACTGCAGGCGTCCTATGAATTAGCCTCAGGGCTGAAGGCGGCCATCTTAACAGAATAGTGAAATTGCAGTTTTATGCAGACTGGTTGCTAAGGGCTGAATCTTATTAAATAAGGGGTAAGTAAGTCTAATAGTTATTGATTCAGGAATATTATCATATTAGTAACTACATATATGAAAACTGAAATTAGGGTCTAAATGTGACAGTTATCCATTTAAAGGGGTTCTGCAGTTTGTTACAACTGATGATCTATCCTCAGGATAGATCATCAGCATCTGATCGGCCGGGGTCTGACACCCGGGACCCCCACCGCGGCCTTCTCACTGTTTACCGCTGCTAGCGCCCCACCCAGTGACATCACGACTTGTATCAAGTGGCGTGGGCGAGGCTAAACTCTGTTCATGGAGCTTAGCCCTTGCCACTTGATACAAGTCGTGACGTCACTGGGCGGGGCGCTAGCAGCGGTAAACAGTGAGAAGGCTGCGGCGCTCCTGTAACGCCGTGGCCCTCTCAAAAAGCTGATCAGTGGGGGTCCCGGGTGTCAGACCCCGGCAGATCAGATGCTGATGATCTATCCTGAGGATAGATCATCAGTTGTAATAAACTGCAGAACCCCTTTAAGTAAAGATTTCACTCCTTGACTCCTATGCCTGCAGCTATCTTCAGTTAAGATAAGTTGCTAGAGTTTCCTTCTCAGGCCCTGATACAGGTGATAACTATCCAGCTTCGAGAGCTGGTGGAATAATCTTGTCACCATTTTTCTTGAATATCTTCCACCACTCTAACTTACTTCTACAAAAATCCATAAATGATACCTGGCTCTGAAGAAAGGGGTCTCTATAACATCCATCACAAATAAAATTTAATGGTGGACACAATAACAGACACTGCTGAACAGACAGATTCCTCCCATCCTTTGATAGGTGAGCACAGCATGGCCAGGGTTGTGCCACATGTGGACATCCACCAGGTGAGCCTTGATAGCTATAAGTCAGCTGGTCACTGGAAACTTCCCTGTTCTGGAGTCTCATGGTAGTGTTTAAGTTCCTTCCAAGGACTATCTTCTGACTTAGGGCTTGATCCTCATAAAGACACACTTCCTGTACCACTTGTATATGTTAATTAAACAGAGTTCTTGTCCCTTTATGAAGACATCTAAAATCAAGCACCTTCCCAAACTGTATTGCTCGGCTGCAAGAAACCAATAGAAAGGCTGAAGAGTCCTCTCCCTCTTAGCTTTAAACATAGCCGCCAAATCAAGCAGCCTAGTCTCCTGCAAAAATAAAATGTCGGCTTCGATGTGGCCTAATTTTGCCATATTTGACAATGCTGGTGACATTAATGGAAGCTATGGTCAATGGAGTGGATATTGCATTCCTAGTCGACTGTGTTAGCCAACTTTCTTTTTTCAACTCCCCTTATCTTCTGTTTGAGAGGAAGAGCCTTTGCCATTTTTTTTAGGGTACTTTCAAACTAGCGTTTTGGATTCCGTTTGTAAGATCCGTTTCAGGGCTCTCACAAACGGTCCAAAACGGATCAGTTAAGCCCCAATGCATTCTGAATGAATAAGGATCCGTTCAGAATGCATCAGTTCGGCTCCTTTCCGCCTCTTTTCTGTTTTGGAGGCGGACACCAAAACGCAGCATGCAGCATTTTGGTGTCCGTCTGAAGAGGCGGAGCCTAACGGATCTGTTTTTTTTTACAATGTAAGTCAATGGGGACGGATCCGTTTTCAATGACACATTATGGTGCATTTGAAAACGGATCCGTTCCCCATTGACTTTCAATGTAATTCAAAACGGATCCGTTTTGGACTTTGTCATTTTTCTTTTAACTAATGCAAACAGATCCGCTCTGAACGGATACAAACGTTTGCATTATAGGTGCGGATCCGTCTGTGCAAATAAACAGACGGATCCGCACCAACGCAAGTGTGAAAGTACCCTTAGACACAAAGGTGTCCATACCAACCACTTTCTCATCCTCGTCTCCAGGCCACGCTCATCATCCGATGACTTTATGTTGTCAGAGGAAGAGGACCTGGGGCCCCCTGTAGGCCCTGCCACCATCTCTAGAACCTCTCTTCCGTTTCCTCTTCCAAAGAAGAGTAGGTGTTTGTTAGCAAGGCTTAGAACCAATTTAAAAGATCAGCTAGATGGGAGTCAGTTGTATCTTCCTTTGACACTTTGACAAGGGTGGGAGAAAAGCTGAAATTTTTTCCTATTAGTATCCTGCTTTTGCTTTTACTCTAACCACATCCTACCATTCTCACGCATACTTTTATAATGGGAGATGCAGCACTTTTCTTCCCTCTGGATCCTCCTAAATTTCCTATCAAACTTGTCATTCCTCAAAGCGTCAACAGCAAGGTTGGTCTCCAGGACAGGGACAGTGTCATCCCAGTTGCTTGAGACTTCATCATCTCCCTATCCTTTTGGCATTTATGTAAATGCCTCAGTTGAGCAGGCGTCTATTTCTTGTTATCTTCCTTTGCCCCTAAGTTGCTTCTCTGCTAGTGCCCTCCCTAGCAAAAGCAGCCTCACAGCTCTCTGAAGGAACAAGGGCTGTAGGTGTGACCTTAGTCACTACAAAGATGACACCTAATCTCCACAAAAGATGCAGTAACATGTCCTTCACCTGCACATATTACACTGCACGTTACAGTTTGCACTGTTGGGTTGCCACACGCAGGATATGATCCCTGCCAAGGAAAGCTGCAGAAGGGATATGGGTAGCTATATTACGCTTCAACTTTACCTTGGGTATTAAAGGGTTTCTGTCATCAAGTTTTGACATTATAAGCTGTCTGACATTAGCTATGTGCTAATGTCAGAGCAGCTTGATAATGTCTTTTTTATAAAAATCCGATGTATATTTAGGCTAAAAAACGTCTTTTTATAATATGTAAATTAGCCTCTAGGAGCAGGGGGGGCGTTGCTCTGCTCCTAGCGGCTCCGTGCGCCATCCTGCTGGCACGCCCCTTCTTTCTTTGATTGACAGTGCCGGGCAGCGATCCAGAAACAGCAGGCACCAGCGTCCTCAGCTCACCGCGCCTTTGCCGAATACAGAGCGGCGGCGCAGGATTTAGCAGGGAGACAGTGCCGGAGGCAGGAGAGGATCGCTGCCCGGCACTGTCAATCAAAGAAAGAAGGGGCGTGCCAGCAGGTTGCCGCACGGAGCCTCTAGGAGCAGGGCAACGCCCCCCCCTGCTCCTAGAGGCTAATTTACATATTATAAAAAGACGTTTTTTAGCCTAAATATACATCGGATTTTTATAAAAAAGACATTATCAAGCTGCTCTGACATTAGCACATAGCTAATGTCAGACAGCTTATAATGTGTAATCCTGGTGACAGAAACCCTTTAAGGCCCCTGACCAAATAACAAATTTGTCTCTTGTTTTAGGGTATCTCCACTATGTCATGATATTAGCCAACCAACCATGTCATTATATCCACATAAAAAAGTGACTCGTTACAAGTCAGAATGGTCACCTTCATGGCTTCATTTTGGCTAGACACCACTGTAAGGGAAAGTCTCGTTTCACCAACCAGGCTTGTTCTTTGCCAGCTCTAAATTTGACCAAAAGATCTAAAGCCCAGCTGGCTGAATGAAACTGACATCAAACTCAGATGTACCATAGGAATGTATTAATACATAGAAGTTAATTGCCTTAAAACCCATCTTCAGCGGGGGCTTAACCACCTTTGCCTTTGGCCTCCAGCGAAGATGTTCCTCATGGCACGACTGTCGGGTGGGGCCCCACTGCCCCCCATGCATCTGTGTCCAGAAGAATAGATCAACTTCTTGACCCTCTACAATCATTAAATTCCCCCCTTCTTAAGGGCCTCCAGGAAATGCAGTTGCAACACACTTTCCCTGGAGATCGCATACGAGGAGGATACCCTACTTTGCCCACTGGCAACACCAGCATACCTTCTAACTTGCGCTGGACTGGGGGCCCAACTAAACCAGCCCCTACCACTGACTCTACAGATTCCATGGTAACAGCTAAATCTTTACCACTGTCTACTTACATTACTTATATTGTATTGATTCTGAGTTACATACTGTATCATACTCTAGAGCTGCACTCACTATGCTGCTGGCGAGTCCCTGCGTATATACATTACTTATCCTGTACTGATCCTAAGTTACATCCTGTAATATACTCTAGAGGCTGCACTCACTATTTTGCTGGTGGAGTCACTGTGTACATACATTACTTATTCTGTACTGATCCTAAGTTACATCCTGTAATATACTCTAGAGGCTGTACTCACTATTTTGCTGGTGGAGTCACTGTGTACATACATTACTTATTCTGTACTGATCCTAAGTTACATCCTGTAATATACTCTAGAGGCTGTACTCACTATTTTGCTGGTGGAGTCACTGTGTACATACATTACTTATTCTGTACTGATCCTGACTTATACCCTGTATTACACTCTAGAGCTGCACTTACCATTCTCCTGGTGGAGTCACTGTCTACATACTTTATATTACTTATCCTTTACTGATCCTGAGTTACATCCTTTATTACACCCCAGAGCTGCACTCACTATTCTGCTAGTGGAGTCATTGTGTACATACATTACTTATCCTGGACTGATCCTGAGCCTAAATATTCCCTCCCACATTTCTTGTGCTCATTGGTGTGCTAAGGGAGGATGGCGGGGGGTTGGGTTCCCCAGATGCCCGCTCTCAGAGGGGTGCCAGAGCCCAGAATCAATGAGCGCTTCCATAAATACAGATGCAAGCTCTCATTGCTGGAGCGCCGTGAGCTGTTGTCCTGTCACTCAATGACTGCTCAGCTCCCCGCGCTCCGTCTCTCCGGCGCTAAATTGTGAAGCTGGAAGACTTCTCCCTGCTCCACTATTCAGCCTGCAGACACAGATCGCGCTGTCAACATGTGTGGGAGGAGCCTGGAGCCGGGAATCTGCCTAAGCTCCTCCCACACAGCTGCAGACCTATGTTTCTACAAGGGAGAGCTGGATGTGAGCTTCAGGGGGCACAGAGGGCTTTGCTATTGTGAAGGGGCACCATGAGGATTACTACTATAAAGGGAGTACAGAGGTCATTACTACTATTGAAGCGGCAGAATGGGCATTACTACTATGGAGGGGGCACAATGGGCATTACTACTGTGGAGGGGGAACCATGGTCATTATTACTATGAAGAGGGCACAATGGGCATTACTATTGTGATGGGGACACAATGGGCATTACTATTGTGGAGGGGGTACAATGAGCATTATTACTATAAAGGGGGCACAATTGGCATTACTAGTGTGATGGGGACACAATGGGCATTACTACTATGAAGGGGGCACAATGGGCATAACTACTGTGGAGGGGGTACAGTGGGCATTATTACTATGAAGGAGGCACAATGGGCATTACTAGTATGATGGGACACAATGGGTATTACTACTATGGAGGGGGCACAATGGGCATTACTACTGTGGAGGGGGTAGAATGGGCATTATTACTATGAAGGGGGCACAATGGGCATTACTACTATGGAGGGGGCACAAGGGGAATTACTACTATGGAGGGGCCACAATGGGCATTAGAGGGGTACAGTGGGCATTATTACTATGAAGGGGGCACAATGGGCATTACTACTATGCAGGGGACATAATGGGCATTATTACTATGAAGGGGGTCACAGTGGCCATTATTACTGTGAAGGGGCGCAATGGGCATTACTACTGTGAAGGGGGTACAGTGGGCAATGCGAAGGGGGCACAATGGACATTACTATTATGAAGGGGGCACAATGGGCATTATTACTGTGCAGGAGGCACAGTGGGCATTACTAGTGTGATGGGACACAATGGGCATTACTACTATGGAGGGGGCACAATGGGCATTACAACTGTGGAGGGGTACAATGGGCATTATTAGTATGAAGGGTGCACAATTGGCATTACTAATGTGATGGGGACACAATGTGCATTACTACTATGGAGGGGGCACAATGGGCATTGCTACTTTGGAGGGGGCACAATGGGCATTACTATTGTGGACAGGGCACAATGGGCATTACTACTATGGAGGGGGCACAATGGGCATAACTACTATGAATGGGAAACAATGGGCATTATTTCTATGCAAGGGGCACAATGGGCATTATTACTATGCAAGGGGCACAATGGGCATTATTACTATAAAGGGGGCACAGTGGCTATTATTACTGTGAAGGGGGCAAAATGGGCATTACTACTGTGAAGGGGGTATAATGGGCAATATTAATACAAAGGGGGCACAATGGACATTATTACTGTGCAGGGGGCACAGTGGGCATTACTACTATGGAGAGGCACAATGGGCATTACAACTGTGGAGGGGCACACTGGGCATTAGTACTATGAAGGGTGCACAATGGGCATTACTAATGTGATGGGGACACAATGGGCATTACTACTATGGAGGGGGCACAATGGGCATTACTACTGTGACGGGAGTACAATGGGCATTATTACTATGAAGAGGGCACAATGGGCATTACTAGTGTGAGGGGTACACAATGGGCATTACTAGTGTGATGGGGACACAATGGGCATTACTACTATGGAGGGGGCACAATGGGCATTATTACTATGAAGAGAGCACAATGGGCATTACTACTGTGGAGGTGGTACAATGGGCATTACTACTGTAGAGGGAGAACAATGGGCATTATTACTATGAAGGGGGCACAATGGGCATTACTAGTGTGATGGGGACACAATGGGCATTACTACTATGGAAGGGGCACAATGGGCATTACTACTGTGGAGAGGGCACAGTGGGCAATATTACTATGAAGGGGGCACAATGGGCATTACTAGTGTGATGGGGACACAATGGGCATTACTACTATGGAGGGGGCACAATGGGCATTATGATTATGAAGGGGGCACAATGGGCATTACTACTATGGAGGGGTACAATGGGCAGTATTACTATGAAGGGGGCACAATGGGCATTACTACTATGCAAGGGTCATAATGGGCATTACTACTGTGGGGGTATAATGGGCATTATTACTATGAAGGGTGCACAGTGGGCATTACTACTATGAGGGGGGCACAATGGGCATTACTACTGTGGAGGGAGTACAATGGGCATTATTACAATGAAGGGGGCAGAATGAGCATTTTTACTATGGAGGAGGCACAATGGGCATTACTACTGTGGAGGGGGTACAATGGTCATTATTACTATGAAAGGGGCACAATGGGCATTACTACTGTGAAGGAGGCACAGGGGGCATTACTATTATGAAGGGGACACAATGGTTATTACTGCTATGAAGGGGGCACAGAGGGCTTTAATATTGTGAAGGGGGCACAATGGCCATTTCTACTATGGAGGGGGCACAGAGGGCATTACTACTATTAAGGGAGAACAAAGGGCATAACTACTATGGAGGGGGTACAAAGGGCATTACTACTTTTAAGGGGGCACAATGGGCATTACTACTATGAATGGGACACAATGGGCATTATTACTATGCAAGGAGCACAGTGGCCATTATTACTGTGAAGGAGGCGCAATGGGCATTACTAAGGGGGTACAATGGGCAATACTAATATGAAGGGGGCACACTTGGCATTATTACTATGATGCGGGCACAGAGGGCATTACTCCTATAAAGGGGGCACAATGGGCATTACTACTATGAAGGGGTCACAGGGGACGTTACTACTGTGAAGGGGGCTCAGAGGGCGATACTCCTGTGAAGGGGTTGGGCATAACTGTTAAGGAGGGCAGTATTATTGTCAAGGGGGCACAATGGGAATTACTACTGTGAAGGGGGCACAGATAGGGCAATACTACTTTGAAAGGGGCACAGAGGGCATAACTACTGTGACGGGGGCACAATGAAGGGATAAGTACTTTATGGGGGCACAATGTGGGCATACCTACTGTGGAAGTTGTACATTAAGGACAAATACTGTGAGGGGGCACAAAATTGGCATAACTACCGTCAGGGGGCACTTATCTTGACAAAACTACTGTGAAGGCTGTGCAATGAGGGCAATACTACTGTGAGTGTGTACAATTTTTTTTAAGTATTGGGGGGTGCCAAAGAAAGGACCTGCCCCGGGTGCTAAACACCCTAGGCACGCCACTGCTTGTGATGGGACAGAGTTAGTTCTATCTGTTTTCACCTTCCTTCCCCTACTCTTTTAGTCATCTCCTACACAATACCTTACTCTGCAATGAGATCTGAAGAAAGCTCCTCCCACCCCTGGGTGCATATGGAAAATTTGCTCCACGGAGGGAATTTTTGAGAGGAAAAAATAGCAATTAAGTAACAGTCCTTTACCATGTTGCTTATACAGGCTATGACAACACCATTGATGTTAGTGCCCTTCAAGACTAGAATTGCCCTTTAATTTTTTTCCCCAGCGTCATGAAGAGAGTCAGCGTTCCGGCCCTTGTGTCTCTCTGGGTGCTGTACGGCTGCTGGAGGGTGTGTTTTGGACTGGGAGACAGAATATTCCGTCATGTTTACAATGTCTGACTCCTACACCTAAACTCGTGTGCTGTATCCATGGAAACCATGTGTCCTACATGCTGAACGCAGTTGAGTCAACCCACACAGGTCAGGCGAGACGCACGCCCTGCAACTGATTTCATTTATTATGCTTTAAAGGCCAGACCTTGGGAAGAGACAGACAAATCTGAGCCGTTTTCCAGTCTCCGCACTCGGCTTCTTTGTAAAGGATGTCTTGTCGCTACAATACAGCACAAAGCAGAGTCAGATATTCCGAGTGCGCTCCGAAGCAATATTTCATCATTAATCGTCTGGGATTGTGTCGCTGTCGTGATCCATCTCTAAATAAAACACTGGAAACTTTACATATTTCTATTCTGCACTTTCCATTCTCACAAGGGCATAGGAAATTAAAGCGCCGGTAACCCCAAATAACGTGTCTGAGTACTATAGATTACAATAAACTGCACAGTCTATGGAGGGAGGGGAGATGGGTTGTGGAGTGTCCCTTCAAAATGTTAATACAGTCAGAGCATTTACAGGGGTTGTCTAGGATTAGAAAAAACATGGCTGCCTTCTTCTAAAAACAGCACCAAGAATGGAGCCCAGCTGTAATACCACACACAACCTGTGGACTGGAGTGGTGCTGTGTTCGGAATAAAGCAGCCATATTTTTCTGAACCTGTCCAAAACCTTAATAATTGTAATACCTATTGCATAAAAATTCCTTATTTACAACAAAAATGGGACATGGCACGTGCCCTGTTATCAAATAATCTGAGATATCGGACAATTTTATTAAAGTGTCATCAGCTGGCTTGTCACCAAAGGGCAGTGCTTGGTGGAAAACAGGTTGCTGAGGACCATATCATTGTGTTTTTTGGTACTGTTTTAGTAAATTACTCCTAATGCGTTAACTTATATGTATTTTTAAATCTTGTACAGGGGATGACATTGCGGAAAATTCTCCTAAATCGCTACTTCAAGGGGGAGCCTGCATCCTCCATGAATGGACCTGTAGGGTACAGTAAATCTTGCCCTTCTGGAGGTACAGTCTTCTGTTCTTCAGTTATTACTGTCATTGGCATCATGACATTTTGCTCTGAATGATTTCTCTCGACATATTTTTAGTGATCAGAGCTTCAGTTTTATGATACAGAGCTACACAAGCCCTGAACTATCCTAGAGTCACGTGATAATATTATGGATGCCTGCAGCCACCACTAGAGGGAGCCTACTGCATAAGCTCCCTCTAATGATGGCTGCAGGTACTCAGAAGGTTATAATTAACTGACATGTCCAATTTCCATGATTTCCTTTGGGAGAGCATCTTTCCACATACAAATTATTGCAGAAATAAAACTGAAAAACAATGAAGGACAGGAGACTTTAGTTGACTATATTGCCAACACATTGCAAATTTTTCCCCCAAAATCAATGTTGTGCCTTATTTGACAGGGTGCCCCACCTTTAAAGGGGTTGTCTAAGTTATATTTAGGTCATCAATATCACATCGGCAGGGGTCTGACAGCCGGCACCCCCGCCGATCAGCTGTTTGAAGAGAAGGCGGGCTCCGTGCCAGCGCTGCCTCCTCTACATTGTTTACCTGCAGCGGTGAGCAGGTGTAATTACAACCAAGCCGTCCCATTCATTTCAATGGGACGCATCGCTTCTATACAATTGTATAGGAACGAGCGTCCCATTGAAATGAAAATGAAATAAATATAACTTGGACAACCCCTTGGATATTGTTTTTTTTTTTCATTTAAGGTTCTATTGACCTAATTTTGACTCTTCCAAAGACCAGATTTTTAAAAATGTTCAAAGTGGGTTTACTTTGTTGTTCTTATGATTGTACATAGACCGTATAGGATATTTATCAAGAAGTCACAAAGTTTAGCACACGCCATGCTTGTACAAAAGTTTTTGGGGTTTACAACTGCGCTTACCACTTATCCAAAAAGTGGTCGGAGACTGGGCAATGTGAGGGCCAGCCCAGAAAATGAATTCTAATCTATGCCAGTCTTAATAAATGCCCTATATCCTTATTAGATAGATGCTCTTTTATATTTTTACTGTGTGATGTGTAGGGCCAAATAAAATAAAATTACATAAAACCATCAACAAGCTGCTGTTGGCTGATGTTGTCCTTTTTCCTTTATTACTTTGAGTACTGTATTTTCTGGCGTATAAGACTACTTTTTAACACATAAAAATCTTCTCAAAAGTCGGGGGTCGTCTTATACGCCGGGTGTTGTCTTATAAGCCGGTATACGGCGTGCTGAAAGGGTACATTTAGATATGTATCTGTCAATCTTTGTCAAATATTCATGTATGTATTAGCTGAGCTGGCCTTGGTCTTCATACAAGTCATAGTCAGGAATGACCAGTTGCTAGCCTGCCTGTTGACAGTTTCCAGGTAACAAAAATATTTTAGAAACTGCAAAGCCGATAAATTGTGTCGAAATCATATGTGAAATTTGATGAAGTTCATAAGACCTCCTTGCCTCTTCACTATGACTCTGCAGGTTACTCCACCCAGGAGAATGACCGCAAGACCAGTGCATCCATGACTGATATCCAGTGTCTTCTTGATAAAGAAGGAGCCTCGGAATTGGTCATTGACGTCATTGTTAGCACCAAACACGACCGGATATTTTCTGAAGGCATACTATTAGGAATCGCATTACTGGAAGGGGGGAACACACAGATCCAGGTATGGGAGCAGAGAGTATGCGGTGTTGGCAGCACTGTTGTATTGGATACATTGAATTTGATCATCTCTGGACCTTTCCTGCAGAGCTCATTCTACCATCAACTCAATGAACAGAAAAAATCGGAGAAGTTTTTCAAGGTTCTTTATGACAGGATGAAAGCGGCACAGCTGGAAATCCGTGCCACTGTCACAGTAAATACCATCGACTTGGGCACCAAGAAGAAGGATGATGACTATGATTCAATGTCATTACCAAAGCGCAGAGGTAACTGGTGTGATCATCTGGGGTACCTTGGGCACCACTGACCTCTGTGGGCTATGATATTATGGCACATATATTTGCATTGGGTCACTTAGTCTTTTAGATTGAACATATTTCCTTTAAATCAATTTCCTGGTGTAGACATAGCCTTTTAATTAACCTAGTCTCTGGTGAAGGGGAATATTACACATCAGCAGTGGTATCACCGCATGGAGGACAATGGGTGACAGTGCGTAATGCCTGGATGACGGTGTGTATAAAGTGGATATCCTGGGTAATTCCTGCATATAGGACCTCATGCACACGACCATATCCATTTTGCAATCCTCAAACCGTGGATCCCAGCCATGTGCGTGTCCCCATTTTCTTTCTCCCTTCTATAGCAATGTCCTATCCTTCTCCACAAAATCGACAAGAATAGGACATATAGGGCATGTTCTTTTTTTTTGTCCTGGACCGCAACTCAGATTTATGGATTCGGGCGGCACATGTTGGGCTGTCTGCATTTTTTTCGACCTCTTTGCGGATCGGATGCAGACCAAAAATACGGTTATGTACAAGAGGCCTGAATCAATGGGCACCTACCATCAGTCAGAACTCCTTATATATAAGATACCCTAACAGGTACAGGCCTGAGGGTGCCCCTGTAGTCTCTAAAAGCCCAAAGATCCTCCAGTTGATGTATTGAATGGGTTGGGGGCAGGGCAATTATTGCAGAAGGCCATTAGTTAGTATTATAGCTGCCAATAGTCCCAAATTTGCAGGGACCATCCTTAATTTTCAGAGACAGTCCCTGCAAATTTGGACTGTCCCAGGTTAAAAATGCTCAGGCTTATGTAAGCCATGCCTAAAAATGGGGGGTCCCTTGTGACTTGAGGGGGTGATCCCAGGATGGGGTCCCTAATTTACCAACTGCAGTGTTGATAAGTAGGTCAGAATCATTAATATGTGACATCTACAATTGACTTTGCTTTACTTATTGTGCACTGGATTTATATTACACTGTGCCTTCTACTTCAGTTACCTCCAGAGCAGCATTCAAAGTTCTGCTGGTCCCCATTTGAAACAAACAGAGGTTTATTTACACCTCGTTGTCAGACATTTGTTAATGATCCTTAATGATTGTTAATGAATCCTACATTTTTGTTACCAGTATGATCAGGTTGGACCCACTGGGATTTGTTGCATTCACAACAATATTGCCAATGATGGAGCATTTGTCCAAATATATTTTTCGCTTATTTCTCTCATTCTCCATTATCCTTTTATATTCATTTTCCCATTATCCCAGGAATGTTTTTTATTTATTTTTTTCAGCACGGGATTCTCAGTTGCATCTTAAAGAAGGGATGAAAGGACAGTTAGCTGAAGCGTCCACAGCCACATCCAAAGCGTATTGTGTCTATAGGAAGGAAATAGACCCAGACCTGGATCTTATAGGTCCTGGAGGGGACAATGGAGGAGGAGATGAGAAGACAGTGGAAGAAGCCGTGATAGTCAGTCCTGTCATAGCCATCATGCAGCCGATCCTCAGGTTCCTCCAGCTCCTGTGTGAGAACCATAACCTTGGATTACAGGTTAAGTTTCAACCTTCTCTGTTGTCTTTGGCTTCCAAAGGAAATAGGAATAGCTGAGCTATCTCGGAATTACCCCTTTAAGGGGACTCACAGTTCAGGTTCACTGTAAGAAATACTTTTCATAAATATCATAAATAGCTTTTAAACCTAAAATAATCAAAATTGAGTTGAGTTAATACAAAATATTGTTTGGTTCCTTCTAGAGATGAGCAAAAAGATGCTACAGAATCGATCTGTCCAATTAGCAGTGCTGTTAGAATTGATTTGTCCAATCAGCAGGGCCTATGCAAATGAAGAAGCCCTGCTGATTGGCCAAATCAATTCTAACAGCCCTGCTGATTGGACAGATGGATTCTGTAGCATCTTTTCGCTCATCTCTAGTTCCTTCACCATAGTCTGGCTTTGTAGTCAGGACTCGCCCTCCATGATCATGCTGGAGGCAGGATCACACCATTGGCAAGAGGTGTTAGGGACAGCTCACATCCTTCTCCCTGCACAGTGACCTCTGCGTGTGACACAGAGCATGCTCGCTACAGTCTCTCATAAAAGTCAATACATCATCTTACAGGTGCTTGCTGTGAAGGCGTGATGGCTGCTCCCATGATCATATAGTGGAGCAGATAACACAGGATCTCACTGTTTACGATAGATGATAGGAACAGCAATCTCTTCCTCCCTGCACAGTTACCTCTGCACATGACACAGAGCATGCTCGCTACAGTCTCCCATAGAAGTCAATAGATCATCTTCCAGGTGCTTGCTGTGAAGGCGTGATGGCTGCTCCCATGATCTTATAGTGGAGCAGATAACACAGGATCTCACTGTTCACGATAGATGATAGGAACAGCAATCTCTTCCTTCCTGCACAGTTACCTCTGCACATGACACAGAGCATGCTCGCTACAGTCTCCCATAGAAGTCAACAGATCATTTTCCAGGTGCTTGCTGTGAAGGCGTGATGGCTGCTCCCATGATCATAAAGTGGAGCAGATAACACAGGATCTCACTGTTCACGATAGATGATAGGAACAGCAATCGTCTCCTCCCTGCAGAGTTACCTCTGCACTTTACACAGAGCATGCTCGCTACAGTCTCCCATAGAAGTCAATAGATCATTTTCCAGGTGCTTGCTGTGAAGAAATACTGGCTTGTCCCATGGTCATATACTGGAGCAGATAACACAGGATCTCACTGTTTACAAGATACCTCTGCATGTAACACAGAGCACGCTCACTATACTTTCCACATAACTCAATAGTTTTTTTTTTTTTTTCCAAGTTCCTGATGAATGATCTAGGCCAGTGATACAGAGCATGCTCACTACACCCCCATAATCATATTTCATGCCCCCATTATCATATTCTGAGGCAGATGATATAGGATCTCAGCGTTGGCAATAAGTAATGGGAGCAGCTCCTTCTGCCTCCTCCCTCAACAATGTCCTGTGCACATGGACCTCATAGAGTTCATGGTTGTTTCTTTATTTTCATACACCTGGTATAAAGCCATGGTCATAAATAAAGAGAATGGTGAGAAGCTTATGAGTCATTTTAATGTCTTCTGCCTGATCCATTTAACACTATACACATTTATATTCTAGAACTTTTTGAGGAACCAGAACAACAAAACCAACTATAACTTGGTGTGCGAGACCCTGCAGTTCTTGGACTGTATTTGCGGGAGCACAACGGGTGGCCTGGGTCTCCTAGGACTCTATATTAATGAGAGAAACGTGGCTTTGGTGAATCAGACCCTGGAGAGCTTGACCGAATATTGCCAGGGTCCCTGCCATGAGAATCAGGTAATATGAAGGGGAAATTCAGTGTCTTTCCTACCAGGGCTTTCTGAGTCATTAGAGGGTAGTCCTCAGGTCATATGGAACCCCTTTGACTCCATATTGCCACCATGGAGTACAGTAGATACCTGTAGCACAGAGGACCCTGCATGTCTTTTGATTTCATGGTGATGCCTAAAGTGAATATTTCATCAGATTACACAATACAAACTGAATACATTACTATAAGGGTTGTCCTAAGACAGTGATGGCTAACCTCGGCACTCCAGCTGTGGTGAAACTACGACTCCCAGCATGCTCCATTTATTTCTATAGAGCTCTGAGAGCAGCCAAGCAAGGGGGGCATTTTGGGAGTTGTAGTTTTACCACAGCTGGAGTGCCAAGGTTAGCCATCACTGTCCTAAGATATAAAGAAATTCTCTATCTACAGGAAAGGGTATAAGTATCTGATTTGTTTGTGGGGGGGTTGACTTCCTGAGTGCCTTGGTTGAATGAATCGGCAATTGAGTATGCGAGCTGCTGCCCCATTCATTCTCCATGAGACTGCTGCAGATAAATGAGAAAGTCAGAGCTGATCTGTTGAGTCTGGTGTATTCCCGGGCTACTCGATTTCCGCATACTTAGCAGAACTGCTGTTGAAATCTCTTACTGCTCGGTACAAGCTGTAGTCTCCCTGGTTCTGCAGGGAATGAAAGCAGAAGGTGGAGTTAGAAGCCTTAATTCCATACTGAAAGTACTGCTGGAAAATGGGCTCTCTCTCACTGCAGAACCAGGGAGATTGCAGCTTGCTTCCTGATGATTAGGCATGCTGTTGTTATGTAAACCACTAGAGGCACTGTTACTACATAACTACTAGGGACACTGTTACTTCATATCAACTAGGGACAATTACTTCATAACTACCAGGGACACTGTTACTTCATAACTACCAGGGACACTGTTACTTCATACCTACTAGGGACACTGTTACTTCATAACTACTAGAGGCACTGTTACCTCATAACTACTAGAGGCACTGTTACTTCATAACTAGTAGAGGCACTGTTACTTCATAACTACTAGAGGCACTGTTACTTCATAACTACTAGAGACACTGTTACTTCATAACTACTAGAGGCACTGTTACTTAATAACTACTAGAGACACTGTTACTTCATAACTACTGGGGACACTTACTTCATAACTACTAGGGACACTTTTACTTCACAACTACTAGGGACACTGTTACGTCATAACTACTAGAGGCACTGTTACTTCATAACTACTAGAGGCACTGTTACTTCATAACTACTAGAGGCACTGTTACTTCATAACTACTAGGGACACTGTTACTTCATAAATACTAGGGGCACTGTTATCTCATAACTACTAGGAGAATTGTTACCTCATAACTACTAGAGGCACTGTTACTTCATAACTACTAGAGGCACTGTTACTTCATAACTACTAGGGACACTGTTACGTCATAAATACTAGGGGCACTGTTATCTCATAACTACTAGGAGCACTGTTACCTCATAACTACTAGAGGCACTGTTACTTCATAACTACTAGGGACACTGTTACTTCATAACTACTAGAGGCACTGTTATTTCATAAATACTAGAGACACTGTTACTTCATAACTACTAGGGGGTCTGTTACTTCATATCAACTAGGGACACTCACTTCATAACTACTAGAGGCACTGTTACTTCATAACTACTAGGGACACTGTTACTTCATAAATACTAGGGACACTCACTTCATAACTACTAGAGGCACTGTTACTTCATAACTACTAGGGACACTGTTACTTCATAAATACTAGGGGCACTGTTACTTCCTAACTACTAGGGACACTGTTACTTCATAAATACTAGGGGCACTGTTACTTCATAACTACTAGGGACACTGTTACTTCATAACTACTAGAGGCACTGTTACTTCATAACTACTAGGGACACTGTTACTTCATAAATACTAGGGGCACTGTTATCTCATAACTACTAGGAGCACTGTTACCTCATAACTACTAGAGGCACTGTTACTTCATAACTACTAGGGACACTGTTACTTCATAACTACTAGGGACACTGTTACTTCATAACTACTAGAGACACTGTTACTTCATAACTACTAGAGGCACTGTTACTACATAACTACTAGGGGGTCTGTTACTTCATATCAACTAGGGACACTCACTTCATAACTACTAGAGGCACTGTTACTTCATGACTACTAGTGGGACTGTTACTTCATAACTACCAGGGACACTGTTACGTCATAACTACTAGAGGCACTGTTACTTCATAACTACTAGGGACACTGTTACTTCATAACTACTAGGGACACTGTTACGTATAACTACTAGAGGCACTGTTACTTCATAACTACTAGGGACACTGTTACTTCATAACTACTAGGGACACTGTTACGTCATAACTACTAGAGGCACTGTTACTACATAACTACTAGGGGGACTGTTACTTCATATCAACTAGGGACACTTACTTCATAACTACTAGAGGCACTGTTACTTCATAACTACTGGGGACACTTACTTCATAACTACTAGGGACACTGTTACTTTATAACTACTAGAGGCACTGTTACTTCATAACTACTAGGGACACTGTTACTTCATAACTACTAGAGGCACTGTTACTTCATAACTACTAGAGGCACTGTTACTTCATAACTACTAGAGACACTGTAACTTCATAACTACTGGGGACACTTACTTCATAACTACTAGGAGCACTGTTACTTCATAACTACTAGGGGCACTGTTACTTCATAACTACTAGGGACACTGTTACTTCATAACTACTAGGAACACTGTTACTTCATAACTACTAGGGACACTGTTACTTTATAACTACTAGGGACACTGTTAAGTCATAACTACTAGAGGCACTGTTACTTCATAACTACTAGGGACACTGTTACTTCATAACTACTAGGAGCACTGTTACCTCATAACTACTAGGAGAACTGTTACTTCATAACTACTAGAGGCAGTGTTACTTCATAACTACTAGAGACACTGTTACTTTATAACTACTAGAGACATTGTTACTTCATAACTACTAGAGGCACTGTTACTTCATAACTACTAGAGACACTGTTACTTTATAAATACTAGGGGCACTGTTACCTCATAACTACTAGAAGCACTGTTATTTCATAACTGCTATAAGCACTGTTACTTCATGTCAACTAGGGACACTTACTTCATAACTACTAGAGGCACTGTTACTTTATAACTACTAGAGGCACTGTTACTTTATAATTACTAGGGGCACTGTTACTTCATATCAACTAGGGACACTTGCTTCATAACTACTGGAGGCACTGTTACTTCATAATTACTAGGGAAACTGTTACTTCATAACTACTAGGGACACTGTTACTTCATAACTGCTAGAGGCACTGTTACTTCATAACTACTAGGCACACTGTTACTTCATAACTACTATGGGCACTGTTACTTCATAACCACTAAAGGCACTGTTACTTCATAATTATTAGGGACACTGTTACTTCATAACTACCAGGGACACTGTTACTTCATAACTACCAGGGACACTTTTACCCAATAACCACCATTAACACTGTTGCTTCTTAAATACTAGAGGCACTGTTACCTCAGAACTACTAGGAGTACTGTTATTTCATAACTACTAGAAGCACTGTTACTTCACGACCATTATGGGCAATGTTACTTCAAAAACACTAGGGGCACTGTTACTTCATAACTATCAGGGGCACTATTACTTCATAACTACCAGGGGCACTGTTACTTCACAACAATTATGGGCAATGTTACTTTTTTAACACTAGGGATGCTTCCAGTTCATAACTACTAGAGGCACTGTTACTTCATAACTACTAGGTATATTGTTACTTCACAAATATTATGGGCAATGATACTTCAATAACACTAGGGATACTGTTACTTCATAGCTGCTAGGGACACTGTTACTTCATAACTACTAGGGACACTGTTACTTTATAACTATTCATAGGGGGACTGTTACTTCATAAATACTTGGAGCATTGTTGCTTCATGATCATTATGGGCAGTGTTACATAATTAACATTAGGGATGCTGTTAGTTCATAGCTACTAGGGGCACTGTTACTTTGTAACTACTAGAGGTAATGTTACTTCCTGTCAAACTGAAAATGGTCATTTGTTGTCTTTGGAGCATTAAGAGGTCACATTTACTGTAATCAAAAGATATTTCAATCAAAAACATCTTAACAGGCCAAGTTACATGTTAACATAGGACCCCTTCTTTGATATCACCTTCACAATCCTTGTATTCATTGAACATGTGAGTTTTTGGAGAGTTTCTACTTGAATTTCATTGCAGGATGTCAGAATACCCTCCCATAGGTTTGAGGTCAGGGGAGGATGGTGGCCACACCATGAGTTTCTTTACTTTTATCCACATAGCAGCCAGTGACTCAAATGTAATTTTTGCAGCATGAGATGGTGCATTGTCATGCATGAAGATTAATTTGCTGTGGAAGGCATGGCTCTTCATTTGTACCATGGAAGAAAGTGGTCATTCAGAAACTCTGTATACTTTGCCGAGATAATTTTCAGACACTCAGGGACCATCAGCTCTCTCCTCATGATTCTGGCCCAAAACATGACTCCACCACCTCCTTGCTGATGTTGCAGCCTTGTTGGGATATGGTGGCCATTCACCAACGATCCACTTCTCCATCCATCTGGACCATCCAGGGTTGCATGGAACTCATCAGTAAACAAGACTGTTTGAACATTAGCCTGGGCCTACTGCAACCGTTTCTGCTTGTGAGTAGAGATGAGCGAATCGACACATCTGAAGTTGATTCGCATAAAACTTCGTTAGAACACTGTACGGAGCGAGCACTCCGTACAGTATTAGAATGTATTGGCTACGATGAGTCGAAGTTAGACTTTGGGTAATAACCTCAGAAATTAATTTCTACTGTTAAAAACCTTTTACCAAACTTGGTACCACTTGGAACCAAAACAGAGTTCGGTAAAAGGTTTTTAACAGTAGAAATTCATTTCTGAAATTATCACCCGAAGTCTCGCAAGACTTCGCGAAGTAATAACTTTGACTCATCAGAGCCAATACATTCTAATACAGTACGGAGTGCTCGCTCCGTACAGTATTCTAACAAAGTATTATGCGAATCGACTTCGGATGTTTCATCCGAAGTCGATTTGCTCATCCCTACTTGTGAGCACTGGTTAGGGGTGGCCGAATAGTAGGTTTATACACAACTGCAAGCATCTAGAGCAGGGGTGCACAACCTTTTTTGGTCTGAGGGCCGCATTGTCACATCACTCTGTTTCAAGGGGCCGCAAATAAAAAACACGTTGATTTGTGCTCGTTTGCATCAGCCTATTACACAAGCAAATGCAAAGTGATTGGGGAGGAATGATCACTACCACATTCATTCTGCCTTCATTTAGTTATATTGATTATTGGTGGCCCATCCCTGATTACACAGTGAGATGTGCTAATCATATGCAAATCAGCCAAAAAACAAACGATTCCTTGTTTATCGACTGATCAGCGGCACGATTATACCGGCCAGATATAAGACATGAGCACTGCTATGAACACTTTTTCCCAGTAATTGTCCCGAATATCATTCTGCAGCATGGCCTCTGAAACCAAAGAGTTATACTTACCTGCTCCCCACCTCTGTGGTCCTCTGCACTGCCCCCATCTTCCGGGCCCCGCGCTGTTTACACCTGGCAGTGCATGTGCAATGACTGGCTTCAGTGGTGATGTGGCCACAAGCAGGTTTATTATTTTTTTAATATATTTTTGCCACATAATATATCCCCCAAGAGGTAATAAAAAGTCTGTTCGGGGACAATGAACACTATTATTTGCACTTTTCCTTTTTATTTTTTTATTTTATTTTCATTTTATTTATTTTTATTTTTTAAATTCCTTTTATTTTATTTGTATTTTATTTTTTTAGAGCTTTCTATTTTTTAAAATATATATATTTTTTCCCCAAATGGCCATAAAAAGACCGTGAACACTTTTATTTTGCACTTTTTCCTTTTTTTATGGTATTTTTTTTATAATATTCTATTTTTTGGCCACATATTTTATTTCTTCTTTTCTTTTATTTGTATTTTACTTTTTATTTAGTTTTCAAATTTTTCTTTTTAGAATTTCTAAACTTATTTTTTTATATATTTTTTCCATCTAATTTGTCCCCAAGAGGCCACTGAAAGACCTTTGGGAGACAATGAGAGGCTTTTTTTTTTGTCCTATTTCCATTGTAACTGGGGCATTCAAAGGAGCCCCAGTTACAGGGAGACTAGCCTCCTGTGGGGTGGTTTATAGACGGTAGAGCTGATCAGGGTTTCCTGACCCTGCAGCTCTGCACTCCTCTGGCCCAAGGTGCTCATCGCTCCGCTCATCTGTCTGACAAGGCAGAAGCTGCAAAAGAGCTTCTGCCTTCTCCGCTGCTCTCTCACTATGTCTTCCAGCGGGGGGAGCGAGGGGGGGGAGGGGCGACTTGCTCCTGCTCTCGCTCTCCTGCTACAGTGCAAGAGCAGGAGCTGTCTGTCTTTTTCATCATTGTGCGGTGCTGGCGGCAGAAACATAGCTGATCACACAATCAGCTGTGCTTCTGCCCAGGAAGACGGGGCCGCAAAACTTGGTTCTGGGGGCTGCATGCGGCCCGCGGGCCGCAGGTTGTGCACCTCTGGTCTAGAGCATCCTACACCTTGAGGTTCACGGGACCCCAGAGGCAACAACAGTTTCAAAATTGTGTTTGCTGCTTTGTAATGGCATTTTAGCAGTTGCTCTCTTAATCTGATGAATTTATCTGGCAGAAACCTTCCTCATTATGCCTTTATCTGCACAAACCCGTCTGTGCTTTGAATCAGCCACAAATCTCTTCACAGAACTATGATCACGCTAAAGTTTTTATGAACTATCTAATGTTTTCATACCTTGTCCAAGGCATGGCAGTATTTGATGCAGCAGAGATCCTTTTTCTTTCCCATATTCCTTGAAACCTGTGGCCTGCTTAGTAATGTGGAACATCCTTCTTAAGTAGTTTACCTTTCACTGGGCTGACCTGGCAAATTAATTATCACAGGTGTTTGAGATTGATTTCAGTGATCCAAAGAGTCCTGAGACACAATACCATCCATAAGTTTCATTGAAAAACAAAAAATTACATCTTTATGACATCTACTTTGCATAATAATTTGGAACATAGTGTCAATTCATAACTAGTGTTGAGCGAACTTGTATTTTAAGTTCGGCGTCCAAAGTTCGGGTTGGGGTTATCGAAGCATCCCGTTATGGATTCCGCTACCACGGACCATAACGGCATTTGGAATCCATAAGGGGATGCTTCAATGAACCCGAACCTTGGACAACCCTAAGGACCTGGGGTGACGTCACCGTCATGTGATCAGTGCAGGGGGCGTGGCTCAGCACTGGATTGGATAAGAGGTGATCTAGTGCTGAGCCACGCTCCCTGCACTGATCACATGACGGTGACGTCACCCCAGGTCCTTAGTGCTGTCCAAGGTTCGGGTTCATTGAACAATCCCCTTATGGATTCCAAATGCCGTTATGGTCCATGGTAGCGGAATCCATAATGGGATGCTTTGATAACCCCAACCCCAACTTTGGACGCCGAACTTAAAATACAAGTTCGCTCAACTGTATTCATAACTACTAGGGACACTATGACCACTAGGGATGGTCATATCATGTAATTTAACACTGTCACTATATATGTAAAACACAAAGGTTGAGCCTTTCTTTTGTTTTGCAGACATGCATTGCAACGCATGAGTCCAATGGAATCGACATAATCATCGCCTTAATTCTGAATGACATCAATCCGCTTGGCAAATACCGCATGGACCTGGTGCTTCAGTTAAAGGTGCTGCTCACAGTATGCTACATATAGTTAAATTGCCATGTAAAACATGTAGCACAGTGCATGAAGTAATCATGGTTAGACTGGATGACAACCCCAAAAATATCTCCATAGACTTTTGACACTCAGCTTCTGCATTAGAATCAAGCACTTCCTATCTGCTGATATTTCTTAGGCTGAACATGCCCTAGATTCCAGATTAGTTAAGGATTCACTGCAGACATGTAATTATATTCCCTCTATTCCAGAACAACGCCTCTAAACTGCTCCTAGCCATCATGGAAAGTCGTCATGATAGTGAAAACGCAGAGAGGATCCTGTACAACATGAGACCTGGAGAACTGGTAATGAACGTCATCAATGTACCCGTGACTACACAGACCTGTAGTTCCCTCCCACTGACTGCTATAATCTAATTCTATTCCCAGGTGGATGTAATAAAGGCAGCCTATAACCAGGGCCTTGAGAGCGAATATGATGAACATGGGCAGGATGATCAGGTGTCCCCAAGAGCCGTGGGTCATAACATTTACATCCTGGCCCACCAGGTAGGACTGATGTGCACATGTACTGCCTACAACAGGCATCAGCAACCTTTGGCACTCCAGCTAATGTGAAACTACTACTCCCAGCATGTTTCAGAACAGCTGGAGTGCTAAAGGTTGCAGTTCCCTGGCCTAAAAGTTATTCACTCATGTCTAAGGATAAAGTTATAGAAATGTGTGAGCACAGTGTGGGGTCATTGGGATATATGAGAACATAACATTGGTGCTGGCCCTTAAAGAGCTTTTGATTAACTTTCTGGTAAAATGTCCATTATGCCATAATAATACTGTAAAATATATAATATAATGTATATTGTCATATACTTTATTAAGGCATTTTGTATTTTTTTTAGACTTTACCCCCCTTCCCAAAGCGCACCTTTCCCTGTGCACTTAAAATCCATTGATAAACTGTATAGCCTGCATTCCGTACACTGCTAAGAAGTCAGCGGTGTACAGAAAAGTGGATTTAAAGCGCACAGGAAAAGGTTCGCTTTAGGGGTGGTAAAGTCTATTAAAAATACCTTAATAAAGTATGTTACAAAAAGTATTATTATGGCATTAGGAACATTTTAACAAAAAGTTAGTCAAAAGTTAAGTTACTCTTTAAGGTGAGACCCACATCTCAGTGTAAAGTCTAGGAGCATTGATCTTTATGGCCACAAGTACCAATGTTTTTTAATGACCAGTACGGTTTTCCATGGACACCAGGTGCTCTATATCTTCATTGCCACGAGGGGCACTGTTTCTTCATGACCACTAGGGGTGCTGTTACTTCATGACCACTAGGGTCTCTGTTCTTTAATGACCACTTAGGACAATGTTGCTTCATAACCACTAAGGGTTACTTCATGGCCACCAGACGGTTTTAGCAAGGATGTCACCCAGCATGTCCTACCAAGACCCACACCAGCACCGCATGCCCAACACGCCTTATATCTCATGTGACCACCATTCTGAGCATTCTTCCCCTTTTTCCATCTCTTCCAGGATCCGGTTTCATGTCCTTTTTTTGTTCTATTTTCATGCTTGGTGCAGACAGAATATTTTTGGTGTAGACTTTCATTTCTTTGCTTGAGGTGGGGGTGGGGGCGAGGGGGGGGGGTGTTATCCATCCTTTACCTCTTCTAATGCCCGACCTGTGAATTGCTTTACCGAAAGCGAACAGGCTTTCTTGTAAATGCCTGACCTGCTGTGGGCAGGGAGACATAAATATGCCACAGGGGTCGCAGCCAGTGATTAATCAGGTGCTGGGCACACAGAGCCGGGTATGCAGCTCCCAGCACCTTGTATGAGCCACCATCCTCTGTTACAGATCAATGTACCTGTGTGTGATGAGAAAATATGCAGTGAAAATTCCTTCAGTCCGGCGTCCAGTAGTCTGGAAAGTGTCTTACTGCAACATACCGTCCATATTGCATTGATAATCATTGAAATGACTTTCGGAAATGCTGCCTGGAATTGAGTTACAGTAAAATTCTGGACTTTGTCCACAAAGTCTGATAATCAGATCAGAAGAAGATCAGAGAGGGTCAGACTGTTGAGACGACAGAACTGACTATGAGACACCCCAAGTGATAGAGGTGTGGTAGTATTGGATTGTGAACTTCTGATATTCCAGAACATTTCATAATCCAGCGAATGCCAGATTGAAGAATTTTCTGTTATATTCTGATGAATATTTAGATGCCATTTGTAGACTGTGGAAAACTGAGTAACAGTCTGCGTCCACATAATAAAGTCAACCATATCTTGGACATACTATTTGAGCTGTTCATACTGAGCTGCCTGGTTCATGAGTGGAATGTGAGAATTATGAGCTTGGTGAAAGGGGGGGGGGTTATGGGAATGAAATACTCATGAAAAGCTGGGAATGAGCTGTAAATTACTAATTCTGGAGGCATCTGTGTTTGACTATACCAGGGATAGCCAACCTGAAGCTCTCCAGCTGTTGTAAAACTACAACTCCCACCATGCTCTGCTGTAGGCTGATAGCTATAGGCAGTAAGGGCATGCTGGGAGTTGTAGTTTTGCAGACCCTCAGGTTGGCCATTGCTGGACTATACAATCGTAACACTCTTTGTGGAAGACCTTTAGGGCTCATGCACACAAATGTATTTTATCCCCGTGTCCGTTCCTTTTTTTGCAGCAACGCGCAACCATTCACTTCAATGGGGCCACAAAAAACGGAAATCACTGCGTGCCCATTCTGTGTCCGTATGTCTGTTCTGCAAAAAAAAATTAAATGTCCTATTATTGTCTGCATTACGGACAAGGATAGGACAGTTCTATTAGGGGCCGGTCGTTCCGTAGAATGCACACGGACGGTATCTGTGTTTCGAGTATCCGCAATCTACATCCAGCGGCCGTGTGCATGAGCCCTTAGGGCTATTCATCCTGAGCCTCCTGGTTCATGAATAGAATGTCAAATTGTCAGGAAGGACTGACGTGCAGGCAGAATTTGGTAAGAAAAAGTAGTGCAATGCAGATTTCGGTGCCACTCAGGGTCTGTGAAAAGCTGGGTAACAATTTGTTTCAGCAGTGTAATAAAAATTCTGATGGCATGTGTATGATGGTACAATAATAACACTCTCTATGTGGGATAGACCTGAACGGAATGTCAGATTGGCAGTGAGCACTGACACCTATATGATAGGAAAAGTAATAGAATGCACTTTTCCTTGCCACGTGGGGTCTGTGGAAATGTGGGTGATGACACCCGCTGTACTGCCTGACATAAGTGTTAGACACTTACAGAACAAAGTTTCCATCATTTACAGATGGAGTAGAAGCGCTTCCTCCTCTGCAGCTTTTAGAAACTGTCGCTCTCCATGCAGTTTTATATAACGATTGTGACCATGAACGCCACTGCTGCCTATTTATAACACGCAGAGCCGGCTGGATTATTGTTGTTGGTTTCATGTGACAGTTCTGTATCTCGCCATAGAAGCGTGTGCGTCTCGCTGGCTGAGGCAGACCGTCTAGTACTCTGTGACTCACAGTCTGGAATTGAAATGACAGTGCCTAATTAAACCGCTGAAGTATCAGGAGGCGTGCAGCAGCTCGTGCAGTGGCAGACCATCGCACCCTCCGCTGACCATCATGACACCCTGCAGACTGTCACATCACTGCATCCCGGTCTGTGCTGCCTTCATTAATTTCCAAAATCATGACACTGAGTGTTGCGCCAACCTATGGTGTCTCTTCTATCAGCAAAGTAACCCACATGAAAAACTCCCACCTGGTGAGGAAAGCTGATATCTATCATCAGTGCCAAAAATAAAAAGTTGGTAATTATGTAGGGTCATTTGGTACGATATAGGGGCATATTACACAGGACTGGAGAAAACCCTTCTGCACGACTCAAAGCAGCTGTTGCACGACAAACTCAGCTCTACTTCATTGCTCTGACATTTTAAAAGGCCATTAGCTACAATGTTGGCTGCTTAGTACAGTTGATTTACTTGAAGGAACACCTGAACAAGTTGGGTGTGTCCTGCAGAGAGGCAAATACATTTGAAGGACCATAATATTTTTATTTTTTATTTTTTCATATTCAGTTTTTATTGAGGTTTTAAGTTTAACATATTCTGGTCATAACCAAATGATACAAGCGTACAATAACGATGTATTGTGAAAGAGCACATATCACATATAGTGCTCAGAAGTAATAAGCCACACAACAGCGAAAACTTAAAGGAGAAGAGAGACAGACAGAAGACGGTATGGTAAGGGGGGGGGGGGATGTAAGGAGGGGTAGGGAGTCAGATATGGAGAGTCACATCTGTATATTCCGGAACATCTTCGAGGAGCGGAACGCGTCCCATGAGCCCCAAGTCTTCAAGAATCGTGAGGAGTCTAGGGGTGTAACACTAATTAGGTCCTCCATTCTCTGCTAGAGTGATTTCCTCAAACCATTCCTCTGGTGAAGGAGGGGAGGGGGATTTCCAGTGTCGTGGAATAACTGCTTTTGCTGCTTGGATCATGTATTTCAGGAGTGAGTTTTTGTAGGCAGGGATTTTTAGATCAAGTAGTACAAATAGTAGAAGAGCTTCAGGGGAGTCCTGCACAGGAATGCCCGTCACCTCTCCTATGGTTTTGTGCACAAAGTTCCAGAAGGGGCGCAGGACATTACAATTGAACCAGATATAAATCATCGTGCCCTCCTCTGTGTCACATCTCCAGCAGAGATCTGACACTGTGGGAAACCATCTATGGAGAAGCGCGGGCACCCTGTACCATCTGTATAGAATTTTATAACTCGCTTCCTGGGCCTTAGTAGAGATCAGTGCTTTATGGGATAAGAGAAAGCTCTTATTCCACTGAGATATGGTCAATTGTGCACCTATATCCTGCTCCCAAGCTTGACAAAAGTGGGGAGGTGTGAGGAGTGTATTAGTAGTTTATGTATAGTGGATATGTTCCCAATTACCGCTGAGGGGGTTATGCAATTGTTCAAATGCTGTGAGGTTTCGGTTAAATGTATGGGACTTACTCAGAGAAGAGCAGAATACCGGGGCATGGTCTGACCACAGAATATTTACTATTTGTAAGGAGTCCAGACACGAGAGGGTCGGTTGTTGCAGTAAAATCTAGTCTATTCGGAAGAGTGAGGGGCAGAGTAAATGGTGCAGTCTTTATCCACTGGGTGTTGAAGGCGCCATGAGTCATATAATTGTATTTGGAAAAACGCTCTTTTAACTTTTTTAATAGTCGAGTAGGGAATGGAGGCATGTCCAGTTGCGTTATCAGGCGTGGGGTCCAGGGTTAGATTAAAGTCGCACAAAAAATGACTGTTCCGCGGATGAGGGGTAGTGCCGTATCAACCAGGTCCAGAATAAAGGAGGCCTGATTTTGATTGGGGGTGTAGACATTAAGAAATGTGAATTCCCGGCCACCAATTATAAGCGAAAGAATTAGGTACCTGGCCCCAGGATCGACAGTACAGCCTAGCACCTGGTGAGGCAAAGATTTATGGATCACTATGGTGACACCTTTTGTCTTATTTACCGGATTATTTGCAAGGTGCCAGGTGGTATAGTGCTGATGACAGATGCCAGGAACACTGCCGTCTTTAAAATAGGTTTCTTGAAAACAGATAATGTGTACCTTCTGGCGATGGAAGTGGTGCAGTACTTGGGCTCTCTTTTCAGGGGTATTGAGGCCCTTCGCGTTGAAGGACGCCATCTTGAGTAATGTCATATCTGTGTGTGTGTGGGGGCACAAGGAACAAGGTGGTGGGAGGACATACATAGAACAAAAAGTAGTAGAAAAACAACCACAAAGAAAAAGAGAAAAAAGGGGAGGTGGGTGACTAGTGTGACCAAAAGGTCTATGGAGACAGTCACCAGGGTCTGAACAGCCCCAGAGGAGTGTCTCAAACTATTGGGGGAAAGTAACAGCCAGAGAAGAGCGTGCCCGCTACGTTCCCTGTCAAAGTAAACTGTCGAATCACCAACTGCTGAGAGGGAGCAAAAGAAACAGAGAGGTGCAAAGCGGAAAGAGGAGAAGAGCCGTTGTGCCTACAAGTTGTCAGTCCCAGTTAGGAACAGCAGGCAGTCTTTCAGGTGACAGAGTTGGATGGGAATTCTCGTCGGGGACCAGCAGATCGTCGCTGTCGTCTTCCACGAGGAGTTTACATGGGCGATCCAGGGGTTTAAGAGCTGGCGAGCTGAGAAGGCCGGGGTTATTTCCGCGCTGTTGGAGCTGGTGGTAGGATGGATGGCCAGGGGCCCAGCTTGACTGGTGGCAGGTCCAGCTGTTGTAGAAAATGCGGAAGGTCCGAAGGATGACAGAGAGCAGCAGCATAACCCTTGTGGCCTGCAAATAGAGCGAATAGGTAGCCCCAACGATAAGGGAGTCCACTAGAGTGTTTCATTTTTCCAAAGATGTGATTTTCATATGACTTTGCTTACGCCCCAAGTCTCAGTGATGTAAAAGATATATATGCTAAATTTGAAGAAGATTGGATAATATTTAGGGGTTGCATACATTGATCACTTTTATCCATGAGTACATTATAGTTATTACAACTCTCACTCCTGTACCTAGGAGGTTGGTTTAAAAACTACTCCATTTTCAGGATCCCTGGGGCTCTGCATCAAGCAAGGTGGATGACAAAGGCAATATATGCACTTACCCAGATGCAGACGTAAAAAAAAAGTGCTCTCACAGTTGCTAAGAGACACCTTTGGTATCTGTCAGAAACAAATGTAAGATTGGCTTTTTTGGACAAACGTATTTTTTTGGCTGTTAAGGAAAATATGACTAAAAATCTTGAAACCAAACCTGCAAAGAAAAAGGAAATGAAACGATTAGAGAGTAAAAACCTAGTTTTCATAGTAATAACTAGTAATAACTATAATGTACTAATAGATAAAAGTGATCAATGTGTGCAACCCCTAAATATTATCCAATCTTCTTGAAATTTGGCATATATATCTTTTACATCACTGAGACTCGGTGTGTAAGCAAAGTCTGCAAAAATTTAAACATTACATTTTTGCATTACAAAACGAAACACCCTAGCTCAGTCCACGGTCTCTGAGAAGGTCCAGCAGCGGACATAGGGCGGCTTGTTGTGACAGTGTGACGTAAAGGTCCTGCAGTAACAAGATGGGGGCCCGTTCATGAGACATGGGGGAGGATTGTCAAGCTTTATTTAGGATTTTCTCTTAACGACATAGAAGTGAATTCTGCAAATAACGTCTCTTGGCTTGGCGCCATCGGGGTTAGGAGGTCTGAGGGCTCTGTGTGCTCTGTTGAGAGTTTGGCGGGCGTCCAAAGATTCCATTAAATATTCTCACGATCGTGGGCAATAGATCTGCTGTCGTTACTAATTCTGGGAGGCCTCTGATCCGTATGTTGTTACGGCAGCTACGGTTTTCTATATCGTCCAGATGTTGTAAGGCATGAAGTTGCGCATCGTGAGTTTGGGCCTTGTCTTGTAGAGCTTGAACAGTTGCAGACAGAGTTGCATAGTCTTGCGTAACAGAATTAACTCTGGTGTCAAGCACAGTCATCTCAGAGATGACCTGAGAGAATTCCTTTTTGCATTCTTGTAGGATGTTGGTAGCAAAACTGGATAGGTCCGGCATCCGCTTTGGAAGGTAGAGAGCAAATAAGAGTACGCAGATCTGCCATGATTGGTGGCCTGGAATCTTCATCAAATAGGTCTGCGGAAGGTGGGAGTCTCATGGCGGAGGGGAGGGGGTGATTGGGAATCCCTGAAGGGGTATAGCTGTAGGGTCAGTCATGACCTTGGGTCCAAATGGAGGTGCTCCAGAGAGCTGCGGGTGGGAGTCGTCCAATGAGGATCCAGTGGACCAGTGTGGGGATGCCGCCAGAGAGGGCCCAGTGAGTGGGAAGGGGGGCGAAGGGGATCCTGTGCAGTAGGGGAAGAAGAGACATGAAATATAGATCGGCTGGGGAACTTTTTATGGCAGTCTAAGGGCTATCCTCGGAGATAGGGATTCAGGTGTGGCGATGACCGGCCACAAGGGGGCCCTTGGTGCAGGTCTGAATTATATATCACTTTGGGTGAGTGCCTACTGGGTCATAAGGGGTTAATTGAGGGTGGTGGTAGGGCTGGTAGCCGTTTGTGCAGCAGCCTGTAAAGAAGGGGGTGAGCCCCCAGCACTGACCTGGTGTGTAGCCATGGGATGCAGGGGATCCGGCTGGTGGATGGAGGCAGGGCCAGCGCGCGCTTGTGGGGAGCCCGAGGCAAGAGCAGCCGAGAAAGTCCGCTCCGGGCTATGGTTTTTCAGCAGAGCTCTAGCTGAGCGTGTCCTCACTCGCTCATGGCTGGCCACGCCCCCCCCAGGACCATGATATTTTTATTGCCTGGTCCAGTCAAAGTACAGAGGGTGCGGCAGTTGCAGAGAAAGCAGAGCTTCTAGGTGTAATGGTAACGTCCCCATTGCTCCTAGAGGGTCATTTGCATATATTAAAACATAATCTTTATCAGTAATGCGGACACACATGAACATGGGACCAACACAGATGTCTTCACCTGCATATCGCACATGTAACAGGTCAGCCAGTGTCATAGGTACAAATCTGCTGACAGATGCCCTTTAAGGAGATTTTTTTCCCCTTAAAGGGAAAAATCTCCAGTAAATATAAATCCTCGAGTCGCCCTCTCCTTTAAAGATCTGTAGTTAAAAATTTGAATCAGCCGTTGTATAAATGAAAGCCGGGTACCTACAAGCATGGTTGCCATTACAACTTCAATAGGGGCGGTCAGTCATCTAAGGAGAAAATAAATCTAGTTCCTACTTCTGTAATGGCGGTCCTGTTGGTGGTCATCCAGATAGGATGACTCTTGGGCTTTTGGATTTATTGGGGGAATTGTTTTTTTAATTGGATAACTCTACACACTGCTTTAGGGCTCATACACACGACCATATGTATTTTGCGGTACGCAAAACACGGATCTGCAAAAAATACGGATGTCGTCCACATGTATTCCGTATTTTGTGGAATGGAACAGCTGGCCCCTAATAGAACAGTCCTATCCTTGTCCATAATGCGGACAATAATAGAACGTGTTCTATTTTTTTGCGGAACCGACATACGAAAACGAAATGCACATGGAGTAACGTCCGTTTTTTTTCCGGACCCATTGAAATGAATGGTTCCGCATATATTCCGCAAAAAAAAAAAAAAAACCTAGGCATTGGCCAAAACCTTGATGCCCCACCTTCTTTAAAATGAAGCTCTGTCTCTTCTCTCTTTTAAAGGGTTACACTTCAGATTTTCTAAAGCGTTCTATCAGTAAGTGTGCCACCATCTTGACAGTTCCATGGTTTCCCCAAAGTTGAACTGAGCTGCCCGCCAGTGATTTACATATAAGAATGGCCTTTTTGCCCGTCTGTGTGCCCAGTGCTGCTCATCCTCATACACAGCTGTCTGTAACGCTGTACAAAAAGCAAGATTTTGATGGCATGTGTCAGACGTCCTCTGCCAGGAACAGAGTCCGCACAGCTAATTGAAAGTTCTGCCGAGTAGACGGCGAGCTGGAAGCTGTTGGGTCCCCGTAGACCTGATTAGACTGTTCCCTGTTGTGCCTTACCTTGAATAACACTGAAGTTTCTCAAAATACCTTGATAATTTGTAATCCTGAGGATGAGATGAAAGTGTGTGAGCTGGTGCATGACAAGAACTCAAAGGACCCGCCTATAGAGGGCGCTGTGCATGCTGCACAATTACGTATCAATAATTATTAGTTATTGCGACAAGAATTTAAGGAGGAGCCGCCTTCTCTCCTGACTTACCTGTTGCAGTAAGTACTTACCCATGATATCATAATTCTGGTGCAACTTTTACAGGATCTTTTTTTGTCTCCATTGGCAACCCAATGTAAATTCAGAATTTTGCTGGTTACCACAGTACATTACTGCGCATTACCGGTATACAGCGCTCAGCTGATCGATCACACGTCTGACAGATGGGTGGAGCTTAACCGCTATTTTGAAAACTGGATGTGAATGCTCTGGATGTGAATGGAGTGTGAAAGATCCATTTTTGGCAAAGTTGCCATACAGCATATAGACTTCTGACAGTTGCTCCTTTGCACAAAATTTAGTAATAGCAAATGCTAATGTTTTTGTGGAGCAACTCCTAATCCCCAGCATGTGACGGGTCTGCCGGAGCTGCTCTTTCTCTATGGCTGTGCTGGCGAACCTATGGCATACCTGTCTGTGGGCACCCGCACCCTGGAAAAAGTCTATGGTGTACCAATATGCCTTAGACTTTTCCTGCCATTCATTAGCTCAGGGCGCACTATGTACAGCGCAGGCAGTGCACTGAATGTAGGCCGGCTATTATAGATAAATGATAAACTACACGGAAGAAATTCTGTATTGGACTATAGTATTTAGGTAAAATTGCCGTGTTGGCACTTTGCCATAAATAAGTGGATTTTGGGTTGCAGTTTGGGCACACGGTCTGTGAAAGGTTCGCCAACACTACTCTATGGTATACATGTATGCTCTAATAAGGCTTATATTCAAGGGTGCTAAATATGGCTGGAGATGTTAGAAGTACATGTAGCATGCGTAAAAGTTACTTTTGCAGATTTTATGCATGTCCCATGTTATATGCTTCAGCGCCCTCAAAATAGCTATAGCAGCCTTAGTTATGTACATATTGCACTTGCTCCTCAGCCATATCTTCTTAATGCATACATTTGCTGCTCTTCCTCCCCAGTGCTCGAGCGTATATCACTTATCTGGTGGTAAGTGAGACCCACATCAGCTAATCACACTGGTCCAACTTTACAAACATCACCCAACGAACCTTAATTTAAAAAAAGGGGCCACACTGGAGCGTAGGCACTATTAACGCTTTAGTCTGGGTTGAGATCCACTGGTCTCTGGTCTGGGATCACTATTTGACCACCTCTGTGTTAGAAGACACCAGCACTTATTGATTTCTATATGAACCAGAACAGGAGAAGAAGTTAGCTACTTCCTCCCTCACTGGTGTCAGCACTGAACTATACTTCCATGCACAGACTGATTGACTGCCAGAGAGAAAGAGGAGGGACGACGAGAAGCCCCTCGGTGACATAAGTTAGCCCCATGAGAGCTAGCTAATATGGCTGCCAATGGTCAGACAGCTACTTCCTCAGAAAGTCTGGAGAATGTGCCCCTTCCCCACGCCAGTGAACCTGGACTGGTTCTAAAAATCCACCTTCTGTGGTGACAGATACCCTTAGTCATATAGCAGGCTTAGCCAAAGTTTCAAAATGGGAATCTAAATAGTCCTAGTACCCCATAACTGGTCAAGGAAGAAGCCATACATTTGTTATACCGCTAAGGACAGTGATTGGCTGCAGCCATCATGCACTCCAGATGTTCTGAAACTACAACTCCCAGAATGCTCCATTCACCTCTATGGGAGTTGTGAGAACAACCAAGCATGTTTTCATGCTGGGAGTTGTAGTTTCACAGCAGCTAGAGTGCCGAAGGTTGCTGTTCCCTGGTCTACACTTTCTTCTCGCTCCCTTAGGCCTCTTTCACACCACCGTATGGCTTTTTCTGTGTTTTGCGGGCCATTTTTATCAGATCCGTTTTTCGTTTTTTTATTACGGATTGTTTCCGTTTCTGTTCCGTTTTTCCATATGGCATATACAGTATACAGTAATTACATAGAGAAAATTTGGCTGGGCTTAAAATTTTCAATAGATGATTCCGCAAAAAACGGAACGGATACGGAAGACATACGGATGCATTTCAGTATGCGTTCCGTTTTTTTTCGCGGACCCATTGACTTGAATGGAGCCATGGATCATGATTTGCGGGCAATAAAAGGACATGTTCTATCTTTGCACGGAACAGAAAAATGGAAATACGTAAATGGAATGCACACGGAAACACTTCAGTTTTTTTTGCGAAACCATTAAAATGAATGGTTCCTCATACGGAACGCAAAAAAACGGTCCGTACACTCGCAAAAAAAGTTCGTGTGAAAGATGCCTTATTGTGGAGAGGACATTTCCTATGCTTGAAGGAATATGACCTCTCCCTCAGACAATTGGCTGATGGGTCATTTGAAGAGCGAGTGTTTGCCGTCATCTGTTATAAGCAATATTGTTTGAGCCTCATTTTAGGATATGGCCTGAAGATTTCTGTGCATTTTCTACTAATATGGGCCCTTTGGGGACTAAAGATTGTGGACATGTGTCAGATGCTGGATTTTAGGATGAAGGTATCATCAGACATGAGAGGATGTGGGAGATGCTCAAACCTCCAAGAAGTTTTGAGCCATAGAGTGAGAGGAAGAGAAAAGTGGTCTTACTATCCCCGTACAGCCGCCACTAGAGGGAGCTCTTTGCATACATATAGTTCCTACTCAATGTTAACTTCACCAGGTGACTGAGTTCCTCTTAGTGGTGGCTACAGGTAAATATAATTGTATCTGGAGAGACCATGAACAGGTGTTATATTTTCAGATGCTCACAGCCATCTAGTCATAGTTTTGACATATGAAACAGCACAGCTGGAGTATATGATGGGAGTAACAGTTTTAGCAGGATACAGGTTTTCTATCCCTGTAGGAGGGGTTGTGCCATGTTCGAAAGTTATCCATTATCCACAGGATAGGGCATAACCAACTGATTTATGGAGGCCAACCACCGATCCTGAGAACAGGGGTCCAGTTCTCCTGTCACTGACGTCAAGCAGAGGTCATGAAAATAGTGAGAAATCTACACAAAAAAATATATTCAAAAATCACAAAGGACTTTTCTTTTGAGGCCAATCCACCAACAGAATATTTTGTGTTTTCAGCTGGCTCATCACTACAAGACTCTGCAGCAAATCTTGAAGCCGGGTAATGATCCGGAGGGGGGAGATGAAGCTTTGAAATACTACGCCAACCACACGGCACAGATTGAGGTAAGGGGACCAAGTTATTCTACATAGAAATTCTCGCAGCAGCAGCCAGATGTTCTATGTGAAGCTGAGCAGACCTGTCAATCCCTATTCACACTGGATCATGTACGTTTTTTCTCCTTGTTGACTTCAGTGGCAGAAAAACACAAGCAGAGAGTACACTGTACACTTATGCTTTGCATTTATGTTTTTGCAGTGGCATCTAGTTTGGCTTAATTTTTTATGCTTTTTTCACTGATGTCATATGTGGGGTCATTTTTCATGTTTTTTCACTAATGACATATTTGGAGTAACGTTTATGTTTTTTTCACTAATGCCACAGTTGAAGTCACAATTCAGATTTTATTTTTACCGTTTCTCAGCCACATTCCATGTACAGAGGTGAAACCAGCTGTACAGACGGCTAAAGTCTGGAGCATGCGTATGAAAAATATTGCAGCCTATTACAGAGCCTTACTTTCCCTATGGAAGATAATGGAGGCTGAAATATGAATCCACAGTCTTCTGTGCAGGCAAATGTGGTTCTGGAATGGGACATTTTCATTATCGAGTAAAATTCCTTTAATTCAGATTGCCTGGACTTTATTGATGCTGATTTATCAAATATTCTGGACTATTGGATTTTGATACAAAAACGTGTAGAATTTACTTGTTAGGTAAGGGCCAGCCCAGCATAAAGTACTTTTTCCAAAATATAAGATCATTGCGCAGTTAAGTATTGAAAAGTGCCAGATTAAAAGACTTCATAGATTATCAGATGCCCGATCAAAGGAACATACAATATTACTTAGCCTTAAAGGGTTTCTCCAGGAATGATTTAAAATGCCTGCTGGCAGCCTGTCCTAGATTGTAAGCAGGATTGGTGCCACGACTTAAAGGGGTTGTCCAGGTTTAGAGCTGAACCCGGACATACCCCCATTTTCACCCCTCCTGCCCACCTGATATGGCATCGGAGCATTTCACGCTCCATTCCTCCCCCTTGCCCTGGGCAATCCAGGGCTTTTCTGTTTATGTTTTTAACACCAAGCAGTGTTCCCGGTGATGTCACCAGCTCTGATGAGTGGGCTTTAGCGCTGCCCTTCCGTTTTACAGGCTAGGGCAGCACTAAAGCCCTCCCATTTGTGCTAGTGACGTTACCAGGCTTACTGCTGGACGGAAGCCTCCGCCTAGCAGTCCCTATGGAGAGCTCTGGTACGTCACCGGATCTCCAATAAAGTCTCTTTGCCCTGCGCGATTCAGCGCAGGGCAAAGGAGAGCATCGGAGCGTGAAATGCTCTGATGCTCATATTAGGGGGCTGCCTGGGTGAAAATGGGGATGTCACCAGACAACCCCTTTTATAGAGCTACCTAGGGGGTGAGAGGGCAGGCCCTCACTACATACTACAATACTCCACAACAGATGGTAATGAAATGATCCTGCCTACGATATGCAAATGGCTGAACAGCCTGACAGGAACACTCACTAGATTGTAGAGTGTAGTGAGACCCCACAGTTTGAATAGCATTTTTAAAGAGAAGAAACTGTACAGGTGGATCAGGTTTTATTGTATCACCTGCTGCTATTTTCTCCTGTTCTCTTTCAGATTGTCCGTCATGATCGTACCATGGAGCAGATCGTGTTCCCCGTACCGAACATCTGTGAATATCTGACCCGGGAGTCCATGTGGCGGGTGTTTAACACCACAGAGAGGGATGAGCAAGGCAGCAAAGTCAATGACTTCTTCCAGCAGACAGAAGATCTGTACAACGAAATGAAGTGGCAGAAGAAGATCAGGAGTGAGCATAGTCAGAACTTCACATAGGGGGCTGTCAGGACATGCTGGGAGTTATAGTTTGTAACAGCTGGGTAGTCAAGGTTGAAGAACAGTGCTATAGGGGGTACCCAGGACCGTAGGTAAAGCTGGAACATGTAGTTTTATAACAGCTGGAGATTCCAGGTGGTGAACAGTGCTATAAGTATGACTGCAGGCCTTGCTGAGGGTTGTAGTTTTGCAACAGCTGGAGAACTGGATGATGAAAACCAATCCTATAGGCCCTGACCAACAAATGGGTATGACCTCAGCCTATGCTGGGAGTTGCAATATGTAAAAGCTGTTAAGCAAACGGTTAGGGACCATTTCAAGACATAGATCTGTCTTCAGGCCATGCTGAGAGTTGTAGTTTTGAAAAAACTGAAGAGATTGGAAATCAATGTTATAGGGCAGGGATCAGCAACCTCCGGCACTCCAGCTGTTCTGAAACTACAACTCTCAGAATCCTCCTTTACTTCTGTGGGAGTTACAAGAACATCTGAGTAAGTGTGCATGCTGGGAGTTGTAGTTTTACAGCAGCTGGAGCGCCGAAGGTTGCTGATCCCTGACATAGGGCTTTTCTAGGCATAGCTATGACTTCAGGTAATGATGAAATGCTGTTGAGCCGAAGGTTAGGGACCAGTTCAGGACATACTGTAGCTATGGCTTCAGACTATGCCTGGAGTTGTAGTCTTGCAATAGCTGGGGGGCTGCCTAACACATATATATGTCCCCAGGCCATGCTGGAAGCTATAGTTCAGAACAGCAGTGGGTTGTGTGAGTGAATCTGTGTGCTAACCAACCCTTCCCCAATCCTTGTGGACTGGCCCTTTAAAAGCGAATAAGACTCCTCCCCTATTTCCCATAATGCACACATTCCTCAGGTTTATTGAGCATTAATTATTAAAGGGGCTTAAGCTGGGCTGTAAATCTCCTCAGTAATCGCCATGTTGTCTCCCTCCAGAGGGTGGCAGCGCAGATGGAAGCAGTTCCGGTAATTTATACTTGGTATTCTGCGTATACATTGTGTTTTGTGTATGACTCTCGGCCGCCGCTCAGTACACATTGTACCTTTTAATATTTCATTAGTTAATCAGATCTCTCTGGCGTTCTGTTCACGAACGTGCTGCACTTCATCACCGCGCAAGAGCCCCGGCCCAAAGCTGCATGGCCATAGACGCTGCCCCCCTCCCTCTGAGCTGAGCCGAGATACGCGTCCCGGCCTAAATAATTAAATGCTTGTTAACCATAGAAATGGAGCAATATATCTGTATTTCTTCCTGTTTTATTAACACAAAGTGTTTTCCAAAGAAAATCCAAATATTCCAACCCTATACATGTATCTATAGAAAACTTCTGATAATCCGACATCTTCTACAGAAAGCTTTTCTGGATTTTTGGGCATCTGCATACTGTATATAGGAAAGTTCCGTATTCTGGAAGAAACCTGGATTCTGTCATTTAGCTTTCCGTATTCCCATGGGTGCTGATCTGGTTGTAATGTCGGACCACCAGATACAGAGGACCGGTGGACTTTTACTTCATGTAGCCACAGATTGAAGATCTCTGGTCTAAACTATAGTACCATTATTTGTGCTGTTTTTTCCGTTCCGTATACGGAACCATTCATCTCAATGGGTCCGCAAAAAAAAAACGGAATGTACTGCATTCCGTTTCAGTATTTCCATTCCACAACATTTTGAGTCAGGTCCTATTGTCTGCAAATAACGTTCCGTGGCTCCATTCAAGTCAACGAGTCAGTATAAAAAACTGAATGCATACGGAACACGTCCGTATGTCATCCGTTTTTTGCCGATCCATGCTGTAAAAAGGCTTTGCTTAGCCCATTTTGCACATGTGTTTGGTGTTTGCAATGATTACAAAATTCCTGTTTTTGCTGAAAATTGAACGGAAACGGGAACACAACGGATCCAAAAAACAGAACAACGGATCCGTGAAAAACGGACCGCAAAACCATACGGTCCTGAGATCAAGCCCTAAGTGGGAGATTTATCAAAATGGTGGAAAGTAGAACTGGCTTAGTTGCCCATAGCAACCTATCACATTCCGCCTTTTATTTTTCACAGTTCCTGTGGAATCTGATTGGTTGCTATGGGCAACTAAGCCAGTTCTACTTTTCACAAGTTTGATAAATCTCCCCCAAAGTTCCTATAATCCAGACAGATAAAATTATCTTTTTCTAAAATAGTCCAAAATCCGGAAACTATGATCCTGTAGATTTCCATAGGCTGCAAGATTTCTCCCTGTTCCAAGCAGAGTTTTGATGTTTATACTGGACCTGTCATTAGGGGTTGTCCATGATGAGCTAAACATGGCTGCTTTCTTCCAAAAACTGTGGCCCAGTGTTTCACAGGTCTTGTGTGGTATCGCAGTTTAGCCCCATTTACTTCAGTAAAGCTGAGCTGCAATACCCGATACAACCTGTAGAAGGGTGTGGCGCCTTTTTTCCTAAAGTTTTTGGACAACCCCTTAAAAGGGCTCTGCACAGCAGAAAGTTGCAACTGAACATGTCAGAATCACATAGATGTTGTATAATGATCAGTCCAATCATTATTCTTTACGCCTATACACAGGGAAGAACTCACACTGCAAACAGCCCACATAGCTCAGCTTCCTGGGGCTTTAGGCTTAGTTATAGCACAACCTGGGTGTAGTTAGAGCGGGTGTCGTATTTGGTAGGGGGAGTAATAGTTATAGAAGCGAGTGTCTAGCAGCCGGTGTTCTCCAGATGTTGCGCTGCGGCCACATTCTCCGCTCCGCTCGCCGCTCCCTTCTCTGCCGCACATTCCTAAATTAAACGTTTACATTTAAATGGGACTTTGTGTTTGCACACCAACCGCTTATTACACGGAGATCAGCGGCAGATTTGTCATTAAGCTTGTCCCTGACAAGCCTGCGGATGAATGAATTAGTGAGTGCAGGTGTTCATGCCACAGAAAATCTAACACTTCTCTTCTACAGTAAAAAGAAAAAAATGTAAAACCAGTGGCAGCAGGGAGGGTGGTAAACAAGGCACATCGTAGTCATACACCGATCAGCCATAACATGAAAACCCAATAGTGTGTTAGGTCCCCCTAGTGCTGTCTAAACAGCCATGGTGTTAGCAGCAGGTCCGTTAAGTCCTCTGTTTGGGAGATGTGGCCTCCATGGATTAGACTTGTTCTAGCAGCTCATCTGACAGATGTTCCACCAGGCTGAGATCTTTAGAATTTGGAAACCAAGTCAACTCCTTATCTTGTCCCTCAAACCATTCCTGAACAATTTTTGCAGTCCAGCCAGAGCATTATCCTGTTGAAAGAGGCCATTAGAGGATCCTGCTGCCATAAAGGGTGGTACTTAGTCTGAAACAGTGTTTCGCTAAGTGGTAAGCATCCACGTGAGGCTCTTTGCATCATTCAATGCCTGTCCAATATATACGTTTTCCACTGAGTGGAATCTGTCACCCATAGATGCCCGTGTTAAAAAATTGAGACACACTTGTTTTTATATATTGCCTCTGTATGGAATAACACTTTCTATTCACTGGCCCAGCAAAGGCCAACACTCTTTTGGCCTCCCAGTTGACTAGGGACCTAACTAAGTGTATGCTGCAAATGCAATATGAAAAGCCTCTAGTATCCTCATGAGTTCCAGCACCCAAGTTTTTCCATCAGAACATTGTCCAGAGAATCACACCGCATCCGTCAGCTTTTCATCTTCCCATAGTGTATCCTGGTGATATTTCTTCCCCAGGAACACTTGAGCACCCATGACCCTGTCACTGGATGTCCTTCTTTGGATCACTTCTTGGTTGGTCCCAGTGCCTTGTCAGTCTCCAGCACAAAGGGGTTTTGTCATCTGGTGGCATATCACCAGGGCCGGTGCAAGGATTTTTGCCAACACAAGCGAAGCTACATTTCGCCCTCCCCATGATCACATTATGACCTCCTATTGTGTCACACTTCTCCCCCCTCCAGGCACAATATCCCCCCATGTCACATTTCTCCCCCTCCATGGCACAGACTACAGACATTTGATTTGTCCGCCCTCCATCATGTCACCTGTGACCCCCCCCCCCCCCCATTAATTTTGGGTAATAATTATAAACAATATGAGCTCTGCGCTTATCACCTACCACCTACCCTACGGCAGTCGACAGTCCGTCTGGGCTGGCCTGGGTTGGCTGTGTGAGTCACAGTCACCAACAGCTGCTCCAGTCCCTGCTGCTGCCTGCCGCGGAGCCACTCGCCAGTCACACCCCCTGAGTGCCCCCATGACCGTGTTGCCGTGCTGCCGCTCTGTGAGTGAGGACCGGGGCCGCATGGCACATGCAGGCTGGGGTGGGTGGCCGGCGGCGCTGCGGCGCAACTCGCTGCAAGTATTTTTTTTAAAAAAAGTTCATTTCAACCCCCCCCTTCTCTGCGCCCTAAGGCAGCCGCTTGGTCTGCCTTTTTATAGAACCAGCCCTGCATATCACTAGGATATACCACCAATGTCAGGTAGATGTGGGTCCCACCTATAGCACCCGCACTTATCTGTAGAACAGAGCCGGCGAAATAGAATGGGCCACATGTGCATGGTCTCCCTCCATTTACGTCTTTGGAACTGTGGAAAATAGCTGATCTCTGACTATGTCCGGCAGGCCCATAGAAGTGAATAGAGTGGTGGCATGTCTTGTATGGGAGTTCCGAAAATAGCCGAGCATGCTGCTTGGCTACTTTTGGCACTCTTATAGAGAATGAATGGAGGGCAGTCGCGCATGCGCCGTCTGCTCTCCTCCACTTTGCGAGCTCTGTGTTAGAGATTACTGCAGGTCCCAGAGGTGGGACCTGCACCTATCAGACATTGGTGGCATATCCTAGCGATATGCTTCTAATGCTTGAGATGACACAAGCCCTTTAAGGAACTGACTTTTAAGTTGCTGGCTAATAAATCCCAACCCGTGATAGGTGCTATTGTCACAAAATAATAAGATAAGATAGTCCTTTAACAGTCCCACCATGCGGAAATTCACATTGTTAGGCCTCTTGCACACGACCATATGCCCTCCGAGACATACGGTCCATGAGAGGGCCATATGTCCCGGAGTGGCATTGATCGTGCGCACGGTAGCGCACATATGAGTACAGGACAATAGCCCCGCGGGCGACCCGATGCGCACAGCATTATTGTAATCTATTATGCTGTGCTGTCCCATGTGCACGATCAATGCCGCTCCGGGACATATGGCCCGCTCACGGACCAAATGTCTCGCAGGGCATAAGGTCGTGTGCAAGAGGCCTTATGAATGTTTCCACTTCCCCTGTTAGTGGTTTTAAAGTTATGGTTGATTAATATCTATTGTTAGATAGAGACTTGCATGATAGGACTCACTTGTGCAGTCGCTCCACATGCTCCCGTCCAAGACTTTTTGTGGTGAAGGCATTACATTCATGATGGACCCAACACAGGACAGCATTTCCTGTATTTAGCAGTGTATAAAATCTTTGTTTGCTGCCTGGAAACTGTCATTAAGCATCCAATGATGGATCTACAAATCCTATTTGTGTTTGTTTAGTAAGGGCTTAATTATGTAAATGGCCTGTATATTTCGCTGTGTGTATATATATATATATATATATATATATAACTGGCTCAACAATACATGAATACACACAAGACTATTTGGATCTACAGAAACTGTCAGAAAGTTGCTGTCGACAGACCTTTAATTCTTTTCGGGTGCTGTTATTTACAACTTAGAGGGCCTAATGTTGTAAAGCTGGGATTTTGTTGTCTGATCGGGTGTAATACTTCCTCCGGCTTGCCTTAACTACAAATCAGTGCACATACAAGTATTAGGCATTCATACTATCTTCTGAAATATCTGGAAACTGTCAGCAAGTTACTGTAGACTGATCTGTGATTACTCCTGTAGACTGATTTTGTGTGTTTCTGTTTAGTTTGTCTCTGTTTGATGTCATGATGGTGTACTTTGCTCTTTATACCATATTAATGAACTTGTCTTCAAGCCATAAACAGAAGAAAAATAACCTAAAGATGCATCAATAAATAGTCTACTTGTTGACTATTTCCAGGTAGCAACACACATTTTCTGTGGAGCTCAGAGTAAATGGGACACAAGGTACCGAGATGCTCCATATATTATTCTGAGCAGGGCATAAAAATGGGGTCAGTGGTCTGTAGACCAGTAGGATGTTGCCAGCTGCATTTTCGGTGTGACTGTACTACCCGGTGACATTAAGCTTCCTTGTCATTACAGATAATCCTGCCCTCTTCTGGTTCTCCCGCCATATCTCACTCTGGGGCAGCATCTCCTTTAATCTGGCTGTGTTCATCAACCTGGCAGTGGCGCTGTTTTACCCGTTTGGAGATGACGGTGATGAAGGCAAGTGAAATTTCTTCCAATTCTAGTACTGCATGAAGATGGAAGTTGTGAATAATACCTCAGTCATTAGGCTACTTTCACACTAGCGGCAGCCTTCTCCAGGCGGCTGTACCGGCGAGGTAACAGCCTGCCAGATCCGTGCTACCTCAAGTCCACGTTGCCGCCGGAGGTCCGCTCCTGCCCGATTCACTATGATGGGAGTAGGCAGGGGGTCTGCCGGAACAGCCTGCCGGAGAAGGCTGCCGCTAGTGTGAAAGTTGCCTTATGGTCAGTGAGCGCAGAGTATCTGGGGACAGAAGATCCCAAAGGCCCCTTTCACACGGGCGAGTTTTCCGCGCGGGTGCAATGCGTGAGGAGGACGCATTGCACCCGCACTGAATCCGGACCCATTCATTTCTATGGGGCTGTGCACATGAGCGGTGATTTTCACGCATCACTTCTGCGTTGCGTGAAAATCGCAGCATGCTCTATATTCTGCGTTTTTCACGCAACGCAGGCCCCATAGAAGTGAATGGGGCTGCAGGAAAATCGCAAGCATCCGCAACCAAGTGCGGATGCGTTGCGATTTTCCCGCATTGTTGCTTAGCAACGGGACCCAATCTCTATATATAACATGGTTATAAGGGGAAATAATAGCATTCTTAATAAAGAATGCATTGTTAAATGATGAGGAAGGGGTTAAAAATAATAAAAGTTAACTTACCTTAGCAACTTGATCGCGTAGTTGGGATTTGTCCTCTCTTTCCCTGCAGCATATATGATCTAAAGGACCTGTGATGACGTCACATCACATGGTCCAATCACATGGTCCATCACCATGGTAAGATGGACCATGTGATTGGACCATGTGATGTGACGTCATCACAGGTCCTGTAGCTCATAGATGCTGCAGGGAAAGAGAGGACAGATCGCGACTACGCGATCAAGTGGCTAAGGTAAGTTAACTTTTATTATTTTTAACCCCTTCCTCATCATTTAACAATGCATTCTTTATTAAGAATGCTATTATTTCCCCTTATAACCATGTTATAAGGGGAAATAATCAATTCTCCAGTAGACCCGAAACCGGACTTCAGTGATGAAGTCCGGCTTCGGGTTGGGTACCAAACATGGCGTTTTTTCTCACGCGCGTGCAAAACGTGTTGCAAACGTTTGCACCCGCGCGGGAAAAACGCACATATTCCCGCAACGCACCCGCCTCTTATCCGGGCGTCAAACATGACGCCCGTGTGAAAGAGGCCAAAATCTGTTTCCAGTCGTACAATAAATAATTCAATAACTAGGGAAGCAGCAGATACTGTAAAGACCCATGAGCAGAAATATATGCATCTTCCTATTGCATGCCCAGGAATAAAGAACAAGATGGAGATAAGAAAGTGATAGCAGGCAGTATTATAGTAGTTATATTCTTCTACATAGGAGTCAGTATTATAGTAGTTATATTCTTCTACATAGGAGTCAGTATTATAGTAGTTATATTCTAGTACATAGGAGGCAGTATTATAGTAGTTATATTATTTTACATAGGAGGCAGTATTATAATAGTTATGTTCTTGTACATAGGAGGCAGTATTATAGTAGGTTTATTCTTGTACATAAGAGGCAGTATTATAGTAGTTATATTCTTCTACATAGGAGTCAGTATTATAGTAGTTATATTCTTCTACATAGGAGTCAGTATTATAGTAGTTATATTCTAGTACATAGGAGGCAGTATTATAGTAGTTATATTATTTTACATAGGAGGCAGTATTATAATAGTTATGTTCTTGTACATAGGAGGCAGTATTATAGTAGGTATATTCTTGTACACAGGAGGTAGTATTATAGTAGTAATATTTTTGTACATAGTAGGCAGTATTATAATAGTTATGTTCTTGTACATAGGAGGCAGTATTATAGTAGTTATATTCTTGTACATAGTAGGCAGTATTATAATAGTTATGTTCTTGTTCATAGGAGGCATTATTATAGTAGTTATATTCTTGTACACAGAAGGCAATATTATAGTAGATATATTCTTGTACATAGGGGCAGTATGATAGTAATTTTATTCTTGTACAGTATATAGGAGGCAGTATTATAATAGTAATATTCTTGTACATAGTGGGCAGTATTATAGTAGCTGCAAAGAAAAATTGGGGGTCAGTCAGCACATCCCAGTGCTAGTGGAACCTGCATTACCTGAACAAAATGGAGGGGGACAGTATTATAGGAGCTATATTGGTCATGAACATGGTTAAATTGTCTTTAACAGTGACAACCACATTTTGAGTCAGTCAGTTCTGAGTCAGTTTCCCTCCCCAATCTTCATTCTCTCATACTCTGTATTAGTACAGAAGAAAACTCCTGCCAGGTTATGTAAAATATAAAATTTGTGCTCCATCCTGAGGTTCCATAAGAATGACATTGCAGGGGTATTCCCATCTGACTATTCAAGGTTGAGATCAGAATACCTGTCTTATGTGGTGATCAGAGGTGGTCAGAGTAATGGAAACCCGTGGTGACTCTGTTTCCGTAATTCCCAAAAAAATAAATGGAAGTCACGGAGACAGCATAGTACAGGCCGCTCAGCTGTTACTATATCCACTGCCACTATTAACTGTTGTATATGACGGGTATTCCAATCGTAGCCAAGAGTAGTGGCTAAGATAGGACTACCCCTTTTAGTAAAGAAAAAATATTTACGGTATGTAAAGACTAAAAGTGATTCTTAACTAAATGTAGATGGGTTTTGTCACAATAGGTCGTACACCCCAAACACTTAACCCCAATCACTTGTTGTAACCTCCTGTTATCCCAGACTGCAGCTAGTCATGTGATCAGCCCCCCTCCTGTACAAGTTATGGGTGACTAGTAGCAGTATGTGCCCCTCCACACTGTACACGTGCATTGGCATGTGTCTAAGCAGCTAGACGGGCACTCCTCAGCCTCTAGGGCTCCACAGGACAAGCTCACTTTGTCTTATTTGGAGGTCTGTTTGCACAGAGGCTTCATAAATATTCATCTTGGGTAAGGTCAGCAGCAGCCGCCTCACGTGCGTCTGTGATAGCAGCAGCTGCTCTGGTTGGTAGCACAGCCTCGCTGAGACACAGAGAATCTTCTGCTTCTCTTATTCCTTTTCAAGGGATTATTTTAGGGATTTTTTTGGCTACTTGCTGTAAAGAAATGAGTTGGTAATGGGAACCACACCTAGATGATGGATTTAGAGAAATAGTACTGTGCGGTGTCCATATATACAGAATAAGAGCAGATACTGAGAATTACACCCAGTATACAGGACAAGAGAAGTGGTACTGTGCAGTGTCCATATATACAGAATAAGAGCAGATACTAAGAACTACACCCAGTATACAGGATAAGAGAAGTGGTACTGTGCAGTGTCTATATAAACAGAATAAGAGCAGATACTGAGAATTACACCCAGTATACAGGACAAGAGAAGTGGTACTGTGCAGTGTCTATATATACAGAATAAGAGCAGATACTGAGAATTACACCCAGTATACAGGACAGGAGAAGTGGTACTGTGCTGTGTCCATATATACAGAATAAGAGCAGATACTGAGTATTACACCCAGTATACAGGACAAGAGAAGTGGTACTGTGCAGTGTCCATATATACAGAATAAGAGCAGATACTGAAAATTACACCCAGTATACAGGACAAGAGAAGTGGTACTGTGCAGTGTCCATATATACAGAATAAGAACAGATACTGAAAATTACACCCAGTATACAGGAGAAGAGAAGTGGTACTGTGCAGTGTCCATATATAGAGCAGATACTGAGAATTACACCCAGTATACAGGACAGAAGAAGCGGTACTGTGCGGTGTCCATATATACAGAATAAGAGCAGATACTGAGAATTACACCCAGTATACAGGACAGGAGAAGTGGTACTGTGCAGTGTCCATATATACAGAAAAAGGGCAGATACTGAGAATTACACCCAGCATACAGGACAAGAGAAGTGGTACTGTGCAGTGTCCATATATACAGAATAAGAGCAGATACTGAGAATTACACCCAGTATACAGGACAAGAGAAGTGGTACTGTGCAGTGTCCATATATACAGAAAAAGGGCAGATACTGAGAATTACACCCAGCATACAGGACAAGAAAAGTGGTACTGTGCAGTATACATGTATACAGAATAAGAGCAGATACTGAGAATTACATCCAGTATACAGGACAGGGGAAGTGGTACTGTGCAGTGTCCATATATACAGAATAAGAGCAGATACTGAGAATTACACCCAGTATACAGGACAGGAGAAGTGGTACTGTGAGATCCATATATACAGAATAAGAGCAGATACTGAGAATTACACCCAGTATACAGGACAGGAGAAGTGGTACTGTGCAGTGTCCATATATACAGAATAAGAGCAGATACTGAGAATTACACCCAGTATACAGGACAGGAGAAGTGGTACTGTGCAGTGTCCATATATACAGAATAAGAGCAGATACTAAGAATTACACCCAGTATATGGGACAAGAGAAGTGGTACTGTGCTGTGTCCATATATACAGAATAAGAGCATATACTAAGAATTACACCCAGTATACAGGACAGGAGAAGTGGTACTGTGCAGTGTCCATATATACAGAATAAGAGCAGATACTGAGAATTACACCCAGTATACAGAACAGGAGAAGTGGTACTGTGCAGTGTCCATATATACAGAATAAGAGCAGATACTGAGAATTACACCCAGTATACAGGACAAGAGAAGTGGTACTGTGCTGTGTCCATATATACAGAATAAGAGCAGATAATGATAATTACACCCAGTATACAGGACAGGAGAAGTGGTACTGTGCAGTATACATGTATACAGAATAAGAGCAGATACTGAGAATTACACCTAGTATACAGGACAGGAGAGGTGGTACTGTGCAGTGTCCATATATACAGAATAAGAGCAGATACTGAGAATTACACCTAGTATACAGGACAAGAGAAGTGGTACTGTGCAGTGTCCATATATACAGAATAGGATCAGATACTGAGAATTACACCCAGTATACAGGACAAGAGAAGTGGTACTGTGCAGTGTCCATATATACAGAATAAGAGCAGAAACTGATACTTACACCCAGTATACAGGACAGGAGAAGTGGTACTGTGCAGTGTCTATATATACAGAAAAAGAGCAGATACTTAGAATTAGGGCTCATGCACAAGGCCATTGCCCAGCCGTGGCTGTATTGCTGCCTGCATACTGTGGTTCCGCAATACACGGGGCACCGGCCGTGTGCACCCCGCATCACGGATGCGGACCCATTCACTTGAGTCCTCAAACCCGGAGATGCATAACGGAATCACGGATCAGAAGCACTTTGGAGTGCTTCCGTGGTGTTTCTGGCTGTGGCTCAGCACCGCAAAAAAATAGAATATGTTCTATTTTTTTGTGGTGCGAACGGTGCATTTGGTGCGAACGTCCTGGCCGCCGCACGGATGTTGCTCGTGCATTGGGGACCACAAATTGTGGTCCCCAATGCACGGAACTGCTGCACAACGGCTGTGTGCATGAGCCCTTTCACCCAGTGTACAGGACAAGAGAAGTAGTACTGTGCCGTCCATACATGTAGAATAAGGTGGGATGCTGATGATTCCCTTAAAACATAGTAGTGTGTGACAGCAGTACTGTGCAGGGTACTTGAATAGAGAACAGATGTTAGGAATTACACATGATTTATGGAAAGAGAGAAGTGGTACTGTGCTTTGCACACATTACTCGGTCAGTTTCTTATCTTTCAGATGGAAGGAAGTAATATGTCTTATGACACCACTTCTGATATTCTATTTATTTGCATGATCTGGTGGAGGAGTGAATTTCATGAAATTATTTATTGTGCAATAACTTCCCCATTCGGTATTAATGACCAGACGGTGATCATTCCCTTGCCGTTCACCACAGTCTGATTTATACTTCTGGATCACATTAATGCCTCTGGACATTACTAAATGACAAATTAAAATGTCAAAGACCTTGTATACTTTTGCAGTATATCAGCGTATCTAAGTTACAAAATTGAGAGTCTTTGTAAGTAGTCTTGATTTGAACATCTTCTACAGTTTTGCTGATCCAGTGCACTTGGGAAGTCTTCAAACCTTTTCACTTTTTTCCCATGTTGTTATGTTGTGGCCTTGTACTAAAATTAATTTAAAAAAATCCAGTTTTTGCCCATTATTCTGCACTCAATACCTCATAATGGGGAAAGTAAATAGAATTTTAGAAATATTTGCTAATTTATTGTAAAGTATATATGATGACACAAACACAAATGGGCCCTCCTGAATATACACGATAGTTACTCCTATAGGAATAACTACACATTGTAGCTTAAAGGGGTTGTCTCATCTCGCCATTACTAAGGCGAAATGAGGCACAGTCCCAACCACCCAACCACCTCCCGGCCAGGAAACAGCCAGAGCGCTCCGGTGTTCTGCTGTTTCAGTACCTCTTATTGCCGTGCGTGAGAGCTACTGAAATAGAGTAGCACAACAAGCTATGTTGTTTTTGGTCAGTATAACCATGGGCGTAGCTGTAGGGGGTGCAGAGGTAGCAGATGTTACCAGTCCCAGGAGCCTGAGGGGCCCAAAGACCCTTGTGTCGCATAAGAAGACACTGGTATTATAGAAAGTTCATGCTGCTCACGTTACACCTCTGGCTGGGGGGGAAGGGGTTAGGTCAAGTATTTGGCATGGCGGTGAGGGGAGGGGCACGTTTTAATTTTTGCTTCAGGCACCAATAAGCCTATGTGCTTCCCTGCCCCTGGCTACAAAGCACTGAGGGAAGGAGGACCCAAGGTGAACTCTTGCACCAGCAGGGCCGGTGCTATAATAAGGCAGACCAAGCGGCTGCCTTAGGGCGCACAGAAGGGGGGGGGCTCCAAAATGAACTTTTTTTTTTTTAAAATCACTTTCGTGATGTGATCATGGGAGCGGGGGCGCCTAAATGTAGCTTCGCTTGTGCTGGCAAAAATCCTTGCACCAGCCCTGTGCACCAGGGCCTTTATCTACATCCCTGGGTATAGCCGAGTTTTACATATTTGTTACCACACCTGGATTAGGGGATTTTCTGCCAATTTTCTCTGCGTGTCCTCTCTGTCAGGTTGAATGGGGACTGACGGTGGACAGCCATTTTCAGGTCTTCAGTGATGTTCGATGGATTCAGGTCCAGGCTCTGGCTGGACCACTCAAGGAGGCTCACAGAGTTGTCCACTGTGTTGTTTGGGCTGTGTGCTTAGGTATGGGAGTGAGGGTTGTAGCCCTATGTGGCAGCGCTAGTTAGAGATGGGCGCTTAGTCCACTGCTAAGGGAGAGGTTGTAACACAGGCTGCACAGAGTCTGATTCGAAATGTGAAGACACACATTTGCATGGACGCTATATACATATAACAGTATGGGCTTCTTATTCAAAATTACTTCTCGCTGCTTCGATTTTTATTTTAGATGTGCTGGAACTAAAACAAATCATGGAGAGGTGTCAAAGCTGGTGTATATGTACTAGAATGCTTACTACTGTATATCATTCTATTAGAGGCCCCTACAAGGCCCCCCGCATTCTCACTGTATAAGGCATGCTGTACTATTATAAATATTCATCTTGTTTTTATCTTCTTTATTCTCACATATTGTGCCTGCTCTGAGGTTTCCATGGTAGCTGTAACTGGCTGATGTTTATTGACTTCCTGTCATGTGACCTTAACTCACCAACTTGATAAGAGTAGAATTCACCTGGCAGGAAGTCTATGCACAGACACTTGTTGATGTTACCATGGAAACTCCAGAGCAAGCACAATTTGTTATTTCAATAGCACGTAGGAGAGCAGGAGAAGAAGAAAAAGTCAAAGCCAAGTGTCATTAGAAGCAGTCTGTGAATCGTCTTCTTCTTTCGGGTTGTTTTAAATTCTCTCATGCCAATGAGGTTATCATTGCAGCTCCTACTTTGGGTTTGTCACCCAGCTTTCCCAGTGACAAATATATAGATTGTTATATAATGATACCAGAACGCTAGGGGCTAGAACCCACAGTAATAAGCAATTCCAGCAACATGGGGGTGGGTGGCGTCAGGCCAAAAGTCAAAAAGACAACCCTTTAAGTTAGCAGAAGAGGATGACTCATTTCTTTTGTTTTTTGGGGGAAATGTTTTATAAGCAGTTTTTTATGATGTGACACGTTGAGAGTTATACTTCCAATAGATATGTTTACTGAGAATATGCACAAAGCAGAACAAGTATTTCTCCTCTTTTTATTTCTCACTCTAATGAAGTAGTGAATATGAAGCAGGAAGACGGTTTGAAGTATTTTTGCCGACAGTAAAATTGATCAGATGGTGTCTAATAAGAGTCTTGAAGGAAGCGTGATTGACAGGTCACAGTCGCAGGCAGGACGAGGTGCCTGAGCGCACACTGTGTCCCGTTTCATTAAATGTCTGCCTGACATTGCAGCTTGAAGATGATTGTCACTTTAAATGCTATATATAGTCATCGCGCTGACTTTTACTTATAGAACCAAAGACCCAATAAAACCGCGGTGACAGACGAGTGATCGCTGGCGCTCAGGTCCCTGTGCTCGCTGCGCTCTCAATCCCCCTTGTTTTATCTCGCTGGTAATGATGTGATTAAAACTTCTCTGGCTTCGTTTTAGGATTTCTCTGCTTCATATGGTTAAGAGTATATCTCTCCGTTATATTTCCATAAGCGAGAAAGTCTCAAGGAGGGTTACGCTAAAAATACTGCCATGACCCCACAGGATGTAATAAGCGAGAAAGGGTAATTGACATTTGCTGTAGGATACTCAAAAGCGGTCCAGGATCCCCCAACTATATTATGTCTAGGGCACAAACAAACCATCCTGTTCTGATGCATTCCCCCAGATAAGTGTGACAACAGAGGTTTGGCAGACCCTTATCTTTCTGGCAAATTGAAATAATTCTTGTTAAATTAGATGAATGTTTTATATTGCAGTGCACATCTTAACACTGGCCAAAGCTTGGTTCATATTCTCTACAATGTTTCCCCTGGCACTGGCGTAACTAGAACTGACTGGGAGTCACTAAGCTAATTTTTGAATGCCAACCCCCTCAAGCAACCCACTCCTCCCGTGCAATTCTCACTCCGGTGGCCGGTGAAGATAGCTCTCTCAGACCAGGCAGGCTTACACGTATATACTGTATGTCATGTCACTATATATACTCTTATTGTATAATACTGTTGAATGGGCCCTGACAATAAAATCTTTCAGTCCTCCACTCGGGTGGGCACCTTCTGAGTTTGGACTCCGTAGCAGCTGCTTCCACAGTAGTCCCCCTGGTTAAAAAATGTACATATATGATCTTATAAGGGTTGAAAGAACAACCACTCTGGGGAAATTCTGTGAAGGACTTTTTAGGAATATGTCAATTAATGTGCAGCATTCCCAGCAGGTCTGGACTGGTAATCTGCTCTACCAGACAGATTTCCCATAGGGCCTCTGTCAGAGGGCCACCTGACACTGATGGTGCAAACCCTATAGCATTTAGTGCAGTTCCGAGCCTAGGAAATCTCAAGGACCTGTGATGACATCATCACAGGTCCCTAACCCTGTGAAAGTATGGAGGAGAACTGCAAAGAAGCATCACAATCTCCCTCCAACTTCAGTCTGCAAGACAGGTGAGATATGTAAATGGTGACAGTGTTGGTGCAAGTGTTGAATGGGTGGTCAAGGTCTCAGTTTTACTGCTAATGGGGGAGGAGTGGTCAGTAACTAGGGACAATACCGCTACCAGTGGGAGAGGGGTGGTCAAAGGACAATACTGCTACCGGTGAGGGAGGGGTGGTGAGTAACTAGGGAAAATACTGCTACCAGTGGGGTCGGAGTTAGGGTACAATACCACTACCAGGAGGGGAGGGCTGGTCAGGAGTCAATACCGGTACCAGTTAAGTTGGCGTGGTCAGGGGACAATAGTGCTTACAGTGGGAGACGGGTGGTCAGGGCGCAAAACTGCTGCCAGTTGGGAAGAGTTGGTCCATGGACAATGATGTTGTACTGTATGGTGGAATCGGATGCTGCTTAGAAGATATTTTGTACTGCTCTGTGGTATTTAGTGCTATTGGAGAGATATTTTGTACTGCACTGTGGTATTGGATGCTGCTGCAGAGGTATTTTAAGCTTTATCATGGTATGTGGTGATATAAGGAAGGGTAACTTATGTCCCTGACCATGTGATTAGACATTTCTGTGTTCTACTTTTATTTATTTTCTTGCATTGATGACTTACATAGGTGCATCGGTATTTCTACACAATAATATATGTGGGGTCTGGGCGCCAAGGCTGCTTTGTAATCCCAGTCTGGGCCTGATTCCCAGTTTTTTAGCTGAAAGATCCCAGCATTCCCTGAGTGTTCACTGTTTGAAAAGCGTTTGTTCTCGGAAGAGTAGACAATGTAGTAATCTGATGTAGGGAGAACTGTCACTTTGTATTATAGTAGGGCAGCTAATCTGTGAGGGTTGTGTCTGACAACAAGCTGGCTGTTTCAAAAGACAATCAGCAGAATAGTGAGTGCATTTCTGGAGAATAATAGACGCTGTAAATCAGGATCAGTACAGAATAAGTCATATCTGTTTACAGTCACTCCACCAGCAGAAGAGTGAGTGCAGCTCTGGAGTATAATACCGGATGTAACTGAGGATCAGTCCAGGATAAGTAATGTATGTACACAGTGACTCCACCGGCAGAATAGTGAGTGCAGCTCTGGAGTATAATACCAGATGTAACTGAGGATCAGTCCAGGATAAGTAATGTATGTACACAGTGACTCCACCAGCAGAATATTGAGTGCAGCTCTGGAGTATAATACCAGATGTAACTGAGGATCAGTCCAGGATAAGTAATGTGTGTACACAGTGACTCCACCAGCAGAATATTGAGTGCAGCTCTGGAGTATAATACCAGATGTAACTGAGGATCAGTCCAGGATAAGTAATGTGTGTACACAGTGACTCCACCAGCAGAATAGTGAGTGTAGCTCTGGAGTATAATACAAGATGTAACTCAGGATCAGTGCAGGATAAGTAATGTAGTGTATGTACACAGTGACTCCACCAGCGGAATAGTGAGTGCAGCTCTGGAGTATAATACAAGATGTAACTCAGGATCAGTGCAGGATAAGTAATGTATGTACACAGTGACTCCACCAGCAGAATAGTGAGTGCAGCTCTGGAGTATAATAACAGATGTAACTCAGAATCAGTACAGGGTAAGGAATATATATATAAATACACATACACACACACATATACACACAGCGAATCCACTTCTTATGTAAATTATTTATATTTTATATTTATAATCTGTGAAATGAGGGGCTCAGTTTTGGAACACGTGAACTCGCACTACGCACATTTTCACATTTATATGTAGCAGCTGACATGTTCTTTCTATCACTACAGGAACTCTCCCTCCCTGGATCTCCATTCTGCTTTGGATTGCTGTGGCTATCTGCACCACCATGTTATTTATCCTTCCCAAACCGTTTGGCATTCGGCCGTTCCTGGTGTCCGTCATGCTCCGCTCCATTTACACCCTGGGCCTGGGGCCTACTCTCATATTACTGGGAGCAGCTAATGTAAGGAGGGCTTTGATAGCTGTTGCTCAGTTACATGGAGACATCTTTGTGCGCATTGCGGATTATATAGCTTTCCCAGCAGCTATACTTGGAATACTGAGACCAGATGGCTGCCAGCCGAACAGCCAGGGGGCTCAGTAGTCAGCAAGTCTTTGATCTGCCATAGGGAGTGATTGCAGAATCCCTCTAATGCTGGATATCTGACATCTCCCTGTAGCTTTCTAGACTATAACTTTTTTACTAGTTTGTGTGTTCTTCTCTAAACATCTGTCTTGTCTTCTGAGGGACACATTATGAGCCGATTCGGCCAGTAGACTTGTTACTAGGCCACTACTGACACTCACCATTAGGGTATCTGTCAGGAGGTTTAACCATAGTGGGTCAGTCCATTGATTTAGTGGCTTAAGATGAAACTTGGGTATGCTGCCTTAGCTTCCAGTAAGTGAGCTGATCTCAATTCTCAAACCTCGGTCTTAAAGGGAGTCTGTCACCTCCAAAATGGTTTCAAAGCAAGCCAACGTCCATGTAGAGTAGGTGTCCGGAAACATAGCCATACCTTTCTTGGGAAGATGCAGTCCTTTACTGAGAAATGCTTCTTTATATTTCTACGCAAATAAGGTCTTCATGGCACCCTGGGTGGAGCCGCTCCGTTTAGTGCACCTTTACTCCACCATAAGGCTACATGAACATGGCCATTTTTCAACCATTTGAGCATTCATTTTCTGTCCGTCTGTCCTTTTTTAAATGCCGTTTTGTATCCGTTTTTCATGGCCGTTAAAAATTGATCAATTTCATTGGCTTTTCTTTTTTAAATCCCTATGATGGCCCCCAACAGTAATAATGTCTCCCATAGTGGCCCCCAGCTGTAATAATGTCTCCCATAGTGGCCCCCAGCTGTAATAATGTCTCCCATAGTGGCCTCCAGCTGTAATAATGTCCCCCATAGTGGTCCTCAGCTGCAGAAAAAAAAAATCACTCACCTCATCCCTTTGCATGCGCAGAGGCAGTCGCTCCTCTCTTGATTGTAAAGGACATGCGCCAAGCGTGATGACGTCACCGTGTGCTCCCAGCATGATCACACTGATCACAGATACTTCGCCAAATCAAAAGAGAAACATAGAAACATAGAATGTGTCGGCAGATAAGAACCATTTGGCCCATCTAGTCTGCCCAATATGCTGAATAATATGAATAGCCCCAGGCCCTATCTTATATGACTTATTCAAACGACTGCTTCTGCACATGCAAGTGGATGAGGTAAGTGATTTATTTATTTTTTGCAGAAAAAAATTACAGCTGAGGACCACTATGGGGACATTATTACTGCTGGAGGCCATTATGGTGGGACATTATTACTGGTGAGACTACTATGGGGGGGACATTATTACAGCTGGGGATCACTATGGGGATATTATGGGCTACTATGGAGGACATTAGTACTGCTGGAGGCCCCTGTGGGGACATTATTACTATTGGGGTCACTATGGGGGACATTATTACTGCTGAGGCCACTATGATGGACATTATTAGTGCTAGTGGGCTATTATGGGGGACATGACATATACTGCAGAGGTTTGGATTTCATTTTTAAAAAGGCCAATGATATTCATGCATATCGAAAAGCCAAGAAAAACGGATGCAAAATGGCCAGAAAATGGATGCACAAATAGTTGAAGAACGGCCATGAAAAACTGACAGGTTTAGAGGACTGGATTTTCACTAGAAAGGCATGGTTATGTTTCAGGGCACTTAATCTACATGGAGATAGGCTTACTTTGAAACTTATTTTGGAAGTAACAAACTATTTTTTAAAAGGTTAGTCGTCCATCAACATCTGTTTTCTACTAAAATCTGTATAATATGGCTGTATTTTGTTTAGCGTCCTTACAATATTGTGTCATATTACACTGATGAATCTACGTTATCTATATATCTAATATTTGTCTATTTCCATCATTATGTACCATTTTATCAATCTCATATCTGTTTATCTGTCAGTCATCTGTTATCTAGCTTTCTAAACTCTGTCTGGCTCATATTGATCTGTCTAATCTATATCTATCATATCTGTCTACAATGCATTCGGAAAGTCTTCCGACACTTTCTCTTTTTCACATTTAATTATGTTGCTGTCTCAAGTTTTCCTCCATCCGTCAGCACACCTATTCAGAAAGTGTAACCAGAATTTTAGACATAATTTATTAAAAAGGAAAAGCTAAAATTTCACATGGACATAAGTATTCAGACCGTTTCCCATGACACCTGAAATTTCACTTTGGGGCTTCTCATTTCACTTGCTCATCTTTGAGATGTTTCCACACCTTGATTGGAGTCCACCCGTGGTAATTTCAATTGATTGGACTTGATTTAGAAAGTCATACCCCTTCTCACAGATGACAATGCATATCAGAGCAAAACCCAGGCCATGAGGAGGAAAGAACTGCCTGTAGAGATCAGCGACAGGATTGTGTGGAGGCAAAGATCTACAGAAGAGTAGAAATAAAATGTTGCTGCTCTGAAAGTTCCCAAGAGCACAGTGGCCTCCGTATTTTTTTTAAATGGAAGAAGTTTGGAACAACCAGGACTCTTCCTTGAGCTGGCCGTCCCACCACACTAAGTAATCGGGGAAGAAGAGCCAAGAGAGGTGGCCAAGAACCCAATAGACATTCTGGCCTAGTTCCAAAGATTATATATGTTATTATTTATCTCATATTCATATATCTGTCTGTCTCATCCATCTAGACACCCCCTATTGTTCTGCTGCTCCCCAGTTTCTGGCTACGTTTTATAGTTGATTAATGTTCCAGCATGTATTCTGTGTTCTCTGCAGCCTCCCGGCACAAGCTGTGGCTTCGTATTAAGTGCCGGCCTCACGCAGCCTCCGCTTGGTCTGTTATCTAATTACTTATTGAGCAAATATCTCTTACGAACACTTTCGATACAGTTGCTGGAAAACAAAGCATGCCTTTTCCACTGCCACGTACTGAACTTCAAAGGCAGCGGTGGTGGAATCCTAACAGTGCAGAAGATTGAAACTGATTGCTGGCTTTGTGTAGAGCGAAAATAATAAAAAACCCAACCCTGGATGCATCCCAGATATTATATTGTCACCCAGCTTTAGTGACATACTATATCATCTATACCACTAAGTGGATCCATCACATCTCAATCATTTGCTCTGTTTTACCGTGACATTGGATCCGCTGTAGACAGACACCTGTGATTATAGGGAGAGGATTATTGTCTTACAGTATTTCACTCCTGGATTTCGGGTTATAATTGCCATCTCTTTCTCCTCCACAGCTGTGTAATAAGGTGGTCTTTCTGGTGAGTTTCGTGGGGAACCGCGGCACGTTCACACGAGGCTACCGAGCAGTGATCATGGATATGGCATTCCTGTACCACGTGGTGTACGTCATTGTCTGCATGCTGGGACTGTTTGTTCATGAGTTCTTCTATAGTTTCCTGGTAAGAATCGGCAAGAATAGCAATACCAGTGCTGCTGCCGTGACCGCATACGGTGATGCCAGAGAGGTGGGATGTCCCACCCCAGCTAAGCAGATAGTATAACACAGGAAGGGACATGGCTCAGCAGGTAATATCACACATCATATGCATAGATGCATGATTCAGAAGACCATGCCACACATGGCTGGCTTAGATACACGGCTCATCAGGCAGTATCACATACCATGGGCTTAGATACACTGGGTCAGCATACAGTATCACACTTGATAGGCTTAGATCATCTCCTTAGCAGACAGTATCACACAGCACACGCCAAACATTCATAACTCTTACCAGGAATACATGTGGATGCACAGACACCACACAGACCAAGAATCCCCCAAAAGACTCAGTTCAGGCATCGATCCGGATTTTAACATTTCCAGTGAGCTTTATTTCATCCACCATAATAAAAGTATACAGTGTTTCAATCCGTATGGGGTCTTTGTCAAGCATGCTTTTGAAAGTCCTCTGCGCAGGTTGAAACATTGCATGTTTCGATTATGCTGGATTAATAGAGTATCACACATTAGGCTTAGATACACAGAGCAGCAAACGCTATCACACATGATAGGCTTAGGTCATGTAATGGTCTCTGTTTAGCTCTTACGTTTAAAGCGGTTCTCTCACCTTGATTTTTGGTGGCATAGGGCTAGGATATCCCACCAGTGTCAGTTAGGGTAGGTCCCACCTCTGGGACCTGCCCCTGTCTCTATAACGAAGCTCCCAAAGAGAAGGGAGTGCCAAAAATAGCAAATCGCTGGCTTGGCTTTTTCCAGCAGTTCCATATAAGCGATTGGACTGGTGACCGCGCTTGCGCAGTGTGCTCTCCATTCATAGTATCATGCATGATAGGCTTAGATATGTTGGCTCAGAAAACAGTATCACACACAATAGGATTAGATACATCAGCTCAGCAGAGAGTATCACACAGAATTAGATTAGATACACACGTTAATACTGTTTAATTCTAACAACCTTTTGTTCTTTGTAGTTGTTTGATCTCGTGTATCGGGAAGAAACTTTACTGAATGTTATAAAAAGTGTAACAAGGAATGGGCGCTCCATCATCCTGACTGCAGTGCTGGCACTGATCCTCGTCTACCTCTTCTCAATCATTGGCTTTCTCTTTCTGAAAGACGACTTCATCATGGAGGTGGATCGGCTGAAGGGCAGCACCCCAGACATGGGTAAGTCACTGATATAAGATCATCTGCTTAACGTGGGTGCATTTTAGGTTCATTCGATACACAACCAATCAGTTTGCTGGGAACTAGCGCTGGGATTGAGGCTCCTTGTGCCTTATACCCCAATAATGTCAGTAGAGTCTAATGAAATTCTAGCTTCCATACCTGTTGGCTTTTCTGTATGCATTGGTGGTGCTGGAGAACAGGATATAGCCCCACCTGACTTGTTAAGTCTACCTGAGATCCTTGAGTCACATTAGGCTACTTTCACACTAGCGTTTTTTTGTGGATCCGTCATGGATCTGCAAAAACGCTTCCGTTACAATTATGCAACCGCATGCATCCCGTCATGAACGGATCCGGTTGTATTATGTCTTATATAGCCATGACGGATCCGCCACGAACACCATTGAAAGTCAATGGGGGACGGATCCGTTTTCTATTGTGCTCTGCACCACATCGCGACAGAAAAACGCTGCTTGCAGAGTTATTCTGTCCGCGATGGGAGCGCAACCAAACGGAACGGAATGCATTTTAGTGCATTCCGTTTCGTTCAGTTCAGTTTTGTCCCCATTGACAATGAATGGGGACCAAACTAAAGCGTTTTCTTCCGCTATAGAGATCCTATGACAGATCTTGATAGCGGAATTGAAAATGCTAGTATGAAAGTAACCTTATATGTATATACCAGTCACCTCTAGACTGTCTTTTAAAATTGTGTTCTAGGATAAATATTCTTAAAATCAAGTGTCAGAACTGTTATCTAGTCTCCGAGGATGGACCTCTCTCTATTGCCAACATATTCAAACATGGCATAACTCCAGTTAGCTCAAATAAGTAAAGCAAAACTTTTTATTTTCTACTGGATTTTAGTTTTATCTTGTTACTGTATTTCTATCCAGAGCTGCTTTCCCAGTTATGCTAGTTACGCTTGTATATGCTCCCAGAACCTGATCAATAGGCCACAAGTTACCAAGGGAACGTGTTATCAAAAACTCACAGCAGAAAAAAAAAATGTTTTCCCTTAAAACGTTATATTCTAAGTGAAAATAAAATCCCAAATATTTCCGGAACACTCCCTAGAACTCCATAAACTTTACACATTGGGGTGTGCCAAACTAATTAGGGACAGTAGTGGGATGACCGATATCTAAAAGTTTTAAAATCTTGCTGTTCTAATCTCCCAATATCAAGTCAGATAACAGAACTACACACCACTATTCTGTGTTCTGATATACAATAATCCAGAAATAACCCCAGAATTTAGTTCATCAGGGGCTGTGGTGATAAGTACTAATAACCAAGGAGAAAGATATCACACAAAGCTATAATACAGGCATGCTCAACCTGTGGCCCTCCAGCTGTTGCAAAACTACAACTCCCAGCATGCCTGAACAGCTTACAACTATCAGCCCACAGCAGGGCATGGTGGGAATTGTAGTTTTACAACAGCTGGAGGGCCGCAGGTTGAGCATCCCTGCTATAATACAATGCAGGTACAAAGCCAGTGGAGTAACTAGAAATGACTGGGCCTCATAGAAAATTTTTGAATGCCCCCCTCAAGTAACTTCTTTGTACCCCCCTACTCCAGTGCAACCCTCACTCCTGTGACTAGTCAAGATAGCGCTCTTAGACAAGGTCCGGCAACCTGACTGTCTGTTTTCTACAAGTATATACTGTTTGTCATTTCACTGTATATAGTTACTGTATGTAATGTCATTGTATAATACTGTTGACTGGGCCCTGACAATAAAATCTTTTATTCCTCCTCCTGGGTGGGACACTTCTGAGGTCACGCCCCAGAGCAGCCACTTCCCCTGCTACCCCTATAGCTACGCCCTTGTACAAAGGAAACACAACAGTCGACTATAGGACCCCTGCCATCTGGTTCCCCACTAAGAATTTATGACGGATTTTGACAAAGAAGGCAGCCCTAACCACTCAGCAATCGCAGTAAGGCCCCATGCACACACACACAACCGTAGGTTGGATCACTAATTTTGCGGATCGTATGTGGAGCCATTCATTTCTATGGGCCCACAAAAGATGTGTATGCATGTGCTGTCCGCATCTGTATGTCCGTTCAGCAGCCTCACAAAAAAGAGAACATGTCCTATTCTTGTCTGTTTTGCAGACAAGAATAGGCATTTTACATTCGGTGGGATGTTCGAAACAGGAAAGTGTGTGGCGCACATGCGTGGTTTGTGGACCACAAAATAAATATGACCTTAGGCTGGTGATAAATGCTGTATATAAATGGCCACTCATCTGCAGGCACATGCGTCACTTGGACTGCCGGTAAGGATTAATGTAAAAAAATAAATCAGACATCATATAGTACATGACAACCTCTTTGGAGTGTCCTTTCTGCTGCAGATAAGGGCCGTGACTCAGCTCTCCCTTTCACAACTTAGGAGGCAGTTGAAGGATGAAACTGAGCATGTGCGGCCATCTCAGCGAGCAGGTCAAAGAAATAAGAAAAGAACTAACAGCAGGTGGCGCTATACAGATACATGTGATTGAATAGCTCATAGGCTATACTAATTTTTAATTACATGTAATTACAAAAGTATTCAGAACCAAGTGCTGGTTTGAAAATGGTAGAATATTTTTTTATGGGACAACCCCTTTAAGACAGCAGTGTGGGCAGCAATGTATGACACGAATAGTGGTGTGTAGATCTGTTATCTGCCTTGATACCGGGAGATTAATACAGCAAGATTTCAACCCTGCTAGCTATCGGTGGTCCCAATGGATATAGATTAGGGGTTGTAGGGAGAGTTCTGAAGACAGTGGGATTGCCGTTATCGGGGCTGTTGTTCGGCTTTAGGTGGGTCCCACCCAAGGTGATTTAAGGATTCGTACCAGTGGGGTACTCAGCATTTGAGATTTTTTTTTTACTTACAGTATAATAAAGGTTGTTTTAAGGGAATGCTTTTTCTGCTGTGAGTTTTTTTCGTGAGTTACGCTTATAAACAGACATCATTTTACCTTCTTCCCCTCTTTGTGACATGGGCACATTTCCAGGCCGTAACGAGCACCGTATGTCAAGTATGTTGATCGCTGCTCATTTGGCTCCATGGAGCAATCATTGCGACTGTATGTGAACAATTGTGAGAACATTCACTAGCCACTGTTAAAGGCCTCCTGGCTGCAGCTTAGGATGTGAATGGAGAAGAAAACTTCATACATGGCAGAATCACTACTTTTGATTTTGCTGGTGGAAAGTGAATTGTTTTTGGAGTTTTGTTTTAAGACTTTGATCCTGTGATATTCTTGTCATCAATCTTCTCCGTTCTTATCTTTTTCTGCTGAAGAATCAATGTCTTAGACATAAGAGAAACATCAACCGACCCTTCATAGGCCTCTTATTGAACTGCGTTGTGCCCACATGTCAGCGAGCATCGCCATGACTGGCACATGTTAATACAGCATGTCTTTCTAGTTAGACAGTATATCTGTATAGCTAGGCATACTGCCATGCAGGAACTTGGTAAAGCTGAATACCCATTCCTGTTGTCGACAGCAGCCACATTTGCCATGACACAGCTTTCCCAGAAACGGCTCAAAGGAGGGAGACTTCTGCTTTCTGGCTGTGATTTGGCTCATGGTCCCGGCATGGCTGTGGGCACGTAGATGGGTCAGACCATTGGAGCTTCCAGGCATGGAAGGGTTACTGGCAGCCGGCGACTCAGCAGCATGTCGGTCTTGTGAGAAGTTTTTTAATCCCAATAATCTCATGAGGATTTTCCTGGCCAGCGGCAGCTGCTCCAATAACAGCAAGCAGAGAGCTAATTTTACAAGAGGCAGCGTGTGGCTTGGACAGGGCACACAACACCCCTGTGTAGTGACTCCACCAAAATATGGCCGCAGAAACCACCATTACGCGGAAAGCACAGTAGAGTCGTTTACGATAACACATCGTCTATTGATTACCCAAGCAGATGTATCATAAAGAGCTAAATACCTCAAATGTCCCCAGTTATCCAGAATTATCTACAGGTTTCTACAGCTATCTCTCTGATTGCAAAATCTAGAAAAATCTTTCTGGTTCTGACATCAAACGTTATTGCCCCGAGTCTGGTATCCAGAAGACATAGTGTGGATCTCAGGACGAAAGAGAGAATTCCGGTTACAGGATTAAATTAGGATGCCAAAAACAGAGAGATAAGACAAGACTTTAGTCCCAGAGATATATTTCCAGGTCAGAATCAGAGAGAGAAATCCCGGAGAACAAATGAGATCAGGAATTATTGTCTGGTATCTGGATTTGTCAGAATTCTCTCTCCAATATCTAAACCATAAAACTGGTTCGGGCACCAGGGCGAACCTTTCTTGTTCTCATATCAAAGGTTATTGTCCATCTGGTTCTGAGATCCAATGAATCAGTTCACTGTGAGATCTTTCTGAGGGTATGTTCTTCATCTACTTTCCTGCTCTGACTTTTATGTTATATCTCTGGAATGGAGATTTAATTCCTTAAAAGCGATGTACACCTTTAGAGGCAATTTTTTTTATGATTGCATGTTACTCATTTTTGGCTAAAAATCATTTTTTTACTTGGCTTTTATTAAAAATATTGAGCTGTTCTGTCACAAAGAGTTAAAGAGGACCTTTCACCCCTCCTGACACGCCTATTTCAATAGCATTCCCCACGTACTAACAGTTCTAGAGCATCTATCCTTATGACTCTGTGTTGTGCCATTCCTCTATTATTTGCACTAGAAGTTATGAATGAATTGCTATTAGCCTTCAGTAAGGGTACAGAGGGGAGGTAACCAGTTGGGGGTGTGCACCTACACTGTCTGAAAATGGCAGCACCGATTGGATAGAGTCAGACTGTGCAGGTACACACCCCCAACTGGTTACCTCCCCCCTGTACCCTTACTGAAGGCTAGTAGCAATTCATTGATAACTTCTAGTACAAATAATAAAGGAATGTCACAACATACAGACATAAGGATAGATGTTCCAGAATGTATGGAGCTATTAAAACAGGCGTGTCAGGAGTGGCGAAAGGTCCTCTTTAACTGTTCTTCTTACTGTGTAGTAACTCCTACTTTTACTTTGTGCTGGTCATCTAATAAACCTTATCTCTAAACTACTGAGAGGTCATAAACACTTATTTAAGCCACATTCTTATCAGTAAGATTAGAACTGAGCTATGATGAGTGTTTAGGATGTCAGAGAGCAGAGATAAGGAGTCCATCTGCTCCTGGTCTGATGGAAAAGACAGAAACTCCAAAGGCTGCTACTAGGGCATGTCAGCTCTGTACAGAAAATATATGACTTAATATTTAAAAAAAAAATACCAATTTAGAAAATTATTTTTAGTTTAAAATGAATACAATGCAATAACTTTTAAAAAATGACCCCGAAAGGTGTACATAGTCTTTAAGCTTGAAACGCACTACAGCTGGGAGATCCAGATTTTGTTTCAAGTTTTCTCGTTTTCACGTTCTGAAGTATCTCTGTGGTTCCGGGAACCAGAAATGTTCCTTCTGTGTTAGAGATCCCTTCTGGAATCATTTCTTGAGAACTGTACTGAAAGCTCTCTAATGCCCCATGCGCACAACCGTATTTTTGCGGACCCATTCATCTTAATGGGGCTGAAAACAGTGCGAACAGCACTCTGATGTCATCTGTGTGCTGTCTGTTTCTGTGTGGCCATGCCGCAAATTAGAGAACATGTCCTATTCTGGTCTGTTTTGTGGACAAGAATAGGCATTCCTACAATTTGGGCCCACGAAAAGTTCCGGATGGCACACGGAAGGCATCTATGCAGGAGGCCTAACACCAACAAGCAGAACAAGATTTGCTTGTGTCTGATATTTTCCACTCTCACACGGTCAGTATTTGTAAGCCAAAACCAGGAGTTGAGCCTACAGAGAACCTATAATGGAAAGATTTGTGCCTCTTCTGTGTTTTGGGACCACTCCTGGTTTTGGCTTACGAATATTGATGAAAAATACTGACCACATACTCGCCGTGTGAAAGTGTCCATTGGCAGTGGCTGCGCTCTAGAATCAGCTCTTCAGCACTGAGATCCAGAAAAATCTTTTAGGTTCAGACTTTCTGATTTAACCTCCCCATTTGAGATCTATTTCTCTGATTGGGATTCATGCCTTTGGATCTTTGATCCCAGAGTCTCTGTGGGGTTCTGAGATCCAGAACTATCTTTTATCTTGCTGGAATGTATACAGTTTAAGTTTTCTGTTGTTCTGAAGTCTGAAATTACCAGTATTTCTTGGGTTCTGAAATCCAAAATGTTAGCGACCAATCTTAACATATAACTTTGATTATCGTGACAGTAGTACCTGTGGGTTAGTTAGTTCTTGAAATTGATGTATTGAAAGCAGAAAAAATTGGCAAGCTTAAAGACAGGGGCCTCTGACAGGGCCCACATTGAGATGGCTAGACCGCTCGGTCAGAGCATCTCCAAAAGGCAGGTTATGTTGGGTGGTTACAGCATACAGTGTTTAGCATCTACCAAAAGTGGTCCAAGGAAGAGCAACCATTGAACCGTGGACAGGGTTATGGAGCCCAGGTCTCATTGATGCACGTGGGGAGCGCAGGCTAGCCCGTTGGATCCGATTCCACAGAAGAACTAAGGGTACTTTTACACTTGCGGCAGGACGGATCTGGCAGGCTATTCAGCCTGCTGGATGCGTCCTGCCGCAAGTGCCCGTGCACTGCCGTGCTGCCGCTCCGTCCCAATTGACTATAATAGGGCATGTCCGACTTTTCAGTCCGGCGATCTTTGCCATGCTGCACCGTAGCTCCGCCCCCCGCCCCATTATAGTCAATGGAGACAGAGTGGCAGCACGGCAGTGCACGGGCACTTGCGGCACGGATCCATCCTGCCGCAAGTGTAAAAGTACCCTAACATAAAACAAATTGCTTAAAAGGGTTAATACTGGCTGTGCTAGAAAGGTGTCAGAACACACAGTGCATTCCTCCATAGCCAGGCATGTATTCTGCAGGTGGTTTTAATGTTATGGCTGACCAGTGTATATCTCACCGGTTCTTGGAGCTTTCTCTGGACTATGGATCGTATTTCTTTGGCTCTGACTTAATTCCTGTAAGGGCTGATGCACACGGACGTATTTTCTTTCCGTGTCCGTTCAGTTTTTTTTGCAGACTGTATGCGGAACCATTCATTTCAATGGGGCCTGCAAAAAAAACGGAAGTAATTTCGTGTGCATTCCATTTCCATATGTCCATATTTCTGTTCCGCAAAAAAATAAAACATGTCCTATTGTTGTCCTTATTACGGACAAAGGTAGTACTTTTCTGTTAGCAGCCAGCCGTTCCGTTCCACAAAATACAGAATGCACACAGATGTCATCCGTATTTTTTGCGGACCGCAAAATACATACGGTCGTGTGCATGAGCCCTAAATGTCATATTCTTCTCTTTGAGTCTGATGTCTGGATTTGCAGTTTCTGGCTCTTCCCGCAGGTTCGGGTTCTAAGATCTTCCTTGATCTGATAAATTCATCTTGGAACAATTTCGTTGTCCTGAGATAAATGATATATTACATTAAGCAATTGGCATAAGATAAGCAGGAGCTTGCAGCCTGAGCGGTGTCTCTGCACCTCAAATGTCAGAGGCATTAGCGCCGAGCAGCTGGAGTCACAGCGAATAGGTCAAGGTGGATATTTTCCTCAAGTATTGGTCCACTCTAAATTCGGTGATTTTGTGGTACTTAGAAATAAGGCTTAGGATAAGTTGACCGGGGGGGGGGGGTTGGGGGGTAAATGTGATTAAGAATTGTGTTAATGAAACTTTTTTATTTTATTTGTTCTTTCACCAGATAACGAGATCCGTGCGTCTTCTCTTACGGCAATGATGGGCTCGTGTCACAAGGAGGAGTGCGCCACATCGATACCATTGACAGGTCAGTCACCTTTATGTGTTTCTTACACGTTCAAAGGTTATTTTCCCTTAACATGAACCAAATTTAAAAAAACAAACAAAAAACCACATGAGCGAGCAGCAATATAACAGTATGCCAGTGAAGGAAGAGTTGCCATTCAGGAGTCCAGGAAACCTGGGTGCTATGATTATGAAAATTTAGAGGTGGCCATAATGGCTTTCACCCAACTTTCCCCACACTCGACCACAATCTGCTGAACTGAATTCACTAAAAATATGATTATTACAAGGGTTCTAGCACCACTATTGTCCATGGCTGTTTTTGGTATTGCAGCTCAGCCCTATTCACTTGAGCTGCATTCATTACAGTTACCTACCGCTCACACGACCATATCGGTTTAGCAGTCCGCAAAATACGGATGCGGTCTGTGTACATCCCACCATTTTTGCGGTTCCCATTGAAAAAATCTCTTGAAGGCTCAGCCGCAATGATGCACACAGCACATGGATGAAATCTGTGTGTTGACCGCAAAAAATGCGGCCAACACACACATTTCATCCATAGAAACAGCCACAAACAGCGGGCCCACAATATACGGGCCCCAGCCATGTGCACCCCGCATCACTTATGCGGACCCATTCACTTTAAGGGGTCCGGAAGATGCGGTGCATGAACTACTTTTCTGCGTCCACATATGGCGGCCCTATGGTCAATGCCTGTGCATTGTTGACAACAATATGTGGTCCACAGCACGGGCCCGGCCGGCACACATTGTGTGCCTGAGCCTTTAGGCCAAGCTGCAATACCAGACCTAGCCTATGGACAGAGGTGGCAGTGTTTTTCCTGAACAGCCTGGGGGAGATTTATCAAAACTGATATGAAGGTTAACTGGCTTAGTTGCCCATAGTAACCAATCAGATTCCACCTTTCATTTTTTAGCAGCTCCTTTGGAAAATTAAAGGTTGAATCTGATTGGTTGCTAATTTTCCCTTACACCAGTTTGATAAATCTCCGCCAATATCTTGATCTTCCCCTTTTTCAGTGGTTGTAATGAACGACCTTTAAATCATGGCTTATTTTGAAATCATGTGACTATTGCAAGAAGTTGTACAATTGGTGATGCTAACACCCCTACAGCATCTGTGACACAGAAGTTGCCATGATCGCCCCCTTCCTATAAAAGTGAAAAGAGGCCAACAAGTTTCGGGTTTTGCGTTTCTCAATTCACATCCAAAGCTGCTGGTTACCCAAGACTGTGGTTTAGCTTTTCACTACTTTTAGACTTGTGACTAGGGACGAGCGAACTTCTGTTTTCAAGTTCAGCGTACAAGGTTCGGGTTATCTAAGAATTCCGTTATGGATTCCGCTACCATGGACTATAAGTTATGGTCCGTGGTAGCGGAATCCATTACGGAATTCTTAGATATCCTGAACCTGAACCTTGTACGCTGAACTTGAAAACACAAGTTCGCTCAAGACTACTTGTGACTAGAGTTGAGCGAACTTCTGTTTTAAGTTCGGCTTCGGGTTATCCAAGCATCCCGTTATGGATTCCGCTACCACGGACCATAACGGCATTTGGAATCCATAAGGGGATTCTTCAATGAACCCGAACCTTGGACAACACGGAGGACCTGGGGTGACGTCACCGTCATGTGATCAGTGCAGGGGGCGTGGCTCAGTACTGGATTAGATAAGAGGTGGCAGCCTACGACCTCTTATCCAATCCAGTACTGAGCCATGCCCCCTGCACTGATCACATGACGGTGACATCACCCCAGGGTCCTTCACCCCGTGTTCCAAATGCCGTTATGGTCCGTGGTAGCGGAATCCATAACGGGATGCTTGGATAACCCGAACCCGAACTTTGGAAGCCGAACTTAAAACAGAAGTTCGCTCAACTCTACTTGTGACCTAACTGCTGATGAGTTCTGCCTGTGGTTTGGACCCCAGACAGCACTGTTCTCTGGTAGCAGGAAACTAGCAGAATTCTGAATGCAGCTTTAAATGTGAGCAGAGAAGAAAGCTACTCCGAGATTAAAACCTTGGCTCTTTTCCTTTCATAGCAGGCCACAGATGGGCAGATAATCATCGGGTTGTAGCTCTCCTGGGGACCTATGATGGTGCTTTTACTTACTTATTGGGCCTCTGTGTCTCAAAATCCTGACATAGCAGTCACATCTCACTCACCCGTCTCGCTCTCCATCTTGCTCTTGATTATTTGCTCAAGATGCCTGCAGACTCGCTCGCTCGTAGCCCTCATTAACAGCTAATTAGTGACAGCACATCCACATGTTACTGGCAATTCAGTGAACAACCATGAGAGATAAGTTACAGAGATGATGACTCTGAAGCCACCAGGGAGGGCTTGTGCTGTCAAAACAACAGTAAACATGAGGGCGAAGACGTCTGCGCTAAACTGCATCCGAAGGAATGCCCTGTATGCCGGATGCCTCCTTCAGGAGTGTGCCCAGATTTTTATAGGTTAAATTTACCTATAATGTTGAGTAACTTTGCACAGAGGTTTGAGTTATCTTAGGGCTTATGCACACGACCGTATGTATTTTGCAGGCCGCAAAAAACGGATCCGTAAAAAATATGGTCGACGTCCTTGTGCATTCCATATTTTGCGTAACGGAACAGCTGGCCCCTAATAGAACAGTACTATCCTGGTCCGTAATGCGGACAATAATAGGACATGTTCTATTTTTTTGCGGACCAGAAATACGGACATACGGAAACGGAATGCACACGGAGTAATTTCCGTTTTTTTTGCGGACCCATTGAAATGAATGGTTCCGTATACGGTCTGCGGAAAAAAATGGAGCGGACACGGAAAGAATATACGTTCGTGTGCATGAGCCCTTAGACTGGTTTTGAGTTGTATGTTTTATACTCCAGTCACTGTCAGAGCTGCCCTTACAATGCTGTTGGTTTGTGCATATCATCGCACCGCATGTGCCTGTGGAGTTCTAGGCAAAAATGCACATGCGAGATGTGGCAACTAGCAGGGCAGGGTTAATCTCAGCCAAGACGGGAGGATGCAGTTGGACACCAGACAGCATGACTCTTCTGTATAGCGTGAACGCCTACTTGACTCTTTACAAGTCATTAGCATACTGAGTGCAGCACTTAAAAAAAAAAAATAATAAATATATATATATATATAGTGGTCATATTTGTTTTTGTAATTAACCCTCTGTGTTAATAGAGGGCAGCCAGAGCGGAGCGGAGAGGAGCTACAAACAGCACCTCCCTCTCTGAAGCATCTGGGATGTCCATGTGTTGCATGCCCAGCTCGCTGATTTTAACAACAATGGCGTAATACTTCCATACTCCTGTGGTGGCGCTGCTAGGAAATTGAATACTTACGACCAGGTTCCTCTGCAGACTGCAAAGTACAACAAGCTGGCCATTATCAGTAGGATCCATGGACTACAATAAGCCTGTATGCAGTCCCTCCTTGTACAGATTAAAATTTATAGAACCAGTATCAAAAATAATCTGTGTGTTCGCTTGTTCTTTGAAACTTTTAATTCAGTTATTGCCATGTGATCAGTACCAGTCCCCAGGTGACATGTCATGGCCCATGACAGTAAGAACAAGGGACCTGGTAAGGCTGGTGAAGTGTGGAGGATGCCCACCAGGTCTCATCAGTAAAGCTACAGTCACACGTATGAATGAGTCCGCATCCGTTACGCAATTTTGCGGAACGGGTGCAGACCCATACATTTCAATGGGGCCGCAAAACATGCGGACAGCACACCGTGTGCCAGGGACCTGTTTCTTTAGTTAGGCATGGCTCCCTAAAGAAGGTGACAGCGCATCTGATGCTTTTCTGCTCCATCATATATCAAATGCCCTTCTAATGGTGGTGTCTCATGTGATGGCATATAGCTAAGATCACATCGCTGAAAAAAGCCATATTCACCAGTTTACTGCAGGGCACAGCCAGGGCCCAATGGTATAGGATGGAGGTGGCACGGGTGCTTAATATTGCTGAACACCCCCTCACACACCTACCATTTATGAGGGGGTTGGGTGCTTAGCATGTCAAATGTACACAGATTTTAGGTTACGTGTAGTGCACCATGGCAGTTGTCTTGTTGGACAGTATCCACAAGCGTTACTATGAACCCTTGTTAGCAATCATCAGGCAGAAAATTTTCCTGTCTAATAAACCCATTATACTCTGCACTTCAACAAGCCTATATATATATATGTTCGCAACTTCTGACCTGACTACAAAAAGGGTTTATCCCATGATTGATGTAAAAATGAAAATCGGACACATGGATCCAGAGATCTCTCCATTCATTGCTCAAGTTGCTCTGCTAGATTACGTCAGGCTGGCAGCTCAGGGGACACGTCCTTTCACGGGGGGCGTGTCCTCTGCCGCAGCTCTCTTCTCGTAACTTTTAAAGCATCGTAGTCATGAATTCTAAAATGTTAACTGGTTGTGTGGTGCTTTAAGAGCAGATGACCTGTACCCTGTCCTCTGCCAGTGGAGGCATAACCTAGGTCCCTCTAATTGCTCTGTTTTTGTTCATATTTATTTAGATATATTTAGTTTTTCTTTAGAATTCCCCAATTTGTTTGAGTTGTTTTTTTGTTCCAAGCAGCATAAACAAGATAATTTGACAGACAGCGTAAATCAAGGCATGCAGGGCAAACAAGGATTCCTCTCAAGGGCTTAAGTGTTTTTGTGGACGACTCTCTTCAGTCACCTTCACAGATGTAGATCTGCACAGCGCCGGCAGATTTTTTTTCACAATGAGTAATTGATAGCCCTCAAATGACTTAACATGTGACTCTGCTGAGCTAGATTATGTAAAAGCGTGGAGCAGCTGGGATAAAAAATACGCCGCACGTTAACACCTTGATGTCAGACAGAAATGACTGCTGCACAGGAGAAAATAACACACCTCTGTTCTATACTCCCCCATACTGACAACTGCCTCCACCCTGCCTAGTCCCAACCACAGCATTACTGTTAAAGAGCTGTGGTCTGCATCGCACTAAATACTGCCCACAATGCAAGGACGGACTGACCATAGACCCTACAGGGAAATTTCCCTGTGGGCCGACAACCAGTGGGCAGTTCAAGCCCTTCTCATGGCCTTCAGCTGGGTACATAACGAACTGATGCTCTTAGCATCAGTTAAGGTAGGAGCATCAGGTACAGTACTTATGCACCTGACAAATGCCCACAGGTGTCCTTCTGAATTCAACTGTATCGCTGTCCTCAGGATAGTGATACAGTTGAATACTGTGACGAAGGCGACAATATTTTCTGCTGAACTGTTTTGTTCTGCCAAGCTGGTATATTGTGTTGTGCTGTAGTATTTGTTTCTGCTGGGGCGGTATTTTGTGCTGTACTGTGGTATTTGGTTTTGTTGGGGCAGTATATTGTGCTGCACTGTGGTATTTGGTCCTGCCGGGCAGTATATTGTGCTGCACTGTGGTATTTGGTTCTTCTGTGGCAGTATATTCTGCTGCACTGTGGTATTTGGTTTTGCTGGGGCAGTATTTTGTGCTGCACTGTGGTATTTGGTTCTGATGGGGCAGTATTTTGTGCTGCCCTGTGGTATTTGGTTTTGCTGGGGCAGTATTTTGTGCTGCACTGTGGTATTTGGTTCTGCTGGGGCAGTATATTGAGCTGCACTGTGGTATTTGGTTCTGCTGGGGCAGTATATTGTGCTGCACTGTATTATTTGGTTCTTCTGGGGCAGTATATTGTGCTGCACTGTGGTATTTGGTTCTGCTGAGACAGTATATTGTGCTGCACTGTGGTATTTGGTTCTTCTGGGGCAGTATTTTGTGCTGCACTGTGGTATTTTTTTTTAAATCAAATGTTTTTTTAATTGAAAAACAATAATAATAAACATTTTCTTTTAAAGACATTGAGTACAGGTAGTGGATTTATCAAGCAATCCCCACAGCAGTATGCACTGTGGTATTTGGTTCTGCTGGGGCAGTAGATTGTGCTGCACTGTGGTATTTGGTTCTGCTGGGGCAGTATGTTTGTGCTGCACTGTGGTATTTGGTTCTGCTGGGGCAGTATTTTGTGCTGCACTGTGGTATTTGGTTCTGCTGGGGCAGTATTTTGTGCTGCACTGTGGTATTTGGTTCTGCTGGGGCAGTATTTTGTGCTGCACTGTATTATTTGGTTTTTCTGGGGAAGTATATTGTGCTGCACTGTATTATTTGGTTTTTCTGGGGAAGTATATTGTGCCGCACTGTGGTATTTGGTTCTGCTGAGACACTATATTGTGCTGCACTGTGGTATTTGGTTCTGCTGGGGCAGTATTTTGTGCTGCACTGTGGTATTTGGTTCTGCTGGGGCAGTATTTTGTGCTGCACTGTGGTATTTGGTTCTGCTGGGGCAGTATATTGAGCTGCACTGTGGTATTTGGTTCTGCTGGGGCAGTATATTGTGCTGCACTGTATTATTTGGTTCTTCTGGGGCAGTAAATTGTGCTACACTGTGTTATTTGGTTCTGCTGAGACAGTATATTGTGCTGCACTGTGGTATTTGGTTCTGCTGTGGCAGTATATTGTGGTGCAATGTGGTATTTGGTTCTTCTGGGGCAGTATTTTGTGCTGCACTGTGGTATTTGGTTCTGCTGGGGATACTTGCACACATTGCTGATTACGCATGTTTTTTCTGCATCCGTCCTCATACAGTACTAGCAAAGTGTATGAGACTAGACAAATCTCATGTACATTGACCTGATTTTGAAATCTGCAGTATGGCAACTCTTTGTGCGGTTCTTTTGTGCAGATTTCACCCTTTTCAATGCAAGGGTCAGATGCTCATCACATCTGCCCCAAAAACTGCAAGTAAGGGCTCATACACACGAATGTATTTTCTTTCCGTTTCCGTTCCGTTTTTTTTTTGCGAGACCGTATGCGGAACCATTCACTTTAACGGGTCCACAAAAACAACTGAAATGACTCTGTGCATTCCGTTTTTCGTATGTCCGCTTGGCCGTTCCACAAAAAAGTAGTGCATGTCCTATTGTCTGAAAATCACGGTCCGTGGCTCCATTCAAGTCAATAGGTCCTCAAAAAATACGGAATGCATACGGAACACATCCGTATGTCATCCGTATTTTGCGGATCCATGCCCACCTTGCCCATGTGTTTACTGTTTACAAACATTACAGTACATTACAGTAATGATTACAAATTTTCTGTTTGCGATCCGCAAATCCGGATCACATATGGAAACCATATGGATGTGTTTTGTGGCATGAAGGAACGGATGCTGAAAAAACAACCCCCTCAGATACGGAACAACCGATCCGTGTAAAATGGACCGCAAAACGACAACGTCGTGTGCGTGAGCCCTTACACATGATTTAGTGTGGAAATGCACAAAATTCTGCTTGGAAATTGAAAGCCTTAATTTTAGTTTTTTTAGCTTGAACCATAAAGCCTACAGTTTAATTAAAGAGCAGTCAGCATGATCAACCCCACTGAACCAGGCATACTACCTGGTAGGGTTTATCATGGTACCGGCGCCTCCTCTTCAGGGTGGAATGAGGTTGTTGGTGCCTGTGCACTGTGACTCGTCAAGCAGCAGCAGATAAAGAGAGCAGGTACCAAGTTTGTGAGCCATAGCACAGGCTCCGGAAGATGGCATAAGACTAGATGTCAAATAGGAGTTTACCGTACATCAGTATAGCTGTACCGGTGCTCCAAGTGCTACAGCCAGCCCCTTTGTTCTCAACTCTTTTGTATAAACATAAAATAATATCTCTGCAGTGGTACAAGCTAAGAAGAAGAGAAAGATTGTCTTGGTAGTTTTGCAGTTGTGCCATACTCCTTCCATTTTCGGATGATGGATTGGATAGTTCTCTGTAAGATGTTCAGAGCTTGGGATATTTTTTTTATAACCAAACCCTTCTTTACACTTTTCTACAACTTTATCCCTGACCTTTCTGGCGTGTTCCTTGGTTTTCATGATGCTGTTTGATCACTAACAAACTTTTGAGGCCTTCACAGAACAGCTGTAGTAGTTATACTGAGAATAAATTGCACACAAGTAGACTCTATTTACTTATTAGGTGACTTCTAAAAGCAATTGGTCACACATTTTATTTAGGGGTATCAGAGTACAGGGGGCTGAATACAAATGCACATCACACTTTTCAGATTTTATTCATTAAAAATGTTGAAAACCGTGTATCATTTTTTTTCACTTCACACAAATGTGTACTGTACTTGCTACTTTGTGTTGGTCATGTAAAATCCCAATAAAATTTGTGCATGTAATGTTAAAAAAATGTGGAAAAGTTCAAGGGGTATGAATACTTCTTCAAGGCACTGTAGATATAAGATAGATAGATAGATAATAGATGCATTCGTGCGTCCGTTCAGTACAGTGGACATTTTTTATATTATAACCATGTGACATTGTAGTTAGCACTAAAAGCCGTGAGCAGATTTTCTCTCATTTCCTCATCACCCACACTTCCCCCTCATTCATTCGCTGAGTAAACACATATGTTTATCCCGCCAGAGCAGCTTAAGAGCGGAGCCTGCAGCAGAGAGACGATACTTGTATCCCTCACTTATTAATAGATGTGAAAGTCATCTGGCTCAATAGATTTTATATTTATCCCTGTGTAGGCTGCACATCCCTGCACGGAACCTCTCATCGGGCACAGGTCCAGCACGTCGTTTCCACGCATTCACATGTTAATTATAAATAGCGATATTTATGTCGGCTTGAAAACTTCACACACAGATTCACTGACACAAACAATCTTCAAAAGTGTCCAAAGTTGCTGTCTACCATGAGTTTAAGTAAATGTCCCTTTTTTTAAATCGCGTCATTCTTAGGGCCAACGCTCTGTGCTGATTTGGTCGATAATGGCGGGACCAAGGTGCTGCCGTTGAAACGTCCCTCAGAAAACAAGCCAATAAAGAGCTATGTCAAAAAAAAAAAAAAAAGGTTATGGGTCTTGGAAGGCAATAATAAAAAAAAAAGGAACCAAATGTTTGGTCCTCAAGGCTCAAAAAGGGTTGGTCAATAAGGGGATAGTCTTTAGTAACTTCCCAAGCCTCCTCTAATGGTAGCTGAAGGATGGAGTGAAGTGGATACTCATAACTGATACAGTTTTACACAATATGGACACAATACATCTACTTAAGAGTTTCCCATTAGCCTCTCCTAGACTGCTTTTTGGTAGTTGGCCTGCTTGTATTGTAAGTTTCACAGAATGACCTTTGCTATCTTGTGGTCATTACAGATGGAGTCACAGAAGAAGATGGGATTGAACGTGCCTGTGACACGCTTCTGATGTGTATCGTAACAGTCCTAAACCAAGGTCTGAGGAACGGTGGAGGTGTAGGAGATGTTCTCCGGAAGCCTTCAAAGGATGTAGGTCTATTTGTGTGCCAGAGGTAGCTTTAGTCATTAGGTCAATTCATGTGTAACCCAAGCTATGAAGCCTGACCATTGTTTGGATGCTTTAAAGGGGTTCTCCGGAAATTTTAGAGAATGAAAATACTTAAATATTACTGTAAAAATAAATATATTACATTATATATATTACTTAGTTATAATCACTTGTTTTGTCTGGGGAGCAATCATTAGGAGATATAAAATGGCCGCCATTCTAATAGTGCACATAGAACCTGTCCTAATCACACAGCAGGACAAGTTACTTCAGAACACTAAGCTAAAGAGCTGCCTCATCCTCCTCTCTGCTCCACTTATCAGGGATTATGATCCTGAATACATCTAATATGATCTTCAGCTGAATCTCTGTGGGAATGGAGTTCATGAGGAGACATCTGAAGTAAAGAGAGGATGGACAGGACAGACTAGTAATGTAGCCTACTGCATACAAGTGCTGCTCATTAGCCACATCCCCATCTTCTCTCTACTCTGATTGTCCGGGATTATCATCCTGAATACAGTTTAATATCATATTCAGCTGAATCTTTGTAGAAATGGAGTTCATGAGGAAACATAAAGTACAGAGAGTATGGTGGGGATGCAGCTAATGAGCAGCACTTGTATGTGGTAATTTCCACACCCCCACATTACCACAGTCTGTCCTGTCTGTCTTCTCGGTACTTCATGTCTCCTCATGAACTCCATTCCCACAGAGATTCAGCTAAAGGTATCATGAACTGTATTCAGGATCATAATCAAGCAGAGCAGAGAGGAGGATGAGGCAGCTCTTTAGCTCATAGTTGTAAAGTAACTTTTCCTGCTGTGTGATTAGGACATGTTTTGTGTGTACTAATAGGATGGTGGCCACTTTATTCTCATATTAATTGAGCTCTAGACAAAATGGGCCATTATAACTAATGAACGGTATTTGGGAATATATTTATAATAAAGTAATATGTAAGTATTTTCTTAAAGGGAGAACCCCTTTAAGTTTGGATGGTCAATGTGTGAAAGAGTCATGCATGATGAATACTATTCTGTGTCCACTGTTGACAAACATTTCAGTTAGCTATAGAGTTGACAAGTCACCCAAGACACGAATTGGAAAAGTGTACACATCATGGCGTGATGTACAATCGTGGTTCTTGACCCTTGTCCCATACCCATATATCTCCTTTATCTGTTTTCCAGGAGCCCCTCTTTGCTGCCAGGGTTGTGTATGATCTTCTCTTCTACTTCATTGTCATTATTATTGTCCTTAATCTCATCTTTGGTGTCATTATTGATACATTTGCTGATCTGAGGAGTGAGAAGCAGAAGAAGGAGGAGATCCTGAAGACCACTTGCTTCATCTGTGGTGAGTACAGGCACATGTCCAGTTTTACATTACATTACTGTAGAATTCAGTATTAGGTTGGGGTTTGTAAGAATTGCTTTGGTTAGCTGACGCATGCCATAGCATTCTCTGTACTTCTGTAGTGCCTCTACTGTCTGGGACAACGATGCCATCTAGATATTGGTGCATGCCACTTGTTTGTATCCCTCTGCACACTAATGACATTGTTGTATGTGAAGGTGAAGCTTGGACCTTCTAATTCCTTCCCCCGGTATAGTCATGCATAGAGGAGCTATTATCTACAATGAATCATTACTTGCAATTATTTGCTTATATTTCCATATAAATACATTAGGTCCCTTAATTTAGACTCCTATAAATGATATCTATGAATCATCTTAGGTTGGCTTCATTACGTTCACTTGTGATTTCTCTTCCAATGAGGACCCCTCCATTGCTCTGTCCCACTTCTTACATCCTTTCCATATCTCCTTCCCTTTCTCGTCTCTCTTTCCCTCCTTCTTTCTGACCTTGTATCCACCTCTCCTCACGTTCATTCTATTTCCTCTTTCGATCTCCTCTGCCTCTTTTTTCTCCCTTTGCTATTTTCTCTCTTTCAAATTTCTATGTCAACCCATAAGTGGTTGATACCTTTTAATGGCTAACTGATGATGACAGAATTCCAAGCTTTCGAGGCTACTTGTGGCCCTCAGATCTCTTGGGTTCATTGCATTCATGGACTGGACATCAATTAGAGGAAAATAAAACTTTCACACTTCTTATCTATAATCCTCATGTATAATTTCTCCAACTATTTATGTTACAACTGTTTTATTCCTCCACTCATATTGATCTGCTTTACATAACCTCTATCATCTACCTCATTATTCCTATGTACGGTACTTTGATGTATAGATATGTGAATCTTCAGATACCATCTTAAGAGACGCCTGACGAAAAGGCCAACGTAGCCTCAAAAGCTTGCACTTTTGTCATTATCTTTTCAGTTAGCCATTAAAAGGTATCCACCACTGAGGATCTCAATCTTTTTTAATCTCATATTAACTGACTAACACGGTACAAATATATATATTTTTTACTGTGTCAACCCTACCAATTTTCCTCCTCTCTCTGTCTACTCCCCTTGATTTTTCTCCTCCCTCTGTCTTAATCATCCCCTTTCTCATTTTCTCACTTTTCTCTGTCTCCTCCCTCTCTCTGAACCCTCCCCACTTCTCATTTTCTCCGCCCTTCTCTGTCCCCCCTCCCCATCCCTTCACCTTTCTCTCTCTCCTTTCTTCCCTGTCTACTCTCTCCATATCTCTCCATCTCTACCTGTTTTCTTTTTTATCTACTCTCCTTCTCTTTAAACTCCCCCTTTCTCTGTCATATTTTCCCCTCTTTGATCATGCTCTCTCACCCTCATTCTTTCGTACTTCTCTCTTTATTTATGATGCCTCCACCCCCTCTCTTTGCCTCGCATCTTCTTTCTCTGCTCATACGCCTTTTTAGTTTTTTTTCCCCCTCTTCATCCCTCTCTTTTCCCCTTTATCCCCCCCCCCCTTCCTTCTTTCTTTGATTCAACTCTTCTCTCTTTCTTAACCCCCCTTTTGCTCTTTTCATTTTTTGCAGGTCTAGAGAGAGACAAGTTTGACAATAAGACGGTGTCATTTGAGGAGCACATCATGTCAGAGCACTGCATGTGGCATTATTTGTACTTTATTGTCCTGGTCAAAGTGAAGGACCCAACGGAATACACAGGCCCGGAAAGCTTTGTGGCTAAAATGATTACAGTAAGTAATGTGCAAAATGTAATTTTATAACACACTTTTTGCAGTTGTAACAGGTACTCTGTAAGCTGTCTCTGCTCCACTCTACCTCCTCATGCTTTACACTGCAGCTCTGCCTGGTCTGATTAGCTGCTGTGCATAAGCAGAAGCCCAGCTGGAATTCAGCGCATAGAGAGCAGATTTACATGACAAGGAGCTGATTCGCTTTATTGAAACTTCTGAGCTTTGTTGTCAGAGGGAAGTGTCCGACCAACTAAATAAAAGTTCCATTTGTAAAATTCTGTCTAAACGCGATGCTGCGTAATTGCACGAACAGAGTTATTCTTAGCAATTGTATTGACCCAATTTAAAAGGACTTCTGGAAATGCAGCCCCAGATTGAGTATTTTATAAGGCGATAATGTATTTCTCTTGCAGATTCTATAATTGCCACGTGTAGGAGGGAGACATATGAGAAGCCAGATCTTCTCAGTTTAATTATATTTTACGTCTGATACGACCCTGTGCCGTATTATGAGTAATTTGTTTCTGTCGCAGTTATGTTAAACAGCACTTTAAGCCCTCATCCAAAAATTGTTGATGTCACCAACGGAACCCATTTCCCAGAAATTAAAATGTTGATTTTGCAGTCGGTAATTTTCCTCCATCTGTAATTAGTACATTTTGCTTTAATAACTTTACTATTTATTCTGTTATGCTGCTAATTTATAATGTAATTGCTGTTTGGGTTGGATGTAACTCGTTTTTGGAGATCACCCAAAGTACATAAACTGTAGATGACACAGCCCTCTCCTATTTTTATAAAATTCAGAACTCGGAAGTATATAATTGTTACGAAGTGGATGTGGATCTGGAGTCTCACTTGAACAGATTTGGCTTGTGGCTACACCTACGACCGTTGTCTAAATCACCCCCCTGGATTTCACTCTTGAACCCCTCTACAGGGATCTGGACTCCGCTGCAGGGGAACTACCAGGCTGCTACCTTTTGGAGTAATCTGTGTTCAAATGACTACTGACCCACGGGAGTCGAAAGACCCCGGTGAGGAGCACCAAGGGAGCAGGCAAAGCCATTATCAGGGACAGGCCAAGGTCAGGGCATTCAGGGTTCATGCAATCTGATAAACAGTCAGAGGTTAGGATTCACATCTCAGGGTCAGTACAAAGATCAGGCAGAGGTGTCAAATCCGGAAACCAGACAGAAGTAGGTACATCGGCAAATGACCGGGAAACAGCGCACTTTTGCAGGAAACTAAAGAGCAAGAACCTGTTTACTTAGGCACCTTCCAACAGATGGAACGTGCCTTAAGTACTCCAAGGTGAGCAACCATTGGCTGGAGATGATTAGGGTGCATATGCGCTGGCCCTTTAGGATCCAGCAGGAGTGCTTGCTTGTCCTACGTGCTCAGCAGGAAACAGACCTCGGCTTGCATGGAACAGCAGGGTGCTGCAGTGGCTCATCCTGCCAGGTAGGAGGAAGAGCACGCTGATTGGGCCCAGGGGTGATGGAGTGGGCCACTACCATAACAATAGCAATGGTATATTGAATTGTGAATCTACATTGTAGGTTCTATACAGAAAATACTAGCGGTTTGCTCAGTTAGCCGTTTAGTTAGCATAGAGAACCAGTCTGGAGTTTGGGGAAACTTTTGCTTAGTTCCTTCTGAATACACAATTCTTATTAGAAGATGAACAAGTTGAAGTTTTCTCTGCTCCACAGTGCACGGGGACAGTTACAGAGCAGGATTTTGACCATTTTTAGACTGCAAGAGAACAGTCAGCTCTTGTAGTGTGATGGATAATGGTAGCAGGAGAAATGTGCAAGTGCATGGATCTGAGTGACTATGACATGGGGCAATTGATTGCTAGACAAGTGGCCAGATTATCTCCATTATGGCAGGTGGGGTATTCCTGATAAACAGTGGTGAGTAACCTACCAACAGGTGGTCCAAGGATGCTCAACCACCGAACCATCAACAAACAGGTTCTTGGACACAAGGCTCATTAGTATACATAAGGAGCAAGCACTAGTCAGTCTGGTCCCATTCCACAGGCAAGCAACTGTTGTAGAATCTGCTGTGAAAGTTAAAAGGGTTTTCTGGTTTCCAATATTGATGACCTATCCTCAACTCCCAGCACCCCTGCGGATGGACTGTCTGAGGAGACCACAGCGTGAATGGGATGGAGGAGCTGTAATTACACTGCTTGCAGTTAACTCCCTTCCATCACTAGAAGTGTCTTCAAAGGGCACGTAAGCTTCATAATTGGACCTTAGCGCAGTAGAAGAAGGTGGCCTGCCCTAATGAATCTCACTTTCTTTTACATCATGTGGACACTTACCTGGGTAGAGGCAGTGCATTCTTGTGCTATTTGGTGTAAGCTAGTTGAAACCGTTTGATTCTCTGGGCCATGTTCTGCTGAGAAACCTTGGGTCCTGACATTTTGTGGATGTTACTTTGAAACATACCACCTACCTAAAGATGGTTACAGACCAAGTACACCATTTCATGGCAGGGACCTCTCAGCAGGATAATGTGCCCTGCCACATGTTTTGTGGTACATGACAAATAGTGGTCACTTGGCCTCCAAATTCCCCAGATGTCCATCCAACCAAACATCTGAGGGATGAGCTGTTTTGGGAACTTACACAATACTGGACAGTTGATTTTAATACTATGCCTGGTCCATGTTATCACCCCTTACAGTGGCCTTAATTTAGAAGTTTTCTCCTGCTTTAATACATACCACTTGCAGACATCATTGTACAGAGCTATGGGGAAGAGAGATGGAAACCAGAGTCTTGTCATATTTCACCTTTCAACTGCTGCATTGATGGATGACACAGAATACAGCAGAATGGGAGTTGGACACGTCGGACGGTTAGGTATTATATGACCATTTCACTAACTCATAACGCCCTGTGGAAATCCCTCAGCTCAGAGGTCAGCACCTAATTGGTAATAAACGGCCATCGTAACATCTCCCATAATTGGCGCACGTGCACGGCAGCTGACAAACAAGCTTCTTTTATGGCCCTTTAAATTGCGGTGAACCTCGAATCATCATTCTCTTCTGCTGATAAACCTTAACATACATTGTTATCTGGTGTGCTGCACGTGAACTGAGGACAATGACGAATACACCGCAGACCGAAACCTGCTGTTTATCTGTTAACAAACCTGACTGTAAGCTCCCCTAGATGGGGCAAAGGACATGGATAACAATTCTGGAGCATTTATTCTTATGGATTTATGTTGTGCCAAGCCTTTATTACTCTTGCTAGAAGTTCTGAATACATTACTAGCACTGCAGTTTGTAATGAAGGTCTAGATGGTTGTTACCAGTTGGGGGTGTGCCTCTGCACAGTCTGACACTGGCTGCACTGATTGGATAGTGTCAGACTGTGCAAGGACACACCTCCAACTGGTAACACCCACCTGGACCTTCATTGCAGACTGCTAGCAATTCATTCATAACTTCTAGTAGGAATAATAAAGGACTGGCACAACATAGTCATAAGAATAGATGCTCCAGAATTGTATTTAGAGTTGTGTCCCTGTCAGTATAGATTAATAATATCCTGAGATATAATAACTTGAAATTATAGGCCTGACACCTGAGGCTGCACTACTGACAGACTCTAATGATAACATGCCCCGATCTGATTTTGTCAGACGCAGTGTTGTCATGGAGACCTTGAGTACTTTGGCTCACCAGTACATTGATGTTCTCACATAGATCCCCATAATTGCCAGGTAGGCTGTAGATATTGATGTGGATGGTGATTTGACTCCATAACAACACTGCTGCTGACAAAAATCAGGGGGATGTGGTTATCTTGTACTGATCCTGAGTTACGGCAGAGTTGTACAAAGGCCTTTCATTGTCCAAGGAAAAGAGTCACATGACAACCCCCCCTCCAGCTTAGCCCATAATTAGTCCACAGTTGTATTCACTATTCTTCAGGATTTAGAGCTGAACTCTCCCAGCATTCCCTGCTTATTCAGTGTCTGCACAGTGCTTGCTCTGGTGTACGCCTGTAATTTATGAGCTTAGCTAAGATATGTGTGGCAACATGCTTGCCGATTGTTTCCAGGAGAATTGTGAATGCAGCGCTTGCCAGAGCCCTGCAACCCATTTTCTTCTAACAGGATCTGTACTGGATAAATAATGTATTACATGTATGTATAGAATCCATCAGCAGAATAGTGAGCGCAGCTCTGGAACATAACTCAGGATGTAATTTTGAATCAGTATAGGATTAGTTATTGTAATGTATGTACACAGTGATTCCACCAGCAGAACAGTGAGTGCAGCTCTAGAGTAAAATACAGGATGTAATTTGGGATAAGTAATGTATGTACACATTGACTCCACCAGCAGAATAGTGAGTGCAGCTCTAGAGTAAAATAGAGGATGTAACTCGGGATAAGTAATGTATGTACACATTGACTCCACCAGCAGAATAGTGAGTCCAGCTCTAGAGTAAAATAGAGGATGTAACTCAGGATTAGTACAGGATAAGTAATGTAATGTATGTACACAGTGACCCCACCAGCAGAATAGTGAGTGCAGCACTGGAGTATAATACAGGATGTAACTCAGAATCAGTACAGGATTAGGGCTCATACACACAGCGGTACCCTGTTTTGCGGTCCGCTGTGTGCATTCTGCATTTTGCGGAATGGAACGTCCTGCCCTCAATAGACCAGTCCTATGCATGTCTGTAAAACGGACAAGAATAGGACATGTTCTATTGTGGAGCTGTGGAACAGACATGTGGCCCCATTGAACTGAATAGGTCCACATCCAACCTGCAGAAAATCCAGACTGAATGCAAACAAAAAACATGGTCGTGTGCATGAGACCTAATGTAGACAGTGCCTACAGCAGCAGAATAAGTCGGTTCTGGAGTGTAATACAGGCCGTACATCAAGATGAGTACAGGATAAGGTATTGTATGTACTGCATAGACTGCGATACAGTGATCATAGGTGAATACAGGAGGCTGGTATCAGGCCGGTGCCCCACGTACCAGTCTATTGTTGTTTTGCGATAACGATTGTCTGCAGATGGATGTCTACATAAGTCAAAGTGAAATCTCCATACAAGTAACAGGTTGGCAACTTTTGCAGTCATCTCCAGAATGTTCTCACATTTGGTTTGTTCAATTGAAGATGCTGAATTCAACTATTTATATCAGTAGCATCTGGTGCGGTGCTATAAACGACGGCTTATTGTGCCAAGCGTTCGTCACAGCATATTGTCCCCGAGGCCACAACTTGGAATGTGTCGTGCTTAATACCAGGTCGGGTGACAAGGCCAACATGTCTGATCATACAAAGGGGCTTATTAGTATACAGGGTCTATATTGCTGTCTGCCTGTCTCTTTATATATGGAAGGTTTTGCTGCTTGAATAAGCAATAGAGCAATAAGAGGTAAATGGCATATTCCCATGCAACATAGGCAGCTTAAATGAACACGGTCCCTTAATTTTCTATTCCTACCAGTCCCAACTGTACTATGTAACTATGCTGAAAGTTTCCATCTGAAATAGTTTCTCCTTAAAGGCGTTGTCCAGGATTTTCCAAGTGATTGCCTATCTTCAGGATGGACCATTACTGTCTGATCATCTTAGGTCTGACACCCCCTCACCTCCACTGATCAGCAATTCTGATGGAACAACACAGCTCCATCCCATGTGCAATGGACCGAGCTGGCTACTGCTGTGTGTATTCCTGGCACCATCTTCAGGCGCTGGAGCTACTGCTCTTCTAATCAGCAGGGGTGTGAGGTGTCAGACTGGCGCCAATTAGATGTTGATGGCCTATCCTGAGGATAGGCCAACACTTGTAAAATATTGGACAACCCCTTCAAAAGGGTTTTATCCTCAGGATGGTTCATCAGTATCTGGTGGGGTCATCACTATATAAGTGGGGGAACAACACCTGAAACCCCCGTCGATCAGCTGTTTGAGAAGGCCTGCCGTAAGAGCCGCTGCCTTCTCGAAGCTTACCAAGCACAGTACAGCAAATGCTTTGTAGTGTAATGTAATGTCATGCTATACACTGTTTTTCACTAGCAGATGGGGTATGGTTGGCAACAGGAATGGTACTTAACAACTACCACCCAACCCCCCTGCTCCCCGGTCTGACTTTCTGCCAAGGTCAGGGTAGAGCTAGTTAGGAAGGGAAATAAAAGAGTGAGGGAGCCTGCGATCCAACTTCTCCTTCTATTAGAACCCCAGAAGCAACTCGGACCATTACCCCAGAGAGCCTGCAGAGCCCCAGACTTCAGAAGATCTGTAAACTACAGCATATTTTTGTCAGCAGAGTGATCAAGCTCTACAGACTCCACTACAAGGTGAGGGGAAACACATTCAGACACCACCACTGCAGTTCAGGACAGGCATACGCCTGCAGCCACAGCTGCCAGAGGAAAGCCGTAGGGAAGGGAATCGGGAGAGAGACATTGTCAGCAAACTTCTAAGTGTCATCTTCTGCCATATTGCCAGCCACTGCCCCCAATTATCTGGGAGGAGAAATTGCACTTTGTACGAACTGCTGATGAATGTGCTGCTATTTGTTTTTGCACTCGGCACAGAAAGACGTTCGGATCCTTGGGCGCTCACTGAATTTGCTTTTACATAGACAGCTCATTGATTTCAGTAGGCCTCTAGCAATTCGAGTAAGAGTCTTAGCACATGCACCTTCATCCATAAGATCTTCCAGTGACCTTATAGGATATATTTAAAGGTGTAAGTACCCTATAACCTGTCCTTTGTGTTTCACGAGTGTGGTTATTTGGATGCCCCAGCGATGGATGTTATGAGTGCATGTCCTCGTTGTGGAATATGCACTGAGTGAAATTTTCTCTTTGCTCTTCTCCAGGAAAAAAACTTGGACTGGTTCCCTCGGATGCGCGCCATGTCTCTTGTCAGTAGTGAGGGTGACAATGAGCAGAATGAAATCAGGAATTTGCAAGAAAAACTGGAATCTACGATGAGCCTGGTGAAGCAGCTGTCTGGACAGCTAGCCGAACTCAAAGAGCAGGTGGGTGATGAGGAGGGAGGCGCCTGGACCACTTTCATAGATTTAAAGGATAAGGCTGCTTTCGCACGGTCAGTGTTTGATCAGTGATTTCCATCAGTGATTGTGAGCCAAAACCAGGAGTGGAGGCTGCACATAAGATATAATGGAAAGATTTGCACTTGTTCTGTATTTTTGACCCGCACTTGGAAATCGCTGACTGTGTGAAAGCGGCCTGACTCCGCTGCTAGACTATGAGGAGGAGTTAATTGTTATCATTTAGTAAAAGAACATACAAGTCAAAACTGATACATCGTCATATCTAGGCTTTCTCTTTGAATCCTTGGGTGATGCCCACCCCTTCAGAGCTTGCACTACTTATTGGGTGATGGGAGAAATGTAGCCATTCTGATGATTCCCCCAACAGATGTGGTTCATAGTGGGGGTCCTGGTGGGTGCGTATATATAAGGAAAGAGGTTGTCTTAGTGAGGCACCCACTTTAACTGCCTATAAGTCAGTGGTGGCTAACCTCCGGCACTTCAGCGGTAGTAAAACTACAACTCCCAGGATGCACACCTACTTGGCTGTTCTCAGAACTCCATAGAAATTAGTGGAGCATGCTGGGAGTCGTAGTTTCATCACATCTGGAGTGCCGGAGGTTAGCCATCACTGCTCTAAGTGGTCACATGGGATGAGATTACAGTGAAAGAAGGAACAACCACAGTTCTGATTCAGAAATGTGGTCTGAAAAGTTGTCAGCTACCTTCCCCCAAATGAAAGGGAGGAGAAGAGGTCTTCTAGCAAAGCCCAGCACATAAAATAAGTAATATGTTCTGTTCACACCAGCATCAGTTATTATCAAACACGAACTGATAAATCCTGACATACTACAATAAATGTAATGAGGTCCATCAATGTGTCACTATTTTTGACCTTGGACACTAAGGCTACTTTCACACTAGCATTTTTTGCAGATCCGTCACGGATTTGCAAAAATGCTACCGTTACAATAATACAACCGCATGCATCCGTCATGAACGGATCCGGTTGTATTATGTCTTCTATTGCCATAACGTTTTCTATTGTGCCAGATTGTGTCAGTGAAAACTGATCCATCCCCATTGACTTACATTGTGTGCCAGGATCCGTTTGGCTCTGCTTCGTCAGGCGGACAGCACAACTCTGCAGGCAGCGTTTTGGTGTCCGCCTCCAGAGCGGAATGGTGATGGAACGGAGGCAAACTGATACGTTCTGAACGGATCCTTTTCTATTCAGAATGCATTAGGGCAAGACTGATCCGTTTGGACCGCTTCTGAGAGCCCTGAACGGATCTCAATAAAACGGAAAGCCAAAACGCGAGTGTGAAAGTAGCCTAATGTCAACACAGCCTTAGGGTAATCTACGACTATCAGCTCAGGTTGTCTGGGAACCACCTTTCCTGGTTCCTGGTGACCACTATTTCAGTATATGTACTAACATAAAGTTCTGTCTGTCATATAGCATACTGCCTCCCTATGCTGCACAGACTTGTTTTAGATCCTTCCTTGCAAACAATGAGAAGATTTTTTTAAGAAGTCCTCCAGTTTCAGCATACAAAACAGATGTGACAGAACAATACAGATCTATATGACCTCAGTGCACTGTGAGGCAGCAATACAGGGTTAAGGGGGTCCTCTCACTTCATCACATGACATTTATCATGTAGAGAAAGTTAATACAAGGCACTTACTAATGTATTGTTATTATCCAAATTTCCTCCTTTGCTGGCTGGATTCATTTTTCCATCACATTATACACTTCTCGTTTCTATAGTTACGACCACCCTACAATCCATCAGCAGTGGTCGTATTTGCACACTATAGAAAAAAGTGTGCGGTCCCAGCCACCAGAGAGGCCTGTACTTTTTCCTATAGTGTGCAAGCATGGCCACCACTGATGGATTTACAAGGTGTTCGTAACCATGGAAACGAGCAGGGTATAATGTGATGGAAAAATGAATCCAGGCAGCAAGGGAGGCAACATGGGCAATCACAATACATTAGTAAGTGCCTGGTATTAGCCTAACTTTCTCTACTTAATAAATGTCATTTGCAGAAATAAGGCAATCTCTGATCGCTTTCACCAGAACATGTTGACTAAATCTGCCCATCCACTGAACCCACTGACTACGGTTATAGGATGCACAGAGGCGCTCAGATACATCTGATAATATCAGTGGCCTGACCTTGTGAGGAGAGGAAGCTCTTAAGATATCCGTCTCCCAGCGCCCACACTGATAATCAAGTGCCTCTTGCTCTGCTCTCCGGAGAAAACTAATTAGCTGTATACGGGTCATGCAATGTGCTCAGTCCTTATAACCCCCATCCTCCGGCAGTTACCTGTGGGTTATATCTTCTGCAGCGTCACAAAAGAGGGGCTAATGGCAAAAACGCTGGACAAGTATATTACTAACCATTTATAAAGAGAAGGGGTAAAACATGGGGTCTCCATTAGTCCCACCACATCATGTAGACGTTATAGGGGATGTCTCAGGAAGACAGACCTGATACACTGGTAGGGACATCATAGGGGGGGCTGTACTGCTTGGGACCCACTTACCTATTAGGCATAGCCGCCAAGTAAGAGCAGATCTGTCAGAATGGACAGCATGTACTGCTACATTTCTCCTGCAGCCACTCAAATAGTCTGGATTATGGGACGGCCATAGAAATGTGCCCTCTTCTGGATTATCAAATGTCAGATTAAAGGAATTTTCACTGTCAAAGCTCTGAATTCATATATTTCACGTATTTACGTTTTTTTACATATCTGTGAATTTTTCTCATCCAGATGACAGAACAAAGGAAAAACAAGCAGCGTTTGGGATTTCTGGGCTCAAACTCCACTCATGTCAACCATCATCTCTCTCCACATTGACGCTATGGATAAAATGTCAGCATCTCCGTTTCCCTATTGCTTTTTGGGGGCATGTATGAGAAGAAGGATGATGGGGCAGATACGGACTGATCAGAGCCACATAGTGATCTGCAGAGTAGTGGAGCTGATAGGAGACCACGACTGCGGATGTACAAGGGATCGCTGTGCTGTGTCCACTTTAAAGGACTGTATCATGCTTGCACTTGTTGGATATTAAGTTGTCAGTGACTTGCTGACAGCAATCCTAAAACTGGATATGTACTAAGCTATGACTGCACAACCCAAGTTGTAGCTGTGCCTTTAACACATGAACAAGGGATGTTCTCATAGAGACTTATTGGTGGAATTTGTACAATTCTTGCTTTTTTTTTTTCTTCGCTAACTCAAGGTGACTAAAATCTGAGCTCATCCAGTAAGTTCACGTGGACATCTCATTACAATACAGGGAGTCATTTTAATGCTGGCTTAAAGGTTCACCGGTTTTATGTAAGTGAAGCTTAAAGGGGTTTTCCAAGAATTACAAAAAGGATAGGTCATCAGGTCAGCTGTACGGAGAGGCTGCAGAACTCCTACGCCATGTGACGTCATCACGTTTGTCGGTCACCTGGCCTAGAAGCAGCTCAGTCCCATTCAAGTGAATGGGGCTGAGCTGCAATACCAAGCACAGCCACTATACAACGTACGGCGCTGTAATTGGTAAGCTGCGAGGAGGCGCTCACTACGGCCTCCTCGAGCAGCTGATTGGCGGGGGTGCTGGGAGTCAGACCCCCACTGACCTCAAATGGATGACCTATCCAGAGGATAATTAAAGGTAATGAAAATGTTGACAACTTTGTGTTTCAGTGCCTCACACAGTGAATGTGAAGACTCTTGCTTGAATCCAGCAGCCTGACCTATCAAATCTCAACGGGGCCTCTACAGTGGGCTCGCTCCTATCATCACATACCCCCCATAATCAAGATTACCCACTGCTTGTTCACCCACCTGATTGTTGGAAGACCCACAGCCGTGGCATGTGTTGCTGCCACGGTAAACACACCTTAGTCTGCTGTTTGTTGTAATGTATAGGTCTGAACAATCCCCTGAGAGGTAAAATGCTTGGGCTTTGGACTGACACATTGTAACAAACTATCAGGACAAGGTAGAGATCATGTTTACCTCACATAGGATTGCTTAGACTAGATACAATTGCAACAAACCATTAGCTGTAAGAAATATTTGGTCTTTACAGGTCTTGATACAATTAAGATAGTTTCCATTCACTGGCTGCAAGCAGCAATCTTGAAGTTGATGAAGAATTGATTATACATTATATCTATTGGAAATTTGCAGAATGTTTACTGTACAGGGATTAATCTTCATTGTCATAAAACTGAATGAACCCTTTTAAATCATCGCATGTTGTGTTTTTTATCATGTTTTATGACTTTTCAAGAATCCTGTACACCAGTCAGTCAGGGGTGACGACTACTGCAATAAAAGGAATGTACTAGACAAGGGCGGGGATCAGCGAACTGCGGGGGAGCTTTAGAACGCACCTTTACTTCTAGAGTACAGTTTGGCATGTTGATCAGGTAGGACCGGTGATCATAATATCTTCGGTCTGTAATAACCGTGCCAAGTGTCAGTGCCACGTATGGATGGAGATGCCAGTGGAGGTTCCCAGTGTTGGGATGGTGATCGTGGTCTGGGTGGAATACAGTTGCATTGTAGCATTCCTGCTGCAGCCAGAAATCCTGGACTGCCCGAGGCGCTACTGAACTGATCTGAGATCACCATAGAACCCAAAGGAGAGGTAGTAGAACTCCAGGGAGGACCTTTTACAAAATGGAAGCCAGGCATAAATCCAGAATTTGCAAGACTGTTCTGGTGGGAAAAGTAGAAAAGTATGTATATACATTCATGTAAAAAATCCAAATCGGTGCATGATGATTTCTTTCTAACAAAGCTAGAACCAGCCCTGTCAGTTGAAGGTTGGAACTGAACACGTGTCCATGGTGTGAGGTGGACAGAGAGATGAGGATAAGAGCAAACAGCAGGTGGCGGTATATAGATACATTTTATTTAATAGTTCTCTGCCATGCAACTACAAAGGTATTCAGATCCAGGTGCTAGTTTTTTGTGGGACAATCCCTTTAACAGCTGAATGAATTCCAACTGTGTTCTGACTGGTGGGCAGATTTCTACTGTATATATGCAGAAACTGCAGGCGACTGCTACAGAAGTAATAGTAGATGACATGTGACTGGTCTGACTGCCAAAATTTCCATCCAGGTGACCTACACAAACGTTTGTGGAGAATGGGTGCATTATTTATGTACAGTGCGTTCAGAAAGTCTTCAGACCCTTTAACTTTTTTCAAATTTTCTTTTCTTCCTAAGTTTTCCCCCATCAATCAGCACTCATACACCATCATGGGAAAGGGAAAACAGAATTTTAGAAATGTTTGAAAATTTACTAAAAAGGAATAACTAACATTTCTCATGGATTCATTTTGCTACGACACTTGGAATTTAGCTTGACACTTGGCCATTTCTCTTGATCATGTTTGAGATGTTTCTACACCTTGGTTGGCCTCCACCTGTTGTAAATTCAGGCCTCTTTCACACTAGCGTTTTAGCTTTCCGTCCTAGAGATCCGTCCTTGGGTCTCTAGGATGGAAAGCTACTGATCAGGATTATCCCCATGCATCCTGAATGGAGAGAAATCCGTTCAGGATGCATCAGGATGTCTTCCGTTCAGTATGTCAACGTTTTTTGGACGTTGACAAAAGCGCAGCATGCTGCGGATTTGTCTCCGTCCAAAAATCCGGAAGACATGCCGTAACGCCGGATCCGGAATTAATGCCCATTGAAGGGCATTACTCCGGATCCGGCCTTTAGCTAAACATCGTTTCCGCGCATCGCCGGATCCGATGTTTAGCTTTTTGTCAATAGTTACTATGGCAGCCAGGATGCTAAAGTCCTGGTTGCCATAGTAAGATAGGGGAGCGGCATACTTACATTCCGTGCGGCTCCCGGGACGCTCAGGATGACGTCAGGGCGCCCCAGTGCATAGATCACGTGATCGCATGGATCACGTGATCCATGCGCGCGGGCGCTCTGGCGTCATTCAGAGCGCCCGAGCCGCCGCGAATGTAAGTATGCCGCTCCCCCGCTCCCCACTGCTACTATGGCAACCAGGACGCTAGTAGCGTCCTGGCTGCTATAGTAACACTGAAAGCATTTTGAAGACTGATCAGTCTTCAAATGCTTTCAGTTCACTTGCGTTGTGCCGGATCCGGCGTGCATTCCGGCGACGGAAGTGAGCGCCGGATCTTCACAACGCAAGCGTGAAAGAGGCCTTAGTTGGTTGGGGATGACATGGAAAGACATACCTATATATGGTCTCACAGCTGACAATGCATATCGGAACAAAAACCAAGCAATGCGGATGAAACTAGTGCCTGTAGAGCTCAGAGACAGATTTGTGTGGAGGCACAGATCTGGAGGAGGGTACAAAAAATGTCTGCTGCACTTAAAGATCCCAACAGCACAGTAGTTTTTATTATTCTTAAATGGAAGAAGTCTGGAATAACCAGGGCTCTTCCTGGAGCTGGTCACCCCACCAGACTAAGTCATTGGGGAGATGGGCCTTGGAAAGAGAGGTGACTAAGAACCAAATGGTCACTCTGGCAGATAGGAAGAAACTACAACACCGAAAATGTATAAATACCAATGTTCAATACAAAAATCACAGAGTCTCATGTAAAATACATCTCTCAATAGTTTATTGTAGTAAATATAAATAGACATGGGACATAACAACCACTGAAAAGCCCGGTATAACATCGGGCAGCTACCCGAAGACTGATGCCAGGAGAAAAAGCAACCCACAAGGGCAAAATAATAAAGTCAAAATTCCCACAAATAACAGTGTGCATATATATAGATAATGACCCTGTATGCCATTAAAAACCTAATTGTAAACAACATGAAGCATGGGAATCAAACCGCGGTAGTATAGGCCGCAAAGGTACTCCTAAATAAACAAAAAAGTAACATGATATGGACATACAATTGCAGTTGTATTAGTGTACTACTAACTGCAAAAAAAGTGTTGTGTGCCCAACACATTAATAGGAATATAAAAAGCAGCAAATAACTGCACAGATAGTCATGCTACATGTATAGAACCCAAATAGGATCAGACAATATAAGCACATGTATAGAAAAATTGGTATATGGTAATATTACCCATAGTTGGAGGGTCTAACTCCCGGCACCACTGACCACCTCAACGCGCGTTTCGCCTAAATGGCTTAGTCAGAAGGCTAATCTATCTTTACCGAATATAAATAGTGTGAGTCTCACCTGTGTTGAATCTTTGAGCGCATCAGCAGCATGATTGGGAGATGACGACACAGCCACGCGCCGCCGATCCCCACGTGATGAGCGCTGTGGCCTGTCGCACACACCAGGCGTCACGCGCCTAGCCTGTGCGTAATGGGAAGAAACTTCCAGAAGGTCAACCATCGCAGGTTGAGGGAAAGCTGAACGGAGCAAAGTACGGAGATATTTTTATTTTTTTTGCCCTTTCAATTTTTATTAAAGATTTCAAAAGGGCAAAACTTACAGAGCATGACAAATTATAACTTTTCACATCAACTATCAAAGCTTTGAAGGGAAAAGAACCAACAAGAACATTATTAGCGAAACGTTGAAGATAAAGTAGAGTTTTGATCTGTGATTATAGCCAAAAAGGCTAGTCAGTAATTAATCCTGTCCATTATACAGCAGCACAAGTAGATATCAAAAAAGAAAGTAACCTCATTAGCAAGGGAAGTGTATTCTAAATATTTTTTATAGAATTGAGTTGGGTAACGTACAAGCATAGGGTCCATTAATCCATTGTTCCCATCTGGACTTCATACCCCATGTAAAGCCGTTAGGATATTAGCAGCCAACCATCTGGATACATAGGGAATGGCAGCCTGCCTATGCAGAGTATGGCTAACGCTATGAGCAGGTGATTCCAAGTTCTTCCTTCCATTTTAAAACCGGACCAGGCTTAGCATCAAATAAGGAAGAGCATAGGGAGGTAAGGCCTAGTTCGCACTTCAGTTATTTGGTCAGTGATTTCCATCAGTTATTGTGAGCCAAAACCAGGTGAGGGTCAAAAACACAGAACAGGAGGAAATCTTTACATTATACCTTACCTGGTTTTGCCTCACAATAACTAATGGAAGCAACTGGCCAAATAACTGAAGTGTGACCTCGGCCCTCTAGAATGCGTGGCATGCCCACAGAAAAAAGTTCTCTAAAGGGTTGACTCTGGAAAGGGAGATTGAGGGGACCAGTGGTTTGAAGAAGATGGCGCATCTGAAGATATTAATAAATCATCACAGAACAGCTTTCTTAGGTCCCCATCCTCTTCCCCTCTTAGTATGTGGAGATGGAAACAGGTATGTGACAGATTTAAGCTAATATTAGGATTTCAGAAGCTTTGGGGACAAAAATATTATCAGATTGGACACGGTCGTATGCATGGCATCTAGGGAAAATTGTGGCGAAGATATATTAAAGAGCAGGCTGCTAGTAGGGCTTTAGGATAATTTTGGGGGGAATAAGAAGCCTCTATTTGAAGCCATTGTTGTGCAGCAGATGGTCACATTGATCAAATGTCTCATGTTGTTTGATAAATTTGTCTTAGGGTATGTTCAGACGACGACAATTGTCGCGCGACAAAAAGTCGCGCGACAATTTGGGAACCACTACACTGCAACATTTGTAGCGCGACATTGATGTCACATTAATGTCGTGCGACAATTCTATAATGGGTGTCTATGGTGGTGTCAGCACGTGCGACATGCAACATGTTGCGACTGCGACACAACAGTCGCAAGAAGTCCATCCCGGATGGATTTTTGTCGACTGTCGTGTCGCAGTCGCAGCATGTCGCATGTCGCACTGCGACACCATAGACTCCCATTATAAAAATTGTCGCGCGACAATAGTGCGACTTTTTGTCGCGCGACAATTGTCGTCGTCTGAACATACCCTAATCCTTAAACCTAACACTTTTATCTAGAAAAACTACTCCAGTTTTCCTACTCCACCCTGCTCCTGGAGTGAGATTGTGACCTTTTTTGTGACTTTTTAAAAAAAGTCTCAGTGATAAATCTGGAGTGAGCCTCATTAACATAGCCAACCCAACCATTTTCCCACCCATATTTCAAAACTGGAGTGAGTGGTGTAAAAACACAAATTTTTTAAGCAAGGTAGACCAAAAAGTTGCAAAAGCCTAATTTTGCAAATATTTGAAGCCAGAATTCTGTAGTGAAGGCATGATCAATCCAGGGCATAGACCCTAAACACACAGCCAAGACAACTCTGGAGTGGTTTAGGGTTTTCAAGTGACCCATTCAAACATCTCCGGAGAGCCTTGAAAATTGTTGTCCGACGACTGTCCCCATCCAACCTGACGGAGCTTGAGAGGATCTGCAGAGAAGAAAGGTAACATAGAAACATAGAATGTGTCGGCAGATAAGAACCATTTGGCCCATCTAGTCTGCCCAATATACTGAATACTATGAATAGCCCCTGGCCCTATCTTATATGAAGGATGGCCTTATGCCTATCCCATGCATGCTTAAACTCCTTCACTGTATTTGCAGCTACCACTTCTGCAGAAAGGCTATTCCATGCGTCCACTACTCTCTCAGTAAAGTAATTCTTCCTGATATTACTTTTAAACCTTTGCTCCTCTAATTTAAAACTATGTCCTCTTGTAGCAGTTTTTCTTCTTTTAAATATTCTCTCCTCTTTTACCGTGATGATTCCCTTTATGTATTTAAAAGTTTCTATCATATCCCCTCTGTCTCTTCTTATTTCCAAGCTATACATGTTAAGGTCCTTTAACCTTTCCTGGTAAGTTTTGTCCTGCAATCCATGTACTAGTTTAGTAGCTTTTGGCTGCATTCACACGGGCGAGTTTTCCTCGCGGGTGCAATGCGTGATGTGAACGCATTGCACCCGCACTGAATCCTGACCCATTCATTTCAATGGGGCTGTGTACATGAGCGTTTTTTTTCACGCATCACTTATGCGTTGCGTGAAAATCGCAGCATGTTCTATATTCTGCGTTATTCACGCAGCCCTAGCCCCATAGAAGTGAATGGGGCTGCGTTAAAAACGCATTGCATCCGCATGCAAGTGCGGGTGCGTTGCGTTTTTCACTGATGGTTGCTAGGAGATGTTGTTTGTAAACCTTCAGTTTTTTATCACGCGCGTGAAAAACGCATCAAAACGCATTGCACCCGCGCGGAAAAAACGGAACAACTGAACGCAATCGCAGACAAAACTGAATGGCTTTGCCTGTGAAAACGCACAGTTTTCACTGAACGCATCCGCAACGCATCCGGACCTAAATCCATCACGCTCGTGTGAACCCAGCCTTTCTCTGAATATCCTTCTGCAGATATGGTCTCCAGTACTGCACACAATACTCCCGATGAGGTCTCCCTAGTGCTCTGTAGAGCGGCACGAGCACCTCCCTCTTTCTACTGTTAATGCCTCTCCCTATACACCCAAGCATTCTGCTGGCATTACCTGCTGCTCTATGACATTGTCTGCCCACCTTTAGGTCGTCTGATATAATGACCCCTAAATCCCTTTCCTCAGATACTGAGGTTAGTACTGTATCACTGATTTTATATTCTGCTCTTGGGTTTTTACGCCCCAGGTGCATTATCTTGCACTTATCGACACACCTTACCATTGAGGCCTTCTGCAATTTCGCTGATAAAAATATTAAACAATATGGGTCCCAGAACAGATCCCTGAGGTACCCCACTGGTAACAATACCATGGTCTGAACATACTCCATTGACTACAACCCTCTGTTTTCTGTCCTTCAGCCACTGCCTAATCCATTCAACAATATGTGAGCTCAAGCTCAAAGACTGCAGTTTATTGATAAGCCTTCTATGTGGGACAGTATCAAATGCCTTACTAAAGTCCAGATAAGCCATGTCTACTGCACCTCCGCCATCTATTATTTTAGTCACCCAATCAAAAAAGTCAATAAGATTAGTTTGACATGATCTCCCTGAAGTAAACCCATGCTGTTTTTATCAATCAACCCATGGGTTTTTAGATGTTCCACAATCCTCTCCTTGAGTATGGTTTCCATTAATTTCCCCACTATTGATGTCAGGCTTACTGGCCTATAGTTGCCCGATTCCTCTCTACTACCTTTCTTGTGAATTGGCACAACGTTTGCTAATTTCCAATCTTCTGGGACGACACCTGTTACCAGTGATTGGTTAAATAAATCTGTTAATGGTTTTGCTAGTACACCTCTAAGCTCTTTTAATAGCTTTGGGTGTATCCCATCAGGCCCCTGTGATTTATTTGTATTAATTTTAGACAGCTGACTTAGAACCTCTTCCTCTGTAAAGACACATGCATCAAAGGATTCATTAGTCTTCCTCCCTAACTAAGGTCCTTCTCCTTCATTTTCCTTTGTAAAAACTGAACAGAAGTATTCATTGAGGCAGTCAGCTAGTTCTTTATCCTCTTCCATATACCTTCCTTCTTTTGTTTTTAATTTGGTAATTCCTTGTTTTAATTTCCTTTTTTCATTTATGTATCTGAAGAATGTCTTATCACCTTTTTTCACTGACTGAGCTAATTTCTCTTCTGCCTGAGCTTTAGAAGCTCTTATAACTTGCTTGGCCTCTCTCTGCCTCATCTTATAGATTTCCCTGTCATCCTCGTTTTGGGTGTTTTTATACTTACTAAATGCCATCTTTTTGTTTTTAATGATTTTGGCCACTTCTGCTGAGTACCACAGTGGTCTCTTCCTTTTCTTGCTTTTACTGACAAGCCTAATGCACTTTTCTGTTGCCTACAATAGTGCCAATTTTAAGTAGTCCCATTTCTCTTGGTAGAAAATCCCCAAATCCAGGTGTCCATACCCAAGAAGTCTGAAGTCTGTAATCGCTGCCAGAGAGGCTTCAACTAAGTCCTGAGTAAAGGGTCTGAATACTTACGTACGTATGTCAGTGCAAGATTTTAGTTTTTCCTTTTCAATAAATTAGCAAAGATTTTGAAAAAATGATGGGGAAAAACTTAATTATTTTTTATTGATAGCACAAAACAAAATGTAAAAAAAAAAAAGTGAAAGGGTCTGAAAACTTTCCAAGTGCCTTGTATATTAATAAATAATGTGAAAAGAAAAAAAAGTGAAAAAGGAAAGAAAGCAATAAAGAGTTTTGAGACACAGAGGAGCAGAACGGTAGGGATCTAATAATTGTTGGCGTTGGCAAGGAACAACCTGCCTGCTCCTGCAGACCCCTCACTAGACACCTTACCAAGAACTTTTCACCATATTCTAAATATTCTCTTCAGTCTGTGACCCTATATGGGGGCGGCTGTGGATGAATGCAGGGTTAACCCCTTGTATGCATTGTCTCTTTCTTCGCCAGTAAAAGGTGGCATTACTCATCATCCAGAGGTCTACGCTCTGCATTGTGTTTATTCCTTGACATAACTGCTTCCACCGTATAGAAACATTGATCGGCTTCTGTCTAGACATCCTTTAATAAAAGAAGCTTTGTCTCAGTGCCCATGAACATACAGCTGCTCTTAGAGATGGCTCTGTAGCATGTGATCGCACAAGTTAACTCCTTGCAGCACTTAAAGGGGTATTCCGTCTTTATGGAAGCTTAATCACTGCATAGTGTACATTTTGAGGGGCATTACTGTCACTGCATAGTGTAAATTGGGGGCATTACTGTCCATAGCAGCCAATCCAGTTTTCATGTTTTTCCAGTGCAACTGAATAGTTAGTAATGAAGCACAAAATGGATGTGCTCCCCACAGCATCCAATTAGAGGGCAGCTTTCACTTATCATGTGCAGGTTAGTAAATAGGAGCAGTGTTGTGATTGGTTGATATGGGCAACAGTGCCAGTGTTTTTTAGAGGAGTAAAGAATATTGACTTTTCTGCATAAAATTGCGTCTACCTTGGGTTCTGCCTGTAACTCAGCGTCCTACATTATATCCTAATTATGCCCCCACACAGGAAGTATTACGGTGTAACACTCATTCCCTTCCCCAACACATGGGAGTAAAGCTTTAATCTGAGGCCCTGGGTGTCCCCGTATGAGAATATTCTTCCTTCTCGCATGTTACACGGTGAGACATTAAGAATGTCTGCCCCATACGTGACCTGTCTGACTGGAAAACCAGATGTTGTTCCCCATAACTGGAATCTTCGTTTCAAAGAAACCACAAGTTTGGATGAACTCATCTTCGTCGGCAAGGAATCCGCAGGCCGCAAAGATGCTGATGCCTCATGAACCAGACCTCTTCATGGAGAATCTGCACACATTATCATACAGAAAATGGAGCAAATGCCACAAAAATATGGCGCTTTTCCTTAGTCCAAAATCTCACTTTTTTTTTAATCAAAATGGGACATTTCCCACCTACTGAAGTGGTGATTCAGAAGTCACTTGTTCAGTTGTGGTGGCCATTTTTTTTACACGTGCCAAAGTGGAAATATTAACCATTTGGGGTGTTACCTTTGAATTATTTAAAGATTAAAATGGTCCCTATAATATCCTATGCAATCAATTATTTGTTTCACTGAGCCAGCAAGGAACACAAGGTCACTGCCCATGATTAAAGGCATTTTCCAGTTTGCATCAAAGTCCTTAAAGGGGTTGTCTCACTTCAGTAAGTGGCATTTATCATGTAGAGAAAGGTAATACAAGGCACTTACTAATGTATTGTTATTGTCTATATTGTTTGCTATGCTGGCTGGATTCATTTTTTCCATCATATTATACGCTGCTCGTTTCCATGGTTACGACCACCCGGCAACCCAGCAGCGGTGGCCGTGCTTGCACACTATAGAATAAAGCGTATGTGAGCTTCCACGGTCCCGAGCAGCAGAGAGGCCTGTGGTTTTTCCTATAGTGTACAAGCATGGCCACCACCGATGGATTGCAGGGTGGTCGTAAACGTGGATACGAGCAGTGTATAATGTGATGGAAAAATGAATCCAGCCAGCAAAGGAGGCAATATGGACAATCACTGTACATTAGTGAGTGCTTTGTATTAACTTTGTCTACGTGATAAATGCTGTCTGCTGAAGTGAGAGCAGACAGCAATTCATCTGGTCATACCTCTTTAAGATTTTTTTGGTCCTTGGGATTGGTTCAGTCTGACACTATGGACCCCCTACCAGAAAAGGTTGTGCACCATTGCTTTAAAATAATCATTTATGAAGGCATTTATGATTTTATATTCTATTTAAAATCATTATTGGCCCTATTTTCAGTCCTGGGCTGTGGTCACACGACCGTGTCCATGCAGCTCTTGTTTCCTGTAATGTTATGTCCATGGGCAATGATAGACACTGCCCTATGTAACTAACTGAGAGGGAGGGGCTATAAACCAGCTGGGGGTTATCATAGGGTGGCCAGACGTCCAGTTTTAGGCCAGACAGTCTGGTTTTCTGGCTCCCTGTCCTCCGTCCGGCGCAGTGCCTGGCGCAGGGATGTCCTCCTTTTCAGCAGCTCACGCTCAGACAGCAGCACTGTGCTGCCTGAGTGTGAGCTGCAGTAACTGACTGAGGCTTCTTTCACCCCCAATCAGTCACTAGAGCCGCAGACATGCCTCCCTGAGGGGGAGAGAAGTACCCCTTCTCTCTTCTTCCATTGTTTTTTTTTTTACAGCCGGTGATGGGTGCCTGGCTTCACCGAGCAGGGGCGTAGCTTATCTGTTTGTTGGCATGGCCAGTGGCCACCCTAGGTTATTTAGGGCGGTGCTGGAGCTGTGGCAGAGGAAGGAGAAGTGCATCATGGGTTTGGTTGGATACAGCAACAGGAAGTGCGGAGATCTGATGGATTTTCTGGAGTTAGTCGCGCTTGTGCACTGGGCCATAATATTTCCCTACTGAGGCTCTTCGGCGCATGCGCAGTGTCCCGTGTGCAGCCGAACTCCACTGTGAGATTTTCCCTACAGTGTCCTATTGTGCATGCGCAGATCGTCACAACGCTAGGAACGCATACAACGTCACTTCCGGTGCGACCGGTAGGGAAATCTCACAAAGTAGGGACATCTAACGTTACACCGGCCCTGCACACAGTGTCAGATGTGCCTTATGTAAATATAATTCTGCCATACAGTCAGTGGTGTCTGTCAGCAAGATTAACCCTGTTAAACCAGTCATGTTGCCTATTGGGGTTGATCCTGCTGATTAAAAACGTACCTTTCTTCTTCTGATCCATTTCTGCATTTAGGGGAAATATGTATTTTTAAAACATGCAAATTAGGGCTTAAGTGCACCAAGGGTGAGCCCTAACCACTTGGTTCACCTTAGCTTCTTCTCTCGGCTTGGCTGACCCTGTTAATAAAGTAGAGGAAGGGGGGTCCAGGGAAGCAGGGCGGAGGAGTATGTGTATATTCTCAGTATGTGTTCCAGTTCTGTGTATATGGACACTGAACAGTACCACTTTTATTCTACTGTATACTGGGTGTAATTCTCAGTATCTGCTCTTATTCTGTATATATGGACACAGCACAGTACCACTTCTCCTGTCCTGTATACTGGGTGTAATTATCAGTATCTGCTCTTATTCTGTATATATGGACACTGCACAGTACCACTTCTCTTGTCCTGTATACTGGGTATAATTCTCAGTATCTGCTCTTATTCTGTATATATGGACACTGCACAGTACCACTTCTCTTGTCCTGTATACTGGGTGTAATTCTCAGTATCTGCTCCTATTCTGTATATATGGACACTGCACAGTACCACTTCTCCTGTCCTGTATACTGGGTGTAATTCTCAGTATCTGCTCTTATTCTGTATATATGGACACAGCACAGTACCACTTCTCCTGTCCTGTATACTGGGTATCATTCTCAGTATCTGCTTGTATTCTGTATATATTGACACTGCACAGTACCACTTTTATTCTACTGTATACTGGGTGTAATTCTCAGCATCTGCTCTTATTCTGTATATATGGACACTGCACAGTACCACTTCTCATGTCCTGTATACTGGGTGTAATTCTCAGTATCTGCTCTTATTCTGTATATATTGACACTGCACAGTACCACTTTTATTCTACTGTATACTGGGTGTAATTCTCAGTATCTGCTCTTATTCTGTATATATGAACACTGCACAGTACCACTTCTCCTGTCCTGTATACTGGGTATAATTCTCAGTATCTGCTCGTATTCTGTATATATGGACACTGCACAGTACCACTTCTCCTGTCCTGTATACTGGGTATAATTCTCAGTATCTGCTCGTATTCTGTATATATGGACACTGCACAGTACCACTTCTCCTGTCCTGTATACTGGGTGTAGTTTTCAGTATCTGCTCTTATTCTGTATATAAGGACACTGCACAGTACCACTTCTCTTATCCTGTATACTGGGTATAATCCTTAGTATCTGCTCTTATTCTGTATATATGGACACTGCACAGTACCACTTCTCCTGTCCTGTATACTGGGTATAATTCTCAGTATCTGCTCGTATTCTGTATATATAGACACTGCACAGTACCACTTCTCCTGTCCTGTATACTGGGTGGAATTCTCAGTATCTGCTCTTATTCTGTATATATGGACACTGCACAGTAACACTTCTCCTGTCCTGTATACTGGGTGTAATTCTCAGTATCTGCTCTTATTCTGTATATATGGACACTGCACAGTACCACTTCTCTTATCCTGTATACTGGGTGTAATACTTAGTATCTGCTCGTATTCTGTATATATGGACACTGCACAGTACCACTTCTCCTTTCCTGTATACTGGGTGTAATTCTCAGTATCTGCTCTTATTCTGTACATATGGACACTGCACAGTACCACTTCTCCTGTCCTGTATACTGGGTGTAATCCTCAGTATCTGCTCGTATTCTGTATATATGGACACTGCACAGTACCACTTCTCCTTTCCTGTATACTGGGTGTAATTCTCAGTATCTGCTCTTATTCTGTATATATGGACACTGCACAGTACCACTTCTCTTGTCCTGTATACTGGGTGTAATTCTTAGTATCTGCTCTTATTCTGTATATATGGACACTGCACAGTACCACTTCTCTTGTCCTGTATACTGGGTGTAATTCTCAGTATCTGCTCTTATTCTGTATATATGGACTGTTTATTAGAAAACTTAACAGAGATCGTACAAAAAGCATTTCCAATAAAAGAACTTAGCCCGACCAGTCACCCCCACCTCCTTTCCCCCTAGACTCTTAATATTCACTCATACCCATCCATACACTATTTACATATTTGCAAAAAGCACAAAATAAATAACATAAATATAAACATATTTACATAACCTTCAGGCATACAACCTAACTAAAAGAAAATATTTACATGACTTACCCTTAACCTCTAACCCCCAAATAACCTAACTTCCTACCCTTCACCCACCGACATATAGCACAAAAAGCCGATCACCCAACGGAAGTTCAAAAGAGGAAACCTCGAGCTTCTTCAGTCCCAAAGTTCAATTCCCCAGTAGGACTTGGTTAATCGACTTGATAAACATACATAAAATTTTTATTTTTTTTTGTTTTCTTTTTTACTCCCATCCCCCAAGTAAACCCCCCACCCAACCTAACTAGCCCCCCCCAAAAAAAAAAAAACACTAAACCAAAAAACTATCTATACACAATTTATAATACTATTTATAATACTATTATTTTTAATATATACATATCATATATATATCATACCATTATCTTATAATTCATTGCCAAACACATAGACAATACCTAAAACCAAACCAATTTCTAATTCTCAGAACCGGGGCAACATAAGCCGGGAGATATCTCTGCCTTGACGAGCGTAAGTCTTTCACACGCCCTCCTGTCTCCCATTCCTGGAAGAAGGGCCGAAACCATTCCCTAGCTTTCAAAAAAGTATTTGTTAAGAATACTACTGGGTTGACCATATCCAACCCACCTAGTCTCCTTGGTCTGTAAGTGATCTCTCTCTTGACTAGGTTCAGCCTGTTTCCCCATAACATCTGGAAAAACAGGCTGTAGACCGTTCCCCAGAGAGAGCCTGGCAGGACACAAACAGTGCCCAAGTACAATAGTACCGGAATCAGATAAGCTTTACACAGGTGAACCCTTTCCCTAAGGGGTCAAATACCAACCCTTCCAGCGGTCCACCTTTTGACCGACATCTTTCAGTCTGCCTTCCCAATTTTCTTGATGATAGTCCACATCCTGGCCAAAATTGATGCCGAGAACCTTTACCGTTTTCTGAGGCTCTGGGAGAGTGCCCTGGAGATCAAAATCAGGATCTCCTTCTCCCAACCAGAGAGTTTCACATTTATATCACAGTTCATCCGAGACCCAGAAACCTCTGAATAGCGGTCCACATCCGACATCGCCCACCCCACCTCCTCACTAGAAGAGGTGAAAATGGTGACATCATCCGCGTACGCTGTCACCCTCAGAGACCGTCCCCTTGCCCCAGCCAGTTCCATCCCCACCCCCGCCAATGGTCCACGATCTACCCTTCTAATGAAGGGATCGATCGCAAACACATGTAGCAAGGGGCTTAAGGGACATCCCTGACGGACGCCGGAAGCTACCTCGAAAGGCTGCCCCAACCAACCATTGACCAACGGGAAACTCTCAGCCCCCTTGTACAAAACTTTCAGCCAATTTATGAAACTCCCCGGCAGACCATACCACAAGAGGACGGACCACAGGTACTCGTGATTCACCCAGTCAAATGCTTTAGCCTGATCCAAAGACAAAAGAAACCCTTTCCAAAGACCCGCTCTGCCCTGCTCCACGGCCTCTGGGACACTGAGAACGGCGCTAAAGGCGCTCCGACCAGGAACTGTGTAGTGCTGAGCCCCCGAAAGAAGTTTTGGTGCAAACTTCACCAATCTATTGAAAAGTATTTTCGCCAGGATCTTTCTGTCCGTATTGAGAAGCGATATGGGTCTCCAATTCTCAATACGGGATGGGTCTTTACCCTTTGACAGAATAATCAGAGCTGACTTACCCATTGACTTTGGTAAAGTGCCGAGGAAAGACACTCATTTAAGACCTCAGTCAACAGAGGAACTAACTGTTCCTTGAAAGTCCTGTACCACTCAGATGTTAAGCCATCTGGACCTGGCGATTTCTTGGGCCTAAGCCCTTCAATGGCCAGTCTCACTTCCTCTTCCCTGATTGGTTCAGACAAAACGGCACCTACCCAAGAGGTGAAAGTAGAAAGACCTGACAACCTCCAGGATCCCTGATTTGGACCTGTTCAGGGATCCTGTACTATCAATCAGGCCTGTCACCAACTTACTTCTTACTGACATCCTGCAGTTGCCATAAGGGTCGGGCGAGCGGTACTTCCCGAAATCCCTCTCAGCAACCAAAGATGCGTACCTATCATACTGACACCTCTTAAGCAAGGACTTCACACAGGAGATATCCTCGCGGTTACCACCCGTCGAGACTAGCCTTTCAAGTTTCTTCCTCAGTTCCTGGTACAGATGATTTCTGTCCTGGCTCCTGAGGTACGAGAGCTCTCAGAAAAACCTTGCCGTCCTTGTTTTAAATATCTCCCACCACTCTGACTTACTGTTACAGAGGTCCACCAATGGTTCCTGGCCCTGAAAGAACTCCTCAAAAGATTGTCTTATTGCCGCATCTTCCAGGAGAGATGAATTCAGCTTCCATAAACCCTTACCCATACAGGGGGTCTCTGCAACATTCAAAGAAAAACGAATCAAACAGTGATCGGAGAAAACCACTTCCTCAGTTTTTAAGACTGAAAAAACAGCTTCCCCCTTCAAATAAAACCTATCTATCCTAGACCTTTTACTACCTTGATGAAAGGTGAAGCCCACGTGGTCTGACTTATGCCTCAAATGACCATCCACCAGACTAGCTTCCTCAACTATCTTACTCAGTGCGACGCCATCAGAATCCAGCCTGACTTTGGAGCCTCCCCTGTCACAGACTCTTGTCACATTGTTGAAGTCTCCACCAAAGATCACCTGACGGCTGGAAAAAAGGTAAAGGTAAGGTTTAATTCTCATGAGAAGGCATTTGCGGTCCCACATGGTTTGTGGACCATAGATGTTAATGAGCCTCAGCTCTTGCCCTCCCATGAGCACATCCAGGATCAGGCACCTTCCCATCTCTAGTTCAATTACTTTCCTGCATTCCACTCTCCCAGCGGTTTTAAAAAGTACCGCTACCCCGCTAAGTGGCTCGGCCGCAAGAGACTAGAAGAATGGACCATGGCGTCACTCACTCCTCGCTTTTTCTATTAACTCTGTGGAAGTCAACCAGGTCTCTTGCAAAAATAAAACATCAGCATCAAGATGGCTGAAGAAATCAAAGGCCACATAACGAGCCACGTCTGACTTAATGCTAGCAACATTAATGCTTGCAAGCGTCAACGGGGTGAGTTCCGCCATTATAAGTGATTGAACTAGATAGCTTTCTTCTTACCCCTCCTGCCACCATCACCATCATCAGACCCCTCACTTTCCTTTTGCCTTTTTAAGCAATGTGAAACATCCATTTCACACTTATCTTTGCCCGCAGGATCTGACTTAGTCCCCCCTCCAGAAGATGGAATATACCCTGAAGGGTCGGACCCGGCAGCCTGCGAAGAAGCCCTATCGCCCCCCGGCACTGCATCCCTTGCACCTTGGACGCAGTACCGGTTGGAGACCTCCACAAGAGGGGCCCCGGCCAAAACCTCCCTCGGTATCTGGTCTAGGGAGAATGGGATGGACGGATCCCACTCAAGAGAGGCCTTCCTGCCCTCTCCCTTCTTGTTTTTATTCTTACCCCGCTTGTTCCTCCTCCTCTCCAACCATTCACTGTGCTCCTCGTCCACCTAAGGAGGCAGAAACAGCGGAGAGGTCAGCCTCTTCAGATTGAACTCCGGGGTCCCCATCATCACCACTGTCACCTGAGTCACTACTGACCAGATCCTCAGCCAGAGGACCAGTTGAGGGATCAGCTGCCTCCTGTCTCCTCATCTTACGGCGTTGTTCCTGCCGCCTGGCCTTAGCTGCTGTAACTCGCTTATTCTTACTAACCGGATCCTTTTTGCTTCCTCCAGTGCCAGGAGCCCTAGCACTTGTCCCCTCGCCAGCCTGCCCAGTCCCGGCAGCAGACTCTTCTCCAACTACAGGCTCAGCCTCGCGGCTAGTACCTGCCTGGTTCTGAGTCTGTCCCTGAGCCTGGTTGGCAAAGGCAAGTGGACAGCGGCTAAACGGATGACCCAGGTCACCACACAGATTGCACCTGATCCGCCGACAGGTTGCGGCAGGATGGTCATTCCCCCCGCACTTCACGCACTTCTGGGCCTTACACTGTGCACTAAAATGCATGGGATCGCCACACCTGTGGCAGACCTTTGGCTGCCCCTGGTAGAAGACCATTATCCGATCCCTCCCTATAAAGGCCGAGGAGGGGATATGGGTAACAGAATTTCCCTGGGCCCTCAACATCATGTTAAAGGTCCAGGCCCCTGACCAAATACTGTGCTCGTCCAAGACCTTGGCTGGATAGCCCACCTCACCGTAACGACCTAACCAAGTTGCTATGTCAACACAAGAGAGAGACTCATTACAAGTTAGTACGGTCACTCTCTTCACCATGGTCTGGCGGGTGATGGCCTGGACGGCAAAACCTCGCCACTCCAGGGTGTTCTTCGTCAGCTCATATCTGGACCAGAAGAGCTTAAGCCCCTCTGGCCGGAAAAAGCTGACGTCAAAGAACCTGGTCCCGTGGGGATGGATGAGAGCATAGATCTCTTTTGCCTCAAAACCCATCTGCAGGAGAAGCTCCACAACAACCTTTCTGGAAGGTGCTGCTTCCTCACCTCTCCAAACCAGACGGGCCACATTCCTATGGTCCCCCCCAGGCTGTGGGGTGAGTCCAAATTGTCTCATCCCCTCTTTTTTCTCGGAAGGCTCTCAGCCCATGTCTTTCCATCCAGAAAGACAGATTGACCGGTTCACCCTCTATCTGTATGGAGGTCCCGTGCCCTCCTTCAAGGCCCCCACAAGGCGCTGTTGCAAGTTACCGTTGCCAGATCCAGCGGGCAAAGGATCCTGTGATCCCCTTTTCATGGCATCTGCAAAAGCTCTTTTTGCTTCCGCTTTTTTTCTTCTTCTTTTCCTTCCTTACTCTCTCCTCCTCTGCTTCCTCCTTTTTCAGCAACTCCAACTCCTCTAAAGACAAAACCCTGTCATCATAATCTTCCATGTCTACATTACCACTTGCCTTGCCATTCGCACCCGCACTTGTATTAGTTCCCGCACTCCCACCTCCATTCTGGCCTCCTCTCGCACCACCAGGCATACCACTCACACCACTCTTACTCCCGTTTTCTGGGACCCCACCACTTACTCCCCCCAGAACCCAGTCCCCCCAGACTGGTCGGGTCCACCTTCCCCCCCCTAAATGGTTTTCTTTGCTTTTCCAACGGACATGGTGACACTATGTTCAGGATCATCGGATTTGGGGTTAGATTCATCCCCTACAGCAGTTGTAGGGAATATCTCACCCCCCTCACCCTCAACCATCACCATGTCCTCCACATGTCCTGCTGTGCCTTGTCACTTTTCCCAACAGCAATTTTGTCATCTACCATTGTCGCCATCACCTCCTTGGATTTTAATGACGCTTTTGTAGCCCTCATCACCCCTTTCTCTGCAAAAGGAGCACCCTTTGCCTTGTCCGCCACCGAAAAACTCTCCCGCTCTGTATGACCCAGCTCCACTTCAGAAGCTGGGCCGGGCCCAGCAGCGGGTTCTAGGAGTGTATATACCATGTCCTCCATGATCTTACTTTTGTTTTTACTCTTCTTTGTTTTTACCATTTCATTTTCAGGAATGTCCTCATTTCCAAAATATAGTTTTCCTACTGGGGATTCTAGTTGTTTAATTTTCTTCATTATCAGTCCTCCAGCAGACCTGCCTTCCTCCCCAGACGCTGTTTCCTGGCCCTAGGAAGGTTCCCCCTGCCCTGCTGGCAGGGTGTCGTCCCCAGAATCTTCTACTACTATGGTCTTACTCTGGATCCGTGGCCCTAACGGACCAGGTGTACCAGAGCCAGACCCAGACATGCTTTCAAAACGATTTTCATTCTGGAACTTCTCCATAAACGGGCCGCCATTTTTTTCAATTGCCATCTTTTTCTCCTCCAAAGCCATTATTAGCTCTTCTAGCTTGTCCAGCTTAGAGGAGAGAGTGGCTTTCCTACGTTTGGGCATTAGGCTTTCCTACATTTTCACATTCTTGTGTTCTAATTTTACTCTCCTCAGTTCTTTTTTTACTTCTTCATACATCCTTAGATAAAAAACCACTCTGGAAGCCAGAATGCCCGGGATTTCAGTGGGGCCCTGTACCCCCTATTTATGGACAACCTTAACGTCTTTATCTTTTGGCTGACACCCCTCAGAGCGAGACATGCCAGATGCTCTAGGGCAAGACAGACCAGTCACACCTGGGCGAGACAGACCGGACCCACCAGGGCGAGATACAGTCATGCCCGACTAGCGTACCTCCACCCCAGCCCCGGCCATCTCTGCCCCGGATACCACATTCTTAGCAGACTTTGCTGGCATCTTCTCTACTTGTTTACATGTTGCCACTTTGGGGCCAACCACTCTTCTCTTCGCCACTTGTTCAGCGGCAATCACTTTTTTAGCTGCTTTAGCTGCGCCCCCACCATCTGCTCAGCGGCAGACATCTTCATACCACAGTGCTTAACCACATGAGAGCCAGCCCGGTCCAAAGAGGAGTCAAGGCTGCTCCCCTTTCTCATGCTGCCCCGGACTTTCCCTGAAAGTCGGGTCTCAGAGCCAGTCTTTTCCATACCGCAGCCCGGGTGTCCATGCCGGAAAAGAGCACTACTCCCTGCTGAAAGGGCAGCACTCTCCCCAGCTCTGCTCTTCACCTCCTGGCTCTCCTGCAAAGCACAGCACCCAAACACACAGAGACACACAGCTCCTCCCACTTCCTGTCCTGTATACTGGGTGTAATTCTCAGTATCTGCTCTTATTCTGTATATATGGAGACTGCACAGTACCACTTCTCTTGTCCTGTATACTGGGTATAATTCTCAGTATCTGCTCTTATTCTGTATATATGGACACTGCACAGTACCACTTCTCTTGTCCTGTATACTGGGTATAATTCTCAGTATCTGCTCTTATTCTGTATATATGGACACTGCACAGTACCACTTCTCCTGTCCTATATACTGGATGTAATACTCAGTATCTGCTTGTATTCTGGATATATGGACACTGCACAGTACCACTTCTCCTGTCCTGTATACTGGGTGTAATTCTCAGTATCTGCTCTTATTCTGTATATATGGAGACTGCACAGTACCACTTCTCTTGTCCTGTATACTGGGTATAATTCTCAGTATCTGCTCTTATTCTGTATATATGGACACTGCACAGTACCACTTCTCTTGTCCTGGATACTGGGTGTAATTCTCAGTATCTGCTCTTATTCTGTATATATAGACACTGCACAGTACCACTTCTCTTGTCCTGTATACGGGGTCTAATACTCAGTATCTGCTCTTATTCTGTATATATGGACACTGCACAGTACCACTTCTCTTGTCCTGTATACTGGGTGTAATTCTCAGTATCTGCTCTTATTCTGTATATATGGACACTGCACAGTACCACTTCTCTTGTCCTGTATACTGGGTATAATTCTCAGTATCTGCTCTTATTCTGTGTATATGGAGACTGCACAGTACCACTTCTCTTATCCTGTATACTGGGTGTAATTCTCAGTATCTGCTCTTATTCTGTATATATAGACACTGCACAGTACCGCTTCTCCTGTCCTGTATACTGGGTATAATTCTCAGTATCTGCACTTCTTCTGTATACAGTATATGCACACTGCACAGTACCACTTAAGATAAGATGCCTTTATTGTCACTGTACAATACAATGAAATACTATGTACAATACAATGAAGTTGTTTGGAGCAATCCTAGATGCCATGGACAGAGGAACAAAGAACTGACATTTAAACTTAAGCATTGCACTAGAAAGCATTACTATTCACAGTTCACAGCATATATATAGCAAGAGCAAAGTAGTAAGTGCTTATGATAGTACTCAACACTATATGATCCTATTTTTCCCAGCGTACTTGTCAAATCAATTCAAAGAAACACTAAAGCACCACTGTCCCAATAAAATACATTATTTATTAATATCTTTTAAAATCTCTTACAAACATAATTAATTCAGACTATAAATTGGGTGAAAACTCAATACAGCTTCAGTCTATACATATCAATACCATAGTATCGCTCTATTACCTTAGCCTCATAGAAACATCATATCTTCTATTGAGTCTATCAATACAGACACATGAAAAGTGCCAGTGCATACCTGTCATAACCGGGCGGTAATCACAGTGGATCTGCTCTCTACTGCGCGTATTGGTAGCACGTCAGGAGGAGATGACTCTCCTGACCTGTACGCGAAGCGCGTAATGCGCGGTCCATCTGATTTACCGCCCGGATTTTGGACAGGTATGCACTGGCACTTCTTCATTGTGATTTGTATTGGATAGACTCTCAATAGGAAAATATGATGTTTCTATGAGGCTAGATAGCAATAGTACTGCGATGCTATCTGATATTGATTAAGTCTGGACTGAGCGCTTTTTGTATACAGTTTTTCACCTCAATTTCATATCTGAGATTAATTATGTTTGTAAGAGATTTTAAAAGATATTAATAAATAATGTAGTTCTAGTGGGACAGTGGTGCTTAGTGTTTCTTTTGAAGTAGCTTATGATAGATAGATATATATATTATATATATATATATATATATATATATATATATATATACATATATATACAGACTGATTCAGACCCCACTGCAGACAAGAGATCATCATGGGGTCACAAATGCAGCAGTCACTTCAGTCTGTGGTAGTTTCTATCCTAGGAAGGGGCCATAATCTCTGAGCATTTTGGAGACTGATTGCTTTGGGGTAAAAGCTGTTCTTCAGCCTAGGAGTGCGGGCATGTAGGGCTCTAAGACGCCTACCAGAGGGTAGGGGGGTGAAAAGGCTGTGGCTGGGGTGAGTTGCATCCCCGCAGATAATCTTTGCCCTGTTGCTGCAACGAGCAGTGAAGATGTCATCCAGTAATGGTAACTGAGTACCAGTGATGCTTCCAGCAACTCTAATGATGCTCTTGAGGGTCTTCTGGTCCTCAGAAGAGCAGCCGGAGTACCACACTGTAATGCAGTATGTTAGAACAGATTATATGGCGTACCTGTAAAAATTGACTAGCAGCTGTTTTGGGTGTTGTGTTTTCTTTAGACTCCTCAAAATGAAGCCTCTGAAGGCCTTTTTTGGTAATTTCTGTTGTGTTTTTTATCCATGACAGGTTCTGACTAATATGAACTCCCAAGAATCTGAAACTTTGAACTATCTCCACGTTTCCACCATTAATGCTAATAGAATGGTGTCTATTTCGTTTTTTCTTCATAAAATCCAGAATCAGCTCCTTTGTTTACTTGGTATTGAGTATGAGGTTGTTGTTCTTACTCAATGTCCTGTATGTTGGGTGTAATTCTCAGTATCTGTTCCAGGTATGTATATATGGATACTGCACAGTACTACTTCTCTAGTCCCGTATGTTGGGTGTAATTCTCGGTATCTGCTCTTATTATGTACAGATATACACTGCACAATAGCATTTCTCTTGTCCTGTATACTGGGTGTAATTCTTAGTATGTGTTCCAGTTCTATATATTTGGACACTGCACAGTACCACTTCTTTTGTCCTGTATGTTGGGTGTAATTCTCAGCATCTGCTCTTTTTCTGTATATATGAACACTGCACACTTATCTTGTCCTGTATGTTGAATGTAGTTCTCAGTATGTGATCCAGTTCTGTATATATAGAAACTGCACAGTACCACTTCTCTTGTCCTGTATATTCGGTGTAATTTTCAGCATCTGTTCTTATTCTGTATACAGTATATCAATACGGCACAGTACCGCTTATCTTGTCCTGTATGCTGAATGTAATTCTCAGTATGTGGTCCAATTCTGTATATATAGGCACTGAACAGTACCACTTCTCTTGTCCTGTATGCTGAGTGTAATTCTCAGGATCTGCACTCATTCTGTATATATAGACACTGCACAGTACCACTTTTCATGTCATGTATGTTGGGTGTAATTATCAGCATCTGTCTTATTCTGTGTATATGAACACTGCACAGTACTGCTTCTCTTGTCTTGTATGTTGGGTGTAATTCTCAGTATCTGTTCCAGTTCTGTATATATGCAAACTGTACAGTACTACTTCACTTGTACTGCATAGTGGGTGTAATTCTCAGTATCTTCTCTTATTCTGTATATATGGACACTGCACAGTACCACTTCGCTAGTCCTGTATACTGGGTGTAATTCTCAGCATATGTCTTTATTCTGTATATGTGGTCACTGAACAGTACCACTTCTCTTGTCCTGTATGTTGGATGTAATTCTCAGGATAATTCTCTGCATCTGCTCTTATTCTGTATCTATGAACACTGCACACTTATCTTGTCCTGTATGTTGAATGTAGTTCTCAGTATGTGATCCAGTTCTGTATATATGGACACTGCACAGTACCACTTCTCTTGTCCTGTATGCTGAGTGTAATGTTCAGTATCTGCTCTTATTCTGTAATGTGGATAACGCACAGTACCACTTATCTTGTCTTGTATGTTGGGTGTAATTCTCAGCATCTGGTCTTATTCTGTGTATATGAACACTGCACCGTATTGCTTATCTTGTCCTGTATCTTGGGTGTACCACATCTTTTGTCCTGTATACTAAGTGTAACTCTCCGTATCTGCTCTTATTCTGTATATATGGACACTGCACAGTACCACTTCTCCTGTCCTGTATACTGGGTGTGATTCTCAGTATCTGCTCTTATTCTGTATATATGGACACTGCACAGTACCACTTCTCCTGTCCTGTATACTGGGTGTGATTCTCAGTATCTGCTCTTATTCTGTATATATGGACACTGCACAGTATCACTTCTCCTGTCCTGTATACTGGGTGTGATTCTCAGTATCTGCTCTTATTCTGTATATATGGACACTGCACAGTACCACTTCTCTTGTTCTGTATACTGGGTGTAATTCTCAGTATCTGCTCTTATTCTGTATATATGGACACTGCTCAGTACCACTTCTCCTGTCCTGTATACTGGGTGTAATTCTCAATATCTCCTCTTATTCTGTGTATATGAATACTGCACAGTACCACTTCTCTTGTCCTGTATGTTGGGTGTAATTCTCAGCGTCTGCTCTTATTCTGTATTTGTGAACACTGCAGAGTACTGCTTCTCCTGCCCTGTATGTTGGGTGTAATTCTCAGTATCTGTTCCAGTTCTGTATATATGGATACTGCACAGTACCACTTCTCTTGTCCGGTATGCTGGGTGTAATTCTGAGCATCTGGTCGTATTCGGTATATATGAATACTGCACAGTACTGCTTCTCTTGCCCTGAATGTTAGGTGTAATTCTTAGTATCTGTTCCAGTTCTGTATGTATGGAAACTGAACAATACCACTTCTCCTGTACTGCATGCTGGGTGTAATTCTCAGTATCTGCTCTTATTCTGTATATATGAATACTGCACAGTACCACTTCTCCTGTCCTGTATACTGGGTGTAATTCTCAGTATCTGCTCTTATTCTGTATATATGAATACTGCACAGTACCACCTCTCTTGTCCTGTATGTTGGGTGTAATTCTCAGTATCTGGTCTTATTCTGTATATATAAGTACTGCACAGTACTGCTTCTCTTGCCCTGTATGTTGGGTGTTATTCTCAGTTTCTGTTCCAGTTCTGTACATATAGAAACTGAACAGTACCACTTCTCTTGTACTATATGCTGGGTGTAATTCTCAGTATATGCACTTATTCTGTATATACAGTATGGATACTGCACAGTACCACTTCTCTTGTCCTGTATACTGGGTGTGATTTTCAGTATCTGCCCTTATTCTCTATATATAGACACTGCACATTACGACTTCCCTTATCCTGTATATTGGGTGTAATTCTCAGCATCGGTTTTTCTTCTGCATATATGAGCACTGCACAGTACCGCTTATCTTGTCCTGTATGTTGGGTGTAATTCTCAGTATGTGTTCCAGTTCTGTATATTTGGAAACTGAACTGTACTACTTCTCTTGTCCAGTGTGCTGAGTGTAGTTGTCAGTATCTCCTCTTTTTCTGTATATATGGACACTGCACAGTACCACTTCTCTTGTCCTGTATGCTGTTTGTAATTCTCAGTATCTGCTCTGATATGGACACTGAACAGTACCACTTTTCAGCATATCTCCTTATTCTGTGTACATTATATGGACACTGCACAGTACCACTTCTCTTGTCCTGTATACTGGGTATAATTCTCAGTATCTTCTCTTATTCTGTATATATGGACACTGCACAGTACCACTTCTCTTGTCCTGTATACTGGGTGTAATTCTCAGTATCTGCTCTTATTCTGTATATATGGACACTGCACAGTACCACTTCTCTTGTCCTGTACACTGGGAGTACTTCTCAGTATCTGATGCAATTCTGTATATATGGACACTGCACAGTACCACTTCTCTTGTCCTGTACACTGGGAGTACTTCTCAGTATCTGATGCAATTCTGTATATATGGACACTGCACAGTACCATTCCTCTTGTCCTATATACTAGGTGTAATTCTCAGTATCTGATGCAATTCTGTATAGTGTATATGGACTCTGCACAGTACCACTTCTCCTTTGCTGTATACTGGGTGTAGTTCTCAGTATCTGCTCTTATTCTGTTTATATGGACATTGCACAGTACCACTCCTCTTTTCCTGTATGCTGAGTGTAATTTTCAGTATCTGATGCAATTCTGTATATATGAACACTGCACTAGGTTTTGAACCCGCTAACAAATATTATGTAATCTCCATTATGTAAGTATGCTCGCTCATCATGGTATCTGTGATCTAAGTTCACTTCTGGACACCTACACCTCATGATCCACCCTTAATCTGACTGTACATCAGTGTTGGGATACATTAGTCAGGCAGAAAGTTCTCAAGTCTCAGACTCGTCTCCACGCCCTCCATGTGTGTACAGGTTATATAACTATCTGTGCCCTGCTTTATATATAAATTACATAAGATACCTAATCACAAGGAAGGGACTGTCATGCATACAGCATGATATCTGTTTCTGGGAAAGCTAAGTGACAACCCCGCTGTCATTGATGGTCCCACAGAGTTTGCTGAGTAACCATCTTTCCCTGATTCCTGTTATTAGCTAATGACACATCCTTTGCTTCAGAAATGTTTGATTAATAGATGATATATATGTTCTATTCAGAGTGCAAGAATGCATAAATGACATCCCTTTGGAAGCAATGACAAACATAGTAGTTGTCAATCAGCTTTCTAAAAAATAAAAAAAAAACTTTTTTCAACAATTTAACCCTATGGCTCATCTTCATCTTAGTGCTTGTGTGGACCACCTGCTTACTGGCTTCAGGACAGGGCATCTGGACAACCGGGACCCTGCCTCGCGCTGTAAAACAGCAACATAAAGGGCACCTCAACTGCCATCAGGCAGGAGAACCCTAGACCCAGAGTGTACACCGAAGGGAAGAATCGATGCACCCTTTCTGTCACTGCACACTGGACCAGGGAGCTTCAGAAAACTGTACAACTACTGCACCCATCTGGCCACCCACACTCACATGCGCCCTGCGGCCCAGTCGCTGCAATACTTGCCTCCCAAGAATATAACTATTCTAGCATTTCTGCTGCCTGAGGCAAAAATTGAAACAGCACCCCACCCCCCATACCAAATTCTCAACCTAACCCCTTCCCTCCTAACATTACGTATCTCGCTACAAAACATACAGGGTAATACAGCACCCCATACCTCTTACATCCAGCAATGTCTCCTCTGATGTAGATATTCTCTTTCCTCATCTTCTCCATTCAGACCAGACCACCATGATGATTTCTTTCAGCCATCTCTCATCTCTGCAGTTTGACAAAAGAACATCACAGTTTCCTACTTTTTCATCATCCTCCCATCTTTTGGACAAATCATCCTACCACCCCCAATACTGTGCCACTCTGCTCCCCAATATTGCACTGCAGAAACAGATAAACCCCCTAAAAATACTAGTACCACACAGATAGTGCCCTTCAATAATTATTGGCATGCAGTGTCCTAAAATAACTGTGCCCAGCAAATAGTGTCCCTGGCAATTATAGTGTAAACATAATGTCCCCCAAAAATAACTGTGCTAAGCTGATACTGTGCCAGGGTGCCCCCACAGTAATAGTGCTCGTCCAAAGTCCCACCAATAGTAATAATTCTCTGCTAGAGCACACTTGGTAGTAATAGTGCTCCTACAGTGCCACCAACATGTCCCCACTGGGCCCCAGACGTAATAATGCTCCCATAGTGCCCATACTAGCAATCATGTTCCCCATAGTCCCCCAGTAGTAATAAAGCCCACATAATGCCCCCAGTAGGAATAATTCTCCTTATAATGTGACAGTAGAAAAATGCCCCCTTATAAGGTATGCCAGTACAAAAAATAACCCTAGATGAGCTAGTGTCCCCATAGTAACCCCATAATGTGTGCCAGTATAAAATACCCCTATATAATGTCCCCATTGTGCTCCTCTACCCCCTTCCCCATAGTGTCCCCATAATGTGGCAGTAAAAAATACCCCTATATAGTGCCCCCAGTAAATGCCCTCATAGTGCTCCTCTCCCCCTTTCTCATAGTGCCCCCATAATGTACCAGTATAAAATGCCCCTATATAGTGCACCAGTAGATGCCCTCAGTGTCCACCATAATTTTGCAGTATAAAATACCCCATCTTAGTGCCCCCATGGTGCTTCTCTCCCCCTTCCTGATTGTACCATAGTGCCCCCCATATAAAATACCTCTTTTTTGTGCCCTTAGTAGATGCCCCCATAGGGCCTCCCAATAATGTGCCAGTAAGAATTGCCCTCATAGTGCCCCCCAATAATGTGCCAGTAAGAGCCCCCATAGTGCCTCCCAATAATGTGCCAGTAAGAAGTCCCTCCATAGAACCCCCCAATAATGTGCCAGTAAGAAGTGCCCCCATAGTGCCCCAATAATGTGCCAGTAAGTGCTCCCATAGTGACCCCAAATAATATGAACATAATATGAAAGCAATAAGAAGTGCCCCTAGATGCCCCCTTAGTGTTCCTCTCCCCCCTTCCCCATAGTGCCCCCATATAAAATACCCCTTCTTTGTGCCCCCATAGGGCCCCCAATAATGTGCCAGTAAGAAGTGCCCCCATAGTGCCCCCAATAATGTGCCAGTAAGAAGTGCCCCCATAGAGCCCCCCAATAATGTTCCAGTAAGAAATGCCCCCATAGTGCCCCAATAATGTGCCAGTAAGTGCAAAGTAGCCTTAGCTAGTTGCCATTCATCCATTGATACAGTTCATCAAGAACTAAAGACATTTATGGCTAGGCATGAGTCATTGTTTCCAGGCTTAATAAACAGGTACAGTTGACTATCATCTGCATAGCAGTGGTATGCCAGACCATGCCTCCGGACTATTTTGTCTAATGGTAGCATATAAACTGCAAACAGTATAAAGGATAGAACCAAACCCTTTGGTACTCCATATTTTGAGGAAACCGGTGAAGAGGATAATGAATCAAGCAATACACTTTGTATCATTTCAGTCAGAAAAGAACTAAACCACTGAAGACCTCTGCCATTAATTGCACAAAACTCCTTAAAGGGGTTTTCCGAGATTTTTATATTGATTTTTGTATCAGATCGGTGGGGTTCGACACCCAGGGCGGTGCTCCTGGGAGTGCTGCGGCCTTTTTCAGCATTTCCTAAGCCAGTGATGACACATTCATCAGTCACAAGGCCTAGGAGCAGCTCAGCCTCATAGAAGGTAATGGGGCTGAGCCAGAGGTGCACCACCAATGAGGCCAGGTGAAGCGATCACCTCAGGCAGCACCAGGTAGGTGCAAGAGAGGGGCAGTGGAAGGGCCATGGACAGTGAGCGCTTTCATTGTGTTAAAGGGGTTAGGTTAAGAAATTAACATGGGATGGGGGGGCGTTTAAGTTTTCGCCTCAGGCAGCATAAGTGCTTGGTGCAATCCTGGGATGAGCGTGATACCAAGCACAGCCACTATACAATGAATGGCGTTGTGCTTGTGTAAGCCGTGTACCAGGGTGGGCTCCCCAGGATACAGCGAAGTCACGAACGAGGAAATCAACTCTGACACCAGCTTTTGCAAAAACTGAATTTTACTAACACGTGATAATAAACACAACTACAAAAGCTGAAAACATCAAATAGATTTACATACACCCAGCCCGAAGGTTGAAACCACTGTGTTGCACAGCACGACGCCCCCTGATGGATGCCAGCAGAAGTTTTGGGAAATTTACCTACTGGCGGGCACAACTAAAACTGCCTCGCCATACCTATTATTACCCTAAAACTTACACAAACAATTGCTTAGGTGCTTAGTACGGGCTGGCCTGCAGTTCAACACAACAGTTCACAATCTTACCGTGCTCTATATTATTCCCCCCCCCCCCCATAACTAGTCCGGTAGCACGTGCCTGATTATTACTCCTGAGCAAAATGCTGAACTGGATGGAGTTTGTGGGGGTGTTTATCAGCTCACAGAAAATAATGCACTATAATAATAGATGCAAACATAACATATGAACTAAGCCCTTACTCTAATGATAAAATCTGAGACTTTTAGCCAACACATTTTGATCAAAACACATCTGTGCCCACCTACCCAGCGCCAAGGTGATCTCAGTTCAGGCAGGTCCTACGCAAAACCTCCCTATGCCGTTATGCATTTATATTTAGGAGCGCAGACCCTGCACATATAGTGTGTTGCTCCTAGTTACCTCTGTGTGCAACAGCAGCCAATGAGAGGAGGAGCACACACACCTATTTGTACCACCTAATCAAGGTCGCCTATTATATAGGTGGGGATGTTTTATGTATTTTTTTCCGTGATTTGTTTAACTTGTCTTAAAGAAGTGGCACCTTCATGTGTGAATGCGCTCCTATTCTGGGAGTAGCATTCATGTGCACTTTTGCCCCACCTATCTAATAGGCGACCTTGATTAGGTGGTACATATAGCTGTGTATGCTCCTCCTCTCATTGGCTGCTGTTGCACACAGAGCAACTAGGAGCAACACACTATATTTGCAGGGTCTGTGCTCCTGAATATAAATGCATAATGGCATAGGAAGGTTTAACGTAGGACCTGCCTGAACTGAGACCACCTTGGCGCTGGGTAGGTGGGCACAGATGTGTTTTGATCAAAATTGGTTGGCTAAGAGTCTCAGATTTTATCATTAGAGTGAGGGCTTAGTCCATATGTTATGTTTGCATCTTTTATTATAGTGCATTATTTTCTGTGACTTCATAAATGTAGCCATATATATCCGCAACAATTACTATTATATCATGCAGGATGTTTTATATGTATTTTCTGTGATTTGTTTAACTTGTCTTGAAGGAGTGGCACCTTCATGTGTGAATGTGCTCCTATTCTGGGAGTAGCATTCATGTGCACTTTTGCCCCACCTATCTAATAGATGACCTAGATTAGGTGGTACATATAGCTGTGTGTGCCCCTAGTCTCATTGGCTGCTGTTGCACACATAGGTAACTAGGAGCAACACACTATATGTGCAGGGTCTGCTCTCCTGAATATAAATGCATAACGGCATAGGAAGGTTTAGCGAAGGACTGAACTGAGATTACCTTGGCGCTGGGTAGGAGGGCACAGATGTGTATTGATCAAAATGTGTTGGCTAAGAGTCTTAGATTTTATCATTAGAGTGAGGACTTAGTCCATATGTTATGTTTGCATCTATTATTATAGTGCATTAATGTAGCCATGTACATCCGTAACAATTACTATCATATCATGCAGGATGTTTTATATTTATTTTTCATGAGGTGTTTATCAGATACCAAATGTGCAATGTCCCTTTTAGTAAAGGAGTCCTTGTAGTACCAGTAGCAACTCTTTAGACCTGGCACAAAACAGAGACCCTAACTATCTAACTACAGGCCTTGTCTAAGTCTCTAAGCACCAATATTGCAGTGAGTTGCCTGCACGATCTTAATGACCCGGGTCTGCTCTTTGTCCACTGATGACTCTGAACCGAACAACCAGTCTCTCCAGCCAAACCAGTCTCTCTTATGGCCAAACAGCAGAGCGTCAGTCCAGAACATTTAATTTAATCCACACACAAACAGTGTTCAAACAATAGTAGCTGTTTCTCAATCTCACACTTGGAAAGCTGCGAGAAGGCATCAGCGCTCACAGGAGGCCTTCTCAAAACAGATGATCAGCGGGTCCCAGGTGTTGGACCCCACCAATCAGATATTGGTGACGTATCCAGAGGATGAATTCCCCATGTAATAGCCGTTCTGGAGCATCAATTCTCATGACTCTATGTTGTGCCATTCCTCTGTTATTTCTATTAGAAGTTTATGAATCACAGGGCTGGATTTCTTGCGACTGCTGTGGCGATCCCATTCATTTCAATGGGATCAGCGCTACTCAGCCATCCTGGCTGCAACAGGTGTTGTGCGACCAGTGTCGCCGTGTAGACCTAGCCTAAAGGTACAGATGGGTGTTACCAGTTGGGGGTGTGTTTCTGCACAGTCTGACACCAGCAACAGTGATTGCACAGATTTGTCAGATATGCGCCATCTACTGTTAGCACCCAGCAGTACTTCAGACTTCTGGCAATTTATTTGTAAGCTTCTAGCTGGAATAATGCAGGAATGGCACAAATAGAACCATAAGAATAGATGCTCCAGAATTGTTATTACATGGGGAATAAAAAATCCTCTTTAACCCCTTCAGGAACTCCACCGTACGGCGGAAGTCCGGTCTATAAACATGGCTTCTGCTCGCATGTGCAGCGGGCGCCATAGCCACCGGGTTTCTGCTGTTTTAAAATAGCAGACACCAGCGGATGTTAGCATACATTTTCCCCTTCAGATGCCGTGGTCAGATGTGACCATGGCATCAAAGCAGTCAGGAAGTGGAAGGGACGAGCTTCTGCTCCAGTAACAGCGTTCCCCGGTTGAGATTGGGGAACCTGTTACAATGCTCTAATAGCGTGAAGCCTCAAGCAGGCTTCGGAGTCTATTAGAGAAATATACCAATACAGGCCACTAGGTGGCAGCACTGTATTGTTATATTGAAAATTAAGTGTTCAATGATGGCTATATAGCCATTAATGAACACACTGGGCAATCTAATTATTGCCAGTTATTGTAACCCAGGGTGACTTAAAAAAAAGTAAAAAAAAAAAAACAGTTTTTACAAATATAAAAATTTTTTAAAAGTACAAATCACCCCCCTTTCTTTAAAATAAAAATGAAAATACTTAACCAATAAAAAAATAAACATTGGCTTCTGGTTCCGATGCCAGCATGACCGGTTGCAGCTTCTAGAGCTCCGCTCCACAAGCTCCGATTCTCCTCTGCTCCCTATCATACCAGCCTTGATACACATCAAGTACTGGGCCTGCCGTACACTACCACCGGTCCTGTATCTTATGGACCGGTATCTGGTTCGCTCGGAGAGCAGAATGCGACAGAAATCCCAACAGAAGACAACAAAACATACATCACTATCCACCAAGATGGCGGACCCCGCGACAGAGCACGATGACACCATGCTGCTCCCTCCGGATGAGTCCTCGCCTAACGGAGTGGATTTCCCTGAAGAAATAAAAATGGATTATAAACAACTAGCTCTTGAGATGGCTGCCAGAATCCTACAGAAATCCCTCTCCACCACCGTGGCTGCCTTCCTCTAATCTACAACAAGAACTGGCGGACCAAAACCGGCGCATAAGCGAGGTAGAAGAGAGAGTGAATGCGCTGGATGATGAGCGCACTGATCTACGCATCTCAATAAACACCCTGACCCGTGAAAATAAAAGAATCAGCGAAAAACTGGACGACCTAGAAAACCGCTCCAGACGGAATAATCTAAGGTTTGTAGGTCTGCCAGAGACTATACCGCACAAGAACTAATATCCATATGCAAGTAGGGAATCCCAAAAGCTCTAAACCTCCCCAATTCCTGCAAAGTGGAGAGGGCCCATAGGATTGGCCCGCCATTACCACCTCAACACCAAGAGCCATCTGAATCCGCAAGGTATCTGGCGTTATCCCAATGTTCCAGACAAGTAATAGCTAGGTACCTAGACTTTTCAGAGAAAGCCGCCATCCTGAGGGCTTATAAAAGGAGTAAAGCGCCACTAGAGATCCGAGGATGCCGAATCTTACCATTTGAGGACTTTTCCGCGGAAGTTTCCAGAAAAAGAAAAGAGTTCTCGGGTCTATGCTCTGAGTTATACAGCTCACAAATCAAGTTTGTACTTCTGTACCTCGCCATCCTGAAGATGTTCATACGCTACTTACCATGCAAAAGCCGCACTTTAAGATGGAGTCTTCAAGCAACTGGACCATCAACCTCGAGAGACTAGGCGACGCTACTTTGCAAGGGAAACACTCATCCCTTCACAAGATCGCAGTCCGATCTAGAACATGAACCTAAAGAACAAAGAAAGAAGACCAAAGATCACCCTGGAACGTGAACTTCGACCTATCATCTCGGGTGGAGTATTTGCGGTTCCTTTTTTTCTCATTTATGGGGGTTGAGAAAATATTAGATATAATTGAAGTAATATTGACTCGTCCCTCGCCGATCGCAAAGGCGTTTGGCAAATGGTGTATAGACATCCCTAGCTTAGAGCTTCACCATGAAAAAGAACTGGTTGCCTCCTGTAGGGGGTCGGTGATTTGTGCACGGGATCAGCTGATTCTGGCAAAGCGGATACATTGAGTGTGCCTTACTCCAGTAAGGCTAGCGCGTATGCGTAGACTTGCTTCTGACACCTGTACTCGCTGCATAAGATTTGGGAGTGTCCAATATTGACCAAATTTTGGGCTGATGTGTATAACTTCTTAAATACTAAATTGGGGTTCCCAGCAGTGGTAACACCTGAGGTCTGCTTGCTGGGACTGGTTAATGAGATTGTCCCAACTAAAAATGCGAGAATCCTGTACCGATTACTTCTGTTTTACGCCAGGAAGTCCATCTTACTTAATTGGAAGCCCCCCAAACAACCGGAGATTTCACATTGGATTCAACTGGTTAATAACACGTTATCCTTGTATAAACTCACCTATGAGGCCAGGGGTACTCCAGAGAAATTTGAGAAGATTTGGGGTGTATGCCTTAGTGCTAATACGATTGTATTGTGATGTTGAATGATGCGTGGTTGGGTCTGTGTCACTGCCGGTATGAATGTGTGGATGTATGTGTGGTCAGGCATTGAGATCTGGTTTACTTAGATATAATGGTTATATTGATATCTGCCTATTTCATTACATGCTTGGTGCGGTATTAAGCCTCTTAGCGCCTCCTGTCGTAAGCTTGTCTGACATGTGTATGTGACAAATTGTTGTATTTGTTCTCGGGCTGTGTTCCCGGTTGTTCGGGTTTGTTTTTTCTGTTTCCTTCTGTATTTCATGATAAAAGGAAAAACGCATAAATAAAAAGCCTTTTAAAAATAAATAAATACTTCAATGGTTACTATTCATACATATAGCTTCCCTGATACTTCTGCCCTGGGTCGGTAATGCATTTTGATTGACGGATAAGGGAGCATCATATGTATCTCTAGATTCTATAGTTGTAGCTACGTTTGTCTACTGTTGTCTTCCAATATGTCCTTTCTTAAAGGAGCAGACTGGATGTATGTCTTTATTGTGTGCCACCAAGAGGGCAAGAGTAAAGAAGTGAAGTAAGACTGGTTTCTCATGTAAACACAGAATTTTCATGTTTTTCTTACGTTAGTAGGTTCTGTTTACTAAGTTATGGGGGAAAATTTCTGTCTGTCTCAAGTATACCTTTTTTCATTATAATTCCACATTTACACCCACCTCGCTCTAAGCTCTATAAATGACAAAAATCATAACATGGAACGTTAAGGGCTTGAAATCCCCTCGTAAATGCTGATGGTGTTAAGGCATTTGAAACGGCTAAAAGCCAATATCACTCTTCTCCAGGAAACGCATTTAGCTAGGGAAGACTTCACTCGCATTCAAAAACTATGCGTGGGCAGGGTTTATGGCTCCCCCTCTAAAGGGGCCAAGGGTGGGGTACTGATATTGCTCCACAAGAATCTGGTCCACTCCATGGACTCATGTACGGAGGGTCAGGAGGGGAGGTGAATACACATTCTTCTTAACTCACAATCTGACTCTCTGAGTATCTTTAATGTTTATGGCCCGAATGACACTAACACTGAGTTATTTGGGGAACTGAGAAATATGTTGCTCAACTACACACATTCTTGCAGAATAGTGGCAGGAGGCATGAATGCGGTGATGTCCCACGAGGAAGACCGCAGAACAAATAAACTTGCTAAAATACCACCTAGAAGTAGAGATAGGACGCTGACGAAAACTGTGCAAATTTAGGCTTACATGATGCTAGGCGTAGCTTTCATCCAGTGGGAAGAGAATTCACTCATTTTTCAGCCGTCCATAATTCATGGTCTCGACTTGACTATTTTCTAGTATCTGACCAAGTATTGCAAAAAACAACCTCTGTAGTTATAGAAGATTTGGTCATTTCCGATCATTCCCCAGTATCATTGGATATTGTAAACAATATTCCAAGAGGGACAGATTTCATATGGAGATTTCCAACCGATTTGTCCCATAATGAATCATTTACTGAAATCTTAAATCACTGGTGGGTGGAATATTGGGATACTAATTCTATCAGTAGTGACCCGCAATTAACTTGGAGAGCCAGGAAAGCAGTCCTGAGGGGTAAAATATTGGCCTATACTAGGAATCTAAAAAAAAGATCCTCACCAAATTACAGGAATTAACTACTGCACTGAGACACTCATACACACAATATCAATCATCTCCATCAGAGACTAATAAACAGACGTGTATATCTACAAAGTCAGAATATCATAGATGATGCAAACACAAAAAAGAATACTATGGGATAAAAAAAAAGCCCACTTATTCAAATTTGGGAACAAATCTGGCAAACCGTTGGCCAGAAGTTTCACCAGAAGATTTGGCAACATTAAACCAACCTATTACCATAGAAGAAACCCAGAAAGTAATCAAACAATCTAGAAATGGAAAAGCTCCTTGCCCAGACAGCTATATGAACGAATTCTACAAAATACTGCTACTTTATAACCAAATCCTACAGGAGCAACCGATACCCCCTGACATGAATACTGCCTACCTCAAAGTCCTGCCAAAGCTGGGCAAGGACCCCACTATCATTGCGATACTTAGGGATAAAAATAGGTAGAACTCCAGAATCCCTTTACTCCCTAAATTATCCCCCACTATTTAAGAAAATTAAACTGAACTGGACTCTTGGTCTAACTTGCCACTTTCATTCTTGGGACGCTGTCATTTGTTAAAGATGATGAGCTTTAGTAAACTATTATATCCCATGCAAACTCTACCAATACTATTAAAGCATGCAGATATCCAAATTTTAACAAAATCTTTCCGAACTTTTATATGGAAGTCCAAGAGACCAAGGATATCCCTCAAAACTTTATCATGACACCAGCTCAGAGGGGGCATAGGATTCCCGAATATTCAAAACTATAATCTGGCATGTCTGATGAGACATAGCCTTGATTGGCTGCAAGGGACTTCCTACTATTCGGTTCTTCCCATTAAGAAAAAGGACTAGCTAAACCTTCGAGCCTTAATGCTTTACTCCATCCAAAATATTCCCGGCTCCCCAGACAAGTGAAGAATAGCCTACTATTGCGAGACATGATAGCTACCTGGGAGGCAATTAGGAAGATGTATAACCTCCCAGCCTCCATCTCCAAAAAAATGTCAATGTGGAATCACCCTGAGTTTAACTATGATCTAATAAATAAACAATTTTCACAATGGGCACATAAAGTTTCACATATCTGGAACAACACGGAGAAGAGGTACTATTCTTTCCAAGAACTTCAACATACTTACCAGATTCCACCCAGCCACTTTTTAGCCTACCAGCAGATCATGGCGTTTCTAAAACCTAGGGTACGAGATCTAACAACCGAACTTAATGCTAATCCCTTTGACACTTTTCTGGGCGGTAATAACTCATTATCTTCGATATATAACTCCCTTAAGGAATTTAACTCAAAAAAAGGAGATCCCACCCTATTCAAGTCCCGGCGTAAGGACTTCCCTTCCTTAATCAACCCAGCTCACTTATTGGAGGGTTGGAACCTGATCCGGAAAATTGTTAACAGTAAACTCTTGAACATGGCAATGATGTATGCTTTATTGATGACGAAAATGGAATTTTTTTTTCTGCTTCCCACTACATTGTATACAACCGTAAATGGTGCCATTAGAAAGTACAACTTGTTCCGGAAAAAAATAAGCCCTCATAAGGCTATGTTAACGAAAAAATAGAAAAGGACTATAGGAAGGCAGGGAGTGAAAAACAAAAACGCAAAAATGGGAAATTGTAGGGTCCTCTAAGGGTTAAGTTCTAGAAATATTAGGATGGTACATTTACCCATGTCTCTTGCCATGAGCTCTTTCATTTAGCACTCTTGTAAGTGCTGATTCCATGCTATGTTTTTCCGGAAGCCAAACTGGAAAGAAATCGCATGAGAATCTGTTTTCTAATTGGATAGCAGCGACCTTTTCTAGAATTTTCCCTAGGAAGGGAAAGTTAGAGACAGGTCTGTAGCTGCTCATAGCATAGGGGTCAATGGAGGGCTTCTTTGGAAGAATCGGTGCGTTTTGGGTCTTGTTTTAGGCCCCTTGCAGACGAGCGAACGCATTGCACCCGCACTGAATCCGGACCCATTCATTTCAATAGCTCTGTGTACATGAGTGTTTTTTATTACCTATCAGTTCTGCGTTGTGTGAAAATTGCAGCATGTTCTATATTCTGCAATTTTCACGCAGCCCTGGCCCCATAGTAGTGAATGGGGCTGGGTGAAAATCGCGTCGCATCCGCAAGCAAGTGCGGATGCGATGTGTTTTTCACTGATGGTTGCTAAGAGATGTTTGTAAACCTTCAGTTTTTTATCGCACACGTGAAAAACGCATCAATGCGCATTGCACCCGTGTGAAAAAAACTGAAGCAACCCCAGACCAAACTGATTGAACTTGCTTGCAAAATCACGCATTTTTGAACTGATCGCATTCTGAACGCATCCGGACCAAATCCGGAAAGCTCGTCTACAAGGGGCCTAAGGCCTCTTGCACACGAATGTTGTATGCCCGTGGCTGCATTGAGATGAGGAACGGAAGCATAGATCGGAACCCTACATAAGCACTATGGAGTTGAATGGGTCTCGATCCGTCCTGGCTGCTAATTTCGGTCCCCAATGCACAGAACAGATGCACAACGTTCGTGTGCAAGAGGCCTTAGTCGTGTACTTCACAAATTTGGCCTTTATGGAAGCGTGGCAAGAAGAAAATCATTTTTTAAAGCAAGCCATAAGAATTCCCATTTGCAGTTTGCCACAAGCCATCTAGGGGGACAAAAAAAACATGTGGAAGAAGGTGCTCTGGTCAGATGAGACCAAAATTAAACTTTTTGGTCTAAATGCAAAACGCTATGTGAGGTGGAAAACTAACACTGCACATCACCCTGAACACACCATCCCCACTATAAAACATGGTGATGGCAGCATCATGCAAAGGGGATGCTTTTCTTCAAAGATAACAAATGTGCCCAAATCTGCAAAATAACGTAATCTCTTCCTAATGCCACCACAAGAAAATCAACAAATAGTATCTAAGGGTAGTAGCAGATCTAAAACAAAACTTTTAATCCAGAATAATGTTAAAAATATCGCAAATAAACAAAAATAGTTTATGCACACACATCCAAAAACATGCCTAGTGAAAGGCAAACAAACCATGTGATTCTACATATGTTGAGCAACCCCTCCAACCTGGGAGTATCAACCCCCTTGTAAATAAGTTGAATCTTACCGGTAGGTAGAAGTTGCTTGAAGTCCAATTGTTGAAGAATAAAGACCAAGTGAACTTTTATTGGGGGGTTGGGGGCTTGGTAGTAGGTACTGACCCTAGTATGCACTGTCAGGACTATTATGCTCTAATGACCTCCCAATACAGAGTCATCGCCCTGACAAGGGCGGTCTCGTCCAGAACCTTTCCCTGTTAAAAGGCCCTGAGCGTCCCTACCTAGGGAAGATACTAAAGAGCCCCCAGGGAGGGAAACAAAACTGTTCCAATGCGTTTCATCCAACTTTTATGCCCCAGAATCATCAGGGGACAAGGGGCAAATGGTTAAATTGGCCCAGACGTATAAAGGGGAACACCAGTACAATCGCTGGTGCTCCTACTAGCCCATAAATCAAGTATATGGGAAAAAAAGGGGGGGACCCATATGGACGGCCCACTTAGCTTGGTAGTGGAGGCGTATGGCAGTCTCCACTACCCTATATTTGCAGTGTGCTGCAATGTCTGCAGCCTCCTTGCTCATAGAACGTGCATATGGCGACCAGCATGGTTTCCAAGTCCTTGTTGAAATACCTTATAACGGCGACATAATGTGTGTTATCCTCCTGCCCTATCTGATTACGTCACCACGCCGGCATCGAGCATGTGGCCAAAGTCAGTGTTAAGAAGGGGGAGGAAGGAGAGAAGGAGGGACGTGGCCACTGAGCACAATTCAATCAAAACGCTCACAAACGCCCAACCATATCACTCCCCCATATGCCGGGAGGAGGCACCTGCAGAGGAAAAATCTCCTTCTGGCCCACCCCATCCTGTGACTTCACCCCACCTACGTTGCATGACTTCCAATTTTCAAATTTTCCTTCATGTGTCTCATGAATGTGTCTAGCCACTGGGGTGTCTCTCTTATTTTGCATATCATTAAGGTGTTCACTAATACAGCGACGGAACTCCCTCCGTGTTTTGCCCACGTACTGTCATGAGGTATATCACCCCTTTGCTGCGACAATTGATAAACTCCCGAATAAAGTAAACACACTCTGTTTTTTTCCTGAAAAGGATTCACCTATGTGCATATAGTCACAAAAACTGCAATTTCCACATCGGTAACATCACATTATGTCCTGGGTGTATCTGGAGGCGTAAAGTGACTGTGCACAAGGTGGTCTCTTAAACTTTTACCCCGTCTGTATGGGATCATTGGTTGGGAGCTAATGGCATTATTTAAGTCCTGACCCATGAGTAGAGTACCCCAGTGGTGAGATACGATATCTCTAATCAGTACAGATGCTGCGTCAAATGTTCCTGTCAGCCTGATCAAGCCCTGTGAAGTATGGCGGCGAGTAGTTGTGGGAGATAGTAGGGTGGTACGTTCTTGTTGTAATGCCCTCTGACAAGATGTACGGAGAACCCTGTCCGGGTAGCAACGGTCGCGAAACCTAGTTCTAAGGTCATTTGCTTGATGAATAAATTCTGACCGTTCTGAACAGTTTCTCCTGAGTCTGAAGTACTGGCCAGTGGATATTCCACGTGTGAGGGGGGTTAGATGACTGCTTTCCCACCTCAAACAGGAATTTGTAGAGGTGGGTTTACGATAAATAGTGGTTTCTAATTGGTTACAGTGATTTTTCTGGATGGAGATATTGACAAAGGGTAAACACTCTTTTGCTATTATTGATATAAATCTCAAATTCACAGGGTTTACATTGAGTATTTTAACAAATCTTTCAAAGTCAGGTTCCGTCCCATTCCAGATGACAAAGAAGCGGGCCCAGAGGACCACATTGGTTAGGCCCTCTATTAGTACATAGCTAAATACCATTGTATCTTCCCACCAGCCGAGGAGCATAGGATGGTGCACAAGAACTGCCCATCGCAGTGCCCCCAAGATGGCGGTGGAAGCAGCTGTTAAATAGGAAGTAGTTTCTTGTGAGTACAAACTGCAGAAGTTCCAAGACCAGATCGTTGTGTGCTAAATTGTTGGCCCCTAGCTTTTAAGAAATGGCCTGCGGCCACAATGCCTGCCTCATGTGGGATTAAGAAATATAAGTCCTCGACATCTATTGATGCCAGGAACCAGTCTGGCTCTACTGTGATGCCCTCCAATCTGGTTAGTAGGTCTTCAGTGTCTGCCTACCCAGGCTTGGACTGGCCCACCGTGGAGCGGGAAAATCCTCGGTGCGCCCCTGCCTAGTTACAGTCAGGTCACAATAACGCCTGTACAAGCGTCATAGATGCCTGTTCATGCCATTTTACTTCCTGGAAAAAGACTCATGAGTATTTTTACGGATGGTCTTTTTCTCGTTAGGTGCGCTGTATCAGAAGCTGCCAGGTCCGGCACACATGAAGCCCCGCCCCTCTCCCGAGAAGCCCCACCCCTCACGGACATCTCTCTCACCAGGAGCAGCTCCAGGGACTGGACTAAACACTACATTGTGGTTACAGGACCTGTGGTGATGTCTCAGTCATGTGATCAGCCATGTGTGGGAGGAGTTAGGGGAACACAGGCTGTGCTGGTAGAGAATGCAGAGGTACTTTATGTATGGAAGATGTGTATAAGGCAGGGCTATGTCAGTGTAACCAGTCTATTGTACAGTTTTCTATCTGTGTAATGGACATGTAGCAGAGCTGTGTGTGCAATGTGTATATGTGTATATAGTAAACGATCTGTGTAATGGGCATGTCGTAGAGCTGTGTATGTAATATGTATATAGTAGTGTCAGGGGGGCCCTGTGTATTGCACTGTCAGGTGGGCGCTGTGTATGGCAGCGTCAGGTGGGCGCAGTGTGTGGCAGTGTTAGGTGGGCCCTGTGCAGGCTTGGACTGGCCCACAGGGGTATAGGTGAATCCCCGTGGGCCCCTGAGCAAGGTGGGACGCTAGTCTCCCACCCCCTGCACAAGTGGCACATAACACAGTAGACTTACTGTACTACATACATATATTCAATGTACAGCACCTGCTCAACCAGCCTATGTTCATATAAGAAACTTGATAGATTATCCCCAGTTTATTATTATAGACACGATCAGAGCTGAGATGACTTCTAGGTATAGAGGAAAGTTAGCTAGCATCCTCTTTTCCCCAGGACCTTCCTTCTCAGAGTTGCTGCAGTGACCGCCATATTCAATCATCTGGTAGCATCTTGCTGCTGTGTGAGCAGGTAATATTTGAATGTATCCATATGGTAGGCCCCCAAAATAAATTTTACTGGTGGGCCCTAGGTACCCCATTCCGACACTGTTGCACAGCACATGCCAATCTGCTGTTCTGTTGTAGTTCTGGCACCCACTGAAGTGAATGGGAGCAGCAGTGCAGTAGAAAGCCTTGTTAGTAAAGGTGCAATTAATGAAACTGTGTATTTTCTTCTACTTCCAGCGCGGAGCTACTGCAGTACAGCAGATCAGATATCAGCAGATTAGATATTGATGCCTGCCCTTTATAAAAGAACTGTGCAATGCCAGTAAGGGGGATATGAAGTACATCTGATGGTACAACATACTGTATGAAAGGGTTGTCTCACTTCAGCAAGTGGCATGTAAAAATCGCAGAGCACTGCTGAGAAACTGCGTGAATTTGCCAGACAACCTGACGAAGGAACAGCATCGGATTCAACAGCACCTGCAGCGTCCGCTGAGGAGGATCAAGAAGAACCCACGCTCAAACAAGTAACCGCCCAAGTCCTGGAGGCCATCACAGCATGCAAGACTTCTCTCACAGGGAAACTAGATGAAGTCAAAATTGACCTGGGGCTGCTGCTACGCCAAGACCTGCATAACCTACAGGAGAGAGTTCAGCACGCGAAAGAGAGTATATCACGCATAGAAGATGTTTCCTCCACGCTTCCATGGTCCATATCTGATCTCAATACCAAAGTGGAGACTTTGAAACAAAAAGCAGACGATCTAGAAAACAGGCTCTGCAGAAATAACATCAGAATAATCGGATTGCCAGAAAGAGCTGAGAGCCATACACCTGACGAGTTCATAGAAAAATGGATAAAAGAACTCTTTCCGGATGCAGATTTCTCCTTTACAGTGGAACGGGCACACAGAGTACCGGCTAAACCTCCTCGTCCCATGCTTGCCAGATTCCTCATTTGTAAAGACAGGGACAAGATACTTGCTCTGGCTAGAGGACGGTAAGAAATCAAGTACGATGGTACCAGAGTGTCCATTTTGCCAGACTTTTCCATGTAACTGCAGAAACAACGTGCCACATTTATAGATGTAAAGAGAAGTGAATATCCCGTGTTCCATGGGCTATCCAGCAAGGTTCAGAGTGGTGGACGGCGACAGAGCGGTCTTCTTTACATCCTCTGGAGAAGTCACGGAATGGCTGGCCTTAAGGAGAATATCTCCCAGACTCTGAGATTCCTGCTACTTCTAGGAACTAGTCAACAACTGATCGCAACAAGTTGGGTTGGTTTAACTTACTATATCCTAGATGGTTATATGATTATATCTGGTTCCATGTTAGACAAAGCTATACTGAGTTAATTTCTATTCTTGATTAGTTAAATGGGTATTTCATTATTGTAGCCAGAGCCCGCATGCTTCTGCCAATAATGACCGTAGGCGGAGGCATGCCGGTCTCACTGGCCTATATTCTGGAGTGAGACGTCACTCCAGAGCTATCACTACATGCATAGTTAGTATACCGTTACTGTCATGTTTGAATTTTAAACAACAATGTTTTATAGGTTAGATGCAGTTATTTTTGTAGTAATGTGCTTCACATTTTCACCCATTGTGCCGAGCCTCACATCTGACAACCCATGTCTGCCTTTGAATCCATGGCCGAGCTAAAAATCTTATCATGGAATATTAGGAGATTAGGTAGACCACAAAAGAGATCTATGGCACTGGCCTTTATTAGTAACACTAGCCCACAAATCCTGTGTCTACAGGAGACACACCTGACTACCACAACCTCTAAAGTTTTGCAGAAACCTTCACGAGGGGTATCATTACTAATTCACAAACAACTATGCCGGGAGGTAAAAGACTTGGCGGTGGATTCAAAAGGCAGATATGTCTTTGTTCATGCTCTAATTGACAATGTATAATATACATTACTAGGTATCTAAACCCCCCTCCCGGATCTATGCAAATATTACACTTAGCGGCTACATTTGCAACCACTTACACGCATTCTAGAGTAATTTGCATGGGAGATTTAAATATGATGATGGATCCCCTGCTAGACCGCTTTACGGACGCAGCAGACCCAACCGGTACAGGGAGCCCCGCACAACTGAGTTCAGGTGGTTTGACTTCTGGAGGACCAAACATCCCAGAGATAGGGTGTACTCCTGCTATAGCGGTGGGTATAACTCCCTATCCCGTGTAGATTACATACTAGGCAATGAGTTACCACTATTAAACCTCCGTTCCATATCATACTTAACTAGGGGGATATCAGACCAATTCACCAATGCTAGGTATTCTAATAGGGGGCGCTCCCTCAGTGATGACAATACTGGTACAGCAATACATTAGTCATCCAACAGACGCAAATAGATATGCATGGCTCCAAGCAGGCAGGCACTACCTAAATATACTAAAAGATAAAGCAGATAGGAAACTATTTTTGTGAATCAAACAGCATTTGAGCTGGGGAATCAATCAGCTAAACTTTTGGCCCAACTAATTCGGCATAATCTACCATCTTCAACAATATTATCTGTGAGGAACTCAACAGGTCTAGAGTGTAACATGCAAGATTCAATCCTTCAAACCTTTACATATTTCTACCAAGAATTATATAGATCTAGCATAACATCAGAAATAGAGATAGCAACATACCTAGAGGGTCTCTCTCTTCCCAAACTCACCACAACTCAAAGCGCCCAACTGGATCAGTCAATCAGTTTAAAAGAAATAACAGAAGCTATAGCAGATCTCAATAACGGGAAGTCGCCTGGCCCGGATGGGCTCCCTAAGGAGGTATATTCTAGATATTCAGAGGTTTTAGCTCCACAATTGTTATCCACTCTACAAGTGGCATTGGAAGCAGGAAGTCTGCCGGAGTCCTTTATGGAGACCACCATTGTATTATTGCTCAAACCTGACAAACCTGGATTGCAGCTCTTATGGACCCATCGCACTGCTGAATGTATAAAATTCTAACTAGGGTTTTGGCAACCAGATTGAACCGGTAATTCTATCTCTGGTCCATCCAGACCAGACGGGATTTGTGCCGGCGAAGTCTACTATGGAAAATATTAGAAGGGTTCAGGTGATTGCACAATTAGGACATTCCTTGATCGCAGACTGGGCTCTCGCCTCATTAGACGCAGCCAAGGCATTTGATTCCATAGAGTGGGCTTATTTGCATCAATGCCTAAGGGCATATGGATTCGGACCACAGTTTCTCAAATGGGTCACTCTTTTATATTCCAGACTGATAAATGGACTATTGATAAATGGGAAATTATCAGAATCCTTCCCACTCCATAGAGGCACAAGACAGGGCTGTCCTCTGTCACCACTCTTGTTTGCCCTGGCCATAGAGACACTGGCAATTAGGGTGAAGAGCAGCAATGACATTATAGGAATAACCATGGGGGGAAAAGAAGCCCGCATAGGTTTATATACAGATCAGGGGCATAGCTAGAAATGACTGGGCCCCATAGCAAAAAAAAATTATGGACCCCCCCCCACCCCCTCCCGGATCTACCACAGATCCCCCCATTAAGTGTCATCCACAAATCCCCCCTTAAGTGTCATCCAAAGATCCCCCCCTTAAGTGCCATCCACAGATCCCCCTCTTAAGTGCCATCCACAGACCCCCCCCTTAAGTGTCATCCACAGATCCCCCCCCTTAAGTGTCATCCACAGATCCCCCTTAAGTGTCATCCACAGATCCCCCTTAAGTGTCATCCACAGATCCCCCTTAAGTGCCATCCACAGATCCCCCTTAAGTGCCATCCACAGATCCCCCTTAAGTGCCATCCACAGATCCCCCTTAAGTGCCATCCACAGATCTCCCTTAAGTGCCATCCATAGATCCCCCTAAGTGCCATCCACAGATCCCCTTAAGTGCCATCCACAGATCCCCCTTAAGTGCCATCCACAGATCCCCCTTAAGTGCCATTCACAGATCCCCCTTAAAGTGCCATCCACAGATCCCCCTTAAGTGCCATCCACAGATCCCCCATAAGTTGTCATCCACAGATCCCCCTTCAGTGTCATCCACAGATTCCCCTTCAGTGTCATCCACAGATCCCCCTTCAGTGTCATCCACAGATCCCCCCTCAGTGTCATCCACAGATTCCCCCTTCAGTGTCATCCACAGATCCCCCTTCAGTGTCATCCACAGATCCCCCTATGTGTCATCCACAGATCCCACTTTCAGTATCATCCACAGATCCCCCTCTCAGTGTCATCCACAGATCCCCCCCTCAGTGTCAACCACAGATCTCCTCCCCGCCTCCTGCTAGCTAATTTATTTACTGCACTCACTTGCCTCTAATTGAAGAGAAGCGCCGCAATCTCACACAGGGGCACTGGCAGAGGCCAGGAAGACGGCGCATGCGCACTTCGATGCCTATGCCAGTGCGCCTGTGTGAGATTACGGCACTTCTCTTCAATTAGAGGCAAGTAAGTGCAGTGAATAAATTACCGAGGAGGTGGCGCTGGGCGGGGAGGAGGAGGCGGCGCTGGGAGGAGGACGGCGCTGGGAGGGAGGAGGGGCGCCGGCACCCCCAGCAAGACTGCGTTCTTCAGCTGGCGGCCCGGGCCCCTAGTGGCATAGGGCCCCATAGCCATTGCTATGGCTGCTATGGCGATCCCTACGCCACTAATACAGATGACATGATACTATATCTATCATCACCTAGCACATCTCTTAGAGGAGTTCTCAGGCTTAAAAATCAACTGGGAGAAATCTGTGTATATGCCTCTGGGCAGAGTAGACTGGACAGGCCCTTCTCATGTGGAGAGAATGAAGGTAGTGGACACTTTTAAATACCTTGAGGTAAATATAGTAAAAAAGCATTCTCAGGGCCTGACACTTAACATATATCCCTTAATTGGTCATATACGAAATAAACTTCAAAACTGGAGGACTCTGCCTATTTCGGTGGCAGGCCGCATCAATCTAATCAAAATGATCATCCTACCAAAAGCTCTTTATGCATTTCAACACTAAGAGGTACATATACCCAAACTGGTATTTAGAGAAATAGACTACCTGACTAGGGATTTTATCTGGGGCAGATCCGAGCCAAATTAAGTTTGGACACACTAAAACGCTCTAAAACAGAAGGAAGCATGGCGCTACCTGATCATTACATATACTATTTGGCAGGCCAATTAACCAGTACAGGACCGCCTAATGCAGGGATGCGTCCTGCGGGCGGTCCTGTAGCTCTGAGATGACGCGTCGGCGCGTCATCTCGTGAGAGCCGAGACTTCCTGTGAACGCGCGTTCACAGAGAAGCGCGTCTCGGCAGTTAGGCTACAGCCTGCCAGCGATGATCCATCGCTGGCAGGCTGTAGATGCGAGTATATCGCATCAAACAGCTATATCAGGCGCTGTTTTGTGAACAGCGTCTGATATAGCTGCTACCTAGTCCTCTGGTGGTCCCATTTGCTGGGATCGACCACCAGAGGACCAGGTAACTACTTTAAAGTTGCACCAAACACTACACTAACCCCTTGATCACCCCCTGTCATTGATCACACCCCTTGTAAGGCTCCATTCAGACGTCCATATGTGTTTTGCGGATCCGTGGATTCACGGATCCGCGAATCGATCAGCGGATCCGATCCGCGGATCCGATCCGCAGATCCGCAGATCCTCAAAACACGGACACCGGCAATGTGCTTTCCGCATTTTGCAGATCCGCACATTGCCAGAACTATATAGAAAATGCTTTTTCTTGTCCGCAATTGCGGACAAGAATAGGACATGTTCTATATTTTTGCGGAACGGAAGTGCAGACCCGTAAGCGCGGATCCGTAATTCCGGATCCGAGCGGGACAAAGTCTGTCCCCATAGAAATGAATGGGTCCGCAATTCCGTTCCAACAGAATTTCGGACGTGTGAATGGGGCATAAGGGTCCCCTATCACCGCCAGTTAGTTAGCTACTTGTTAGGTAGCTAGCGCCCAGCCCACCGCACCGCAGTCACTGATTTTGGCACAGATTTTTTCATCCACATTGACCGATGCGAATGAAAAAAATCTGTGCCGTTCATTTTTTTTTTTTTCAGCGCAGAGGCTGAACGAAAAAAAAAATCTCATTACCCGTATGCTCAATATAAGGAGAATCGCAGAAACTCCTAATGCTGGCCATACGTGTAATGATTGCGGAGAACCCTCAAATGCCAGAGCAGTACAAACACCTCACATGTGACCCCATTTTAGAAAGAAGACACCCCAAGGTATTCGCTGAGGGTATGGCGAGTTCATGCAAAATTTTATTTTTGTCACAAGTTAGTGGAATATGAGACTGTAAAAAAAAAAAAATCAATTTCCGCTAACTTGTGCCAAATTTTTTTTCTGTGAACTCGCCATGCCCCTCACAGAATACCTTGGGGTGTCTTCTTTCCACAATGGGGTCACATGTGGGGTATTTATACTGCCCTGGCATTTTAGGGGTCCTAAAGTGTGAGCATCCAAATGCGTAAAAATGCCTGTGAAATCCTAAAGGTACTCATTGGTTTTAGGGCCCCTTTGCACATCTTGGCTGCAAAAGTGTCACACATGTGGTATCGCCGTACTCAGGAGAAGTAGGGCAATGTGTTTTGGGGTGTATTTTTACATATACCCATACGTGTGTGAGAAATATCGCTGTAAACGACAACTTTTTAAAAATTTTTATTCAAAGTTGTCAATTTACAGAGATATTTCTCTCACCCAGCATAGGTATATGTAAAAATACACCCCAAAACACATTGCCCCACTCTCCTGAGTACGGCGATACCACATGAGTGACACTTTTTGCAGCCAAGATGCATAAGGGACTAAATTCTAATGAGTACCTTTTAGGAGAGGCATTTTTACGCATTTTCTTCTCACGCTTTAGGGCCCTAAAATGCCAGGGCAGTATAAATACCCACATGTGACCCCATTTTGGAAGAAGACACCCCAAGGTATTCGCTGAGGGGCATAATGAGTCCATGAAAAATTAAACTTTTTGTCAAAAGTTAGCGGAAATGGAGACTTTGTGAGAAAAACAATAAAAATCAATTTCCACTTGTGCCAAAAAAAAATCTTCTATGAACTCGCCATGCCCCTCATGGAATACCTTGGGGTGTCTTCTTCCAAAATGGGGTCACATGTGGGTATTTCTACTGCCCTGGCATTTTAGGGGCCCTAAAGCGTGAGAAGAAAATGCGTAAAAATGCCCTCCTAAAAGGTACTCATTGGAATTTGGGCCCTTTGCGCATCTTGGCTGCAAAAAGTGTCACTCATGTGGTATCGCCGTACTCAGGAGAAGTAGGGCAATGTGTTTTGGGGTGTATTTTTACATATACTCATGCTGGGTGAGAGAAATATCTCTGTAAATTGACAACTTTGAATAAAAAAATGTAAAAAGTTGTCGTTTACAGCGATATTTCTCACACAGCATGGGTATATGTAAAAATACACCCCAAGACACATTGCCCTACTCTCCTGAGTACGGGATACCACATGAGTGACACTTTTGCAGCCTGGATGCTAAGGGGCCCTAAACCAATGAGTACCTTTAGATTTCACAGGCCATTTTTATGCATTTGGATTCTCACGCTTTAGGGACCCCTAAAATGCCAGGTGAGTATACATACCCCACATGTGACCCCATTTTGGAAAGAAGACACCCCAAGGTATTCCGTGAGGGGCATGGCGAGTCCATAGAATTTTTATTTTTGGCACAAGTTAGCGGAAATTGATATATTTTTTTATTTTGTTTTTACAAAGTCTCATATTCCACTAACTTGTGACAAAAATAAAATTTTACATGAACTCACCATACCCCTCACGGAATACCTTGGGGTGTCTTCTTTCAAAATGGGGTCACATGTGCGGGTATTTATACTGTCCTGGCATTTTAGGGACCCCTAAAGCGTGAGAAGAAGTCTGGAATCCAAATGCGTAAAAATGCCCTGTGAAATCCTAAAGGTACTCATTGGTTTTAGGGCCTTTATGCACCAGGCTGCAAAAAAGTGGCACACTATGTGATATCGCCGTACTCAGGAGAAGTAGGGCAATGTGTTTTGGGGTGTATTTTTATATATACCCATACTTTGTGTGAAAAATATCTCTGTAAACGACAACTTTTAAATTTTTTTATACAAAGTTGACAATTTACAGAGATATTTCTCTCACCCAAAACACATTGCCCTACTTCTCCTGAGTACGGCGATACCACATAAGTGACACTTTTTTGCAGCCTGGGTGCGCAAAGGGGCCCAAATTCCAACGAGTACCTTTAGGTTTTACATGGCGGCTTACAATAGAACAGTAAACACACCCCACAAATGACCCCATTTCGGAAAGCAGACACCCCAAGGTATTCACTGAGGGGCATAGTGAGTCCGTCTGAGATTTTTTTTTTTTGCCAGAAGTTATCAGAAATTGAAACTTTTTTTTTTTTTTTTTTTTTCTCAGAAAGTGTCATTTTCCGCTAACTTGTGAAAAAAAATGAAATGATACATGAACTCACCATGCCCCTCCGTGAATACTTTGAGGTGTCTTCTTTCTAAAATGGTGTCATTTGGGGGGTATTTATACTTTCCTGACATTCTAGCACCTGAAGAAACATGACAGGTGCTCAGAAAGTCAGAGCTGCTTCAAAATGCCGAAATTCACTTTTTGCACCATAGTTTGTAAACGCTATAACTTTTACCCAAACCAATAAATATACACTTATTGGACTTTTTTTTATCAAAGACATGTAGAACAATAAATTTAGAGAAAAATTTATATAGAAATGTAGTTTTTTAAAAAAAAAATTACAACAGAAAGTGAAAAATGTCATTTTTTTGCAAAAATGTCGTTAAATTTGTATTAATGGCAAAAAAAGTTAAAATGTCAGCAACAATGAAATACCACCAAATGAAAGCTCTATTAGTGAGAAGAAAAGGAGGTAAAATTCATTTGGGTGGTAAGTTGCATGACGGAGCAATAAACGGTGAAAGTAGTGTAGTGCGCAATTGTAAAAAGTGGCCTGGTCATTAAGGGGGTTTAAGCTAGGGGGGCTGAAGCGGTTAAGGCTCATCAGCAGCTGGTATTCTTCCGAAGAACTGCCCATGTCAGAATACTTCTTACAACTGTACCTAAATTGTAAGACACTATGGTCAGTTCTGGAAATGCCTCCCAGATTCCAGAAACCACTGTTGCCAATACACAAGTTGACACAAACAACCTGGAGAGAAGCCAAATCGCTGACCCATTTTACAGAAGTAGTTTCCGACATACCTTTATGGGCTAACCAGTAACTACCGCAAATGCAGACAGTAATGGGGCGGACAGATGGCAAATGGTGGGAGTTAAAACCCTAGGGCACGTATATGACCAGGGAGTGTTGATGACATTTGAAGCGCTATCCCAGAAACATCAACTCTCCAGAACCCATTTTTTTCATACTTACAGCTACAATCGGTCATACAAAGTGTATTCCCATTAGCAAGCACTAGAATCTCCAAATACCCACTAATAGGAGTCGTTAAAACTCAGGGACCACATTCTGGGAAGAAGTGACATCCTTTTAATCACACGTTGCCGTTTTCGATTTGGGAATATTAAACGAAGATAATTGGGATCACTGTATGACAACATTCTTAAAGGAAAAAAGTAGTGCAGGAACAGCACACGCCGGTCCGTAGTCCTAATGGAGAGATGCAACAGCCCCGCACCAGCCGTGGATCCAATCGGACAGAAAATACGTGGAAATCAAAATAGTTGTGGCAGCATCTCCCATAACTTCATCTTTATTGAGGACTTCACAGCATGTAGTGATCTCAAAGTATGGATCCATTTTAATTCTAACACTTCATTGACTGCGGACACTCCATTAATCAGCTCTGGTTTCATGCTATAGACTCTGTAGGGCTTCTAAGGAGGGGTGGTGATAAAAATAAAGTACTTAGGAGGACAGAATTAAAATGGATCCATACTTTGAGATCACTACAGCCTTATGGGCTAAATATAGAATTTATTATAGCCAGTATAGATTAGGGTTGATGTATGTTCCACATCGGTGGCTTGCATAATATATGTTTTTAGATATTTTGGTTGTACCCACATTATACCAGTCTGGGATACGTCCCACATCTTCGAGACATATCTCCATGCATATTTAGGCTATATCTATCTACATGATTGCAGGATATATTATAACATGTCCTGCATTGTAGGTAATTTTTATAATGACAAGAACTATTGCCTGAATTACGCTGTATACCATGTCTGGACAATATTTGCCAAGTTTTGGTTTAGATATTTATTGTCTATATAACAACAATGTATCCATGCAGCGGCCTGGAATCATTTTGATCCATTCGCTGCTCCGATGTACTGGCGCTGTAGGATCTCCTAGGTAACCCGATGCTTAGCTCTGGGACTGCACGGACGGACGGGGCGTAGTCTCGATGACGCTGCGTTCAGCTGCTGCTGACGTCAGCTATCGCGGGATTTCGCTCCTGGAGAACGTGCGGGACTTGGGGCAGAGCCGTCGATGCGGAGACATGCGCAGTATAGAATGGAGGATGCGGACCACAATAAGCAACATGCTACAGACAAGGTGAAGGATGTACACAGGTGATAGCTAATCAATGTGGAAATGGATGTGAGGATAGGGAGTGAGAGATATGGGCGTGTTTAGGGTGAATCCTGATTGGCGCTGACAATTGTGGGTGGACCGGGTTTTAGTATTTATATGCACAGATGTTATATTGTTTTATGCTTGACAAAGGCTGTTGCACAGCCGAAACGTTACTAATTTTTGTTATGCTGTAAAGTCCTCAATAAAAATGAAGTTATGGGAGATGCTGCCACCGCTTTTTTGATTTCCAACATTCTTAAAGGAGTCTCTATTCATGGGTCGTAAATGTATTGCTTTGAGATGGTACAATCCCAATACACCGAACTTAGCCATGTGGAAACAACAAATAAACCAGATTCTACCGTATACAGTACTGGTGTTCAAACACCGTAATAAACCACAAAAATTTGATAAGGTATGGGGTCGGTGGTGTGAATATCCATATACTCAATACTGACCCTCCAGACTGCGACAAGCTATATCAGCAGCTCGAGGATCCATGGTTCAATCGGTTTAATGGGAATTTTTGACAGACACTTATGATGTGAGAATAACCAACGGAATGAGGCGACGACAATGGTGCAATGGATGACCGAATGTATGAAATAGGGGACATATCTGAAGTTCTTTGACAAATGTACGTATTGTTAATTCTTATTATAATTCGATATATATTGGAATGTATATGTTTATGTACTTTTTTATTCTGTTAATAAATGATTCAAGATTGATTGGTGGGGTGTTGACTATTAAACGTATTATGCTCCTTGAGAAATGTGTTTCCCCTGAAAGAAAATTAACAACCTTGAAAAGTGTGGAGTATCTGTTTTGTGCATAACCTCTTGTAGATATGAAGTGGGAAAGCTGATGCACCCTTTCAGCTTGTGGAAATATAGTGATTATTGAAGTGGTGGGACTAAGTAATAAAGGAGCTGATATATATATATGTGTCTATACTGGAAGAAATATTCTGTAGAGTTGGTAATTTATTCAGATAGTAGGCGCTAAATGGATTTGTTTAATTCTTTGACCTGCTCTAGAAGGGCTAAACAGATGGGGGCGCACTGCCAATGAGGCGATGTGAGACACCTCAGGCAGTGCCAGCTAGGGACAAGTGGAAGGTGGCAGAAGGGCTGTGGGCACTGATCGCTTCCATTGAGGAAGTATTTATTGATCCATATTTAACTGCATCGCCATCCTCAGGACGGCAATACAGTTGAATGTTGCAGCAGGACACAGGAGTGATATCTCCTTGGCCAGCTGTTGCCTCTGATAGGCTACAGGCACTAGTCCTTAAGCCTGTCTGAGGTCAGCGCAGGTGGCACAATGACATAATAATCATCCCGCTGCCTGAGCTGGGCAGAGGCCTGTGCTCTGCACTGTATCCTGACAGCTGTGTGGACATAAGTATTTGAGTTTGATGTTTTTCTTTAGCAGTATGCCGTTAGGCCTTTATAAGGGGGGCGTCATTATATCTGGGGGGGAGGGCACTATGGGCACATTGATTTCAATAGGGACACTAAAAATGACAATTTTTGTACTGGCATACATAAAAGAGAATTTTTTTTGTACATTATAAGGGGGGAACTCTAAGGGGACACTGGTTTTACTAGGGGAACTAAAAGGGGATATTTTTTGTACTGGCACACATTTTAAGGGACATTTTTTAAATAGCACACATAAGGAGGCATTTTTGTACTGGCACACCTAAGGATGCACTTTTTTGTACTGGGACACGTTATAAATAGTATTTGTGTACTGGTACACTTTATAGGGGGATATTTTTTGACTACCACACATTATAAGGGGAATTTTTTGTACTGACACATATTATAAGGGAATTTTTTTGTACTGGCACACATTATAAGAGGGTACTTTTTGTACTGGCACACATTACGGGGCATCTTTTCTATTCGCTCACTTTATAAGGGGAATTATTACTACTGGGGGGCATTATGTTGGGCTTTATTACTATTTGGAGACTATGGGGAACATGATTACTAGTATGGGCACTATGGGGGCATTTTTACTTCTGGGGCACAATGGAAGACATTATTACTATTGGACACTATTGGGGCAATGTTAACACAAAGAGCACTCTGGGAGAGAATTCTAACTATTGGTGAGACATTTGGGGAGCTCTATTACTGTGGGGCACCCTGGCATTGTATCAGCTTAGCACAACTATTTTGGGGGGACACAATGTTTATAACACTATTAGTGTTAGGGGCACTATTTGTGCGGCACAGTGCCAATAATTATTGAAGGGAGCGCTCTCTGCGTGCTACTAGTATTTTCAGGGGGACTGTTTCTGCAGTATAAGGTTGGGGAGCAAATTGGGCACGGTATTGGGGGTGGCCGGATAAGAAGACTGTCAAACTCTGCAGAGACAAGAGATGGCTGAAAGAAATCGTCCTGGCGGTCTTGTCCAAATGGAGAAGGTGAGGAAAGAGAACGTTTACATCAGAGAGACATCACTAGATGTAAGAGGTATGTGGTGCTGCATTCTCCTGTATGTTTTACAGCGCTGTATGTAATGTTTTATAAGTATGTCTTTAACAGTAAGCCTGGAGGGAAAGGGGTCAGTTGAGAACTTGGCATGGGTGGGACGTGCTGTTTCAATTTTCGCCTCGGCAGCAGAAAGGCTAGGTGCGCCCCTGCATAACACTGGAGATTACCCTGAAATAAAGAGAGAATTAGGCCCCTTTCACACGAGCGAGAATTCCGCGCGGGTGCAATGCGTGATGCGAACGAATTGCGTCTGCTCATAATCCAGACCCATTCATTCAAATGGGTCTGTGTACATGAGCGGTGGTTTTCACGTATCACTTTTGCGTTGCGTGAAAATCGCGGCATGTTATAATATTCTTCGATTTTCACGCAACGCTGGCCTCATAGAAGTGAATGGGGCTGCGTGAAAATCGCATTACATCCGCAAGCAAGTGTGAATGCGATTTTCACGGATGGTTGCTAAGAGATGTTGTTTGTACACATTTAGTTTTTTATCACGTGTGTGCAAAATACAGTGAATCGCATTTCACCCGCGCTATAAAAACTGAACAACTGAATGCGATCACAAACAAAGTAATTCTGTTTTGTTTGCGATCGCATTCAGTTGTTCACGCCGTTTTTACTGATTGCATCCAGACATGCTCGTCTACGAGGGGCCTTAAGCAGTACTTACTTAACAGATCTAGCAGTGATGCTCCAGTTCTCCTGGCTGCGCTCTGTTAACCTGTGTGCAGCAGTGATATCACGTTGACAACACATGACCACTGCAGCAAATCAGTGGTATCTTCAGTGCACCCCTGAATGGCTGCAGCTGTCACATGTTGTTGACGTGGAGTCACTGCTGCAGTCAGATAAACAGCCTTGCTAGGAGAACCAGAATTGCGGTACTCAATCTGCTATATCACTCAACTTTTCAGGTTTATCCTTAGTGTTGTCTGGTTCCTTTAGGAGGAGGAGAATATTTCAGAAAATGTGTGTTGCAACTACAAACTTAATTAGGTGTAGATTAATCTCCTCCAAAGAGGTGGCAAAATGGGACAATACCTCGAATCTGGGATTCTGGTCCTGTAGAACCCTGGTCTTATAGGAATGAAGGGTACATTTCTGACCTATTGGTATCCAACAGCCGTTAGTTTATAATATCCTAATTGATTTACACAGCACACTACTATAGTCGTCCCTCATTCACCCCCTTACTCCCCCCCCCATCCCCCCCCCCCCTCGCCCCGCACACTCACACACACAACTACTCATTGAGACAGGGCATCAGCATTTAGGGAACTCTTATTGTGTAAATGATGTGAGCAGCAGACGTGTCATGAGTGTCAGGCATGGAGGCGGATTATAAATAGTCCTGAAACCAGTACACAGCTGTGATAGTTGTCTATGTACCCTGGCTCCCAGTGTCAATCTATTTTAAGGCCACGTTCCAAGAAGAAGCCTGCATGTCCGGATCACGTGAGAAGGAAATCGGTAGGGGTCACTGTACAAAAATTCTGCACTTCTGTTTTGCATGTCTATCAGTCCGGGCTGCTGCTTTCTTGCTGGCTATAAACCAGAGGGGGGAAAAAAAAAATAGAAACATTAGATCTGCATTGACCTGCTACATCAAAGGCCTTCTGACAGTAGCACCAATCATAATGCACGTGACCCTATGTGACGGCAGTTTCAGGAATGTGTTCGATTTGCTGCAGCACTGCATACCTGACCAACAGTTGCTCTTCAGTATAAAGAAATGGAGTAAAAGTTGCTTAATTGATGCAACTCAAGAAAAAAACATTCACATACTGTAGCTGAAATTTGCATCGTGTGAGTCGTCATATTCCCTTGTAGGCTCTCGTGACCCAGCTTGCCAATGGTTACTGTTTATGTCTTTCATTGTGGACATTGAGGGAGAAAAAGTAAGTGAGCATCAATGACATCTCCCCCGCCTAATTAGCAAAAGCTGATTCAGTTAAAGGGGTATTCTGATTTACATCATCCCTTAAAATAATACCAATAATCAATATTTCTGAAAGCAGCTGTAATGCATTTCTTTAACCGAATGTTATTCAAGTAGGATGGGCTTGTCAATGAACCATTCACAAAGCGTAGGGCAGTTCTGTATTGACTAGACACACCTGCCCACATTGTAATACCACCACCACCAAAGGCTCTTCTGGTGACAACAGGGGATGATGCATATCGCTCTCCTTTATGTCTCCAGCATCATTGGCAGCCTTCATTTCTCCTCAGTGTGAATCGACTTTTATCAGTGAACAGCACTGAGGCCCACTGGTCCTTTGTCCAGCGTAGATGCTCCCTGGCCCATGCAAGATGACGGCGCTTGTGGTCAGGTACCCTCGCAGGTGGTCTAGCATGCAGACCACGCTGATGTAAACGGTTTCGAATGGTCTGACAGGACACTTGGGTGCCTCTCACCTCACTTAAATGTGCCTGGAGTTGTGTGGGATTCATCATCCAGTTCTGCAGAGCACTGGTCATCAGTGTGGGACGTGGCCAAAAGACGTCCACTTCTATGCCTTTCTGGGATTCCTCCAGTCTCTTTGTATCTCTGTTGCAACCTACTGATGACATTCTGTGACACTCTAAGCTCAGGGGCCACTTCTGTCTGAGAACATCCTGCTTGAAGCCTCGCAGTGGTGAGATACTGTTGATCAATTGTTAGTTGTCGTCTGGGTCTCATGATGTCAAAATATGAACAACATGATGAGGAGGACTGTTTAAATGCCAATTCTAATTGAATCAGGAAATTTATTGGGCGATTCATGGATCAAACACCTGTTATGAATTTTGCCGTTAAGCCTTGTTAGTCTACTTTCCCACTCGCGTTTTGGCTTTCTGTTTGTGAGATCCGTTCAGGGCTATCACAAGCGGTCCAAAACGGACCAGTTTGCATTCAATGTAGTCAAAGGTAACAGATCCGTTTTCTCTGGCAAAATAAAAAACGCATCCGTCCTCCATTGACTTTCAATGGTGTTCAAGACGGATCCGTCTTGGCTATGTTAAAGATAATACAAACTGATCCATTCTGAACGGATGCAGACGGTTGTATTATCTGAATGGACCCGTCCATGACGGATCCACACAAAACGCGAGCGTAAAAGTAGCCTTAGGCCCCTTTCACACAGGCGAGTTTTCCGCGCGGGTGCAATGCGTGAGGTGAACGCATTGCACCCGCACTGAATCCAGACCCATTCATTTCTATGGGGCTGTGCACATGAGCGGTGATTTTCACGCATCACTTCTGCATTGCGTGAAAATCGCAGCATGCTCTATATTCAGCGTTTTTCACGCAACACAGGCCCCATAGAAGTGAATGGGGCTGCGGGAAAATCGCAAACATCCGCAAGCAAGTGCGGATGCGGTGCGATTTTCCCACATGGTTGCTAGGAGACAGGGACCCAATCTTTATTATTTTCCCTTATAACATGGTTATAAGGGGAAATAATAGCATTCTTAATAAAGAATGCTTTGTAAAATGAGGATTAAGGGGTTAAAAATAAAAAAACTTAACTTACCTTAGCCACTTGATCGCGTAGTTGCGATCTGTCTTCTCTCTTCAAGCTTCAGCTACCAGCTAAAGGACCTGATTTTTATTTTTTACCCCTTAATCCTCATTTTACTATGCATTCTTTATTAAGAATGCTATTATTTCCCCTTATAACCATGTTATAAGGGAAAATAATAAATTCTCCAGAATACTCTACCCGAAACCGGACTTCAGTGATGAAGTCCGGCTTCGGGTCTGGGTACCAAACATGGCGATTTTTCACACGCGCGTGCAAAACGCATTACAAAAGTTTGAACACACGCGGAAAAATCGCGCATATTCCCGCAACGCACCCGCCTCTTATCCGGGCGTCAAACATGACGCCCGTGTGAAAGAGGCCTTAGAGAACAGCAAGTTGTGCAAAAAGTACTGAAACATTGAACAGTTGGACATGTGCATTCAAAGTTTTAGAGAAGGTCACATTAAGTTCATCTGTAAAGGTAAGGGCTCTTTCACACTAGCGTTTTTGTTTTCTGGCATAGAGATCCGTCGTCGGGTCTCTATGCCGGAAAAATCCTGATCAGGATTATCCCAATGCATTCTGAATGGAGAGAAATCCGTTCAGGATGCATCAGGATGTCTTCAGTTCAGGACCGGAACGTTGTTTGGCCGGAGAAAATACATCTTGAACACTTGCCGTAAGGCCGGATCTGGCATTAATGGCCATTGAAAGGCATTAATCCGGATCCGGCCTTGAGCTAAACGTCGTTTCGGCGCATCGCCAGATCCGACGTTTAGCTTTTTCTCAATGGTTACCATGGCAGCCAGGACGCTAAAGTCCTGGTTGCCATGGTAAATGTAGTGGGAGCGGGGAGCAGTATACTTACCATCCGTGCGGCTCCCGGGGAGCTCCAGAGTGATGTCAGGGCGCCCTACACGCATGGATCACGTGATCGCATAGATCGCATCATTCTGGAGCGCCCCGGGAGCCGCACGGACTGTAAGTATACCGCTCCCCCGCTCCCCACTACTCATATGGCAACCAGGACTTTAATAGCGTCCTAGCTGCCATAGTAACCTGAAAGCATTTCGAAGACTGATCAGGATCCTGATCAGTCTTCTAATGCTTTCAGGCGACTTGCGTTCTGCCGGATCCGGCGGGACGGAAGTGCCTGCCGGATCCTCAGAACGCAAGTGTGAAAGAGGCCTAAGAGTGCATTTTAGGTTTACCTGAAATTTCACCCACAAGCCAAATATCACCAATATTTTGTGAGTATTATATTAACTGAGGTGCATTTAAGATGCCATTGAAAACTGCATCAGGAAACCACGTGGCTGTTTTTTTTTTACAGGTGAAATAAATTCCTTTAACTTCTTTCACCGGTAAGAACCACTGTGTGTGTGAATATGCCCTAACAGAAACAGGTCCCAGGCCACTATAAGAGACCTTGACAAGGTGCTCGGGCTCCGGTATGTTCTTGATATAAGAATATATTGCTAACCTACCTGCGCTGTATGGGCAATTACAGGGGTCATATGGGCTATTACAGGAGCATAAGGTCCGACACACAGCAAACAACTCCCAGTTACCTCCAGCGTGAAATCACACATGCAATGGGAGGAGGGAGTCTCATTTTTAACATCAGAGTGAGGGTTTAGCCAATGTTTGTCAATTGCATTTACCATTTGTCAATTGCATTTACCATTGTAGTGCACCAATTTTTGCAGTGTTTTGGATTGCAGGGTGGTCATAACCATGGAAACAAACAGTGTATAATGTGATGGAAAACTGAATCCAGTCAGCAAAGGAAGCAATATGGACAATAACAAAACATTAGTAACTGGCTCATATTAACTTTCTCTACATGATAAATGCCACTTAATAAAGTCAGACAACCCTTATAAGGACACCTTAGAACTGTGATGGCTAACACAGCACCCCAGCTGTGGTAAAACTACAACTCCCAAGATGCACACTTGCTTGGCTGTTCTCAGAACTCCATAGAAATGAATAGAGCATGCTGTGAGTCGTAGTTTCACCACAGCTGGAGTGCTGGAGGTTAGCCATCACTGTCTTAGACTCATTCAGAGAACAATGAATCAAGCAACCATTTGTGTGTTATTAGTTTACATTGTGTTTGTCTATAATTGTCACTTTGATAACAATCAGACCACATTTTATAAGTAATCAATGCAGAAATCCAGGTAACTGCAAAGATTTTACTGACTTTTTCTTGCATTTAGTACTAATCCTGAGTTGCATCAAGTATTATACCCCAGAGCTGTACTCACTATTCTGCTGGTGGAATTACTGTGTACATACATTACATTACTTATCCTGTACTGATTCTGAGTCACATCCTGTATTATACTCCAGAGCTGCACTCACTGTTCTGCTGGTGGAATTACTGTGTACATATATTACTTATTTTGAACTGATCCAGTCTTTATTATACTCCAGAGCTGCACTCACTATTCTGCTGGTGGAATTACTGTGTACATACATTACATTACTTATCCTGTACTGATTCTGAGTCACATCCTGTATTATACTCCAGAGCTGCACTCACTATACTGCTGGTGGAATTACTGTGTACATACATTACATTACATACTCTGTAGTGATCCTGAGTTACATCCTGTATTATACTCCAGAGCTGCACTCACTATTCTGCTGGTGGAATTACTGTGTACATACATTACATTACATACTCTGTAGTGATTCTGAGTCACATCCTGTATTATACTCCAGAGCTGCACTCACTATACTGCTGGTGAAATTACTGTGTACATAAATTACGTATCCTGTACTGATTCTTAGTTATATCCTGTATTATACCCCAGAGCTGCACTCACTGTTCTGCTGGTGGAATTACTGTGTACATATATTACTTATTTTGAACTGATCTAGTCTTTATTATACTCCAGAGCTTCTGGTATAGTCACTGTGTACATACATTACATCACTGTAAACACTCTGGTTGTGCATAAACAGAAATTACTAATGTTAACAGTGGACCTTGGGACTCAAATAATGCCAGGACTTACAGTAGGGCTTTACTGCACAAAAACTCAGGAGTTAAACAACAACATTTGTGAGGCATGTATCAGTACTAGCAAAAAACAAGAAACTAAAACAAACTCACCAGTTTATGACAGGAACTGGATGCTACGACATGTTTTATTCTGGACGCCTCTCGGCATGTTTGCCATGCTGCCGCCGGAACTCCGGCCCTCCCCATTATAGTCAATGGGGCCGGAGTGGACCTCCAGCAGCACGCGTACACTAGCGTCAGCACGGATCCGGCAGGCTGTTCACCCACCGGAACAGCCTACCGGAGAAAACTGCCGCTAGTGTGAAACTAGCCTAAGGGTCACAAAGGAAGATATGCTAAGGGTCACAAAGGAAGAGAAGATCCAGCAGAGTAGATGGCAGATATATGCCATACAGGGGCACACTGGGAACTTAAAGTGGCCCTGGAAAAAATACTAAAAGTGGCCCCGATTTGTAATCGGGTCCAAACTGATGCAAGGCAGAGACTGTAATACCATATTGTGGCACATTATACCACCTCAATAGAGACAAATACCACAGTCCATCATAAAATACTGCCAGAAGCACAAAATACATCCCCCAAAACTTCCACTGGCCCGGCGTGAGGATATTGGCCCATGGGAATTTTCCCTGTAAGGTCTATGGTCAATCTGCCCTTGATGGCATACATGGGGGTAGTGGATGAATGAACAGAACTGCAGCAATGTTAAACTAACCGTATCTGAATTCAAGTCGGGAAATAAGCCAGGACGATATCACAGTACAGTACATCCCAAACACAGCAAGAAAGACTGTGAAACTATAAGTCACAGAATCAACAGAAAATATACAAGAGCAATATAATTGTGTAATTACAGATTCCAGAATACAGAATAACAAAGCTACCGTATGTGATAACCAAACCCAGACTCGAATGCAAGTCAGCAACTGCCCAAAAAAGATTAGTAACAAGAAAAAGATGAAGCATCGGGGAGACATCTGTTGCTTGTAAGAATCACTTATCCTGTTGTGATCTTGAGTTGTATGCAGCATTACATGCAGAGATGCATTCAGTATTCTGCTGGTGAAGTCACTGTGTACATATATTACATCTTGTTCTTATCCGGAATTGCGGAATACATGCGGACCCATTGACTGTGAATGGGGCACGGAATGATGCGGAGAGCACACACTGTGCTCTCCGCATCAGTTTTTGCGGAGCGCGCCGCAGATCTTACGGCCGCAGCTCCGCAAAAAACGGACGTGTGAATAAGACCTTATACTTAAGCACTGCACTCACTATTATGCCGGTGGAGGCTGTGTAGATACATTGCATTATGTATCCTGTACTCATCCTGAGTTACATCCTGTATTATACTCCAGAGCTGCACTCTCTCTTCTGCTGGTGGAGTCACTGTGTACATACATTACTTTACTCATCATGTACTGATCCTGAGTTGCATCCTGTCTTATACTCCAGAGCTGCACTCACTATTTTGCTGGTGCTGGTACAATACAATACTTAGTTTATACCGATCTAGTCAAAGCCTATGTGGCTGATAATGGAGATAAACAGCACTCAATGATAGGTCCAGGGGAGGTGTCAGCAAAAAGTTTGGATATTTAGTGTGCTTTACTAACATCCAGACAGCAGAGTGCAGGTTTTGCTCAGAGTTTGTGACAATGTTTATGTTGTGACTCTGACAACCTTGGCTCCCGCAGACACTTTTATTATTGTAAATTTTCTTGCTGTCGCCATTATTTCCTCTTCCTGCAGCTTTGTTACATGTTTAAAATAAAACAAATCCAGATCAAAAGGAATTTAATTAAACATTCAGCCAGTGCAGTGCTTGCGTTCTTCAAGAAGAGCCAAAGCGGGCCTGATCACATCAGAGGCATTCAGCTCATGTACAGTAAAATTGTGAAGACAGATGCTAGGTCTCTGCATAAAACTGGTCACTGCTGAAGGGGGCGCCACTGGCTCCAATGCTTGCATTCGTCAATTACACACTTGGTTCCTTGGTTCCACACTTGGTCCCCTCCCCCCCAACTTTTTAAACTTTGATATTAATTAATAAATTTCTCTAGTTTTAGGCCATGTTCCCTCCAGGAAAATCATGCCTTTTTTTCAACATTTGGTCAGCAAGGTTAAAAAGTGATTTTTGATTTTTGCACAAACTAAAACTTTTTACGATCATTTGCACACATTGTGACTTGATAAATTCTCTCCTTTTTGTTTCAATACCTTACAATTTTTAAGATCTTTGCTCACTTTCGTTGAATGGAAACATTTTTTTAGCTTTTATTTCTTTCCAGAAGCAGAAACCATACCAAATTTACAGGGTTTGTTCTAAATGTAAACAGTTGAAACTCCAGAGTGATACATTTTCCCCTTTACTGATACATTGTAGCAACCTACCAGGACAGGAGAAAGCTGATGTGTTTAGCTCAAAATGGATTGTCTCGAATGTCTGTACAGGTTTTCAACCTCAATGTATGTCCTTATTCACCAACAGTAAGCAGAAATCTTGAAAATGGTCAGAAATTAAAATACAAAGCATACTGACACTTGCAGAGTGAGTCCGACTGGAAAATCCCTTTTTGAAACAAAAATGTGTGATTTCTTTTTGCTTGGCTGCTGTCAGGGTCAGAATTGTGCTGGCAGCAGGTTTAATCCTCTATGCCATGCTGGAAATGTTCGCTGTAACGTGAAACGTGACTCAATACCAGATATTCTAAGAACTGCAATGTGCATAGTGATGACGGTGCAACCCTGGACAGGAGAAGCGGTTTATTTATATAAGGAGAACACGGGAGATTTTCATTTTTAAGCCTCTTTCCAGGAAATAATACATTAAGGATGTGGAACTCTCACTGTTGTATTGTTTGAGCCTGAATCATCAGACACAATGGGGCAGATTTACTAATCCTATAGATGAAGTCCTTTTAGACAGGATGTCTAAACCTGCACCACATTTATCACAGTGGTTCAGGCTGGAAGAAAAACGTGGTGCAGACACTTTTATCTAAATTTATACCAACTGTTGGTTGGCTTGGTTTAAGACATTAGTTTATAAAATCTTTGTAGTGCAATTTTAGTGCAAAATGGCACATTTAGGCCATATACCTTTTCTATCAAGTCACAACCCTTCCATGAAGTCACAGCCTTTTTTCAAACTAGGTTCCAGAACCACCTCTAAACCATCTCTAAACCTAAAGGTATCAAATTGTGCCAAAATCTAAGTGGTTCATCATCAGTAAATGTGGGTGTCACTCTCTAGTGTCGGATGGAAACCCCACGCCGAACATAGGAGGGAAAGGGAAAAGGGCATAAGGCCTGAAAACTAGGAAAACCCTAATCAAAGCCCTGACTGACTACCAATATGAACAGACCCCAGAGGTAGGTGAGTTCATACACAGGAATACCTAAAGTCCTATCTAACCCTAAAGGACCCTGGCACTAATGACAGGAATGAAACATCCTGTTCATCCAAAAGGAAGGATGAACGGGATTCTCACCAAGGCCTAATACATAACCACAGCCAAAATACAAAGTTAAGGTAACACTTAACTTCCAAGAAGCATATGTTCGGATGCCCCTTTAGACTCCCTACCCTGGGCAGATGTGAAAACTCCCTCAGCGCTTTCCAGTCATCCTACAATAGGTCCTACCATTGTTCAATTTGGCAAAATCAGAGACAGTCCCCAGAGCTCCCTTCTCCATTGTTTCCCATATTGGGCAATCCTACCTTTCCGGCGATTTGGAGGAGCGGTCCATTTCAGCGGTGGCGGGTGAACGAACATTTTCGAGCCCCATTTTTCAGAACCTCGGGCAGATGGCTTACATATGACGAATTACTGAAGTTGACGGACCCTTGCCCCCTGGGTTCCTGGAGATCCAGACAATTGGCCCACTTTCTTTCCTCTCTCCCAGCCTCAACAGGATTTGACAGGACTCTCACCTTTTTTGAGAAAACATGTATCGGGTCGGGTTGGTACCGTCATTCCCTATCTGAATGTTACCAGTCTCTGGTAACTCCTAGACAGGATTACTTGCCTCCGTATGTGGCGAAATGGTCCCAAGACCTGGGAGTAGTCATCCCCCCTGACCAGTGGCCAAAACTTTTTTCCCTTCTATACAAGTCATCCATAGCGAGTAGGTTCCAGGAAGCGGGTTACAAAATAATGTCCAGATGGTACTATGTCCCGACTAGATTACAGAAAATGTTCCCATCCGCCTCGCCTCTCTGTTGGCGTTGCGACTCAGCTCCAGGTTCGTTGTTGCATATATTCTGGGATTGCCCTAAACTTGCTTACTTCTGGCAATCAATCCACAAGGCGCTATCCACAATTTTTCAGTTTACGATACCTTACACGCCTGGCTTCTTCCTTTTGTTCCTATCTGATCTTCCAATGAGTGTGCTCCGAAAATTGTCTGTGCTCCATGGTGATAGCGGCTAGGTCTTGCATTCCTGCGAGGTGGAAATCCTCTTCACCTCCAGTGATTAGTACTTGGATCCAAAAAGTGGAGGAGATCCGGAGAATGGAGGAACTTACCTCGCAATTACGGGGGAGGCATAAAAAGTTTCTTGATGCATGGGCCGCATGGTTCTCATTCCAGGACTCACAGGAGTACCGAAGTTTATTGTCTGTATGAGAGGATAAGGGTTCTGCGCTCTTCCCCCCATTCCATCTGTGTCTCGTGATTGTCCATTCTTTGGAGAGCTCAAGAGTCAATTATTTTTTCGATCTGGAATTCCAAACTACCGTCCACTATGACAGGAGCAGGTGGCAAGGAAGACGGCTCCAAAGGTTCAACATATTTCTTCAACAAAGATTTATGAAACACATTATGAATTTTCAGAAGCTGAGAAAGTTCAAGACAAAAAGCTACAGGATTAATAATGGCCGTGATCTTATATGGACCAATAAACCTTGGACCCAACTTCCAAGAAGGTACCTTCAACTTAATGTTTCTTGTGGACAGCCACACCAAATCATCCACTCTTAGGTCTGGACCCTTCATACGTTTCCTGTCAGCCACACGTTTATACTTGTTGCCCATATTCATCAAATTATTTTGAAGTATCAGAAGTATCTGAACCAGAAAAAGTGCCAAACTGCTGGTGAAACTCATATGCCCCAATTAATAATGAATTAATGTCTACGATTATTAATGGCAAACTCTGCCAAAGACAAAAACGAGGACCCCTCCTCCTGGTTCTCAGAGACAAAACATCTTAAGTAAGTCTCCAGGCTCTGATTAGTGCGCTCCGTCTGTCCATTCGAGGATGAAAAGCCGAAGAAAAAGACAGTTGAACCCCCAGCCGCGTACAGAGTGCCTTCCAGAATCTGGACACAAACTGACTCCCATGATCCGAAACCACATCAGAGGGAATGCCATGGAGTTTCACAATGTTTTCAACAAACACTTGAGCAAGTGTTTTAGCATCAGGTATGCCAGACAACGCTATCAAGTGCACCATTTTACTAAGACGATAAACCACCACCAAAATAACTGTCTTTCCTAATGAATTTGGCAGATCAGTAATAAAATCCATATATAAATTAGTCCATGGTCTGGATGGGATAGGCAACGGAAGTAGGGATCCGGAAGGCCGAGTATGTGTGACCTTAGCGCATGCACAGACACTACAGGCCGACACATAGTCCTCAACACACTTACACAACCCCGGCCACCAGAATCTATGAGACATGAGGTCGGCAGTAGATCTGCTCCCAGGATATCCCGTAAGCACCGTACAGTGATGTTCCTCAAACACCATGTAACGCAATTCAAATGGCACAAACAATTTCCCAGAGGGGAAAGAATCCGGTGCGTCTCCCTGGGCCTCTAACACCTTCCCCTCTAGGTCAGGGTATAGGGCAGATATCACCACCCCTTCTGATAGAATAGTACTCGGATTTTTAAAATCACCACCTCCGGGAAAACTACGTGACAAGGCATCTGCGCTGACATTCTTAACTCCAGGACGATAAGTGACATTGAAATTGAATCTGGTAAAAAACAAAGACCATCTGGCCTGCCTCGGGTTCAGACGTTTAGCCGACTCCAGGTAAGCCAGGTTTTTGGGATCTGTGAACACCGTGATCGCCATTCCTCGAAAGCCAACTTAATGGCCAGTAACTCTCTGTTATGCACATCGTAATTTCTCTTTGTGGAAGAGAGGTTTTTTTTTTAGAGAAGAAGGCACATGGACGCCATTTACCAGGTGACGGGCCCTGTGATAAAATTGATCATACTCCCACCTTCGACGCTTCAACTTCCATAATAAAAGGTTGTGATACATCCGACTGCACCAATATAACCGCAGAAAAAGCTCACAACGCCAAATCAGACCATACTGAGACATCCGTCCTTTTCTTAGTCATGTCAGTTAAACATTTCACTACTGTCGAATAGTTCTGAATACATTTTCGGTGATAATTAGTAAACCCCAAAAACCGCATAAGAGCCGTCAGATTTTCAGGTTGATCCCAGTCCAATACAGCACGGACTTTCTCCAGATCAATTCGAAAATTGCACCTCGTGTACAGAAAAAATACACTTCTCTAACTTTGCGTACAATTTATTATCCCTCACGATCTGCAACACCTGTCTAATTTGATCCTGATGTATCTCCACGTCTGGAGAATAAATTAGTGTGTCATCCAAATACACGACTACAAACCTCCCCACCAGGTGATGACATATGTTATTCACAAAATGCTGAAAAACCGCAGGAGCATTGGTCAACCCAAAAGGCATGACCATGTTCTTAAAGTGATCATCAGCTGTCTTCCATTCATCCCCATCCTTGATCCTGACCAGATTATATGCCCCCCTTAAGTCCAACTTGGAGAACACCTTGACACCAACAATTTGGTTAAACAAATCAGGAATCAAAAGAAGGGGGTAAGGATCACGGGCAGTAATCCGATTGAGTTCCCGAACATCCAGACATGGGCAAAAATTTACATGGCCAGACATATACAAAAAAAAAAACCTGCTGCCACTGGAGATTTGGAAGGTCTTATGCGTCCTTTAGCCAAACTCTCGGTAATATACTCTCATCTCATGGACAGTCTTTCAGGTCCAGAAAGGCTATACAACCTAGATTTGGGCAACTTAGCTCCGGGAATAAGGTTCATAGGACAATCATATTCCCGATGTGGAGGTAAATCCTGGCATCCACTCTCAGAAAATACGTCAGCAAAATCAGATATAAATGAAGGCAATGACTTCGTAGTTAAAACAGAAAAAGATGTATTAAGGCCTCTTTCACACTTGCGTTCTGAGGATCCGGCAGGCACTTCCGTCCCGCCAGATCCGTCAGAACGCAAGTCACCTGAAAGCATTAGAAGACTGATCAGGATCCTGATCAGTCTTCAAAATGCTTTGAGGTTACCATGGCAGCCATGATGCTATTAAAGTCCTGGTTGCCATAGTAGTAGTGGGAAGCGCGGGAGCAGTATACTTAAAATCCGTGCGACTCCTGGGGCGCTCCAGAATGATGTCAGAGCGCCCCATGCACATGGATCACGTGATCCATGCGGTCACGTGATCCATGCGCGTGGGGCGCCCTGACGTCACTCTGTAGCGCCCCGGGAGCCGCACGGGCGGTAAGTATACTGCTCCCCCGCTCCCCACTACACTTTACCGTGGCAACCAGGACTTTAGCGTCCTGGCTGCCATGGTAACCATTCAGAAAAAGCTAAATGTCGGATCCGGCGATGCGTCGAAACGACGTTTAGCTTAAGGTCGGATCCGGATTAATGCCTTTCAATGGGCATTAATTCCGGATCCGGCCTTATGGCAAGTGTTCAGGATTTTTGGCCGGAGCAAAAAGCACAGCATGCTTTGGTATTTTCTCCAGCCAAACAACATACTGGTCCTGAACTGAAGACATCCTGATGCATCCTGAACGGATTTCTCTCCATTCAGAATGCATTGGGATAATCCTGATCAGGATTTTTCCGGCATAGAGCTCCGACGACGGAACTCTATGCCGGAAAACAAATACGCAAGTGTGAAAGAGCCCTAAGACAATTGTCAATGCAATAATCACCCCAATTCAGAATCTATCTAGCTTGCCAATTGATGGTTGGATTGTGCTTGCTTAACCACAGCAAACCCAAAACCACCGAAGCAGGGAGTGCCTCCAACACAAACACGAGATAAATTCCTGATAAAAGTCACCCATTCTTAATCTGATATCATGCACCACTTGCGATAAACACTCCTGAGCTAGAGGTGCAGAATCAATAGAAAAAATGGAAATATTTTTCTCTAATGCACTCGGTGACAACTCGTGCATACAGAGGAACTGAGCATCAATCAGGTTCACCCCTGCCCCACTGTCGATAAACACCTCAATCCCCTCAGTTTTTTTACTTTAGCGCCACTTCAGCAGCCTGGAGAAATTGGGTACTACCAGTCAAAGACAAATGCACATTTTCTGATTCTCATCTCACCCTTCCAAGGGTCAGATGGGAATTAAACGTCCTTTTTTTTTACGCTGAATGTATGGACATACTCTGATAAAATGTCCCTACTGTCTGCAAAAAAACACACTCCCTTCTTACGACCAGTATGCTTTAAAGAGGATCTAGGAGTAGCTCCCCCTAACTGCATGGGTTCGTCCCTAGACCTAAATTCAGGAGTATCTTCACCCAAAGTGTCAGAGGAGGACGATACACATGTGTTAGTACGTCCTGAGAGTGGGGGCCCCTAGATCTTTCTCTCAGGCATCTATCAATGCGTATGGCAAGAGACATAGCAGCTCCAGAGACACAGGAGTTTCATGAAAGGCCAAAGCGTCCTTCAGCCTCCCTGATAAACTCAGTATTCATAGCCCACCTCCTAAACTCAAGGAATAAATCTGAGGAGAACGATCTCCCTGACGAAGGCAATGCAGCTTGGTTTTGGCTAGGGATGTCTGATCCGGATCATCATAGATAAGACACAAAGCCTCAAAAAATTCATCCACCGACCAAAGGTTGGCAGAGATAAGGCCCATGACTGCGAATTCCCCTTAGGCAATGAAATAACCACACCAACTCGCTGTTTCTCATCAAAAGATGAGTGTGGACGTACCCTAAAATACAGTTTGCATGCCTCTCTAAACAAAATGAAATTATCACGCGGCAATTGGATCCATGGCTGCAATTAAACAAACAAAACAAATTGACAGTTTGGTGGTTTATAATGTCACGCTCTAGTATGGGAGGGAAACCCCACACCGAACATAGGAGGGAAAGGGAAAAGGAAATAAGACCCGAAAAATTAGGGAAGGATGATGGACACCTCCTAGTGAAAACCCTAATCAAAGACCTGACTGACCGGTATGAACAGACGCGAGAGGTAGGTGCGTTCATACACAGGAATACCTAAAATCTGCGGACCATGTGATTGGACCATGTGATGTGACGTCATCACAGGTCCTTTAGAATACAGCCAAAGCTTAAAGACAGAAGAGAGATCACCAACTACGTGATCAAGTGGCTAAGGTAAGTAAAGTTTTTTATTTTTAACCCCTTAATCCTCATTTTACAAAGCATTCTTTATTAAGAATGCTATTATTTTCCCTTATAACCATGTTATAAGGGAAAATAATAAAGATCTGGTCCCGTCGCTTAGCAACCATGCGGGAAAATCACACTGCATCCGCACTTGCTTGCAGATGCTTGCGATTTTCCTGCAGCCCCATTCACTTCTATGGGGCCTGCGTTGAAAAACGCAAAATATAGAGCATGCTACGATTTTTACGCAACGCAGAAGTGATGCGTGAAAATCACAGCTCATGTGCACAGCCCCATAGAAATGAATGGGTCCAGATTCAGTGCGGGTGCAATGCGTCCACCTCATGCATTGCACCCGTGCGGAAAACTCGCCCATGTGAAAGGGGCCTCAGTGTTTTTATACAGGACTTTCCCAGGAATATAATGTTGGCCATATTGAAAGTCACCTATCCTTTCCAAAAAAACAGATTACAACTTTACCAAAGAAAAATCAAGGAGCAAGAAATATTAACTGTTAAATTTAATAGATACTACAAGACAGCATCCGATGTTGTGTGCACTCCTAAAATTGTTCTATAAAGAAGTAAAATAGTAATAAATGGATGAAAAAAGAGCTGCCACTTTCCCCTTGGGATGTGGGGCAAAGGTGCTAAGTCAGTAGTGATCGGCCTTAATTACGGTATTTGCTAATCTCTTGGCCCTTCACTCCAGTATGATACATTCTCCAGTTGAGCTTCATGTGATTGAGGATTATGACTGGACACCTACGGATGTGTCACATGAGGATTAACACCACAGCTTCAGCGCCTACAGAAGAGCTGGGAAATAAAGTAGCCAGTTGATTTTATTTTGTTTTACTGCTCTATTTGAACAAGTATATAACTACTATAATACTGCCTCCTATCTACAAGAATATACCTACTATAATACTGCCTCCTATCTGCAAGAATATAACTACTATAATACTGCCTCCTATGTACAAGAATATACCTCCTATAATACTGCCCCCTATATACAAGAATATAACTACTATAATACTGCCTCCTATGTACAAGAATATAACTACTATAATACTGCCTCCTATCTACATGAATATAACTATTATAGTACTGCCTCCTATCTACAAAAATATAATTACTACTAGAAAAGCTACAATTTCTGGGGAAATTGTGTGAAGTGTTCTTGCCTCCACCAGTAGTCTACAACTGGAGTGGGCGGAGTAACTGGGTGGAGCGGCTTGAGTAACTGTTGTGTGGTTGGAGTGGCTGGAGTAACTGTTGAAAGGTTGGACTGGGCAGAGTCACGTTATGGAGTGGGCAGAGTAACTGTGTGGAGTCTTTGGAGTGAGTAAAGATAGTAAACCTTACACTAACCATGCCCAGAAGGATTCAGGCAGTGTTAAAAGCCAAAGGTAGATTTACAAAATACTAACAAAATAATAAAAATAAAAATTTAGAATTTTAGGAGCAAAACCCTAACAATGCAGTTACATAACAGCTGCATAACTAAACATATGCTAAATAGTTGGAAGTCCCATTTATGTATGAGATTTCCAAGATGATTGTCTATAATGATGGTAGTCTCACGTTCAAAGCTGTAGTGGATGGTGAGATATGGAGCCGGAAAGTCAAAGGTTCAAAACATTGTTACCCTTTTGCTCGTCAGTGTAACTTGCTATAATAGCGTCTCTTATGTACAAGAATATAACTACTCTAATGCTGCAACATAAGTATTGCCAGCTTACCAAGCAGTTGAGTGCACGGATGTATCGGGAACATGATACAGTATAAAATTTTATAAATGTCCAGTATCCATGTTTTAAAATATAATATAGACTTTATTAGAACATGTTCAAATCCAAACAGAACAGGAGTATTTCGCTTATATGTTTCGACTGGCAAGTTAATCATTGCATATGTCATAGCTCATAGCATCTGATTAAAACTGCTGTTGTCAGTCGAAAAGCGTAAGCAAAATACTCTTGTTTTGCTTTTAACATGTTCCAATAAAGTCTAAATTTGATTTTAAGATGTAGATGCTGGACATTTATCACTATAATACTGCCTCCTATGTACAAGAACATAATTGCTACAATACTGCCCCCTATATAAAAGAATATAACTATTATGACACTGCCCCTATGTTCAGAAATATAACTACTATAATACTGCTCCTATGTACAGAAATATAACTACTATAACAATGCCCCTATGTACAAGAATATAACTAATATAATACTGCCCCTATGTAAAAAATTATAACTACTACAATATTATAATATAAGAATATAACTACTATACCCCCCCCCCCATAACTTATCCTTTACCTGCCTTCGTATGTCTTACATTGTCTTTTGAGTATATGTGTATGTTGTTACTTGGTTCTCAAGTTATTATTCGAGGCATGGTTACACATCAGAGTCTGTGCCTACTATCTCCTGCTGTATCTGTTGGTATTGATCTGGCTAGGCAACAGAGTATGTTATGCTATATTATGTATCTCAGCCTCTGTCCGACAGCTCCATTATTGTACCTTATCCTACCATGTCTATTGTTGATGAGTATGTTATTTCTGTTCATGATGCACTTAACTGTCAATAAACAGAAAATTGGCAAAGAATATAACTACTATATTACTGCTCCCATGTACAAGAATATAACTACTATAATACTGCTCCTATGTACAAGAATATAACTACTATATTACTGCTCCCATGTACAAGAATATAACTACTATAATACTGCTCCTATGTACAAGAATATAACTACTATAATACTGCTCCTATGTACAAGAATATAACTACTATAATGCTTCCCTCTATGTACTAAAATATAACTACTATAATATTGTTCAGTATGTGCAACAATACTGCTACTATTATAATATTGCCTCTATATACAAGAATATGATTACACTAATACTCCCCTACGTAAAATCTACGAATGTAGCTACTATAATATTTTCCCTTTTGCACAAACTCATAACTACTATAATACTGCAGAAAGAGATGATCCAGTGTCTTGATAAAAAGCCACATTTTGGGAAAATGGATAAAAGCCAAAAATACACCGCACTACTACAGTTGAGTCACATTATTATGACACTTTCCTACTTTCGACGTCGGCATCATGTAACATCTGAAGGAAGTCATGTTTTGTGAGCTGGCTTGATGGGTATATAAGGTGTGTGGTAGGCTTTCTCCACACATATAAATAAAAGCATCGGTTTATCAGACTTGCAAAAAGGGACAATTATTGACTTCCGGGCCAAGGGTGGCAGTATTTCTGATACTGCGCTGTTTGCAAACTGCTTACCTTCTGATGTGGTGCAAGTGTATCCTGAGTGGACAAATTACACCATTAAGAATAAGCAAAGTGGAAACTGTGGAGCACAACTTCCCATTGATGTGAGAGCTAAACATCCATTACAAAGGTGTGCCAGAACAGATGAACACGCTACAGTTGAGCAGCTCACTGACAAAATGAACTAGGGGGTTACCAGACATGTGTCTAAAATAACAGTTCAGTGGCCACTTCTGCGCATGGGACTCTGAAGCAGACGGATAGTCACTGTGACTGCATCTTTGCTAAATTTCATCAGCAGAAAAGACTTCAATTTTCTCATCAGTATTCGAATTGGACCTCCGCTGATTAGTAAAGTGATTTGTCTTCTGTGTGAGACACGTTTTCGGCTCTATTAAATGCATGGACGTTGGTGTGTCAGACGAGAAACATCAGAGAACAAACACCCTGCAACCATTACTGGAAAGAACACAAGTTGATGGTGGCAGCGTTATGGTCTGGGGAATATATTTGTGGCTTTCTCTGGGTCACTCATGCATGTGGAAGGCATTCTTAACCAATTTATGTATGAATCCATCTTTCCAGATCATGTACACCAAAACATGCTGATTGTCTTCCAGCAACAGGTCACATGGTTAGAAATATCTGACACTAGTTGAAGAGCATGATCAAGACTTCCAAGTACTACACTGGCCAGTGGCCTTCCTCTAATAGGCAGACCATGCAGCTGCTATGAGGCCCGTAGAAAAAGGAACCCGTGGTGAACCAAAGGCCCTGCCCCTTAATTACACTCATTACTGTCCAGCTCCAGTATAGTATCCCTATCATCAGTGGATAAAGCTAAATGACCGGTGATGATATCATCATAGGTCCTATACATCTAGTAAAGGAACTGCACAAAGAATGGTGTAGTTCCCAGGTTAGACAGGAGTATCTGCCAGGATCTGTGATGACATCATCATCATCACAGGTCCTGTACATCTAGTAAAGGAACTGCACACAGCATCATCACAGGTCCTTCAAACACCAACAGCATGGAGAAGAACTGCAGGAAGAGCTCTCCACTAAGACTAGAATGGAGCGGTAAAAGGAGGTCCTGCTCCTTCATTTGCACCCCATTCCCTATTTTTACTCATATCTCAATAATATATATAGTACTGCAAACATTTACAACCACTATAACCTCATAAGCTGAAACATTCAGACCACATAGATGAAAAAAGTATTTTTCTTTCCACATATTTTTTGTGAGAGTGCTGCCATTTTTCTTCTTATATTGTCCTGGATTTGTTGCTGGATTCATGCACCTCCATATTTATATTAGGCCTGCTGTGTTGCCATTGTTCTCTCTCTCTCGCTCTCTCTGTGTGCGCATATATATATATACATATACAGTATATATATACATATATGTATCAGTGTTAAATGGCAGCATTCGCTCCATAAAACGCACTGCCATTTTCCCCCCACTTTTGGGGCGAAAAACGTGCGTCTTATAGGGTGAAAAATACGGTAAATCACTAAAATAGAAGGGTAGCGAGAAAGCATTGGAAAACTAGAGACCGAGAGATTAATTGCCAAAGAGAGTAAAACAAACCCTAAAATGTTCTTCAATTATATGAATGGTAAAAAGTATGAATCTAAAGGTGTTGGACCTTTACAGAATTATGAGGGGAGAGTTGCAGATAGCAATGAGAAGAAAGCAAAGCTATTCATTTTTTTTTTCTCCATGGTTTTACTGAGAAAAATAAACTGATGAAATGCAGAATGTGAAAGTAAATTTCCTATTAAAAGTGCCCTGCCTGACCCAGGAAAAACTACAGCGGCGTCCTAAAAAGATTAAAAGAGACAAATCACTGGAACCAGATGGCATACACCCCCGTATCCTAAGAGAATTAAGAGAGTATACTGTTACAGATAGATCTGGATAGATTGGATACTTGGGCAGAGAAGTGGCAGATGAGGTTTAAAACTGACAAATGTAAGGTTATGCTCATGGGAAGGAATAATGCAAGTCACCCATACATACTAAATGGTAAAACACTGGATAACACTGACATGGAAAAGGACTTAGGAATTTTAGTGAACAGCAAACTAAGCTGTAGAAACCAGTGTCAGGCAGCTGCTGCCAAGGCCAATAAGATAATGAGTTGCATCAAAAGGGGTATAGATGCAAGTGATGAGAACATAGTCTTTACAAATCGCTAGTCAGACCACACATGGAGTACTGTGTACAGTTCTGGGCTCCTGTGAAGAAGGCAGACATAGCAGAGCTGGAGAGTGTTCAGAGGAGGGCAACTAAAGTAATAACTGGAATTGGACAACTACAGTACCCTCAAAGGTTATCAAAATTAGGGTTGTTCACTTTAGAAAATAGACGACTAAGGGGAGATCTAATAACTATGTATGAATATATCAGGGGTCAGTACAGAGATCTCTCCCATCATCTATTTATCCCCAGGACTGTGACTGTGACAAGGGGACATCCTCTGCGTCTGGAGGAAAGAAGGTTTGTACACAAACATAGAAGAGGATTCTTTACAGTAAGAGCAGTGAGACTATGGAGCTCTCTGCCTGAGGAGGTGGTGATGGTGAGTACAATAAAGGAATTCAAGAGGGGACTGGATGTATTTCTGGAGTGTAAAAATATTACAGGCTACAGCTACTAGAGATGGGTCATTGATCCAGGGAGTTATTCTGAATGCTTGATTGGAGTCGGGAGTTAATTTTTTTCTCCTAAAGTGGGGAAAATTGGTTTCTACCTCACAGGTTGTTGTTTTTTTTGCCTTCCTCTGGATCAACTTGCAGGATAACAGGCTGAACTGGATGGAGGGATGTCTTTTTTCAGTCTTACAAACTATGGGGGTCATTTATCAAACTGGTGTAAAGTAGAACTGGCTTAGTTGCCCATAGCAAGCAATCAGATTCCTCCTTTCATTTTCCAAAGGAGCTGTCCAGAATGTAAGGTGGAATCTGATTGGTTGCTATGGGCAACTAAGCCAGTTCTATGTTACACCAGTTTGATAAATGACCCCCTATGTTACTTTGTTACATATCAGTAAACTGCTGTATATACTGGCCAGGAATGGGTAGTGGGAGGGGCTATGAATGGGGCATGGGGGCTTAAGTTTGATTCTTGCTATGGGGTTTAGTGATTTCTATGTATGCCCCTGACCCTGGCTCCCCAAATCTGTCGACTTGAACCCAAGCATCTCTGGGACCATCTAGATTGTTGTGGGATGCACTGCTGTCAGTGTGGCTCCAAATACCTGTGACAACCTACCGGGACCTTATTGAGTCACTCTCAGCCCGTCTAGCTGCTGTTCATGCTGCACACGGCGGTAACTCTGGATATTAGCTGCTGATATTAACACTGTCTTCTATGTACAAGACCATTATAACTACTGTAATATTGTCTTCTATGTAAAATAATATAACCCCTTTAATAGTGCCCCCTGTACAAGAATATAATTATTTAAAGGGTCCCTTCACATACAGTTTTGTTAAATGCCATTTTGGGGCAAAAAACCCTAAAAAAAATAGTCCAACTTAATCAGAGTTTTATATAGCATTTTTGAGGTGTTTTTTTATCCCTGTAGTGTGTTTCTTAGTGGCTTTTGTACATTTGGTACTTTTTTTAAGTAAAGAATGTGATGCCATTTTCTCTGCAGAACTTAATGGAAAAAAAAGCATTGTTAAAAAAAATGCCAACACACCTATAGCCTGGTAGGGTTGATGACGCTGATTAAAACAATACTTTATGTCTGTCAGTTGTATCGTTTTAGAGAAAAATTTACTTTTAAAATTATGCAAATTAGCTATTCCAGCACCAGGAGGTGAGCAATGCTCCAGCGACGCCCCTGGTGCTCCATAATGATGCACCAGACCGAACTCGTGTCCAGAACGGCGCATGCGCACATCTTCTGCTTCATCCCAACGGGCAAAAATGTTGTGCGCACTTGCCGTTCTGGACACTGGACAGTGCAATCTAGCGCTAGTAATCTAAAGGCAGAGGGGCGTGATGAAAAGCAGAGGGGCATCATTATGGAGCACCAGGGGTGTCACTAGAGTGGTGCTCCAACTGCATAAGCTCACCTCCTGGTGCTTGAATAGTTTATTTGCATAATTTGAAAAGTTCCTTTTTCTCTGCAAGAATACCATCGACAGATGTAGGACATGTATTCTTTTAATCTTTTTCTCAGCGTCATCAACCCTACCAGGCTATACGCCTTCTAGGGTAGGGTTGATCCGGGTGACTGAGCCACTTTAACTACTATAATACTGCCTCCCATGTACAAGAATATATGTACTATAATACTGTCCATATGTACAAGAATATAACAAATATAATACTGCATACAAGAATGTAACTACTATAATACAGCCTCTTATGTACATTAATATAGCTATTATAGCTTTGCCTCTATGTGAAATACTATAATACTACCCTTATGTATAAGAAGATACCTACTATAATACTGTCCTCTCTGTATATGAATATAACTACTATAACACTTCCCCTATGTACATGGATGTCACTACTATAATACTACTCTCTATGTCCATGATAACTACTATAATACTGCCTCTGTGTACAAGAATATAACTATAATACTGACCCCTATGTAGAAGAATATAAATACTATAATACTGCCCATATGTACATGAATATAAATACTATACAGTAAATGCTGTGTAACATAACGCACAATGCACATGGTAATTTGTTTTTTTCCGGATATGAATTGTATTAGAATAAAAGTTTCTTCCAGACGTCTCATCCTTTTGTTCTGTTCGATACATATTTATTTGTACATTTTTATAAAGCTTATACCCAACGTTCACGCCCCAGTCTGCATTGACTATGACACCTTCAGTATGTGCACATATAATACGGCTGCCTGCAGAGTCTGATATACTTTACAGTACCAGACCAGTCTTCCCAAACTGGTACCAAACTTTTGATTTGTGCTGCTGTGAGCTTTCAGGATCTCTATTCCAGCCATTTCAATGATTGTTCAGGAAGGGTCTGAACTCTGTGGGCACACCTCTAGTACATCTACTATGTATTGCATTATGGGAGACTACTGTAGATTGCATGGTAAAAGCACTGAATCTCAAACAATTTGCCAATGCCAAACATGCTCTGTACAAGCACTTGGACCAGCAAGAAGTAACAGAGAGATGTAAGCTCGAATAAAAAAGAAAAAATATAGATGATGCTTTGGTTGTGTTTAGAGTATAAGACATGCTGTATCCCAAGATAACAATAGGATAATGAAAGCAGAAGTGACCTGTACCATTCCTGCACTGATACAGCTAAATTCTTCAAATAGCTTTGGTACCAGAGCATTCCCTTTAAATATGGCTTTAGATGATATAGAATATTTCCCTAAAGGGGTTGTACAACATTACAAATTGTTTAGTTAGAAGGTTTCTCAAAAATAATGTGATCACAGGGTGTGACACTACTGGGATCCCTTTGCAATCAGTTGCAATTTGTTGGTGAACTTGGAAGCAAGCAATCAATTTCCCTGCAGCGCACCCGCAGGGGAAATTAAGCATTACAGGGTGGCCACTGAAATGAATGCTCTGCCTATGTATTGTATCATATGTACAGTACATGTCAGGTCCTCCAGTAATAGAACTGCTGTTTGTAGCTGCCTATCTACTCTGGCTAATAGATAAGGGTTCGGCATGAGGGATCCCCACCCTCTAAGAACTCAGAAAGTAATGTGGGCATTCAACAATTAGATTTCTAGATTAAACCTACCCCTACACCCCTGAAGCAACTCTTACAGTAGTTAAATACACTGAAGAAATTGGCTCAAGAATGGCTACATTTCTGACAACATGTCATGTCTTTTTTTTATAATTTCAGGAATAAAATCCCAAAAATATTTTTGGTTGGTTACATTCATGGAATCGGTATGCTGGACAGACCACTATTGTGGAGTAAGGCATTTAGGGGTCCCAGTACAAATCCAGGGGCTGGAAATGTTGTCAGGAAAGCTGTCAGTTCTGGTAGAAAGTGGGGTACATTTGGATTTCAGTGGATGTTAGAGGAAAGTGAGATCCCTGAAGACAAAGGGTCCAGAAAAGCAGAATATTTGAATATTTTTGCAACCCCAGGTGTATTGGGATCCGGTCAGTGCTATAGTAAGTTTCACTTTGCCAGCAGACATCAGATGAGTTCTCCCCTCTATACTTTCTGTTGGGGGGTCTCAGGTGCCGATGATCCTTGAAGCCACATGCCCGCATAGAAGACCTGATAGCGGTGCTTCCACATGATGAAGCAGGCCACCAGGCAGACCAGAGCAAGCAGCAGGTTCAGAGTCATTTGCAGAAGCACAAAGACCTTGAGGGTGGTGGTGACGGTGTCACAGTCGGCCACATTGTGGTAGATGAAGGTGCGGCTCAGCGGGTCTGACGGGTCCAGGGTGCACTGACATGAGTCAACTGCCATCTTGCAAGTATATTTGGTTATCTGGTTGTAATGGTGAGCTGCAAAGGCCACGACCAGGACACAAATGATCAAGCTGAGTGCGCTGAGCAGGAAATACAGCAGCTGAAAGAGACGCAAGACAAGGCATGAAAAATAAAACGTGACATAGAGTCATATAGAGAAAAGGGGCACCTATAGCGTAAATAAAAATAGGGTCTCTGTCCTGTGTCACCAAACCTTTATTGCAGGACAAGAGGACCTGCCAATTGTGACATCCACTGGACTTTATACTGAACCTACATCTTAAATCTATATATATAAAGAAGGATGTATATATGTGTGTGTATGTATCTACAGTATGTATGTATGTTCCGTGATCACTCCAAAACGAAAATATCGATTTCCATGAAACTTGGTATACACATCCCTTGCTACCTGGAAAAAATCTTGTGGGGGTCATACACCCCTACAAAGCAGATGCATGGAGTTTGTATGCTCCGACTGTTTTTGCTACACACAGTTTGCTCTGTAACTCAAAAACTCATCTATCAATTTCTACTAAACTTGATACACATCACTTACTATCTGGAAAAGAATACTGTGGGGGTAACATGCAGGTACACAATGAGTTTCTGTCTGTCCCTAATCTGTCTGTCTGTCTGTTCTTTATACGCGACCAAACGACTGGACCAATTTTCACCAAATTTGGAACACAGGTACATCAGGTAGTACATCACTACTATAATACTGTTCCTATGTACAAGAATATAGCTACTATAATACTGCCTCCTATGTACAAGAATATAACTACTATAATACTGCTCCAATGTACAAGAATATAACTACTATAATACTTCCCATATGTACATGAATATAAATACTATACAGTAAATGCTGTGTAACATAACGCACAATACACATGGTAATTCGTTTTTTCCCGGATATGAATTCTATTAGGATAAAAGTTTCTTCCAGACGTCTCATCCTTTTGTTCTGTTTGATGCATATTTATTTGTACATTTTTATTGTACACAATAAGTCGCACTATACATAGAGCACAACATGTGTCGCGCAACAATTTTTATAATGATAGTCCATAGTGTTGCACTGTGACATGTGACATGCTGCGACTGCAACGTGACAGTCGCAGAACTTTTTGCGACTGTCGTGTCGCAGTCAAAACATGTCACATGTCGCAGTGCGACACCATAGCCTATCTTTATAAAAATTGTTGAGACAAAATGTTGTGCAACACGTCGTCATGTAGCCCTAGCATTAAAGGGGCAAGGCCCTGTAGAGGTCACTGTTAAAGGGGCGGACACTGTGGAGGTCACTGTTAAAGAGGCGTTCACTGTGGATGTTACTGTTAAGGGGGCAGGCCGCTGTGGAGGTCACTGTTAAAGGGCTGGACACTGTGCAGGTTACTGTTAACCCCTTAAGGACACGTCCGTATTTCACCTTAAGGACAAGGCCATTTTTTACAAATCTGACCAGTGTCACTTTATGTGCAAATAACTTTAAAACGCTTTTACTTATCCAGGCCATTCTCAGATTGTTTTTTCGTCACATATTGTACTTCATGACACTGGTAAAATGGAGTCAAAAAAATTCATTTTTATTTATAATAAAATAAAAAATGTAACAAAAATTTGGTAAAATTAGCAATTTTCCAAGTTTCAATTTCTCTACTTATATAATACATAGAAAAACCGCCAAAAAAAGTTATTAATTTACATTCCCCATATGTCTACTTCATGTATGGATCATTTTGGGAATGCCATTTTATTTTTGGGGGACGTTACAAGGCTTAGAAGTTTAGAAACAAATCTTAAAATTTTTCAGAAATTTTCAAAAACCCACTTTTTAGGGACCAGTTCAGGTCTGAAGTCACTTTGTGAGGCTTACATAATAGAAACCACCCAAAAATGACCCCATTCTAGAAACTAAACCCCTCAAGGTAATCAAAACTGATTTTACAAACGTTGTTAACCCTGTGTTTCACAAGAGTTAATGGCGAATGGAGCTAAAATTTCCGAATTTAGATTTTTTCACAAATTTTCCATTTTAATCCATTTGTTCCAGTAACTAAGCAAGGGTTAACAGCCAAACAAACCCAATTTTTATTGCCCCGATTCTGTAGTTTGCAGAAATGTATAGCCATGCGGCAGGGCGTAGAGGGAAAGGAGCGCCGTGTGGTTTTTGGAAGGCAGATTTTGCTGGACTGGTTTATCTACACCATGTCCCATTTGAAGCCCCCCTGATGCCCCCCTGGGGTTGAAACTCCATAAAAGTGACCCCTTTTTGGAAGCTACGGGATAAGGAGGCAGTTTTGTTGGGACTATTTTTAGGGTACATATGATTTTTGGTTGCTCTATATTACATTTTTGTGACGCAAGGTTACCAAAAATATTTGCCATAAACTCTTGAGGAACACCTAAAGGGTTAACAAAGTTTGTAAAATAAGTTTTGAATACCTTGAGGGGTGTCATTTATTAGATAGGGTCACTTTTATGGAGTTTCTAATCTAGGGGTGCATCAGGAGTTCTTCAAATGGGACATGGTGCAAAAAAAAAAAGGCCATCAAAACCTGCCTTCCAGAAACCATATGGCGTTCCTTTCCTTCTGCGCCCTGCTGTTTGGTCATACAGCAGTTTACGACCACATATGGGGTGTTTCTGTAAAATGCAAAATCAGGGCAATAAATGTTTAGTTTTATTTGGCTATTAACCCTTGCTTTGTTACTGGAAAAAAAAAAATTTTTTTTTTTTTTTTTTTTGACCGTGTTCATTTTAGGGGTTAGGTCATGGGGTATTTTTTTAATAGAGCAGAGTATTATGGACGCGGCGATACCTAATTTGTCTACTTTTTTAAATTTATTCAGGTTTAACACTATATTATCCTATTTAAAACAAAATAAAAAATTTTTGTATCTACACTGTCTAAGAGTCAGTTTTTTATCGGATTGTCTTAGGTAGGAGCTCATCTTTTGCAGGATGAGAGGATGGTTTTATTGGCACTATTTTGAGGGGCATATGACTTTTTGATCGCTTGCTATTGCCCTTTTTATGATGTAAGGTGACCAAAAAATTCCCTTTTTTGCACTTTTTTTTTTTTTTTTACCATGTTAATCTAAGGGCTTAGGTCGTGGGGTATTTTTATAGGGCAGATTATTACGGATGCGGCGATACATAATTTGTCTACTTTTTAAAAAAATTTTTTGGGGTGTCTCAAGTCTGAGAACCATAGTTTTTATCTGAATCATTGGCTAAATAGAAAAGGGGATAAAAAATTTAGTACTTCATGAAAGTGTGGTACTCCTTGAAGCAACTAATAACGCATAGGCCTGGATGATCGGGGCACATGTCACACTGAGTGGTGGTGTCTTTCTGTATCCCCCTCCTGTGACACACTCTGCACCTTTTTCTGGTCCGTCCCTTCTTTCCAGTATGGGGAACCACACGTGGAAAGTGTTGACCAGGGACAATCCGGGCGCCTCCAGTTCCCGAGGTACTCCGGCCTGCTCTTTCCCGGTCAGAAAAGATCAGGGCCTTGAGGACTGCCTCATAGAACTGCAGGAATTTCCCTGTGTTACCAGTGCACTGGAACAGTACAAAAGAGTTGTACATGGCAACCTGCACCAAATAGACTGCAACTTTTTTGTCCGGGTTTTGCTCATGGCGTTATATGGCTTGAGGACTTGATCAGAGAGATCAACTTCTCCCATATACCGATTGTAGTCAACGATACAATCGGGCTTGAGGACCGTTGTCGCGGTACCTTGCACAGGGACAGGGGTGATGCTGTTACCGTGAATTGTGGTCAGTACAAGGACATCCCTCTTGTCCTTATATCTGACCATCAACAGGTTTCCACTGATAAGGGCACGGGTCTCACCCCTGGGGATAGGTACCTGGAGGGGAAGGGTAGGGAGGCCGCGTTGATTTTTCCGCACGGTCCCACAAGCGGACATGGATCTGGCGGCGAGGGACTGGAACAAGGGGATACTAGTATAAAAGTTATCCACATACAGGTGGTAACCCTTATCTAGCAGTGGGTGCATAAGGTCCCACATAAGTTTGCCGCTAACACCCAGAGTGGGGGGACATTCTGGGGGTTCAATACGGGGATCTCGAACACACAAAACTTGTAAGTGTACCCTGAGGTACTCTCACAAACTTTGTACAGCTTCACGCCATAGCTCGCCCGCTTTGAGGGAACATATTGGCGGAAAATGAGTCTCCCCTTGAAAGCAATGAGAGACTCATCAACCGCGACTTCCCTTCCAGATACATAGGCCTCCAAAAATTTGGCCCCGAATTGATCGATGACCGGCCTGATTTTGTACATGCGGTCATAGGCAGGATCACCTTGGGGGGGGGGGCGGGGGTTGAAAATCATCTGGGGTACACCATCCAAGTTCACCGGTAGGGGGATTAGGTGAACTTATCTGGTGGGCCAGAAAACTCGTACGAGTCCCGGAGCTGCTCGTACTATTGTGGGCCACATGGTCCCTGGCATGGCGGTCCCCTTGCTCCACCTGGAGGCTTCTCCGCCGCCTTGGGGGCTCATCATCATCTCTAGATGATGAGGACGCAGATGACAAAAGGAACGTGGGGCCATCCTCGTTCTCAATGGGGCTCTCGGACTCGGAGGCAAGCTGGGCGTATGTCTACTCGGCCGAGAACTTCCGGCAGGCCATAGGGGAGTGTGTGTGTGTGCGTGCATGGAAAACTTTATTCAGTGTGCGTGTGTGTGGGGGTATGGGTGCTCCCGGACTTTTCCTTAAAAAAAAAACGAACAAAAAAATAATCAAACTCGCTGATCAGCCATCCGAAGCTGATCAGCGGTGGGGTGGGCGATGCGCTAACAGTCACCGGACGCTAAAGAGTGCCGGCCACTGTCAGCGTACGCAAAAAAAAACACTTGCGCCCCCAAAAAAGTGGGGGGTACAAGGGGGAAAGCTGCAGCAACCCTGGGGGGGCCTAGGATCATACAGCTGCGCTGTGGACCCCAGACATCCTAAGAGGGTGATGCAATCGTTAAAAATTCTAAAGTCTCCCCGCCTGAACTAGGCCTTTCCCTAACCTGTCCCTAACCTACCTTTTAGTGCCAGATGGCACTTTGGAGGATCTGGGGGTGCTGGGCTCGGCTGCAGGCTCCTCTCTCCACGCTCCATCAACGGAAAATGGACTAGCAGAGGAGAGCAGGGGGGACTTAACCCCCACCCGCCCATGCAGCCAATAGGAAGCAATGTCACCATCACCTCGCAGAATCTAAGGATGGTGATTGGTGGTGTGTTATCGCCATCCTATTCCAGAGACCCGAATGACCCGGAAACACAGCAAACCGCAGGTCTGAAATGACCTACGGTTTGCTGCGATCGCTGCAGCGGGGGGGCACTAGGCACTGCGCGGCGGTGATCGGTAGTACACATGGCGTACCGGTACGCCATGTGTCCTTAAGTACCAGGACACCATGACGTACCGGTACGTCATGTGTCCTTAAGGGGTTAAGGGGCAGGAGCCACTATTAAAGGGGCAACTGCTGTGGAGGTCACTGTTAAGGCAGCAGGGTACTGTGAAGTCACTGTTAAGGGAGCAGGGTACTGTGGAGATCAATGTTAAGGGGGCGGGCCCCTGAGGAGGTCACTGTCAAGGGAGTGGGGTGCTGTAAAACTCACTGTTAAAGGGGCAGGCTACTGTGAAGGTCAAAATTAAGGGGATGAGCTGCTGTGGAGATCCCATTTTAAAGTGGCGGGGCACTGTGGGGGAGTTAGTGTTAAGGGGTGGGGGGCTGTGGAATTCACTGTTAAAGGGGCAGGATGCTGTAGAGGTCACTGTTATGGGGGATACTGTCGATATCTTTTAATGACACACACAAACATTAAATTAAATAGATTAAATATACTCCTGCGAAGCTGGGTCCTTCTGCTAGTGAGTTTATAATATTAAAATCATTTAATTTTATGGCTCCTGTTCTTGAAAAATTAAAGGGATTATCTAGCCTTGGATCAGGACCAGGAAGAAGCTGGGGTCTGTGACCACTTCAGCCAATCACTGGTCTCAGTGGTCATAGAGGCTTGAACAGTAATCTCTGCTGTGACGTATCGTTCAAACCGTTGTCACCACTGAGGCCTGTGATTGGCTGCAGCTGTCACAGGATCCAGTCATTTCTTAGTATTGTGGGGTCCAGAAGCAGCCGGAAATGGAGTAGTGGCGGGGCAGTGGAGAGATGAGTCTTCCTTTTTCTATGTTCAGTTACTGAAAAACAAAAAATATGGCAGAGGCAGTGCCTCATGTACAGAACCAATTATTTTTATGATGAAAAATAAAGCCGATATTGTGCAGCCTGTATTTTCTATACCGCACAGGAAGTGGTGTTAACTGGTGGCAGCCTTGGTCCTCTGAATGGCTCTGCGGTGAAACCGCTGCCTGTGTTTGCAGGCAGAACAAAGTGAAGGAAAAACAGGACCAATCCAACGGGGCCCTCCCCAAGGAAGGATCTCAGAACACTTTCTCTCTGGGCCTAGGCCTACCTTTTTGTCTATGTTCAGGGGTTAAGAGGCATAGCTCCAGACTAAAGGAATTTTCAGCTCCAAGGCCAGGCAGTCCCTTAAAAATGAACTAAATGTTGCAAATCTCCCACTATGTTGTGTTGACAGAACCTAGACAGACCTTTGTCTCCATGGTAACAGACTGCAAAAAAAAAAACTTGTAGTCTGATCCTTCAAACATACTATTAATTATCCCAACTTCTTGCTCACTTACATTGGTAAGAAAGACATCAAAAACGGGTTTCCGAGAATGGAAAAAAAGATACTTCACCGATTCCCTACTGCTCTTCACTTCCTGCTTTTGTCTCAACAAACAGGAAATGCCATCTCAGCCAATCAGTGGCCACAATGGAGACCTGCCCCACCCTTCAATTGGCTGAGCAGGCATTTCCTGTGTGATGAGACAGGGGCACAAATTAAAGAGCACCTATCTAAAACACCTTTAACGAATATTACTGCAAAATGAGACTACAAAGAGTTTGTTGTCTGCAACCAGCAACACATAGGTCTGTATAGGTGCTACTTAAATAAAAATAAAAAATTGCTTTAAGTTAAAATATTTGCAAAGTTGCTTCATATTTTATTTTATAGTTGAAGCTATAAAAGACAATGGTTGCAAACGTTTAAAAAACTTTTTCCAGATTATTTTCCCCAAAATCCCCATCCTTGTGACCTCTAATTTCAATACTTAGGGGGAAAAAATGTATTATTTGGAGGAAAAATAACCATAAAAGGCAATATCTGCCACAGGTGTAACTGAAATTCTTGTTATTTCTCAGCAGTGCAAAAAAATCTGAACAAACGTAAACTCACATGACTGACCCAGGGGCGAGAAAACAACCCCGGAGTGCAGCGCCTATCACACAATGGAGCAAATTCCTTGTCAGCTTTAGATCTTATGACTGATCAATAAACAGGGCAAGTGAGGACAGGAGAGGGGAGAAGTCACCAGACATGAGACCCAGATCCACTCTGTTTACATAGACAGTCATATAAAGCAGAGCATGCTAACCACTTGCACCACTATACAATGAGCATAAAACAGGAGCTGAACTCACCTTCAAGGCAAATTGTCCAGACGTCTTCTCATCAGGATGATAGGGGAGACAGAGCAAGATCAAACCCAAGATGGCCACAACACTGACCTGGAAATACACACAACATAAGAGTCAACTTAGTAATATACAGAGAGAAACTTTATAATAGTTTTATTCTTGCTCCCATAGCACAGTATTATATTAGTTATATTCTTGTACATAGGAGGCAGTAGTATAATAGTTATATTCTTATAATATGAGGGAGTATTATAGTAGTTATATTCTTGCACATAGGAGGCAGATTTATAGTAGTTATATTCTTGCACATAGTAGCAGTATTATCGTAGTTATATTTTTGTACATAGGAGCAGTATTATAGTAGTTATATTCTTGTACATAGGAGCAGTATTATAGAAGTTATATTCTTGTACAGAAGAGGAATTATTACAGTGATGATATATTCTTATACATAGGGAGCAGTAATATAGTAGGTATATTCTTATAATATGAGGGTGTATTATAGTAGTTATATTCTTCTACATAGGGAGCAGTATTATAGTAGTTATATTCTTCTACATAGGGGGCAGTAATATAGTAGTTATATTCTCGTACAGAAGAGGCAGGTATTATAGTAGTTATATTCTTCTACATAGGGGGCAGTATTATAGTAGTTATATTCTTCTACATAGGGGGCAGTATTATAGTAGTTATATTCTTGTACAGAGGAGGCAGAATTAAAGTAGTTAGATTCTTCTTAATAGGAGCAGTATTATAATAATTCATACTTATTTTCTTGTACTTAGGGGGCAGATTCTTGATCATAAGAGGCAGTATTGCTAATCATATGGTCTTTATAGAACTTATTTACTCTTGAAAATTTCCCATTGAATTCCTAGTCTATCCGAGTTTACGAATTTAAAATATATAACTATGTGACATTTTGGATTGGTATCATCGACTCCTGTGCTATCAGTTGACACTCCTGTGACACTTATATGAATAACTATATGACTTCGATAGCACTATGCTGATGACCTGACACCAACTACACATTCACAATAAAAAACTTATTATTGTGGGACATTTATCAATGTTTTGTACAACACAATAGTGGCAGAAATATGGTGCCCCCCGATTTACTATAACTTTTGCCAGAAAGTGATGGAAGTTACAGCTGAAGTCTACACCAGCTTGTAGCTGCTTTAGAGTTAAAATTCTGGTGTAAGGCATTTGCCTCTTAATAAATTAGGCGCATCTCACGCCAGAGCAGGGTGATCAAGACTGGGGTAGGAATATGCCAGTCTTGATCAACGTCCCCCCACCCAGAAGGAGTTGTTGTAATGGAATGAAATGTTCTATGTGTGAATGTAATGATGATATATGTGATTACAATATTAGAGTGAAAGGATACGTTTATTGGGCAAAACTGTACTATTGAAAGGAGGCTGCAGTACCCTGTTGGGCCGCTTCTAGCCTGGATACAAGATGAGATATGGTTGGACATGGAGGCATCAGTATGATGTCCTGCAGCATATTTGCTCTTAGATGTTGCAGTTGGGCCTGTACATCCTACATACTGTAAGGTTGCCGAAGCTGATGTCCCAGTTGGTCCCCTACTTTCTCTCTGTCCTTTCAGTTACATGCTGTTCGGAACATCCTATTGAAAGCAATGCGTTCAAGAATAGAGTGTCAGTGTAGACTGACACACATAGCAGTAGGGATAATACCAATTTAAACTCATAGCTTCATAAATCACTCAAGGTCTTGTTTCTACAGATCAGTGGAACCCACGAATGTAGGCCACCTTTCCATAAGTATGCTGATATTAGAGATTTTAACAGCAGGAGCCACTCCTCTCCCCTCCAGTAATTTTTCCCCCATCAGTGCTGTCTCTCTCGGATCTTGTGACATGCACACGGCTCCTAATTTCTTCCTCTCTCTGTTCATTATTTTGTTGACATGAAGACTCAATAAATTCAGTGACTAAGAAAACAGCCGGGTGTAGGCTGGACCCCACAGGAAAGGGCACTGTAAAGTATGGAGCCGGTATGTCCTTGTGGAATTACATGGCTACAGTAAAGGGGTGCAACAGTAGTGCACAGAAGACCTTTCCTCAAATTCTGGGACCCAGTCCCCCATATTCTTCTTATTACAGCAGCTATAGTACCATATGGCCCCCATAACAACGGAATGTGTATAGTATTACCATAATCATAGTGCCCCCCTAAGAACATCAGCCATGGTGCCCTAACAGTGCCAGCCACAAACATGACATTGTGCATATAAAATGCCTGTCATAGTTCCTTCATGATAAAGACAGCTACAGCGCCCTGTGAGAGCAGCAACCACAGTGCCCACACAAAGGCATCCAAGGGGTTACTATTGTTACCACAGTACTCCTGGAAAAGTGCCATAAAATGAGCATCCAACCCATCACTGCCAGCCAAGTGCCACCATACCATCAGTCACAGAATTCCCTAAACAGTAATAGTGAAAGCTACGATGCCCTTTCAAAGTGCCCCCATGTCAACAGCCGCAGTGTCCCTATGAAAATGATAGTGCCTCCAGAATCACAGTGCCCCTATAACGATACCAGCCACAGTGCTTCCATTAGGCCTCATGCACATGACCGTGGTTTTCCTCTGCATCCGATCCACATTACGTGGGATGGATGCAGACCCATTCATTTCAATGGGGCCACAAAAGATGTGGACAGCACCCCGTGTGCTGTCCGCCTCCGCACATCCGTTCCATGGCCCTGCAGAAAAATAGAATATGTCTCATTATTGTCCGTTTTGCGGACAAGAATAGGAAGTTTGTACAGAGGCAGGACGTACCTTTCTGCAAAACACGGAACATACGCGCCGGTGTGTGTGTTTTGCAGAACGCAAAAACGGCTAAGTCTGTGTGCATGAGGCCTAATCATATGAGAGCCCATAGTGATCACCCTCCTAGTCGGAGTGGAGGCCCCAACCAGTTTAACAAAGGTCTAAATGTAAAGCATCAGGGTGCTGACAATCAAGGCCCTAGAAAAGGTACATTACTTTTCTTCTTTTTTTAAACCGCCTGTATCATAGTTATACATGGACGCTACGCAGAAATATATCATAGATGGAGATGCCTGTTAAATCATGAAGTATGCCTGGGGCACCCTACCAATGTGGGCTATTGATGATGGCTGGGTATTTTTGGCGACATGGTTGGGGCTGCTAGGAATTGACCGTGTAGCTCATGTGACAGGTACGATGATGTTTTCCAGCTCAGTATCAAAGCATGGAGAATTTCATGCAAATTTAAAATCCTTGTCATGTGCTGGGTTGTCACAAGTTTTACCTCACGCACTAGATTCTGTGTGAAGAGTATTATTCCCTATTCATCCTGTAAAAACAAACATTCTAGAAGCGGGCGGTTTATGCCCCCTGGAGAGCGATGTGCGGGGTGTACACAGCGGCTGAGTGGTTGGTAAATGTGCAAAGTTATTCCCAGTCATACACATAATGGCCGGGAGATCAGTATCACACATTCTTATGGCTGGTAAATATCCTTGCGTCACCTCAGCGATTGTGATCTGATTTTATAATCTGGAGTAACATCTGCTGAGCAGAATGGAAAATTTGAGGGTGTGTATACTTTTGCAACTGAATCTTTTACTACTCCAATGAATCTAAAGTTAAAAATACATTTAGCAAAAGGTCTTAATTAAAAATGTCCTGCTGTTTTCTGTATACAGCTCCTATGCAGACATACCCTGTGTCTCCATGATCACAACAAACAAACCCTGTGTAGCCTGATCATCATTAAATTCAGAGAATGCAGGTTCCAACACTGTGTTATACCTCTTGTGGCGCTAAATGGCCTCCAATAAATGCAGGGAGGGCAGGCTACAGCTTTATATGTGTACTAATTAATATCAGCCTATGGGACAGACAGGTTAGGCCTAGTTCACACTTTAGTTATTTGGTCAGTTATTTCCATCAGTTATTATGAGCCAAAACCAGGTGCGGGTCAAAAGCACAGATCAGGTGCAAATCTTTCCAATGTACCTTATCTCTGAGTAGGCTTCACTACTGGTTTTGGCTCTCAATAACTGATAGAAATAACTGACCAAATAACTGAAGTGTGAACTCAGCCTTAGTTATGAGGACATGACCAGCAGAGTCAGCCACATCTCCAATGCAGACTGCAAAGAAAACAATGGGGTTAGTCAGCACATCCCAGTGCGCAGGTGCATGTCACCATGGCTGAAAGCACAAAAGCAAAAACAAACAAACAATACAAATAATCAAGTAAATACAATAGTGCCATACTTACTGTAGAAAATGTACTAGTGCTACGTTATAAATGTGAGATGCTTGGCAAATACATTTTGTACAAAATCATTTGTGCCTGTCCACCAACGACAAGGCGATCTCTTTAGGACAGAGACCTACACTAAATACTACCTCGGCTGGTGTAATACTGGCCTCCAGTAAATTCTGAGAATGCATGTTCCACATGCATGCTGAGCCCACTCTGTATTTTTACTCTCCTGGTGCATGTGGAGCCTGCATTCCCTAAATTTAATGGTGGCCAGAATGGCACCAGAGGAGGTAGCATTTAGTGTAGGTTCCTGTCCTAAAGAGAGAGGCACAAATAATTTTGTACAAAATGTATTTGCCAAGAATCTCACATTTATAATGTAGCATTAGCATTTTACATTTTCTATAGTGAGTATGGCGCTATGGTATTTACTTGATTATTACAAGCGCTGTTGCCTTGTGCTTGTAGTCTGATTATGCACAACTTATACTTAATACATTGAATTGAGGCATATGGAAGGGAATATGTCTAAAACATCTGACTACACAGGGTATGTTTGTAGTCTGCAGCCATGGAGATGCACAGATAAGAAAATTAGATGAAAAATTACCCACACTCAGGGTGAGAATGATCAAAACTGGTGTAAAGGAAAACTGGCTTAGTTGCCCATAACAACCAATGAAATTCCACCTTTCATTTTTCAGAGCTCCTTTGGAAAATGATTGGTGGAACCGTATTGGTTGCTATGGGCAACTAAGCCAATTTTCCTTTACACCAGTTTGATAACGCCCCCCCTCAATAGTTTAGAGAACTGCATTGTAAGCTATTTCCATATATGTATCTACTATCCAAATAGCTCTATTTACAAGCAGACTAGGAAAGCTGGGTGACAAACACCATGGAATCTGTAAGGCTACTTTCACACTTGCGTTAAATTTTCCGGTATTGAGTTCCATCCTCAGGGCTCAATACTGGAAAAAAACTGATCAGTTTTATCCTAATACATTCTGAATGGAGAGAAATCCGTTCAGTATGCACCAGGATGTCTTCAGTTCAGTCACTCTTACGGTATTTGGCCAGAGAAAATACCGCAGCATGCTGTGGAATTTTGTCCATCCAAAATTTCCGGAACACTTGCCGGAATGCCAGATCCACATTCGCAGACCTTTAAAAATGCAAAAAAAAAAAAAATGGATCTGTTTTTTCAGATGATACTGGAGAGACAGATCCGGTGTTTCAATGCATTTGTTAGACGGATCCACATCTGGATCCGTCTACAAATGCTTTCAGTTTGCACACGGATTTCCGGACCCGGCAGTCAGTTTTGGCGACAGAACTGCCTGCCGGATCCGCACAACGCAAGTGTGAAAGTACCCTTAGGCCTCTTTCACACGAGCGTGTCCGGATTAGGTCCGGATGCGTTGCGGATGCGTTGCGGATGCGTTCAGTGAAAACTGTGCGATTTCACAGGCAAAGCCATTCAGTTTTGCCTGCGATTGCGTTCAGTTGTTCAGTTTTTTCCGCGCGGTGCAATGCGTTTTGATGCATTTTTCACGCGCGTGATAAAAAACTGAAGGTTTACAAACAATATCTCCTAGCAACCATCAGTGAAAAACGCAACGCACCCGCACTTGCTTGCGGATGCAATGCGTTTTTCACGCAGCCCCATTCACTTCTATGGGGCTAGGGCTGCGTGAAAAACGCAGAATATAGAACATGCTGCGATTTTCACACAACGCACCAGTGATGCGTGAAAAAAAACGCTCATGTACACAGACCCATTGAAATGAATGGGTCAGGATTCAGTGCGGGTGCAATGCGTTCACATCACGCATTGCACCCGCGCGGAAAACTCGCTCGTGTGAAAGGGGCCTAATGGGCACCATGTTGGTTGTCAGGGTACTTTCACACTTGAGTTAAACTTTTCCGGTATTGAGTTCCGTCCTGAATGGAGAGAAATCTGTTCAGGATGCATTGCATCAGGATGTCTTCAGTTCAGTCACTCACACGGTTTTTGGACTGAGAAAATACCGCAGCATGCTGCAGTTTTGACTCCATCCAAAATTCCGGAACACTTTCCATTGAAATGTATTAGTGCCGGATCCGGCATTAAAATAACTGCATTGGCGGATCCGGTCTTCCTTTACATATGTGAAAAAAATAAATACCGGATCCGTTTTTTCAGATGACAACCGGAGAGGCGGATCTGGTATTGCAATGCATTTGTGAGATGGATCCGCATCCGGATCCGTCTACAAATGCTGTCCGTTTGCATACAGATTGCCGGATCTGGCAGGCAGTTTGTGAAAGTACCCTCACTAAGGTTTCGCAGATAAAGATGAGTAAAGGAAGACAACACAGATTATATTTACTGGGGTTTTTTTGTGTTATAACTTTTGAATGCATTTGGATTTAAAGGTTTTTAAAGGGGAACTCCTGTTAAAAATATTCAAAACAATGGATCTAACCCACATTCTAAGCAAAATGCCGTTAAGCCGAAGGTGTTTGGAAACTTCTGGTGTATTTTTTATGGTCACTGTTGAGTGGATTCCTCTTTAAAGGATAATTTTTCGGGTGTGGTACTGAACATGGTGATATCATCAGTGTTATTTTCTACCATGGACAGAAAGTCCCCTCCCCCACATACATTTTCCAGTTTGTGTATGGAATCCCTGCTTATCAGTACAGAATTACACCTCTCTTTTAGGTTAAGGTGACCACTAATATTAATGTTCTACCAAAGAGTAAAATTGGCTCTAAAAATGAGACATCTAGAAAACGCCAGCAAGCTGCTGTTGACAGATCTTGTATGTAATTAGCATTTTAAGTGCATAGTAATGTCCCTGTACAGTGCAGATGTTTTTAAACCATCAACAAGCAGGCTAACACCTTTAGGATCCGTCATGAACTCCATAGAAAGTCAATGGGGGAGGGATCCATTTTCTATTGTGTCAGATTGTGTCAGAGAAAACTGATCCGTCATGACCCACAATGCAAGTCAATAGGGACTGCTGCTGTTTTCTCTCTGGTATGAGAACGGAACAGAATGCAATTTGGAGCATTCCGTTCCCTTCAGTTATGTTTTTTCCCCATGGCAATGACTGGGGACAAAACCGAAGCGTTTTTCTCTGGTATTGAGACCCTATGACGGATCTCAATACCGGAAAATATTAACGCTAGTGTGAAAGTAGCCTTAGTTGTCCATAGCAACTAATCAGCTTCCACCTTTCATTATCTAAAGTAGCCCTGAAAAAATGAAAGGTGGAATCTGATTGCTATGGGCAACTAAGCCAGATTTCATTTACACCAGTTTTGATAAATCTCCTCCAAAGTATTTAAGGGAAAGTTGCAGAGCTTTCCTTTCGTCAATCACTGAATATAAGAACTGGAAGACCCCATTCAGGATCAGGGACCTTTTTTAATCCATTCATGATAAAGTTGGATGGCCACCAATATGGCGACTCTACAGTATTTGCCACCTGGTCCTGAAAGACAAAATATCCAACACCCCCCTCTCCCAAGTCCACCATACTTTTTGTCTTGAGAGCTCTAAGAAAGCTGGAAGAGAACTCCTGGGGCAGCTATTTGGGTTTCACACAGATTTTTGGCAGAGGATGACTCAAAGCAATCTTAAATTTGCATGAGGTATATAGACTATGCTATAAACTATTTCCTTTCTGGATCTTTTGAGGGAACTCTGGCCATGACATGAGTTCATTGCGCATTGGTTAACCCCTCACTCACAGACCACACTAATAAGCCTACACTGTGCATGGGAAGCAAAGGGTTACTGCATGCAGCAACAACCCCCCACCCTCCCCTCCAAAACACACATTGGTCCGAATGCTTACAATGATCCCGGCCCAGTGCGGGGTATCCCTGACTAGTAATGAGGAGCAGTTTATAGCCATAATGATTGCCACCACTGTGATAGACACGCCAAGGGTCAGCTGGAGCAAGGCCACCAGGAGCGGAAAGCGGCAGCCGCAGCAAGTCTGCGATTCATCCAGTGTTTTCTTCTTTTTGGCTTCGGCCTTGTTCTCCTTAGGGGTCTTCTGTGCTTCCGACATCCCCTTAGCTGCCTGATCCTGGTCCCTAGGGCTTGGCTTGTGCTTCTTGTCCGCTCCCATGCTGCTGTTCTGCTGCCTGCGTGATCAAGCCGGGTGGCTCCGCTCTGCCTCGAGCTGTGCAGTAGACAGAGATCTTGCTATTTGGGAATAGCAGGGTTGTACTAATATGGAAGGCATTTGGAACAGAATCTCAAAAGCCTTCAAATGCCACTTATAGGCCGCAGTCAAAGGGGGGCCTTGAGGGGTTCACAGACTGCCAACCTACAGGGCAAGGACTTGGGTAGAAGAAGGGGGATTGGATTTTTTTATTTTTGTACTGAGCAGAACACCAGCCAGCCTGAACTACGTGACAACCAGGGCTTAAATATTTTAGTAGGCCCAAGGAAATATTCCCATGAAGCTCTGCACCCCCAGGCTCTTTCTTGCTTTTGCGGTCAGTCAAGTACTCAGTGCACACAAATTGCAATCACGCAGAGAGGAGAGTGACAGCCCCGGCAGCCCAAATCTCACATAATAATGACTTAACGGCTGACACTGAACCGTCAGGAGGTGGATGCGGATCCTGCTCGTGTGAAACGCGCTCCTCTCCATGAGCAAACACTGATATGACTAAATAAACCTGATGATCTGACGCTTGTAGCTCGCCGTGCTGCAGTCCCCTATTGTGGGATCAGCTAATTATTAGGGTGCATTTACGTATGCCAATAGACCACACAGCAAATAATGTCTTAAAGCGGATTGTTGCGGTATGACAGATTTGCAAGAAAACTGTCTCAGTTGCCCATAACAACCAAACAGATTCCACCTTTCATTTTTCATGTACACTATTTTGACAAATCGTCCCCCAAGTTTTTTTTTATTTTGGCACTTTTCTTTGTAAAGCATAGCTTCATGCTCTGGCTAAGGCATGCCTGAAAAAACGTATGTACAAAATGATACAACATAAATAACGCCATCGAAAATGTTTGTGAAAACACTTGAAAATTAAAAAAAAAACTGCAAATATAGTGGGGAGGAGGACTTATGGCTTCTCTAATATGTGTAACCACCAAGCATAGTGCCTCTGTGAGGAACTGTTGTGTTGCAATCAAGAAGCCTGTACCCTCCATGAGGACTGTACCTGTATGCTCCTTGCCTAATTTCTACACACCCGTTCCCGTATGATGTCCCTTAGTGTCTCCTATACAGTATGATCCCCCTTTTTCCTATAGTGTGCAAGCACAACCACCACTATGGTTTTCATAGACCCATAGACTATAATGACGTGATGGATCCGTGAGCACGGACAAAATAGAGTATGCATCCGTGCTAAAAACACTGATTCACGGACCTTGCTAAAAGAACATGTACACTGACGTGTGAATGAGGCTTAAGTGCCCCAAACACATGATGATGTTCCTTTAAGTGCCCCTCCAATGAGTGATGACCCTTTAAGTGCCCCCCTATACAGAGTGATGCCCACTAATGGCACTCCATATAGTATGATGTCTTCAGTTTTTTATACTCTTCTACTCCACGCCTGCGCTGTCACTGTCTGTGGATCTGAGCAGCAGGCGTCATGACATTACTGCTTCACACCCACCTACGATGAACCATAAATGGCAGGGCAGTGGTAAAGAAGGGAGCTGACACTTCAACTACATCTGCATCCTGAGGCTATAGACACAGTTGAAATCAGGACAGCTGGCATCTGCAGTCCACCAGTTGAGTACCACTGTTATAGGGAGTGATCAATGTAGATGCCCCATAATTGTGATCACAGCCAAGTGTGACCATCCTCAATGCCCATCTGTCAAAGGCCTAAGAAAGGCAAAGCTGTATTAACACTATGTGAGGTAAAGCAACTGCACTGATACCGTCCGGTCTTAATAAATTTTGACCACTTTTGTACATTAATTTCTACTTGCTGCCAATGCTGCTTCAGGTGATGTAGGCCCAAGGTAGCCAAGCAAGAGAGCATCAGGGCCCTTCAGGATAGGGAAATGTGAAGTGAGACCTGCATTAAGACTGATGGGCAGGTAGTGAGCAAAGTCCAATCTAGCTGTTACAGCAGTGGCTACTGCAACGGGCGCTTCCCCCCAGGGCCCTCTCTATCGTGAGTCCCAGGTATAGGAATGCCGAGTGGTGTAGTGCGGCCTAAATGTCTCTATATGTGTCACGGTGCTCCTACCTGGTTATAGCTGGACACCAGGCTTTGGCTCCGAAGCAATAAAAAGGGAGAATAATTGAGGGATTTGAAAGAACTTAAGTCCAGACCTTGAGATAAAGTTCAACAGAAGCTTTAGGCTAAATGCACACGACAGTTGTTTTTTGCTGTCCGCAAATCGGGATCCGCAAAAAAAACTGATGGTCCATCAGTTTTTTTTGGAAGATTCCTTTGTTTTCACAGATCCCCTGTAATAAATGCCTATCCTCGTCCGCAAATGAGAAAAAAGTAGGACATGCACTCCTTTTTTTGCTGAAGGGAAACACGGACAACGGATGCGAACACAAACGGATGAACGGTCAGCATTTTTTTGCTGACCCATTGAAATGAATGGGTTCCTGTCCTATCCGCAAAAAAAAATGAAACGGAAGCCGAGAAAAACAACTGTCGTGTGCATTTAGCCTTAAACTGGAAGGCAAACTCTACTCTGCTATATCTTTCTCTCACTCTGCTATACTGACAAGCTTAACCACCTCAGCCCCCCTAGCTTAAACACCCTTAATGACCAGGCCACTTTTTACAATTCCGCACTACACTACTTTACCCGTTTATTGCTCCGTCATACAACTTACCACCCAAATGAAGTTTACCTCCTTTTCTTCTCACTAATAGAGCTTTCATTTGGTGGTATTTCATTGTTGTAATTTTTTTTTTTAACTACATTTCTATATAAATTTTTCTCTAAATTTATTGTTCTACATGTCTTTGATAAATAAAAATCCAATAAGTGTATATTTATTGGTTTGGGTAAAAGTTATAGCGTTTCCAAACCTATGGTGCAAAAAAGTGAATTTCGGCATTTTGAAGCAGCTCTGACTTTCTGAGCACCTGTCATGTTTCTTCAGGTGCTAGAATGCCAGGATAGTATAAATACCCCCCAAATGACACCATTTTAGAAGGAAGACACCCCAAAGTATTCGCGGAGGGGCATGGTGAGTTCATGTATGATTTCATTTTTTTTTCACAAGTTAGCGGAAAATGACACTTTCTGAGGAAAAAAAATAATAATAAAGTTTCCATTTCTGCTAACTTCTGGCAAAAAAATAAAATCTCCCACGGACTCACTATGCCCCTCAGCGAATACCTTGGGGTGTCTACTTTCCGAAATGGGATCATTTGTGGAGTGTGTTTACTGTTCTGGCATTTTGGGTGGGGCTAAATTGTGAGCAGCCATGTAAAAGCTAAAGGTACTCGTTGGAATTTGGGTCCCTTTGCACTTCAGGCTGCAAAAAAGTGTCACTCATGTGGTATCGCCATACTCAGGAGAAGTAGGGCAATGTGTTTTGGGGTGTATTTTTACATATACCCATGTTGGGTGAGAGAAATATCTCTGTAAACTTTGTATAAAAATATTTAAAAAGTTGTCGTTTACAGCGATATTTCTCACACAAAGTATGGGTATATATAAAAATACACCCCAAAACACATTGCCCCACTTCTCCTGAGTACGGCGATACCACATGTGTGACACTTTTTTGCAGCCAAGATGCGCAAAGGGCCCAAATTCCCATGAGTACCTTTAGGATTTCACAGGGCATTTTTACGCATTTGGATTCTCACGCTTTAGGACCCCTAAAATGCCAGGGCAGTATAAATACCTCACATGTGACCCTATTTTGGAAAGAAGACCCCAAGGTATTCCGTGAGGGGCATGGCGAGTTCACATAAAAAAAATTTTTGGGCACAAGTTAGCGGAAATTGATTTTTTTTTTTAATTTTTTTTTACAAAGTCTCATATTCCACTAACTTGGGACAAAAAATAAAATTTTACATGAGCTCACCATACCCCTCACGGAATACCTTGGGGTGTCTTCTTTCTAAAATGGGGTCACATGTGAGGTGTTTGTACTGTCCTGGCATTTGAGGGTCTCCGCAATCATTACACGTATGGCCAGCATTAGGAGTTTCTGGTATTCTCCTTATATTGAGCATACGGGCAATGAGATTTTTTTTTTCCGTTCAGCCTCTGGGCTGAAAAAAAAAAAAAATGAACGGCACAGATTTTTTCATTCGCATCGATCAATGTGGATGAAAAAATCTCTGCCAAAATCAGTGAGTGCGGTGCGGTGGGCTGGGCGCTAACTACCTAACAAGTAGCTAACTAACTGGCGGTGATAAGGGACCCTTATGCCCCATTCACACGTCCACAATTCTGTTTGCGGAACGGAATTGCAGACCCATTCATTTTTATGGGGACAGACTTTGTCCCGCTCGGATCCGGAATTGCGGATCCGCACTTCCAGGTCTGCACTTCCGTTCCGCAAAAATATAGAACATGTCCTATTCTTGTCCGCAATTGCAGACAAGAAAAGGCATTTTCTATATAGTTCTGGCAATGTGCGGATCTGCAAAATGCGGAAAGCACATTGGCAGTGTCCGTGTTTTGTGGATCCGCGAATCCGCAAAACACATATGGACATGTGGATGGAGCCTTACAGGGGGGTGATCAGTGACAGGGGGGTGATCAGGGAGTCTATATGGGGTGATCAGGGGTTAACAAGGGGTTAATAAGTGACAGGGGGGGGTGTAGTGTGGTGCTTGGTGCTATGGAGAGTTCCATTCTAACTAGGTACAGCTTTGCCATATTTGCTGGCACCTGCTGGTGAACCAGGCATATTACATGAACATAACAGTTGCAAACAGATTAGGAATGCACAGTGTATAGGACCTGGACAACAATACATAAGATGACATGAGGTTAGACCAATAAAGACAGTAGCCCACTCTGTGGTGTTACACTCCGATGTCCTATTTGACCCAGTGCGAATGGGAGTGTGAACCGCTATGAGTGTGAACCTAGGCCTGTGGGATAAGCACTACTCCTTCCAACTAACCTGTGCTTGATTTTGCCCTAAGTACTTCTGATCATTTGGAGCAGTGAATGAGCCAAACACATAGGACTCTGAGAAGGGAGCATATTTTCCACCCTTGGGTGGATCTCTTACTGATAGAATTGGTCACATACAGAACTGTGCACAAAGTTGAACTATGGTGGCACTAAGTTTTTCCATTGTTGCTATCCTTCAAAGATCAGTGTAGAGTAGTGTAACCATCAGTCTCAATGCCTCTGTTGAGTGGTAACCATCATCTGTGCTCTCTGTGAGTAAATAAGACTTGTTGTTTGCAGCATCCTGTCAAGATATCCACCACATCTCCCACACCACACACCACACAAATCATATCAGTTGTATGACATCTTTGGCAGTTTTGAATGGCCATTCAATAGCTTTCAAAACTACTCTTTCAGCCGCTTTTCCATGCAGAATGCCTTTTTATAATTACAAAAGAAGTTGTGGGAAATATTCCTAAAGTTGAATGTATAGAAAACCACATACACGTAATAACCAGCAGTCAAATGTGCTATACTGGTGGATAAGTCATGCTGCAGGTTTTAAGAACCCAATAAAAACCATGTGTCAAATAAAATACAATCATCCATGTTGGTAAAAAGACAAAAAAATGTATATACATGCAGCATGTACCATAAGTGGACCTCATGTAGCATAAATGTGCATTTGGTTGGACTGACAAGGTGGTGGGGGGGATGTATTTAATACTGGTATTTATAATAGCCCAGAGGCAGCTGGCAGGAGTACATACAGCTCTGTATTTTTCTTCACGCCCCAGATATATTTCTGTCAGTCAGCATGTTGATTAGGTTTTGTAGTTTGTATAAAGTTGAGGTGAGGACATGAAGGGGTTACTGTGGGCACTGAGCAAGACGGTTGCAGTGGTGTGAGCAGACGTATGATTATCAGTATAAAATGATCAGAAATTATATGAAATGACTGCACACTAAATCCCCTCCAAGGGAAATGTTCTGTGCTCCTCACAGGGTAAGTGACGCTGGTAAGTGGGTGGGAAACGGTAACAGGATTCCAGAATGTCTCTATATCTCACTGCTTCCCTCCAAATAATTGTATGTCAGGCTAAAAATTATAAATAGATTTTATAGATAAAAGATTTTTATTCAGCTCAGTTCATCAGGAGGAGCTAGAATGTATTCCATCTGCAAGTATTCGATATTAGATCACAGCAAGACTTGGTGCTGCTGTGAAACCATATTTCTCCCACTATGAAACTTGCAGTCTGTGACCTCGCTTCAGGATTTGCACACTCCTATCCTGAAAAAATCTGTGCTGCTGGAGAACTGTGCGTCTTCCACAAACCAATTTTCGGTCTGTGACCTTCTTCAGGATTTGCACACTCCTATCCTAAAATAATCTGTGCTGCTGGAGAAATGTGCTCCTTACACTAAGCAATTCTCAGTCTGTGACATCCCTTGGGATCAGCACACACCTATCCTGAATAAATCTGTGCTTCTGGTGATCTGTGCTCCTCCCATTAAGTAAATCTCAGTCTGTGACCTTCTTCAGGATCACCACACTCCTATCCCAAAATAATCTGTACTGCTGGAGAACTGTGCTCCTTCCACTAAGCAATTCTCAGTCTGTGACCTCCCTCAGGATCAGCACACTGCTATCCCGAAAAATAATCTGTGCTGCTGGAGATTCGTGCTCCTCACCAGGGGCGTAACTATAGGGGAAGCAGGGGAAGCGGCTGCTTTGGGGCCCTGACCCAGAAGGGGCCCATCCAAGAGGAGGAGAAGTACTAAAAGATTTTGTCAGGGCCCCTCAATATTATTACACAATGAAATTATATACAGTGGCAGTATAGACAGTGTAGAAAACGGATGGAACAGCTGCCTGGCCTGGTCTGAGAGCACCATCTTTACTAGCCACAGGAAAGGGGACGGCATGAAAGGAATGGGTTGTGAAAAAATTACTGGGGTAGGGGGCCCCATTCAAAAATTTGCTGTGGGGCCCAGTCATTTCTAGTTACGCCACTGCTCCTCACACTAAGCAATTCTCAGTCTATGACATCCCTGAGGATCAGCAGACTTCTATCCTGAAGTAATCTGTGCTGCCTGAGAAATGTGGTCTTTCCACTAAACAATTCTCAGTCTGTGACATCCCTTAGGATCAGCACACTCCTATCCTGAAATAACCAGTGCTGCTGGAGATCTGTGCTTCTCGCAATAACCAATTCTCAGTCTGTGACCTTCCTCAGGATCAGCACACGCCTATCCTGAATAAATCTGTGCTGCTGGTGATCTGTGCTCCTCCCATTAAGCAATTCTGAGTATGTGACCTTCCTCAGGTTCAGCACACGCCTATCCTGAATAAATCTGTGCTGCTGGTGATCTGCGCTCTTCCCGTTAAGCAATTCTCAGTATGTGACCTTCCTCAGGATCAGCACACTCCTATCCTGCAATAATCTGTGCTGCTGGAGAACTATGTTCCTCCCACTAAGCAATTCTGACCTCCCATAAGCTTTTGTACTTGTGCTGTTACCTTAGACCGGTGAATTTATATCATTCTGTTGAACTGGTTTTCTCTCTGCTTATGAGAAAGAAATCCGATGTGCGCAGTAGCAGTAGGTAAGAACATCGATAACACGTAAGACCTTTGTCTTCTCCTACTGCCACTATCCTGTGAGTATACCGCCATGGGATACACTAACTCTGTGACAATGTAGACAGGGAGAGCACTGAAAACAGAATTGCAACCTGGGAACTATAGTAAGAAGTTGTAAAACCATAGTCATGTGTGCCTCCTCCACTTCCCACCCACATCATGGCTCATTCAGCACACAGATGGGGAGAAACATAAGACCAGAAATAAAAATTAAAAAACTTACAAAGCTTGAAACAGTGTTTGTGACTTTTTAATTGTTTCAAATTAGAACATGGGACAACCTCTTGAAGAAAATTCTTCAAGATCTGCATACTCATCCCTTGAAACACTCTGTGCCAACTTGGCACTCTGCTCCTACGCCTCTCTTTTGTTTCTGATTGGTTTCCACTAGATTTGGGACCATAGCTGTTGGGTAATACACCTGGTTCATGGTCAATGTTTTAATTCACCCAAATGAAAAAATATATATGTTATGGACTAAAAACAGGCCCAACCATTAGTTAATAAAATTCCTGTAGCTCCTATATTTTCTCCTAGTCCAAACAAGACGTGAAGCATATATACCGTAGGTATTTTGCTATGTAAATCGCTATATCTGCAGGCCAGGTGTGATGCCAAGGAGAGATAGTAAGGAATGCTGGAGTAGATTTAAGAGTAAGAGCACTGTGGCTCAGTGGTTAGCACTGGTGCCTTGCAGTGCTGGGGACCTAAATTTGAATCTAACTAAGGACAATGTATGGAGTTTGTATGTTCTCCCCGTGTTTATGTGCGTTTCCTCCCAAACTCTAAAGACATACTGTAATAGTAATGTTAGATTGTGAGCTCCATTGGGGACAGCAAGTGATGATATTGTCTGTAAAGTGCAATGTCCACGTTATATAAGTGGGTAAAATAAATAAATTATATTCACATTTCATTTAAAATAAAGCGCTTTTCGTATAACGACACATGGCCTAACCTAGGTGTCGCCAACTGCAGCTTCTTCCAGGGCACAATTACCAGAATTTCTAGTTGGCAGGAAGTATCTTTCTAACATCTGCAAAACCATGATATATCTATACTATACTATACTATATAAATATACTAGATGGTGAAGTGGGATCAATGACTCCAGAGAACAAGTTTCTACTGCTTAAGAATCCAAAGTTGTGGCTTTACCTCTCCCCAGCTACCCCTTGGCATCATACATGTGTAGCAGCCCAGGAGGATGGGAGTGGCCCTGGCGGTCATAGTCAATCACGGTGGCTTTCATGTTGCTCCATAGGGCCGTGTAGTGAAAGAAGGGTGCACCCTTTCTTCCTTGGGGCACACCCTGCCTGGGGCTTCTACCTGATGGTAGATGGGGTGACCCTGATGTTAAGTGTCTGTATGGGTGCAAGGCAGGGTGTGTGGAGTGCAACGGCCAGCATATGGTGTAGGAGTCAGAAAATAAAGCCAGAGATAGAAGAATAAACGTCTTTACCTCAGTGCAGAATGGAAGTTGTAGTATATCCAGCTATAGCAGACACAGTTCCACTTTACACAGTGCAGTTCTCTACCATATAACGGTGTATGACTTTAGGAAAGGATAGGAGTTATGGCTTCTCTCTAGCTTTCTAAACTCTCTGTCAGTAAAATCTGTGGCTGCCAACAGTACCTTGGGAATAATGGCTGTAGAATCCACGGCAGTATACAGAGTTTTGAAGACATGTCTGCCCAGAACATGTGCAGGTGTGAAAGATGTCTTAAAGGGGTTACCCAAGACCTAAAACCTGGTTTAGTTTTCCTCAGTGCAGTCCCCAGTACAACTTTCTAATTCACTTACCTTTAAAAATCTGCAGCCTATACCCGCTCTGAAGTGCGGTCACATGACATGCCTGCCGGCTTCATTTAAAAACATTTGCTCCAGTTAGTCATCGGGTCCCATAATCCGAAGTGCTGATGTCGATGGAACGTCATCAGTGCTGCTACAACCTCCCCCCTTGCGGCTCCTTCCGTCAACCACCCCAGTTTCCACCCACTACTCCCTGTCGACGTGTTGAGCTTGGACTTCCGTGCGCAAGCCATACTCGTCAACTGGCCTACTAAGGCACCAATCAGTTGCCTGCATCTGATAAATATTGTCCATATTCTCCTCTGCTGTTCTACAATATGCAGTGGGATTTTTTAATACCGCTACCTGCCACATATTTTAGAACAGGACATTTCTAGTGATGACATTACTTTCAGAGGCAAATTGTAACTTGGTGTTGGCTGGTCATTTTAACATTCAGAGGCCACACATGCTCTTGTGTGGCTACCACTTTACAACTGAGTTCTCGTTTGTCAGGGACCTTTGCACTTCACTATATTGGCCCTTACAAGCAACCTCTTTAGTATGCCCCTTTCTACTGTTATTGTCTAAGATTATAGGATTGTGCAGTAATTTTTTGCTTTACACTACTCCAGCTGCCTTGTAGCATTGTACATGTTGATCTAAGGGTTGTCTATGTTTGTTTGTACATGGAAACCCAATGAATCTCCAGATGAATGGTTCTTCTGATGACATTACTTCCAGAGAGACACTTAAATTCGTTGTTGGGCGCAGAACCAAGAACATGTGATTTTTACTTAGCCACTTCTGAACATTTGTTGCTCTTGTAGGTCTTCATTTTCTAGTAACAGCTCTTACAGTGACCAGAGCAGGAATCCGACATGTTGGTGAGAAGGCATCTATGCCAATGGCAGGTTGGCAGTCACAAAGCTATTTGGTACAGCCCATTCCTATTGGTTGTTTATGGACATTGCAGGGTTGTGAGCTTGATGCTGTGTTCTGGAATCACAAAAACGGGTGCCACTTGGCATCATACATGGTGCTCTCAGGACCCTCTACATTTGTTTGGCCATGAAACCCAATTCACGAATCTCTGTGAATGATTGGTTCTTATGAGGAGATCACATCTACAGACAGGTGGAATGCTACAACCAAGGTCGTGTAATTTTCACACCCAGAGTTTCTTCATGTGTGCTCATAGTTTGTGCACTCTCAGTCCAACCCTATGCATACAAGCCAGAATTCAACCGCCACAAAAGACGCTCAGGCAGAGGTGTAACTATAATTCATAGGGTCCCATTCCAAAATAAGATGGGCCACCATCACCTAGGCCACCATCACCTAGTGTAAGAATACTAAAACAGCAGCGTAATTAGCTAAAGGTATGATATTGTTATTCTCCACAAAAAGGTACAAAGTTCTTGCACCTGACTGGACCCCCTAATCTCTAGGCCTCATAGCAAGTGCTATAGCTGCTATGGCTACAGTTATGCCCCTGTGCTCAGGACTTGTATATTAGAAATTATAAAATTTCTCTATGTCATGAGCTTATGAAATAGGAAAAATGCTGAGTTAATCCGTATTTCTGATTAAAATCCATCAAGACTGAAACCCCTAATTCTATGAAGTGTGATCCTTGGAGGATTTTATCAGCCCCCCCCCCCCAGGGAACAAATCAAGTCATTGTTTTGATTAATTCAGCAATTTCTTTATTTTAGGCTGCTGGAAGAAACTGGAAACAGAGATGTGTCTGTCACAGAGATAACACCAGTTGTTCTTGAGAACAGCAGATGGAAAGCTTGCATGTATTGGTATCATAGGATGGAATGCTGCGTGTGCGGACATATGAAAATGGTTTAAATCTGCAACTAGCCAATACCTTTCTTTATGTACATTAAACACTTTTATATTCTAGTCACTGCCAATGCTGCTTTCAAAATTTAAAATGACACACTATTGTCACAGAGGCGTAACAAATAACCATGGGGCCACACAGCAAAACTTGTGGCTAATGAACATGCAGTGACCCAGCAAATCACTGATAAAAGTTAGTTATTTGTCTACAGTAAAATGTTGTAATTTAATGTTAAAAACACTTGTCTCTTTACATATATATATATATTTGTGGTCATGGCTACGGCCAAAGGGATGGCTGATGGTGTGCCCTTTGCGATTGCCGTGGGTAGGCCTATAAGGGGGCATACCCTGTGGACATAGAAAGAGAAGTGAGGGTGGGTGAGGCCGTGCCTCGTTTATGAAGTGCCTCCGCCCCTCCCACAATTACAGGCTGACTCATCAGCCTTAACTATTTTTGGTCATGGCTACGGCCAAGGGGATGCCTGGAAACCCTAGGGAGATAACACCAAGACTAACCTAACCTAACTGGACATGTCTAAGCTGACCTGACTGAATAGCTGATGGTGTGCCCTTTGCCATTGCCGTGGGTAGGCCTATAAGGGGGCAAAAACCAAGCCATGTAGTATAGGAAATAAATTTATTGGCATGTACAACCAGATCACAAAGCCAAACTGCGAAGAACAACAGAATTCTCTGCATGGAGTTCGGGATGTATCGGGCAAAACCGGAAGAACGCCGAGGTCCTATCTTGCTGATGATATGGCCTGAGACATTGTGCTTTGGGACTGCGGATGCTACCCCAATGTGGAAAGAGTGATCTGAAATGGCATTAGGGTCGAAACCTGGAACAACCGCTAGGGAACGGAAATGGGAGAATTGAGATAAGGTGATGGCTCGGACTTTGAATGGAAGTAGTGGGCTATCCGGGGCGGAGTCCCCCAGAACCCACAATAAACTATTTTAAAACCTTAACTGGGCACCAAACACAAAACGACCAGAAGTACTTGGCCTCCACTGGTGGACCGACCTGCGATGTTTTGAAAGACCGTCATGTGATGCAGTGCAGGGGCATGGCTCAGCACGGGATCAAATCACATGACGGTGACGTCACCCCAGGTCCTGTCGGCTTTCAACAGTTCGGGTTCGTGGAAGCCGCCTTATGGATTCCATATGCCGGGATAGTCAGCGTAGTGGAATCCATAATGGGATGCGGCGTTACCACAACCCGAAGCAGAACATCAAACTATTTTTTAAAGTTCGCTCATCTCTAATGTAAGCCTGAATAACGTAAACAGGCGACAGACAATAATGATTAATAAATGCGAGCCTGAAACGTAACAGGCGACAGACATGATGATTAATAACATAGGCCTGAATAACATAAACAGGCGACAAATATTAAATAATAAACATATGCCTAAATAAGCGTAAACGAGGCGACAGATATCAATGACCAATGAGCGTAAGTCTGAAAGATGTAAACAGGCGACAGACATTAATGATAATAAAAGTAGACTTGAATAACGAAAACAGGCGAAAGTTATCCATGAATGTAGGCCTGAAAGACGTAAACAGGCGACAGTCATGATGATTAATGACGTAGGCCTGAAAAACGTGAACATGCGACAGACATTAAATAATAAACGTATACCTGAATAACGTAAACAGGCGACAGATATCAATGATCAATGAACGTGAGTCTGAATAACGTAACAGACGACGGACATTAATGATCAATAACGTAGGCCTGAAAATGTAAACAGGTGACAGACAATAACGATTAATAAACGCAACCCATTAAACGTAACAGGCGACAGACATGATGATTAATGATGTAGGCCTGAATAACGTAAACAGGTGACAGACATTAAATAATAAACATAGGCATGAATAAAGTAACAGGCGACAGACGTTAAATACTAAATGTAGGACTGAATAACGTAAAAAGGCAACAGACATTAAATAATAATCGTATGCTTGAATAACGTAACCAGGCGACAGATATGAATGATCAATGAACGTGAGCCTGAATAACATAACAGGCGACAAACATTAATGATCAATAATGTAGGCCTGAAAAACGTGAACATGCGACAGACATTAAATAATAAACGTAGGCCTGAATAACGTAAACAGGCGACAGACATTAAATAATAAACGTATGCCTGAATAATGTAAACAGGCGACAGATATCAATGATCAATGATCAATGATCAGCCTTAACTATTTTTGGTCATGGCTACGGCCAAGGGGATGCCTGGAAACCCTAGGGAGATAACACCAAGACTAACCAAACCTAACTGGACATGTCTAAGCTGACCTGACTGAATAGCTGATGGTGTGCCCTTTGCCATTGCCGTGGGTAGGCCTATAAGGGGGCAAAAACCAAGCCATGTAGTATAGGAAATAAATTTATTGGCATGTACAACCAGATCACAAAGCCAAACTGCGAAGAACAACAGAATTCTCTGCATGGGGTTCGGGATGTATCGGGCAAAACCAGAAGAACGCCGAGGTCCCATCTTGCTGATGATATGGCCTGAGACATGCTGCTTTGATGCTGCGGATGCTACCCCAATGTGGAAAGAGTGATCTGAAATGGCATTAGGGTCGAAACCTAGACTAACCGCTAGGGAACGGACATGGGAGAATTGAGATAAGGTGATGGCTCGGACTTTGAATGGAAGTAGTGGGCTATCTGGGGCGGAGTCGCCCAGAACCCACAATAAACTATTTGAAAACCTTAACTGGGCACCAAACACAAAATGACCAGAAGTACTTGGCCTCCATTGGTGGACCGACCTGCGATGTTTTGAAAGACCGTCATGTGATCAGTGCAGGGGGCATGGCTCAGCACGGGATCAAATCACATGACGGTGACGTCACCCCAGGTCCTTCGGCTTTTCAACAGTTCGGGTTCGTGGAAGTCGCCCCTTATGGATTCCATATGCCGGGATAGTCCGCGGTAGTGGAATCCATAATGGGATGCGGCGATTACCACAACCCGAACGCAGAACGCCAAACTATTTTTTAAAGTTCGCTCATCTCTAATGTAAGCCTGAATAACGTAAACAGGCGGCAGACAATAGTGATTAATAAATGCGAGCCTGAAACGTAACAGGCGACAGACATGATGATTAATAACATAGGCGTGAATAACATAAACAGGCGACAAATATTAAATAATAAACATATGCCTAAATAGCGTAAACAGGCGACAGATATCAATGACCAATGAACGTAAGTCTGAAAGATGTAAACAGGCGACAGACATTAATGATTAATAAAAGTAGACTTGAATAACGAAAACAGGCGAAAGTTATCCATGAATGTAGGCCTGAAAGACGTAAACAGGCGACAGTCATGATGATTAATGACGTAGGCCTGAAAAACGTGAACATGCGACAGACATTAAATAATAAACGTATACCTGAATAACGTAAACAGGCGACAGATATCAATGATCAATGAACGTGAGTCTGAATAACGTAACAGACGACGGACATTAATGATCAATAACGTAGGCCTGAAAATGTAAACAGGTGACAGACAATAACGATTAATAAACGCAACCATTAAACGTAACAGGCGACAGACATGATGATTAATGATGTAGGCCTGAATAACGTAAACAGGTGACAGACATTAAATAATAAACATAGGCATGAATAAAGTAACAGGCGCCAGACGTTAAATACTAAATGTAGGACTGAATAACGTAAAAAGGCAACAGACATTAAATAATAATCGTATGCTTGAATAACGTAACCAGGCGACAGATATGAATGATCAATGAACGTGAGCCTGAATAACATAACAGGCGACAAACATTAATGATCAATAATGTAGGCCTGAAAAACGTGAACATGCGACAGACATTAAATAATAAACGTAGGCCTGAATAAAGTAAACAGGCGACAGACATTAAATAATAAACGTATGCCTGAATAATGTAAACAGGCGACAGATATCAATGATCAATGAACGTGAGTCTGAATAACGTAACAGGCGACGGACATTAATGATCAATAACGCAGGCCTGAAAAAATGTAAACAGGCGACAGACAATAATGATTAATAAATGCAAGCCTGAAACGTAACTGGCAACAGACATGATTAATGACGTAGGCCTGAATAACGTAAACAGGCAACAGACATTAAATAATAAACGTATGCTTGAATAACGTAACCAGGCGACAGATATCAATGATCAATGAACGTGAGCCTGAATAATGTAACAGGCGACGAACATTATTGATCAATAACGTAGGCCTGAAAAACGTAAACAGGCGACAGACAATAATGATTAATAAACGCAAGCCTTAAACGTAACAGGCGACATACATGATGATTAAAAACGTAGGCCTGAATAATGTAACAGGTGACAGACGTTAAATACTAAACATAGGCGTGAATAATGTAAACAGGCAACAGACATTACATAATAAACATATGCCTAAATAGCATAAACAGGCGACAGATATCAATGACCAATGAACGTAAGTCTGAAAGATGTAAACAGGCGACAGACATTAATGATTAATAAAAGTAGACTTGAATAACGAAAACAGGCGACAGATATCAATGAATGTAGGCCTGAAAGACGTAAACAGGTGACAGACATTAATGATTGATAAACGTAAACCTAAATAAGTTACCAGGCAACAGACATTGACAATGTAATAAGCGTAAGCCTGAAAACGTAACAGGCTGCAACATTGATAATTTGAAAACATGAGCCGGATGAATCTACCAAGTGATGAGAACTGATGAAACGTGCCCCCCCTCCCACGCCTGAATCTGGAGGGGAAATAAGACTGACCCTCGCCAGAAACCCCAAGAGTAAAAAAAAAAATTATATATTATTTTTGTTTATTTTTATTTTTTTTAAAGGAGACTGTACTCACATTCACGGACTGGCAGACTGCTGCTCCCGGCAGTGGCAATAAAATGTTATTGAGCCCTACCGCCTGCTCCAACTTGAGACAGACTGCAGACTAAGATACCTGTCATTTCTGCTGGGCAGAGGAAGATGGTCACTGGCTGGACTGGAGCGGTAACTGAGGGAGCGCCGAAGCTGGTTGCTCCTGTGGCCCTCATACCGGTGAGGGTCCCCCGAGGAGCGGCGCCTGACTGAGGACCGGTAATACAGGAACGGGAGTGGGGAATCTGGAAGAGCGGGAGTGCCGGGTCTGGAGCAGGAGTGGCATTGGCCTCATCTCTCGGAGGAGTGGCCATGGTGGCGGGGAGTGCCTGCATCTGCCCGTAGGACGGCCGGGTCTGCCGGGAGAGTGGTACCAGGGTGGGGAGTGCGAACTGTTCCTGTGAGACCGGGAAGTCTGGGGAAAACCCGGAACGCATCGGTGTCCGGTACATGACCGACTCAGGGTGACAAATCAAGCGATTTGCAGCAGCGCTGCGCATCACAGGCCCTACAATGTGACATCAGCATGCCCATCACCATCTTACTACAACTGTGAGCATGCGCTGTGCCGACATCTTAAAGGAAACTAGCATAAGAGAATAAGCATGAACCTGAAGCGCATGACAGTCAAAACCTGAAAAACAAAGTAAGCCCCCCAATGCCTGTATTTTTTATTTATTTATTTATTTTATTTTTTCCACACAAGCGAATTTCCACGAAACGCACATGTGCTCTTAGGGGTAAGGAGATCTAATGGTCTTTTGTCTTGTTAATTCTCCTTACCTTCACACTGCGCATGCGCGGATTGCCAGCAATGAATCTGAAGAGCGCTGTGTAGTGAGGGTAAGGAGATTTTACAATCTGCATGTGCGCAGTGTGAGGGTAAGGTGGGGCAAAAGTGCAATTGAATATCACTCCCAGTATAGGAGCGCATTCACACATGAAGGTGCCACTCCTTAAAGACAAGTCAAACAAATCACAGAAAAAACTATATATATATAAACTATCCTGCACAATATGGTATTAAAAGCACGAATGTACATGGCTACATTTACAAAATCACAGAAAATAGTGCACTATAATAGTAGATGCCAGCACAACATATTGACTAAGCCCTCACTCTATTGATAAAATCTGAGACACTTAATCAAAATATATCTAAGCCCACCCACCAGGCAAGGTGGTCTCAGTTCAGGCGGGTTCCTATGCTAACCTATTCATGCTGTTGCGCATTTTTTAGGAGCACAGTCCACGCACATATGGTGTGCTGCCCCTTGTCACCTCCATGTGCATCAGCAACCGGTGGGAGGAGGGACACACACACCCACATGTACCACCTTAATCAAGGTCACCTATTAGATAGGTGGGGCAAAAGTGCACTTGAATATCACTCCCAGTATAGGAGCGCATTCACACATGAAGGTAACACTCCTTCAAGACAAGTCAAACAAATCACAGAAAAAACTATATATATATATATATATATATATATATATATAAACTATCCTGCACAATATGGTATTAACCAGCTCTGGACCGCCTAACGCATGGATGCGTCCAGGCGGCGGCTGGTTTACTGCCTCCTGGACGCATCCGTGCGTCATCTCGCAAGACGTGAGATTCGCTGTGAACGCGCGTGCGCATAGCTCGGCAGCTCGGCAGTGATACTACAGCCTGTCAGCGATGATCAATCGCTGGCAAGCTGTAGATGTAAAATACATTGCATCAAACATGTATATCAGACGCTGTTTTGTTAACAGCGTCTGATATACCTGCTACCTGGTCCTCTTGTGGTCCCATTTGCTGGGATAGACCACCAGAGGACCAGGTAGCTATGTAAAGTAGCACCAAGCACCACACTACCCACACCCCCCCCCCCTGTCACTTATTAACCCCTTATTAACCAGAATTATATAGAACATTGCCAGAACTATATAGAAAATGCCTTTTCTTGTCTGCAATTGCGGACAAGAATAGGACATGTTCTATATTTTTGCGGAACGGAAGTGCAGACCCGGAAGTGCGGATCCGCAATTCCGGATCCGAGCGGGACAAGGTCTGTCCACATAGAAATGAATGGGTCCACAATTCCGTTCCGCAAACAGAATTGTGGACGTGTGAATGGGGCATAAGGGTCCCTTATCACCGCCAGTTATTAGCTACTTGTTAGGTAGTTAGCGCCCAGCCCACCGCACCGCAGTCACTGATTTTGGAAGAGATTTTTTCATCCACATTGATCGATGCGAATGAAGAAATCTGTGCCCTTCATTTTTTATTTTTTTTTAGCCCAGAGGCTGAACGGAAAAAAAAATCGCATTACCCGTATGCTCAATATAAGGAGAATAGCAGAAACTCTTAATGCTGGCCATACGTGTAATGATTGCGGAGACCCTCAAATGCCAGGGCAGTACAAACACCTCACATGTGACCCCATTTTAGAAATAAGACACCCCAAGATATTCCGTGAGGGTTATGGTAAGTTCATGTAAAATTTTATTTTTTGTCACAAGTTATAAATAACAAGTGATCAAAAAGTCATACTGTGGATTTAAAAAGTCTACACACCCCTGTTAAAATGTCAGGTTTCTGTGCTGTAAAAAAATGAGACAAAGATAAATCATTTCAGAACTTTTTCCACCTTTAATGCGACCTATAAACTATAGAACTCAGTTGAAAAACAAACTGAAATCTTTTAGGTAGAGGGAAGAAAAAATATTAAAATAAAATAATATGGTTGCTTAAGTGTACACACCCTTATATTAATACTTTGTTGAAGCACCTTTTGATTTTATTACATCACTCAGTCTTTTTGGGTATCAGTCTATCAGCATGGCACATTTTGACTTGGCAAGATTTGCCCACTCTTCTTTGCAAAAACACTCCAAATCTGTCAGATTGTGAGGGCATCTCCTGTGCACAGCCCTCTTCAGATCACCCCACAGATTTTCAATCGGATTCAGGTCTGGGCTCTGGCTGGGCAATTCCAAAACTTTAATCTTCTTCTGGTGAAGCTATTCCTTTGTTAATTTTGATGTATGCTTTGGGTCGTTGTCATGCTGAAAGATGAAGTTCCTCTTCATGTTCAGCTTTCTAGCAGAAGCCTGAAGGCTTTGTGCCAATATTGACTGGTATTTGGAACTGTTCAGCTCCTTTAATGTTGCTGTAGGCCTCTTGGTAGCCTCCCAGACCAGTTTTCTACTCGTCTTTTCATCAATTTTGGAGGGACGTCCAGTTCTTGGTAATGTCACTGTTGTGCCCTATTTTCTTGATGATGACACTGTGTTCCATTGAATATATAATGCCTTGGAAATTCTTTTGTACCCTTCTCCAGTGCAGCTGTACTGGGGGGCGACAGCCTTTAAGGGAGGCTGCCATGATAAGTTTTGGGGAGCAGGGTAGTTAGGTGAGGGCTAGTGAGGGTGAGGAACAAGTTAAGTGGCAGGCAAGGTAGCGGTTGGTGGGGGGGAGGAGCTTGTGGTTTTATAAGGGAGGCGCTAGGGCTATCGGGCGCCATCTTTAAGTTGGAAAAGCTGGGGCGACACTGCGCTTACCGAAGCCATGGAAGTGCTGCTACAGAGGTTACGGGCGGCGGCGGAGGAGCGGGGCCCGGACTGGCTGGAAGCGCAGGTATCCAGCCTGCTGAGTGGGGAGGCGGAGAACACAGAAGAGCCCCAGCATCATCCTCCCGGCGCGGGAGGAATCCCGCTGTACGGCGGAGCCCTGTGCAGGGCAGGGTTTCCATCACCCTGCCTTCTCCAGCGTGCGGCGTGGGATCTGGACCAGAGCCTGCAGGATCCCCCCTCTCCTCTGTGGGGGTGTGGAGGCCTGCGCGACGGGGGAGTAGGTCACATGGAGGAGACGAGGCTGGGCGCGTGGAGTCAGGCCTCAGGAGGCCCAGGCCTTGGGATCCAGAAGAAGATTCAGCGGGCCCAGTGGGGCGCAGGAGGGAAGAGGAGGCATCGGCAGCATCTTCACCATCGTCTGGCGCATCCAGCAGCGTGGAGGCTGGGGTGCGGGGTTCCAGTTCCATTGTGGTGCCGACCCTCGATGACGACTCGCCGCAGAGGATGGATCAGCAGGATTCCGGATCTACGGCTGCGGGGTACACATCGCCTGGGCAGCCAGGTAGTAATGTGGGGAGTCCGTTACAGGCACTAGCTAGTGTTCAGGGGAGTGTAGGGGTTGGGGGCGGTTAGGGGGAACTGGTTGGGGGCCTTAGTCAGCTTTTGGGTAGCTTGGCGGGATGGGTGGCTGGTTTGGGGGGGACGGGGTTGTCTCCGTTACCTGCATGGGGGGGGGGCCTGGGGTCCCTTTGGGGCAAGGGGGAGTTGGTGCCGGGGGTCCTGGTGCGGCGGGTCGGGCGAGTGAGGTGGTTTCGGTGCAAACTCAGGCAGGGGGCGAAGAAGAGATGCGGAAGGTGGACGTTGCGGCGCAAGGGGAGGTGTACGTCTGTTTTGAGGGCCCCCTAGGGGCCTAATTGAAGCAGGACGTGAAAGAGCGGATTTGGAAAGGGGAGAATATTGAAATTTTTTCGTTGTTGCCACTGGAGAGGTTTAACCTGGATAGAGCGCGACGGGAGGAGGGGAAGAAGGAGGAGAATGAGAAGCATCGGTATCGTCTGATTCCTCGCACATTCTCTAATTGGTTGCAGGCGTTCGCGATACTAGCCAGCGTGATCGGGGAAAAAGCGCCGGAGTGTTGCTCCGCGCTGTTTCGCTACATGGATGCGATTGGGGAAGCGTATCGGGTCTATGGGGGTGTGGGCTGGATTCGGTATGACGAACAGTTTAGGCAGAGGAAAGTGGTCCGCCCGAATATGCGGTGGGACCATAAGGATATCGGGTTGTGGATGCATGTGACGGCGCCAGGGCGGCAGGGGCAGGCCTTTTGGGGGGACGACGGAAGTGGGACAGGCCCGTCGACAACGGCGGTGGGGTAGGGATTGTGTTTCCTCTTTAATGAGGGAAACTGAAAGTTCGGCGCAAAGTGCAAGTTTAAGCACGAATGCACTAACTGCAGTGGGGCCGCTTTCTAAATAGGTACCCGAATCGGGCTGCGGCGCAGTTATTGTTGGATAGTTTTAGTTTGGGTTATAAGATTCCGTCTGATCCGGGGCCGGCCCCCTTTGTGGGAAGGAATTTGCGCTCGGCTGGGGAACATCCGGAGGTGGTGTTGGAGAAACTGGCTAAGGAGGTGGGTTTAGGGAGAATAGATGGGCCGTTTGCGGGTCCACCTTTGCCTATTTTTCGGGTCTCGCCCTTGGGTGTGGTACCTAAGAAGGAGCCGAACAAGTTTCGGTTGATCCATCATTTGTCATACCCGAAGGGTGCGTCGGTCAATGAGGGTATTGATCCTGAATGGTGTTTGGTGGTCTATACATCGTTTGACGCGGCTGTGGCGTGGGTCCGGCGTTTGGGTCCGGGGGCCCTGTTGGCAAAAACAGACATTGAGGCGGCGTTTAGTTTGCTTCCGGTGCATCCGGATAGCCTGCATTTGTTGGGGTGCTTTTGGGATGGGGGTTTTTAGGTGGACAGGTGTTTGCCGATGGGTTGTTCCCTGTCCTGCTCGTATTTCGAGGCATTTAGCTGTTTTAGCTGTTTTTTGGAATGGGTGGTGAAGGAAGTAGTGCATCGGTCATCCATTATTTGGATGATTTTTTGTGTTTAGGTCCGGCGGATTCACGGGTTTGTCATGTGTTGCTCGCTACGTTGCAATCTGTGTTTGCGTCTTTTGGGGTTCCGTTGGCTGATGGTAAGACGGTAGGTCCCACGACAGAATTAAAGTTTTTGGGGTATTGTGTTGGATACGGTGGCCATGGAGTGTAGGCTTCCTGAGGATAAGTTGTTGGATTTGCGGGCGGAAATTAAATTTCGCGTGTCGTATTATGCCCATGGGGCAGATATTTTGTGGACGGTTGGCGGCGGCGACCACGGGAGTGAAGGCTCCTCACCATTTCATCCGGTTGGGGAGGGAGCTGCGAAGGGATTTGGAGGTATGGGCATGGTTTTTAGCAGAGTTCAACGGGAGGGCACTGGTTTTGGGGGATGCGGTGGATAGTGTGGATTTTCATCTTTTTTCGGATGCGGCAGGTGGCGTTGGTTTTGGGGTCTATTGCGACGGGCAGTGGTGTGCTGACCGCTGGCTTGAGATATGGGTGGAGAGGGGTTGGGTTAAGAATGTTGCTTTGTTGGAGTTGTTTCCCATTGTGTTAGCTATGGAGTTATGGGGTGACAAGTTTAGGGACAAAAAGGTGCGTTTTCATTGTGACAATCTGGGGGTGGAACAGGTGATTAATCAGTTGTCGGCTTCTTCCCCTCAGGTTGTAAGTTTGTTACAACATATGGTTTTGCGTTGCTTGTCTTTGAATGTGTGGGCAGTGGCGGTACATGTGCCGGGAGTTGCTAATGGTGTTGCGGATGCTCTTTCTCGTTCGCAGTGGGATCGTTTTTGGCAGCTGGCGCCGGATGCGGAGGTCGACGGGTTGGAGTGTCCGGGTTGTTGTGGGAGATCTTGGAGGTTCGGTGAGCAGACTGTTCAGAGCGTCCCTGTCCGCTGGGACTTGGGCGGCGTACAAGGCCGCTTGGGTCGGTTGGGAGAGCTGGTGTGGTATGTTGGGGGTGGATGCTGGGGAGATTCCTCTGGTGCTGTTTCTGGGGTGGAAGAAGGAGGAGGGTTGGTCGGTGGCCCAGGTGAACAGGTGTATGGCGGGTCTGGCGTTTGGTTTTAAGGTGCGGGGGTTAGTGGATTATACCAAGTCCTTTGTAGTTCGGCAGGTTTTGAGGGGTTGGCAGAGGGGTTGGCGGTCGGGCGATCAGCATCGGCCAGTGTCGTTTGATCTGTTGCTTAAGCTGGGGGTGCAAGTCGAGGCGGTCTGCAGCTCGGGAGTGAGATTCATTTGTTTAAAGCAGCATATTCGCTGGCTTTTTTGGGGCTTTTCGGTTGGGGGAGCTGGTGAGTAGGAGTATTCGCTGTGCTGGGGGGTTGCGGGATGATGATGTGGACGTGTTTCCGGATTGGGTGGTGGTTCGGCTGAGAGGATCAAAAACGGATCAGGAGGGGCGGGGTAGTTGTGTTTGTTTGTTTACGGTTCTGGGCTGTTCTATGTGCCCGGTGGCTTGCTTGAAGGAGTACTGCGTGGGTTTGCGGGAGGTGGGAACCCCTTTGCTTCGGCATGCAGATGGATAATTTTTGTCTCGGTATCAGTTCCTGGCCGTGTTGAAACGGTGTTTGAGGTTGTTGGGAGTAGATCCGAGGTGTTACACGGGGCACTCGTTTTGAATTGGGGCGGCTACAGAGGCCGCGTGGAGGGGTATGAGTAATGCGGTCATTCAGAGGATCGGGCGATCGGAGTCCCATAGGTTCCGCTCATATGTGCGTCTTGAGGAATATTGATGGTTTGCAGAGTTGGGCTTGTTTTTTTATTATTTTGTTTTGTTTGTTTTTGTATTTTAGGTAGTTCGCTGGCAGTGGTGTGCATTCACGGCCATTCCTTTGTTTTTTGGGGTGCATTGCGTGCCGACGTCAGGCCAAATGGACGACAGCTGGATTTTGGCAGGGATGTGGCGGCTATCCGGTGGCTTATTTCTCGAAGGTATATTGTGGGGAGGGGTTTTGAGGGAGGTGCATCGCTTTGTGCAGTTGGACCGGCCGCTGGATGTCCTAGGGGTCCATGCGGGTGGCAATCATTTATGTGTGAAGCCGGCAAGAGAACTGATACGGGACATTAAGTTCGATTTTCTGAGATTGTGGTCCTTGTTTCCGGGTCTGGTGGTTGTGTGGTCGGACATTGTTCCGAGGAGGCGTTGGCGGGAGGCGCGGTCCGCTGAGAAGATCAATAAGGCCCGTATAAAAGTGAATCAGTCAGTCGGAAAATTTGTTGCACGTAATGGTTCGGTGGTGGTTCGGCATTTTGACCTGGAGTCTGGTGAGGGGGGGTTTTGGAGAGCAGACAGGGTTCATCTTAATGCGGTAGGCATTGATTTGTGGGCACTAGGTCTGCAAAGGGGGATTGAACAGGCTTGGAGGTGTGGAGGGGCGCGCAAGCTTGAGGTAGTTGGTCAAGTTGCGCGTCTGTGGCGGTAGGAGGTCCTGGAAGCTGGGTTTAGGACTTGGTGTTTTGTGGATGGGAGGGCCTCAATTGGTGAGGCTGGACTCCCAGGTTTTGGAAATCGGTCGGTTTAAGGGGGATACAGCACTCGGGGGTCTCCGAGCTGGTGTGGCGCGGCTGGAGGCAAGTTGTATTTACCCGGGTGTTTTGGTGCACTTGTTTTAAAGTGAAGCTAGGGCTTTTAGGACCTCCTTCGTCGGGTTCATGATATACATGTTTTAATGTTATGTTTGTATTAATAAAGGCTGCTGTGGCCATTTAATTCCAACATCTGCCTCAGTGTCTTTATTTGGAAGATGAAGGGGTTGGGGCTAGTAGATACTAGTGAAGTAGGGTAAGGAAGGACCCGAGGGAACTTCCCCAATAATCTTATCAAGTGCAGCTGTACTGGGGGGCGACAGCCTTTAAGGGAGGCTGCCATGATAAGTTTTGGGGAGCGAGGGATGCAGGGTAGGTAGGTGAGGGCTAGTGAGGGTGAGGAAGGAGTTAAGTGGCAGGCAAGGTAGCGGTTGGTGGGGAGGAGCTTGTGGTTTTATAAGGGAGGCGCTAGGGCTATCGGGCGCCATCTTTAAGTTGGAAAAGCTCCCACCCACCCTCCCCTTTTGTTTGTGGGGTTTTGAGGGGGTTGTGCGTAGGCTGGTGGGGGCACGGTTATGCTGGTGCGCTTTCAATCTTATGTACTACGAGGAGTGTCGTGGTCTGTTCGTCACAGCAGTTGGGGCGGTAGGAGGTCCTGGAAGCTGGGTTTAGGACTTGGTGTTTTGTGGATGGGAGGGCCTCAATTGGTGGGGCTGGACTCCCAGGTTTTAGAAATCGGTCGGTTTAAGGGGGATATAGCACTCGGGGGTCTCCGAGCTGGTGTGGCGCGGCTGGAGGCAAGTTGCATTTACCCGGGTGTTTTGGTGCACTTGTTTTAAAGTGAAGCTAGGGCTTTCAGGACCTCCTTCGTCGGGTTCATGATATACATGTTTTAATGTTATGTTTGTATTAATAAAGGCTGCTGTGGCCATTTAATTCCAACATCTGCCTCAGTGTCTTTATTTGGAAGATGAAGGGGTGGGGGCTAGTAGATACTAGTGAAGTAGGGTAAGGAAGGACCCGAGGGAACTTCCCCAATAACCTTATCATGACTGATACCTTTTAACAATGAGATCTCTCTGATGCTTTGGAAGCTCTCTGTGGACCATGGCTTTTGCTGTGGGATGCAACTAAGAAAATTGCAGGAAAGACCAACTAGAGCAGCTGAACTTTATTTGGGGTTAATCAGAAGCACTGTAAATGATGGCAAGTGTATGCTGACTCCAATTTAACATGATTTTGAATGTGATTGCTTAATTCTGAACACAGCTACATCTCCGGTTATAAGAGGGTGTGCAGACCTATGCAAGCACATTATTTTAGTTTTTTTTATTTTCTTCCCTCCACCTAAAAGTTTTCAGTTTGTTTTTCAATCGAGTGGTACAGTTTATAGGTCACGTTAAAGGTGGAAAAAGTTCTGAAAAGATTTATATTTGTCTAATTTTTTTACAGCACAGAAACCTGACATTTTAACAGGGTGTGTAGACTTTTTATATCCACTGTATATAACCCAAAATGATACAAATAAAAACTACCACTCGTCCCGCAAAAAATATTGGTGAAAAAATTCAAAAGTTATGGACTTTAGTATATGGCAATGCAAGATATCATTTATTTTTGACACAAAAGTGATTTTATGCTGAAAAAGTAGTAAAACATAAAAAACTATATAAATTTGGTATCAGGATAACCATATCAACCCACAGAATAAAATTATGATATCATATTTACCATCATATTTACCACAAGAGGGACCCCATAAAAAATAAAGAACACTGACGCAATTGCCATTTTTACCCAAATCACCTCAACAAAAAATGTTATAAAAAGTGATCAAAAAGACACATGTACCCCAAAATGATACCAATAAAAACTACAGCCCGTCTAGCAAAAAACAAGCCCTCACACAGCTACATTGGTAAAAATTGTTATGGCCCCTAAAAACAATATCAGCAAATTATATGTTAGAAAATCCTGATGCCGCTCCTTCCCTTCTGAGTGCTGTCGTGCCCCCAATCAGCGGTTTATGACCAAATATATGGTGTTGCCAAATTCAGGAAAAAATGCATTACAAATTGTGGGGTGCACTTTCTCTTTTTACCCCTTGTGAAAATAAAAAAAAATTGGGGCTAAGGCAACATTATATTGGAAATAAAAGTTAATTTTTCATTTTCATTTTCAGAGCTATGTGTTTCTAAATTCTATGAAACTCTTGTTCGGTCAAAGCATTCACTTCACCCCTAGAATTATTCCTTGAGTGGTATAGTTTCCAAAACAGGGTCCCTTTTTGGGGTTTTCTTTATCGGGGCACCCCAGGGGCTCTTCAAATGTGACATGACACCTGAAACCCATTCCAGCAAAATCTGCCCTCCATTAAAGAGGACCTTTTACTGGTCCACAGTTCATGAGTTAAAGCTATGTACATGGAGAGCGGCACCCAGGGATGTCCCTGCACTTACTTGTATCCCTGGGTGCCGCTCCGTTCGTCCTCTGTAGCCCCCGGTACCGGCACTCCTGCTGCTCTAATTTTGCCTGGGGCGGAGACTTCTTCTTCTGCCCTGGGCGTCTCCTTCTCCCAGGGCTGGAGCGCTGGTCAATCGCAGCACTCAGCTTATATTCAGGATGCGTTGACGTCTCGTTTACAAGCTTCTCCCTGCTTGAGGGAGTGGCCCAGCTCTGTAAATGAGATGTCAGAGCCTTTGGTGCCCGCCCCTCTCTCGCTCTCCCCACACAGCCTTGCCGATTGTAACGGATTGCGCATACGCGATCCCTACCAGAGCTGTGGTGAGAGATTTATTCGGCAGCAGGGTATGTGTCTGGCTCCTTCCCTCACTTCCATGGGCCAGTTTACCTGTTCCCCTCCGGCATCTGGGGATCGTTTTTAGAGCCCTGGCCCCCTCAACAATTTCACATTACACTCCTAGTACCACCCCCAGGACACAAAAAAATTATTGTCCATCATATAGATATAGCTATAGCTATATCTAAGCTATTGCCATATCTAAGCTATATCAGTATATAAGATTGAACTGCTTCTAAGATATATCTGTATCGAAGTTATATATGTAACTAAGCTATATCTTTCTAATATATATATATTACTTAGATAGATATTGCTTAGATACATACATAGCTTATATACAGATATAGCTTAGATACATACATAGCTCAGATACAGATATATGTCCATTATATAGATATAGCTATAGCTATATCTACACTATAACTGTATCTAAGATATATCTGTATCAAAGCTATATATGTATCTAAGCTTTATATGTATCTGAGCTATATCTGTATCTAAGCTTGAACTGTATCTAAGATATATATGTATCTAAGTTATATATACAACTAAGCTATATCTATCTAATATAGATATAGCTTAGATTGATATAGCTTAGATACAGATATAGCTTACATACAGATATAACTTAGATATACATATAGCTTAGATACAGATATAGCTCAGATACATGTATAGCTTAGATACATATATAGCTTCAATACAGATATAGCTTAGATACATATATAGCTTAGATACAGATATATGTCCATCTAATAGATATAGCTATAGCTATATCTAAGCTATATCCGTATCTAAGCTTGAACTGTATCTAAGGTATATCTGTTTTTAAGCTATATCCATATCTAAGCTATATCTGTATCTAAGCTTGAACTGTATCTAAGATATATATATATATCTAAGTTATATATACAACTAAGCTATATCTATCATAGATATAGCTTAGATTGATATAGCTTAGATACAGATATAGCTTACATACAGATATAGCTTAGATACACATATAGCTTAGATACAGATATAGCTCAGATACATATATAGCTTAGACATGCATAGTTTAGATATAGTTATAGCTTAGATACAGATATGGCTTAGATACATACATAGTTTAGATACAGATATATGTCCAGCATATAGATATAGCTATAGCTATATCTAAGCTATATCTATATATATATATATATATCTATTATATCTATCAATATAGATATAAGCTTAGATACACATATTGCTGAGTTAAATAAATAATACAGATATAAGCTTAGATACAGATATTGTATGACAAAAGAAATAGCTATATCTGTATCTAAGCTATATCTGTATCTAAGCTATATCCGTATCGAAGCTATATCTGTATCTAAGCTTGAATTGTATTTAAGATATATATGTATCTAAGTTATATATATATATATATATATATATATATATGCCATATCTATCTAATATAGATATAGCTTAGATACATATATTGCTGAGTTAAATAAATAGCTTAGATACAGATATAGCTTAGATACAGATATTGCTATGACAAAGAAATAGCTTAGATACATATAAATTGGATACAGATATAGCTTAGATAAAGATACAGCTTAGATACAGATATTGCTTAGATACAGATGTGGCTTAGATACAGATGTAACTTCAATACAGATATTGCTTAGATACAGATATTGCTTAGATACAGATATTGAATATAGATCTGCCTGTGTGAGCTAGGAGGTGATCATGTGACTGTTTTTGCAAAGTTAGGATCTGCAGAATAGGGGGTGGGGAAGGTCAGATTATCCACACCCACAAATATTCATGAGGGATACGCCCCATCAGCATGTACTTCAGCATGTAAACACAGCAATAACAGAACCATAATAAGGTGTAAGTATGGGTTTTTCTCTTAAGAAATCAAGCTTAACTAAGGGTACTTTCACACTAGCGTTTTGGATTCCGTTTGTGAGATCCGTTTCAGGGCTCTCACAAACGGTCCAAAACGGATCAGTTCAGCCCCAATGCATTGTGAATGGATAAGGATCCGTTCAGAATGCATCAGTTCGGCTCCGTTCCGCTTCTATTCTGTTTTGGAGGCGGACACCAAAACGCAGCATGCAGCATTTTGGTGTCCGTCTGAAGAGGCGGAGCCTAACGGATCTGTTTTTAACTAGAATGTAAGTCAATGGGGACGGATCCGTTTTCAATGACACAATATGGTGCATTTGAAAACGGATCCGTTCCCCATTGACTTTCAATGTAATTCAAAACGGATCCGTTTTGGACTGTGTCATTTTTCTTTTAGCTAATGCAAACGGATCCGTTCTGAACGGATACAAACGTTTGCATTATAGGTGCGGATCCGTCTGTGCAAATAAAGAGACGGATCCGCACCAACGCAAGTGTGAAAGTACCCTAATGTATATGCATATCCTGATGAGTTTTATGAGGTTTTAATTTTTTTCCCCATAACTCGGATAACCCCTTTAAGTATGCTTTCTTATAATTTTAATCAAGTTTTGGTTTAATTTAATATTAAACATTTAATGAATTTACTAATAAACATTACATGTTGCCTAAGACAGGAGAGAATCGGCCAGTCTTCTGTTTATTCAACAACGTGGTGTTGCGATAGAGAAAGCATGAAATTAAAACAATTCCTCTCCACCTGGAGACGAATCCGGTCAAGATTGCTGCAAGTGCGGTATTGGCTGCTCATCGACCAAGATACTTCTGGGGAACCTGCCTGGCATGAACAGGCCTCCAGTACCTACAGACAATGAAAAGACAAAGCTTAAAGATAGCTTGGAGCCCGGAAGAGCCACAAATTTTATCAAGATTAAAACCATAACTACCAGGCCCGGTCTTTTCGTCAGGGAAAACATCACAGGTTCCCAGTCATCAGGGAAATGAAAAGGAGGGCATCCTTATTATATATAATTAAGATGCGATTTGTAAATATATCGATAATTATTTACAGCCTCTGGTGGAGGGGTTGCCTTCATATCTAAAGGATACTATGGATGTTTTGAGGAAGGTGGAGGATATTCACCTGGAATCGAACATGCTTATTGCCACATGTGATGTGGAATCCCTCTATACTTCCATTCAACACCAGGATGGTTTGGAGGCAGCGGAATTTTTCTTGAACACCACAAGTATGGGTAAGAAAAAGTGCAATTTTATTTTGCTCTTCTCGAATACGTTCTGACTCATAACTTGTTTCTTTTTGGGGGTCCTTCTTCCTACAGCACTGGGGCACTGCAATGGGGGCGTCTTGTGTGCCCTCATATGCTAATTTGTTCCTGGGGCTGTGGGAGAGAGGGATCCTTTAGACAGATCCCCTGCCTGAGGCTGACAAGGTCCAATATTGGGGACGATAGATATATAGATGATATATTGATCATATGGCAGGGGACTGAGGATGAGTTTGAACGATTTATTCGATCATTGAACAATAATTGTAAAAATATTAAGCCTTCAAGGTGGCCCGTACGAATGTGGAGTTCCTGGATGTGGTCTTCTGGGTGGATTCACAGGGATATATTGGAACTAATTTATACAGAAAGGAAACTTGCGTCAATGCACTCTTACACACGGGGTCTTCACATCCTGGTAATTTAATTAAGAACATACTGGTTAAGCAGTTTCTGCGGGCACGCAGGATCTGCTCATCTGACGAGATGTTTGACTTGCAGGCTGAAGATCTACGAGGAAGATTCCGGGAGAGGGGATATGGCAAACGTTGTATCGAGAGGACCTACAAGAGAGCACGATTATCAAAGAGACGTGATCTTCTCCATAAAAAAGTAACACGACAGGACTTGGAACAAATACGATTTATCACAAGATTTAACAACAAGTGGAAGGAGGTAAATACAGCCTTACGAAAATATTGGCATATACTTATGTTGGATCCTCAGTTACAAAGCGTGGTGCCCCCATATCCCTCCGGAGAGCGAGGAACTTGTGTGACCACCTGGTCCGCAGTCATTACACTCGAAAGGAATCCGGTCTCTTTGGAACTAAGGGGATCCCTTGGAGGAGTAAAGAATGTGGCAAATGCGTTGCATGTGCCAACATGGACAGGGCAACCCACTTCCACAACTCTACACGTGATAAGGATTTCCAAATCACACATCCAATTACCTGTATGACAGTGGGGGTCATTTATTGGGCAATTTGTCCATGTGACCTCATTTCTGTGGGAATGACGTCACGACAATTGAGAAGAAGGGTTAGAGAACATGTGCTATCGATTATGGCAGCTAAAGAAGAGGAAGATATTACGCAGCTGAAGACACTTGCCAGACACTTTAAAGAGAAACATGACTCGGATGGCGTCCTGTTATGGGTTAGGGTTATTGATCAGGTAATAATCTCCCCAAGGAGAGGAAATTGTAAAAAGATACAAGCTCAAAAGGAAACAAAATGGATCTTTTGGCTCAATACAGTTATACCCCTGGGTTTAAATAAGGGCATTAGTTTTGCCCCGTTTATTTAAATGGTGGTATATGTTTGTCAATCATTCCCCCATTTGATCGTGTGGCGGTGTTCTTTGGTTGTTGCCCTCTCTGTGGTGCCTTACATTCATCTTTCGCCCTGGGTCTAAACCTGGCGCTAAGGACTGTTGTTTTTACAGTTATTATTTTAGATTTTGTGTTTGTGTATATTTTAACAGTTCATGTATATTGTGCCTTGCCATCTAATGACCCTATATATTTCAGGAATACAGCTAAGATGCTAATGCCCTACACTTTTGGTATTTTGGCCTGGATTGACAACAGTGATCGCTGGCATGAATCGAATGGAGCACAATAAATGAACCCTTTATTATGGATGGAAAGGGTGGGGGACCTAGACTAAGGGTTATCGAATATAGTGGTGAATCTGGCGTATAGTTATAGGGGTATATATTTATGTGGTTATGATATTTTTCATTATTTATGTATAAGGACTATCACTTTCGGTACTGCATGTCACACATCACTGCCCACTTGCACTTTTTTCACTTTGCTTGCATTTTACTCCTCCCTTTTCTCACAATTCATTTGTGATATTATTATTATTATATTTTATCATTATTTTTGTTTTCACTTATTATGTCTATATTGTATTAATTTAATATGTTTATACTGTCTATACCGTATATGGTTGTTGGCACTTTATATGTATGAAAGAAAACATGATTTGTACATTGACATATGCACAATGTACTTTACTGTTTAATTAGATGTGGTCTTATGCTGATTATGTTAATTCATTGTGTATGTGTGCTGTTTGATTATTATTTTTTTCAGCATCTGATCTATGTATGAAATATGGTTCTTATATATTTTCTGTTATTTCCCATTATCTCCCTTTTTACCCTGTGTACGTATCCCCGTATTCCCCTATAGTATTATTCTACCTTGCACTTAGGGGAGGACCTTGGTTGGGCTCCGTTCAGTGCTAATACCATGTAGGGGGGAGGTTCCTTGGTGACTCACTGTGACATCACCTGTGGCCATAGCGACAGCGTCGGACACTACGTGCTGGAGGATGGGAGAGGTCATGTGATCGCTATCCATCATATGACCAATGTGATCGCGTTGTAATCTCGAGGAAATGTGCCGTCCATATTTGTTAGGTTGGTGGGCGGTCGCCGGAACAATCCGCTAACCCGGACATAGTGTGGGGTGGTGCAATTTTAGGTCAATAAAAACCAATAAGTAGGGGTATATATAGGTGTCAATCACTTTGGTCGGACATGCCCCTTGAAAAAGCAGGGCGAAAAGCGCGTTGGGGTGCGCTCCCTGCAGGTCCCAGGCTACATTCTTCTCCCTTACCCTGCTATACAAGGTATGATGACCATTATTTTGTACCAAGGTTAGACATTGTGTAAGTTATATTACTTATGTTATCTTATTTGATCTCACTTTTTGTCGGGATGTAACCGTGATATTGGTACTCCAAATGTATCTCGCAGTGTACATACTTCCTAGTCATTTGGGGGTTTTTGTGCCTATTTATGCATTATTTGACAGGCATATAGGTCACTTCCTAGGGAGATTTTCTATCTTGGTGTACCTTTCCTTTTGATCTATCTATCTATCTATCTATCTATCCATCTATGATAAAGTCCAGCACTTGATATTAAAAGCCCTTCTTCAATAATCCATTGAAAAAGTTAGTTTTAAAATCTCTTAAACGTTTCGAACTGATGAAGCACTTAGTCATAGCCTTCCACTATTTTTCTGCATGTTATTTCTTCTCTACATAGCAGTCAGATAAAATATCAATAACACCTTTAAAAAAAGTTAAGCACCATCACGTGCCATCAATGATGGGAGCATCTCATTCTCCTGTACCCATAATGATCTGCCCACTCATGCATTACCTACAGTACTGGAAGGAGATGCTATAGATGAGAATTTTGAGGACTACACAGGCAGAAGCATCTGAGCGTGTAAGGCATAAGCCTCAGGGGGAAAAGATTACGGTGCGATCAGGTCAAGTGAGAGAGGCACGTTACCTCAGAGAGAAGGATGAGGCAAGAACTATCAGAGATTTCTCCGCTGTGTGGCTAAGGCATTAACTCATCTGCTGCTAGAGTGATGAAGTATACAAGTTTCTAAATCTGGAAAAAGGTGACAATAAAAGGGTTGATGTCTGTCTGCTGCTCCCTATATACCCCTATATACAGTTGCAAGAAAAAGTATGTGAACCCTTTGGCACAGTCTGCTTAAACTAATAACACACAAAGAATTAAATATTACCATGTTTTTATTGAACACACCATGTAAGCATTCCCAGTGCAGGTGGAAAAAGTATGTGAACCCTTGGATTTAATAACTGGTTGAACCTCCTTTGGCAGCAATAACTTCAACCAAACGCTTCCTGTAGTTGCAGATCAGATGTGCACAACGGTTAGGAGTAATTCTTGACCATTTCTCTTTACAGAACAGTTTCAGTTCAGCAATATTCTTGGGATGTCTGGTGTGAATCGCTTTCTTGAGGTCATGCCACAGCATCTCAATCGGGTTGAGGTCAGGACTCTGACTGGGCCACTCCAGAAGGCGTATTTTCTTCTGTTTAAGCCATTCTGTTGTTGATTTACTTCTATGCTGTACAGATGGCCTTAAGTTCTCCTGCAAAATGTCTTGATAAACTTGGGAATTCATTTTTCCTTTGATGATAGCAAGCCCCAAACCATGATGCCTCCACCACTATACTTCACAGTTGGGATGAGGTTTTGATGATGGTGTGCTGTGCCTCTTTTTCTCCACACATAATGTTGTGTGTTTCTTCCAAACAACTCAACTTTGTTTTCATCTGTCCACAGAATATTTTGCCAGTACTGCTGTGTAAAATCCAGGTGCTCTTGTGCAAACTGTGAACGTTCAGCAATGTTTTTTTTTTTGGACAGCAGTGGCTTCCTCTGTGGTATCTTCCCATGAAATCCATTCTTGTTCAGTGTTTTACGTATCGTAGATTCGCTAACAGGGATGTTAGCATATGCCAGAGACTTTTGTAAGTCTTTAGCTGACACTCTAGCTTCTTCCTCACCTCATTGAGCAGTCTGCGCTGTGCTCTTGCAATCATCTTTACAGGACGGCCACTCTTAGGGAGAGTAGCAGCAGTGCTGAACTTTCTCAATTTATAGACAATTTGTCTTACCGTGGACTGATAAACAGCAAGGCTTTTGGAGATACTTTTATAACCCTTTCCAGCTGTATGCAAGTCAACAATTCTTAATCGGGGATCTTCTGAGAGCTCTTTTGTGTGAGGCATCATTCACATCAGGCAATGCTTCTTGGTAAAAGCAAACCCAGAACTGGTGTGTGTTTTTTATAGGGCAGGGCAGCTGTAACCAACACCTCCAATCTCATCTCCTTGATTGGACTCCAGTTGGCTGGCACCTCACTCCAATTAGCTCTTGGAGATGTCATTAGTCTAGGGGTTCACTTACTTTTTCCACCTGTACTGTGAATGTTTACATGGTGTGTTCAATAAAAACATGGTAACATTTAATTCTTTGTGTGTTATTAGTTTAAGCAGACTGTGATTGTCTATTCTTGTGACTTAGATGATGATCAGATTACATTTTATGACCAATTGTGCAGAAATCCATATAATTCCAAAGGGTTCACATACTTTTTCTTGCAACTGTACATGGGGTCCCACTCATATATAGAATACCCCCTACCCCCTTACAATTTATGCCAGTACAAAAATAACCCCTTATGATGTGCGCCAGTACAAAAAATACCCCTTTATAGTGTGCACTAGTACAAAAAATACCCACTTATAATGTGTACAAGCACAAAAATATCAACAAATACCCTCTTAGAATGCATGAATAACCCTTATATTGTGTGTCAGTGTAGAAAAAAGGCCCTGTTACATGTGTGCCAGTACAAAAAAAATGAAGGTTTGAAGCCTATCAGAGGCATACGTGGGGCAGGGAGACATTGCTCCCTCGACCATAACTGTAACACCGTCCTAAGGACGGAGATCCATAATTGGTGGTGCGGCACTGGCAAGGGGGGCATGGCCCCCTTGGCTTAAGGGCTTCATCTCAATTGAGACCGATGAGACCCCTATAACTATGCCCCTGATCTTACTATATTTGTTTTTCAAAATGTCAGCAGACATAACAGCGTATGTAGTGCAAAGATAATATTGCCATATACAGAGCACATAATACTGGCATATACTACCAAGATGCAGTATCCAGTAATATTCACTTAAAGAGTGAACATCATAATGCCATCCAGTCAGATATTATGCATTGTCCAACAAAGATGCCCTTAAAGAGTCGAAATAATACTGCCATTTTGTGCATAAAAAATACTGCAGTTTAATTCCAAAATAATACTGGGGATGGGGGAAAGTTCTGGTTTGCCCCTAAGCCTCACATTTTCAGGGGCCTTATAGAAAATGGGGTTCCAGGGCAATTGTACAGTTTGCCAGTCCTGCTGGTGAGACCTGCGAAATGGCCCTTAAAAAGACAAGTGTTCCTTGGCAACACACCACAGTCTCCAGAAGTGAGATATTCTGCTGAGGAACAACTCAGCCTGTTACCTGGACTTTCCAGTGATGGTACTTTAACCCTTTAAGGACTGGGCCAATTTTCATATTTTTTAATAGGCCTTTTTGACTTCCAGTAGCCATAGCTTTTTTATTCTTCCATTCACATAGCTATATGAGGGCTTAATTTTTATGAGACAAGTTGTATTTTTTTAATGGCACTATTTAATATACCATAGTGGGAAGCTGGAAAAAAAACAAATATGGAGGTGGAATTGGAATAAAAGCCACAATTCCGCCATTGTTTCACAGTTTTCATAATTGCAACATTGATTGGATGGTAAAATTGACATATTACCTTTATTGAGGGTCAATACGAGTACAATGATAGCAAATTTAATGCGTTTTTATGTTTTACTGCTTAAAAAAACAAAAATAAAACTATGAAAAAATATAATTTTTATCACCATATTCTGACCCATACCTTTTTTATATATACAGTATATGTCTGTGTAAGGGTTCTTTTTTGTGGGGCGAGCTGTAGCTGTTTTTATTGATATCATTAGGGTGTGTATGACCTTTTGATCATATTTCATTACATTTTCTGGGAAAGGCGTAGTGACCAAAAAATGGCAATTCACCCATTTAGTTTTTCTTTTCCATTTCCGCACGCACCATATGGCATAACTACATTTTCATATAGATATAGATTATGAGATGACACAATACCAATGACGTTGATATATGTTAGTAAATATAGACATATATAGTTATTTATTTTTATTTGTAAAATTGAGAAAGGGGTTGATTTTAAATATTTCTTTTTTTATATTAAAAAAAATGTTAAGGGCATTTGTCAGCAGATTTGTACCTATGACACTGACTGACCTGTTACATGTGCACTTGGCAGCTGAAGGCTTCTGTGTTAGTCCAATGTTCATATATGCCCACATTGCTGAGAAAGATTTTATATATTCAAATGAGCCTCTAGGAGCAATGGGGGCGTTGCTGTTACACCTAGAGGCTCTGCTCTTCCTGCAACTGCCGAGCTCTCTGCACTTTGATTGACAGGGCCAGGAAGTGAAAACATCATCACACCTGGCTTTTTCAAAGTACAAAGGGGATGGTGGTTTTCAGAGAAAGCAGAGCCTGTAGGTGTAACGGCAACACCCTCATTGCTCCTAGATATTAAAACATAATTTTTCTCAGTAATGCAGGCACACATGGGACCAACACAGAGGCCTTCAGTTGCCAAGCGCACATGTAACAGGTCAGCCAGTTTTATGGGTATAAATTTGACAGATGCCCTTTGAAAGATTTTTTTAAAGCAGTCTTCCTATTATGCCCTGCCTTAGTCATGGCTCAAGGGGAACTTTGCTATGGCAGGCATAGAAGCCTTCAGAATGCTCCATAGAAACTGAACGGCTCCTGCAATCTCATTGCCAGTGGGCTGTTCAGTCATTGGATGCATCCCGCTCCTCGCAGATGTCCCCTCGAATGTTGTAGTCACACAAATGTCACTGCAGTCAGGTGTCTGCTGTATAACACCGCAGTCACTGGCCAGCTGTGGTGTTCTTTCATCTCCTAGGCAGGAGCCATGTTTAAAACATAACTAGGCTTGAGCGAATCGGGTTCGAATTGCTGTAGCCGAACCCGATTCGTTTTCAAACTTTGTTTACAATATCTCCTCCGTAGCACGCTAAAATGTATGGCCTCTGCTGATGCCTTAGAAGTCTTGCTGCAAATAACGCGAGACTTGCTTTATCTCGCGTTTATGACATTTAATTTAGTTTATGAACATATAAATGATTTAAATTACTGTTCTAAAATCTAATTAAAGAAACAGAGTTTTTGAGTATTTTCCAGGTTACGGCTGGATCTCTACCAGTCTCCTATTATAGTTAATGGGGCCGGACAGCAATCATGTATTTTCCGCCAATGCCGAATCCAGAGAGAGCTGGCAGACTATTCCCTGCTGGATCTCAAAAACTAGCCTAAGAAGGGGGTGCGGCTGTGACAACTATTTCTATACAACTTTTTGACATATATAAAATTTATGGCTATGATTCTAGAATAGATGTCGGTTGATCTCATGGATGCTTGGTCAAACTTCAAAATGGCTGCCGTGGTAAAAGGAGTATAAAACATCACATTTATTCCTAAAAGATTGTGGCATTGCCCCTTAAATATTAGTATGAAATCATCTAAAATGGTCATTTATACAGACCTGAGGGTTTTTTCACTTTAAATCGATATCACAGCTTGGGGTGCAGAAAAATGACATGAACTAAGTCGACAAAAACTAAATTTGTCTAGATGTCAGATGGACTAACGAAAAGCCTTGGTTGATTCATCACACTTAACAGCAGGCTATAACATGTGTGCTGCCAATGAGCTGGTTCAGCCTCATCCTAGCGCCTGGTGAGCGGAGACGCTCCGCACAGCATGGCCCTGCACGTTTCTGGAGGAGGCCGTGTTTCAGAATAGATCAGAGAGGGGTCACTTAAAGATCATACCGGGCAGTTGCTCACAGTAGGACATCTCAGAAATGGAGGTAAAGTATCAGTCTGTCGTATAAACACAGGATCCAGCCAAAAGTTTGCAGGGCATCACACATGAGGAGCGCTGGCTGCATATAGATTACATCCCAAAAGCCCTCACAACATGGCAAATGATGGGTCACCAAGGAGCAGAGTATTACAGATTACACCTAGATATAATCCACATTTGTTTATTTGCTTTGTAAATACCCATGTCTTATACTGTAGTCACAAACGGAGCTGAATGGAAAAGGCTGTATTATAGAGCCTGATGGGGCATCTGATTGTCGGGAGGGAAGTGTTCCCTCCTGGCAATGGCCTGCTCTCAAGCGGACGAGACCACTGCTATTATATGCAGCGATCTCCTCCGCAGCATGGGGTGGATGGATCACTATGCCATCACTTGCCCCCATGCTGTATCGTAGTTTGCAGGTGGCAGATTGTTATTAGACACCACGATCTGCCGCCTGCAAACCATAATTGTCTAGCTATCCATCTATCTATCTAGATATCCTGGCATATTTGCTGGTTACAGGTAGAGGCTGGAATGGAACCCATTATAGTCTAGGGGGCCAGTGTGCACACTGTAACATCTGGCTATACCAGATTCAGAGAGCTCTGGCAGGCTGTTCTCTGCTGGAACCTCTAAGCCAGAGGTGAAACTAGACCTTAGATATATATTATCTATCTAATATCTATTTATCTATATCAATCTATCTATATTTTATATCTCCAATGAGCATTGGAGTGAGTAAGGCAACATGCTACTAAAAGCTACCAAGACTTTACTGCAGTGAGGTACACCATAAATACATAATTCACACCTGGACAAATAATAGCCAGACGTGTCTTCCTGACCTGTATACACCTTATGCTCACCCTTATTCGGTCATGAAAAAACCGTTGGCCCCTCTTATACCATTATGCATGATTAGTACAGGTATAAGGAGGCACAAATACACTTAATTCCCCGTATTGTCCCCGACGCGTTTTGCCCTTACGGGCTCCTCAGGGGGAATATAATGCAAATAACACAGTTTCCTAGATAAGATATTATCATCGGAAGGAAAATTGGGGAGAAGTTGATTGTAGTCCTGGTACATATGATAAGGTAAAAATGACCTACTTGGTTGCAGTCACCAATACATTAGGCAAAGCTGAGGTGGAGCTCCATAGGTTTTGATATCCAATGATAGGTTCAAATAGATAGCAAGCTCCAACCTCCAGCCTGACTGCCTGCTGCCAAAATGTCGATGTGACTGCCACCCCCATTTTGCACTACATTCTTCTTCATCTGCTCTGGTTTTCTGTCTCCATACGCTGGCCACTGCACTCTACAAACCCTGCCTTGAACCCATACAAACACAACATCAAGGACACCCCAACTACCATGAGGCAGGAACCCCAGAACCAGAGTATACCCCAAAGGAAAAAAGGGTGCACCCACCATTCAATGCATGGCCCTAGGGAGCAAAGATGTGAGGACATCCACTATGATTGACTGTGACATCCAGAGCTACTACCACTCCCCTCCTCCGCTCCAGCACCTCCTGGGCTCACCGTAGATAGATGATAGATATATTGACAGATATGAGAAATAGAGATATCTGATAGCATCTTATTCTCCCTTGACCAGGCAGCAGATATCCTGGATATTGACTAGGCAGCAGATATTTTTCATGAATTTTGACACACTTTTTTTTTTTACTTATCTTTGATCCTCTTCTATTAAGTATTAATCACCAGTAAAACCACTATTGCAACGTTTTTACCCCACTTTCCCAGGCACCAGAATGGCTAATCTGCCTAGTTATAGACAGTGCTGTACATTTGCAGGAGATATACGCAATTAGGAGCCTGCTGTTCTGTAACAATCAGTAACAGTATGGAGTATAGGGGTTTTATCTGTGATACTCTGTGCCTGGAATCATCATGGCGGTTATTAGAATGTGCCCGTAAACACTATGGGTCGCCAGTGCCCTCCGATGAATGATGTGCGAGCGCTTACCACCTCCCTAGACTCCCTCCGTCTCTCCTGTAATGATTAGCAAACAACAGAGGAGCCCCCCTGGTGTGGCCAGGCCCAGGAAGGTAGCTGCCATTAATCAGTCCTCTCCTGTCCTGTAAACCCCCCCTCTACATCTGAGTGGAGCGTGCTTCTCTGTGGTGTCTGATAATGAATGCACCCGGTGCGCCTGGTACACATTCTCGACGCCGGTCACCTTAAACCCCCCTCTAATCCCTGTTTAAACTAGACACAGCAGCACAGGTCTGCCAATGTGATCCGACCAGCTGCAGCTTGCCGCCGCCGACACGTGTTCTTTAGTTTAGCAAACAGAAGCGTTCCTTTAATAGTCAGTGTATTTGCTTTCTGCATTCAATGTAATCCTGCCAGTCACGTCTGCGACGATCATGCTACCATTAATACCATTACCCCTATATGCACATGATCCCCCCCCTTTTCATGGTCCTGTCCTGCTACACAGTTCCTGACCCCCCCCCCCATCGTTGAGTAACCTTGACCGCTGTGTCCTATGGCCCCCTGCTTTTGTTTGTGTGAAATTTAGCTATCCATCCCAGAGATGCGAGCCCTTCACAGGGTGATTACTACAGAAATGAGAGCGGCCTTTCGAGGACGTGACTTATATAAAAGCACATAGCAAATATACAGTATACACACCCTCTGTATTAATGTCAGACCCTATACCAGATCCCTATATTAATATTAGACCCAGACCACTATATTAAAGTCAAACCTCAGACTAGGCCCATAAATGACTAGTAATTTCAGACCCAAGACCAGACCACTTAATATAGTCAGAACCTCTATCAGACCTTAGCCTGCATCCCTACATTAATTTCAGACCTCAGAGCATACTAATATCAGACCCCAGACCAGGCCCCTAAATTACCGGTAATTTTAGACCTAAGACAAGACCACTTAATATATTAAGTACCTGCATTAATTTCAGACGTCAGGCCAGAACCAGAAATGACTGGGCCCCACAGCAAATTTTTGAACGGGCTCCCCCCCCCCCCCCCCCCCCCACCTCCAGCAAATTCTTTGCGACCCCCTCTCCCGTGGCTAGTCCAGATCACTTTCTCAGACAAGTCCCAGCAGCCGCTCGGTCCATTTCCTAGACGTATATACTATATTTCATGTCATTGTATATAATGAAATTGTATAATACTGTTCAGGGGGCCCTGACAATAAAATATTTTAGTCCTCCTCCTGGGTGAGCCTCATCTGAGTTAGTGCCCCAAAGCAGCTGCTTCCCCTATAGCTACGCCCCTGGCCAGAACCCTACATTGATATCAGACGCCAGACCAGGTTCCTAAACTACAGGTAATATCAGACCCAAGACCAGACCACTTAATATAATCCAAACCTCTGTATTAATATCAGACCTCAGCCTCCACTGCTACATTAATTTCAGATGACAGACCAGACCACTATATTGATATTAGACCCCAGACCAGAAAAAAGTCCAGAGGAGAGACAGCACTACTTACTGATCCACTTTGGTAGATCCAAGCGGTGGTGGTGCCGGCAGTATTAAGCCCTAACCTGTCGGGTTCCAAATAGTTATAAGATCTTAGACCCCAGACCAGACTATATGCTTACCCTCTCTGTTCTTAGCTGTTGTTCAGCTCTAGGCACCCTTACACTTGGTCCTGACACAGGGTGATGTCAAGACACTGGGCAGTGGGGCCTGGGGCAAGGAAGGTAAGTATACAGGCCACGATTATAGAATTCATCAGATTATCTGTTGGATTCATTGGATTTTTCTGCTGTGCCCCCTCCTCAGTTACCAGGCAAAAACTGTACATTAATATAACAATATACTGGGCACTCCAAGGATATTGAGAAAAATAGTGAATTGATAAAATGACAACATCGAAAGTTTTTATTATTAAAACCAAATTATATACACATTAGTCTCCAGCAGAAATAAACTAGGGATTTGTCTCCAGTTCTCTATTGACCATCAATCCAACATGTTCTCCGCTAGATATTCACAGGACCTATAGATATAACTCCTCCAATAGTCTGTCTGTTATGAACAATACTATTAATAGTGAAATATTCTCCTAAAATGACACTAAACGAAAACTACATCCACAATTGTGCAGTCCAGCAATAGTTGTGCAAATAGCGTGCATGTGCAAATGAACAAATCCAACTGTGCAAAAACGCAATATATATCCAGTGCCTCCTTAATTGATCCAATGCCACCGTTTTTAGTTAATAGTGATGATAATTAATAGTAGTCTCAATGTCCCTCTAAAATCAATCCAATAACACCATTTGTTAGTTAATGATAATAATAATTGATTGTCCAGTGTTCATATTTAACAGTCCTTATTTGAAGTCCAGCTTTTATAACTAAAATCCTCAGAGTCTCACCATTCAATCCTGCAGGTTGTATTAGCGGAGTCCCGCTATATTCCACATCAGCGGCGTCCCGCTGCAAAACAATTAGACACGTGTCTCTCCTACCTGAGTCTGCCGGCTGATACAGGAACGCTCTTACCCCCGGTATTGAGGTTCGGCTTTCAGGAGGTGTTTCACTTTCACTCCCGTTTGTTCAGCCTTCTCTCCTTTAATTTGCTGTAACACGTGGATCGCCCGACCGTAGTTCCAAAGTCCAGGCTTCCTTGTTCATTCAGCGTATAAATCGTTCCGCGGGCATATACTTGAGAATTGGCGTTCTCTGTATTAGTGCACTAGTGCACCAGGTACATTACCTGGTGGACCAGGTGAGGGAGGCTAAAAACAGGTGCCGTCTGGTAAAACAGAGTGAGTTGACATGTCTACCAACCAAGCACAAACATGAAAAGCAGGGTAATAGGTTGCCAATACCTATTTCTGGTGCTCCGATGCCCCTTTTAAAAAGACTTCATGGGAGTAATTTATTGTCGTTTTTTACAAAATGACGCAGTTTTAATCCAGTGGCAGCAATTGGCGTAAGAAAGCATGACTGAAATGACCACAAAAATGACTTAAACACCTAAAAACACCATAAAGGGGTTATCCCACAAAAATTTTTAGACAGTTTTCAAACCAGAACCTGGATCTGAACACTTTTATAATTGCATGAAATTAAAAATTTAGTATAGCCACTGAGTTATTAAAAAAATGGATCTTTTTTTTTTTTTTCTTATTTCTTTGTCCTGCTCATTGAGAAGGCCGCACATGGTCAGTTTCACCCTCCAACTGCCTCCTGAGCTGTGATAGGGAGAAAGCTGCGGCAGAAAGGACACATCCCCTGAGCTACAGTAGGAAGAATTCTCATCTTGAGCTGCCAGCTTGATATAAATCTAGCAGATCAATGGGACCAATGAATGGGGAGATATCTGTCTCCCTGTGAGGTACAGGGCTGGTTCTAGTTTCTTAGAAAGAGATTGTCATAATCAGATTTTCATTTTTTACATTAATCATGGGATAACCCATTTAACTCTACCCAGTTTCTCCCCCAATCACTGGCCTTTATTTTCCCACCAGTCCTTGTGCCATGCATCCTTTTATAATTCTCCCAACTTACTCAGCCCCACCCACCCTGTGGCCATCACATTTTCTACCCCATTAACAAAATCAAACAACCCATTTATAATAAAATAACATTCTTACTGATAATCAAGCCCTTAGTACAGCACAGCCCTCATTGATATAGCACTGTTCATCCCAATCTTCCTGGTTCATGAACAGAAGAATAAGAGTAAAGACTGACACACAGGCAGTTGTAACCATCATTCCTATTGCATCCTTATCTGCCATTCAGAGTTTGCGTAAAGCTGGGTGACAAACCCAATATCTAAAGAGGCAAAAAACTTGTCAGCTTACATCGTAAAAGACTGAGGTTTATTTTCCCAAGAGTTTCCGCAGCAGCCAAAGTTTCCTTAGTCACATCAGGTTTTTGGATGGTAGCCATTAATATTAATCTGGCCTTCCACATCCAGGCTGTTGCGTCCTATATTCCAGCTGACTGAAAGCACGGGGCAAGTGACATGTTGCTGGTGAATGAGGATGGCACATTAGAGCGGCTTTGGCTCATTATCTCGGCCTATCTTCTGTCAGGCCTCCAGCTGCGCGCCAGGATAGATTCAGGCCTTGTTCCAGCGCGTTTCAGATGGAGGTGGGAGGGAGTGTTTAGAAAAATTGAAAAGGAAACAAATCAGCCCCGCTGAGTTTGCATAAAGTCCTTGTAGTAAATAGAGTATTAGAGCTGTTCTCAACATTTCATCTCAATAGAGCTTTATGTACCCGGTCTAAGGGCTGAGAGATTGCCTCGCCAGCCACTGACAGGGGTCACAGACGTGTTGGCAAATAGGTTGGCAGTATTTTTTTAGTTTATGACTGAGCACAGACAAGGCAAGAGTCTATGACAAAACATTTCAAAGGCATACACTGCATACAAAAACTACTTGTTTGCAAAAGTAGTAGCACCCCCTACTCATACGAGTGTTATTGAGACTATACATAGAAATACATTTATAATGTCGTAATATATTTATTATAAATAAATGTATTATTTACTATAATAATTTTTATTTTATTTATAATTAGGGATGAGCGAATCGACTTCGGATTAAACATAAAACTTCGTTACAATACTGTACGGAGCAGGAGCTCATCCCTATTTATAATATGTGTGGCTGTTTGTAAAATTAGTAGCACCACTACTGATATCATGTAGGTTATTTTCTATCTATATTATAAAAAATCAATGTCTATCTGTAAATTGGGTGTCTGGGAAGGTTTTCATACAGGTTTCATACAGCTCGCTTGCACGTACCGTTCTTCAGATATTCCAAAAAAAAATAGCAAATATGGCACCATCACATGACCTGTATTAGCCAATAGAAGCATGCAGGTCCTTCACATATCCTAACTGATATACACAGTTTCCCTTACGTCCTAACCAGTGGGGCAGATGGGGTATTCTGCCCCCCGTGGACTGTTTAGGACAAGTGAAATTTTAATGACATATGAAAGTAACTAAATCATTAATAGGACCCTCCCACTCCAATAAAGAGGGGATCACCCCTAGTCCCCTTGAGTTTTTTTCTGTCCTTCGGACAGGTCTGAACGGGTGGAGGTCCCCTCCCCTCCCTCTTTGCACTTTTGGCCCCTCTGGGGTCGAGTTTTCTGCTTTTTGCTATCTTTTCCTGCACTGCGTGCAGGATTATTCTCTTGCCATTACCTCTGGTGGTGTCATGGCTTCTCTGCGGAGTCTCCGTGCGGTGGGCAAGGCTCCGTCATCTGTGCGCGCACTGCTGGTCCTCTGGCAGTGCGCTTGGATCGGGTGGCGGCCCGGCATAGTTCCGGTGGGCGCCGCCATATTGGGAGTGACGTCAGTAGATGTCACTTCCTGCTTGCTCACTTCCTCCCTGGGTAGAGGCTGGATTGTTTGGTAACTGTTTAGATTTTTAGATCTCTATATAGATCTTTTGCATCTCGCCAGTATGACAATTTATTCCCCCCCACATGAATTATATTTTTATAAATCACTAGGGTATTAGCATTAGCTCCGCCCCATGGGAGCGGGGCCTATTTTTTGGCACCAGTTAGGCTATTTAAAGCTGGGTTCAGAGGTCAGTCGGCCTCCAGGAGCGCAGTTGTATTTTTACTCTGCTTATTTTGTCTTAAGCTGTGTTGGTTCCTACTGTCAGCAGGTTCCTCCGTTTCAGCTTGTGCTTACATTTACCCTCGCGGGTTTCCTTATTTCTAGCATTTTGCAGGTTTTTCTGGGATAAAAAACCTTCTTGCTTGAAACATCATTTTTCCTCCTCCTAACGCAACAGTTAATTCTGTTTCTTTTTTGTCAGCCATGTCGTCTACTGGGGATGGTGATTGGGATCCTGGCAGGAAAAATCCGAGCAAGAGGCGTCATCTTCAGTGCCACGACTGCCAGATTGTCCTGGAGGACAACTATGTGTACTCCCATGTCCATGTAGAGCTAAGCTTCTTCCCCAGCAGTTCATGATGTAGTCGACTGAGTGAAGGGTTATATGGAGTCCAACATAACGCAGTTGAACTCCTCCATTGAGGAGTTGAAGCAGGCTCTTATGTCCAAGCGCCAGAGACCTTCCTCTCCTCATCGGGCCATGGAGGTTTCGGGTCAGGATACCAGAGAGGGATCCATCTCCTCTTCTTCTGAGGATGAAGACGGTTTTGCCTACTTCTTCCCTCCCGAGAAGGCCCAGCGGCTGCCGAGATTCATCTGGTCGGGGGATGTTGATCAGGGTGAAGCCTCAACATCCGCCTCTAAGGGCCCTAGGGCCTTTAAAGCGGACGCTTCCCTTCTATCTCTAATGAATGACGGAGTGGAAGAAACTGGAAAAGGGTCCCGTGTTGACCAAAAAGTTCAAGTCGGTCTTCCCGATAAAAGAAGACCAGTTGTCCTCGTGGGGGCCCGTTCCTAAGGTGGACATGGCCATTTCTAAGTTGTCCAAGAGGACCATAATACCATTGGACGACGGCTCAAGTCTCCAGGATCTGATGGACAGGAGGGATGATTGCGCCTTTAGGCGTGTTTACTCCTCAGCTTCGGCTTCTGCCTCTGTCGTTATTGTGTCTTCTGAGGTGGCGAACTTCCACAAAACCAGGTTCGCCCACATTCAGTCTGACCTTTTCGCTTCTTGTAAGACGGCCGGCCTAGCCATTGATTTTTTGTGTGACTCAGCTCCACAACAACTTAAATTGGCTTCCAAGTCCATGGCGCTCTCAACAGCGGGCAGGCACCCGCTTTGGCTGAAACCCTGGAAGGCAGATATGACCTCCAAACACAATCTTTGCGCCATAGTGTATGAACCTGGCAGACAGAGCTGGACCAAATAATGGAGGGACTGTCGGACAAGAAGGGCAAGTCCCTTCCCCAACAGTCCTTTCGTGGTCGGGGCAAGAGGTATGGGTCCACTTTGGGACCTCAGCCTAAAGCCCAAAGAGATTGGGGCTCCCGAAGGGGGGAAGATCCTCCAGAGTCTCTAAGCCCCCCAAGAAGTTCTCGATGCTCTGATTGCGGGCCTCCTCAAGGCTCTTGGTACCCTGCCGGTCTGACTGGATTTCCAGAACTCCCTGCTCCCCATATTACCGTAGGCAGTCGTCTACAACATTTCTAGAGTCTTGGCATACTCATATCCAAGACCCATGGGTTCTCGGTATTATATCTCAAGGGACCTGGTAGACTTGGACAGTCCCCCTTTAGACAAGTTTGTTCAGACAAAATTGCTTCCATCCAGCAAACAGAGAATTCTGGAGAACTACGTTTTGGAGTACCTTCGGAAAGGGGACTAGAGGAGGTGCCTCTTCAAGATCAGGGAGCAGGTATCTATTCCCCAGTTTTTCTGGTACCCAAGGTGACCGGTAGACTGGCGGATGATCATAGACCTGATATACTTCAATCAGTTCATCAAGCGCAAGCATTTCCGGATGGAAACTATCCAGTCAGTAACCAATCTTCTCTTGCCAGGGGATTTCCTGGCAACCTTAGACCTCAAGGATGCCTACCTCTATATTCCCATCCATCCTGGGTCCAGAAGATTCTTAAGGATCGCGGTACAAATCAGGGGAGTCCTAAAGCATTTTCAGTTTGTGGCCCTCCCGTTTGGAATTTCTTCGGCTCCACACACATTTACCAAGGTGGTTGTTTCCGTGGTGGCAGCTTTAAGACTTCAGGGTCTGAGCATAATTCCGTATTTGGACGACTGGCTCTTCAGAGCCCCTTCCCAAGCGATCCTGTCCCAACACATTCAGCGGGCTGTAGCCTTCCTCCACCAGTTAGGATAGATAATCAACTGGGACAAGTCCCAGCTCCTACCAGCTACCTCAGTGAGGTTCCTTGGATTCCTGGTGGATTCAGTGGAAATGACTATTCATCTTACTCCCGAAAGAAGGCTATCTGTTCAGAATTCAGCCCGCTCTCTCTCAGTACCTCGGAAGGTAACTATTCGTACTTTGATGAGGATGTTGGGACTAATGTCTTCAACCGCGGAAGCGGTTCCTTGGGCATTATGGCATCTGCTACAATCGGAGGTACTAGCCAAGTGGAATCACAGTCCTTTGGGACTAAATTCCGTGCACTCCCTGTCTTATCGTGTCTGGTCCTCCCTAAGATGGTGGACCCATCTTGAGGACAGCAAGTCCCTGATCCAACCCTCGTGGATCATACTTACCACAGATGTATCCCTAGTAGGCTGGGGAGCACATCTTCTAGACAAGACGGTCCAAGGAACCCGGACACCTCAGGAGAAGTTATTATCATAGAATCTCCTAGAAATCAGGGCGATCAAGCTAGCCCTTTTTCATTTCACTCCCTGAATTCAAGGCAAAGCAGGGAGAGTACAGTCAGACAGCATGACTGCTGTAATGTACATCAACAAACAGGGAGGCATGAAGTCACAAAGTCTCCTGAGAGAGATAGGTGTGATATTGGATTGGGCAGAATTGAACCTCACCTACTTATCAGCTGTTCACATTCGTGGAGTCCACAACATGATAGCAGATCGCCTGAGCCGAGGTCTTCCAACCAGGGAGTGGTCTCTCCATCCAGACATCTTCAAGGAGATAACACTCATGTGGTGAATGCCAGAGATCGATCTCATGGCAACGAGGTTCTACACCAAGGGAGGACAACCCGGTGGCAATAGATCCTCTGTCAATCCCATGGAGGTTCGGGCTGACCTATATCTTTCCTCCAATTTCCTTGATTCCAAGGGTATACAAGTGGAACATAACATAGTAGACTTACTGCACTACATACATATATTCAATGTACAGCACCTTAACCAGACTATGCTCATAACAAAAAACTTGTTAGATAATTTATTATATTTGAATGTATCCGTATGGTGGGCCCCCAAAATAAATCTGACTGATAGGCCCTAGGTACCCCAGTCCGACACTGAGTGGCTACTTCCTTTGCAGAAAGAAGCTCGATTCCACTGGATGTCATCTGTAAGTCGGCTTCTTGGAGTTCTCACTCCACTTTTATCTCACACTATAGAGTGGATTCTAGGATAGATAGCTATTCCTCATTTGGCGGGCCAGTATTATCTTCCGCCAGGCCCATGAGGGTTTCTACTTGCTAATCCCAATTTGTGCCCCCGGTTAGGACGTAAGGGAATCGTTAATTTCTAACGATAATTTGTTTTTCCTTAGTCCTAACAGAGGCACACAAATATCCCCCCCCCCCCTTAGTTATACATAAGTGTTGCCTTTTTTCTGCTTGTAACTACACAAGGGGACTAGGGGTGATCCCCCTCTTTATTGGAGTGGGAGGGTCCTATTAAGGATTTAATTACTTTCATATGTCATTAAATATTACTTTCATATGTCATTAAAAATCCACCTGTCCTAACCAGTCCACGGGGGGCAGAATAGGACTAAGGGAAAACTGTTAGGACTAAGGGAAAACAAATTATCGTTAGAAATTAACTATTTACTCCAGTTTTTTTTAACAACTCACTGTTAGGGGGGCAGGCACTGTGGAGATCACTGTTAAGGGGGATGGGCTCTCTGGAGGTCACTGTTAGAGAGCAGGGCTCTGTGGAAGTCACCGTTAAGGGGGTGGGGTGCTGTGGAGGTCACTTTTAAGGAGGCGGGTGGCTGTGGAGGTGATTGTTCAACAGACGGGGTACTGTGGACAGGGCCGGGCCGACACAGAGGCTGGGAAGGCTCCAGCCTCAGGGCGCAGGCCAGGTCCCCAGCCTCTGGGCGGCAGGCAGGCCACTGACTATCTCGTTGCTGCTGGCCACGCTGGAGGACAGAGGGAGTAGTGACTGAGGCGCAGGGATGTGCACACATAGGGCTGAAAGGGGGCTTGAGCCCCTGCCCCCTTCTGCCCCTTTAATTCCCCCTTTTTTTTTTTTTTTACTGTCTCCAAGCCAGGCAAGCAGCCTGTCACTCACTGCCCGCTCTGACTGCTGTCTCTGTTGTCTGCTGTGTATGATGTGAGGGAGCTGCACACAGCAACACAGAGAGTCCATCATGAAAGGTCCTTTAGCTTCTCCAGCAGTATAACTGGAGTCTGACTCCTCCCACACATGTGACTGATCACATGGTCATGACCTAATCAAAGGTCCTTTAGCCATTAGAAGTTCTAGAGTCCTGACTCCCCAGTTCAAGACTTTCTTCACCAACAGCCTCAAGAACCTGACAGGTGAGACCCTGCTGCTGCAGAGAAGTCACTGTATACAGGGGATGACTGGAGGTGACTGTATACATAGGATAATGGAGGTGACTGTATACAGGAGAGAAGGATGATGGAGCTGATTGTATACATAGGATGATGGAGGTGACTGTATATAGGGGGAGGATGATGGAGATAACGGTATACAGGGGAGTAGGAGGAGGATGATGGAGGTGACTGTATACAGGGGAGTAGGAGGATGATGGAGGTGACTATATACAGGGGAGGATGATGGAGATAACTGTATACAGGGGAGTAGGAGGAGGATGATGGAGGTAACTGTATACAGGAGAGGAGGAGGAGGATGATGATGGAGGTGACTATACACAGGGGAGGATGATGATGATGGAGATCCCTATATACAGAGGAGGCCTGGCCCTGCCATCATGGATGGGTTTGTGGCGGGAAAAACATACCATGAAGGGGGGGGGGGGAGATTGGCTGCTGCCAGCCCAGACCCATGGAGGGGAAAAATGTGCCATTATTGTGCCCTGCGGTGGGGGGGTTTCAAAGATGTGCTGCTGCCAGGCCCAGGCCCATGGAGGGGGGAAATGTGTCATTGTTGGGCCATGGAGGGGAATGGGGTTCAAAGATGTGCTGCTGCCCTCAAAGTCCCATGGAGGGGGAGAAATGTGCCATGGGGAAAGGGGGAGAAAGAAATGTAACATTAAGGGGGTGATGTAAAAAGGAGGGGGAGTAATGTGACATTAAGGCCAGGCGGCATCATTGGCATTGATACTGGCACATGGGGGGGGGGGGGGTTGACACTTGATACTGGCAAATGGGGGGGTTGGCACTTGATAATGGCACATCGGGGGGGTTTGGCACTTGATACTGGCACATGGGGGGTTTGGCACTTGATACTGGCACATGATGGGGGAGGGGAAAGGAGAGAGGCACTTATTACTGGCACATGGGGGGGGCACTTGTTACTGGCACATTATTATGGGGCACTATAGGGGCTTCTACTGAGGCCACAAAGAAGGTGTATTTTATATGGGGGGCTCTGTGTGGTACTAGTATTATCAGGGGGTTTATCTGTTACTGCAGTATAGTATTGGTGACCACAGCAGCACAGTATTGGGGGTAGTAGGATGATTTGTCCAGAAGATGGGAGGATGATGGAAAAGTAATAAACTAAGTTTTTTTTTGTCAAACTGCAGAGACGAAAAATGGTGCTCTGGTCTGAAAGAAGACGATGAGGACAGAGGACATCTACATCAAAGGAGACGTCATCACTGGATGTAAGAGGTTTGTGGGGCTGCTGCTCTGCCAAGCCCATGGAGGGGGAGAAATGTGCCATGGGGGGGGGGTGCCCTTATTTTTTTTACTTAAGCCCCTGCCCCTCAAAATGTCTGTGCACATCCCTGCTGAGGCGTGAGCACTTGTTGGCAGTGACTTACCATGCTCCCTCCCCTCTCAGCCTCCTGGCTCGGCCCCGCCGCTCCGGCTCCGAGTCTGCTCTCTGTCTTGCCTGACTGGCTGTGTACAGCGCGCGCACTTTGACCTGAGGCGCTGTACGCAGTCAGGTCAAGTGCACCCAGTCTGGAGACCAGGAGACAGCGCAGGCAGCAACACAGCAGTGTCAGACAGTATCAAGTAAGAGTAAGAAGATGGATAGTTCTTAAATAAACAGTTCCCTGCAGGCCCAGGCCCACACAGAGGCTGGGGAGGGGGGGGGGGGAGGGGATGATGATGATTAATAACAAACATACATATCTAAATGGGGGGGGGGGGTGCACTTGGGCAGCTCAGCCTCTGTTGGTGGTGGACCTTGTCCTAGCCCTGACTGTGGAAGTCTCTTATGGGGGACAGTTAAAAATCAAACAGTCTGTAACTGCTGGGGTATCTAGGGTTACTAGCAATTTCCCTATAAAAAGCAAAAAACTAAAAAACAAGGGCATGGATTGACCTACTGTGCACCCTTTGAACAAATCTAATAAACAGACAGACTAACACTTCTTACTCAGGCAGCACTGGGTACTTTTTCTAGTTACATACATTTTAATTTGCTACTTATAAAGCCATAAGCACACCAATTTGTATTGCATATTTTTCTTTATTTTATAGAGAGAGGAACAAAGGTTGAGTAATAAGATCGTATATTAATTCATATGCCTACAAAAGTATCAGAACCTCCACTCATTACTGACGTTACAATTAGGGTTGAGTGAACCCGAACTGCAAAGTTGGGGTTCGTACTGAACTTTGCGAGTTCGGGCACCTGGACCCGAACCCAGACTTTTTCACTGAAGTTTGGGTTCGGTGTTTGGGTGATTTTATTATTTTCCATTATAACATGGTTATAACGGGAAATAATAGCATTCTTAAGACAGAATGCTAAATAAAATAGCCATTGAGGGGTTAAAAACAAAACAAAAAAAAACTCACCTCATCCACTTGATCGTGCAGCCGGTATTCTCTTCTTTTTTCCTTTTGCAGGTCCTCTAGAAAGTAGAGGATACCGGCTGCACGATCAAGTGGATAAGGTGAGTTTTTTTTTTATTATTTTTAACCCCTCAATGGCCATTTTATTTAGAATTCTGTCTTAAAAATGCTATTATTTTCCGTTATGACCATGTTATAACGGAAAATAATAAAGTGAAGTCCGGGTCCCCATTGACTTTAATGGGGTCCGGGTTCGTTTGGGTCCCGAACTTTGGCACCCGGCAAACCCGAACTTCGACGGATTTGCTCATCCCTAGTTACAATGATAACATTTTTACTATAGAGCTATAGACTCCCTCTATGCATTTTATAGATATTACTGGTTATGGAGGGGCAAAAGGTAGAGGTATAATATTTTTATGTATGAAAACTGAGTTGTATTCAAAAGTTTGAGCGCCCCTGCTCATATCCCATTGCGTGTATCAGCCTGGGCAGATATTAGACATTCATGAAGGGGTCTGTAGAAGCTGGGGGCAAATGCTGGGAGCAGCCATATTAGTCATTGTTATCCAGCTTCAACAGGAACAGATAAAGTAGATTTCTAGATGAAAGAGTTAACTGCACTTTCTTTTGCACAACTTCTTGAGGAACTGAGACAATTAGGTTGGAATTATTCACATTGGTGAGACGTGATAGGTCATCATTTCATGACATTACACTACCAAGAAATACATGTACTTTGAATTTGTGTCATGTTTCAGTCAGTTCCCCGTGCGCAGTGATGACTGTCATGGTCACCCTCCTACACGGGTGGATCACGTCCTTGTTTTGACTAAAAATGGGTAGTGAAATTTGACCCCTAATTCTAGGTCATGGGTTGATGTAATAGAAGGGCATCACCCAGATTTAGGAATAATATCAGGCGTCTTGTGGTTTTTATGAACATAAACAGTGAATCAGATTTTTTTTTTTTACCCAATATATAGAAATGTCAAGGGACCACATGAGCATATGTGCAGTAGATGATCCCAAAATCTTCCTCTGCACAAATAAAGGAAGAGGTCAATATATGTCACTGCTGTACCAAATGTAGATTGACAAACAGAATATGCCCAATTTTAGGGCCCAAGTGTAGATTGAAGTACAGGGACCCTAAGTTGATATATGAGGAAATTGCATAAATATTAAACCCCCAATATATTTCTATTGTCCAGTCCCCAATAGTTTCTAGGAAGTTGATTAGTTTAAGAGCTTTTAAGACTACTGGGAATGAAAGGGGTTTTCTGAGACTTTTTAACCAATTACCTATTCTCTGGATAGGTCATCAGTATCTGATCGTTGGGGGTCCGAGACCCAGGAACCCAGCCAGTCAACTGCTTTGAGAAGCCCTCCTGTGAACACTGCTGCCTTCTCACAGCTTCCCAAGCACAACGCCATACATTGTATAGGGCTGTGCTTGGTATCGCAGCTCAAGTGAATGGGGCTCAGCTGTGGCTAGGTCATGTGACCAATAAATGTGAGGGCACATGGCCGAGGGAGAGCTGCAAGAAGGCCGCATCGCTTACAGGAGCGCTGGTACTTTCTCTAACAGCTGATCAGATACCCTGAGAGAAAGAAACCAGTCATCTGAGAAGGTCCAGAACCATCCAAGCTGCCCAAGCTTCAGGTAGCAAGGTATTTGCTTGTTTATTGCAGAAAGGCACCTACTACTTTTTGAGACAGACTGGCCATCCATATCTAAAATTTCTGCAACCCTAAGCCCAAGAACTGCAGAAGGAGTTAATAAGGTGAGGGACTACGGCTCAGACACCCATCACCTAAACCACCACTAGGCCAGACTAACATGAAGATTGCATCACAGTGGCATCACTGTGTGCATTATCCCTGCCCTGTGACATCATTGTGTTCATTATCCCTGTACTTTCAGATCACTGTATATTATCCACCGTGGTGCACCTCCAATACAGGCAGACCACACAGCTGCTATGGGGCCCGTGCGGAAAGGGGGCCCACCATGAACCAAAGGCCCTGCCCTCTAATTACACTCATTACTGCTCAACTTCAATATAGTATCCTATCAACAGTAGAGAAAGCTAAAGAAACTGTGATGATGTCATCACAGGTCCTGTACATCTAGTAAAGGAACTGCAAAATGAATGTGTAGTTGCCAGGTTAGATAGGAGCATCTGCCAGAATCTGTGATGACATCATCATCATAGGTTCTGTGGAGGTGGCGCCAGCATCAGTAGGCCACAGAGTCGCACAATGACAAAGTGTGGAGGTAACAGCAACAGTATGATTAGGCCACAGAGTGGCAAGGTGACAGTGTGGAGATGGCAGCATCAGGAGGCCACAGAGTGACAAGGTGACATAGTGTGGACATGGCAGCATAAGGAGGCCATAGAGTGGCAAGGTGACATGGTGTGGAGATGGTAGCAGCAGCATTATACCACAGAGTGGCATGGTGACATAGTGTGGAGATGGATGATCTAATCTGATGCATCAGGCATTGGTGGGTAGAAATTAAGGCTGATCCACGCCTGATTCATCTTGACAAAAGTAAGTCTCTCCACATTTTGGGTGGACAGGCGAGTTCTTCTTGGGGTAACTATGCCCCCCGCCACACTAAACACCCGCTCTGATGTCACACTATTGGCAAGCAGGACAGCTTTTCCGGGGCAAACTCGGCCAGTTGTGGCCACAAATCTAGTTTGGCTGTCAAGTAGTCCAGCGGATCTTCTTTGACGGCTGGAAGGGTGCTGTCAAAGTATTCCACCACCTGCTGGTTCAGGTCCTGCTCCAGGTCTACCTGCTGCTGCTGGTGAATAGTTTCTTCACTATGTGGGTGAAGAAAGCTGCTCATCAGCGACTCTAGACTCAGGCTGCTGGTGCTGCTGTCATTTGCGACGAGGTCGAAGATCGAGTCAACCAATCAAGAACCGCTGGGTTGCTGGTCAAGACACGATCGCTAGCTGACATGTGGACCTGAGGCCTTGGGAAGAAACCCCTGCTGCCACGCCCCCTTACTCTGCTGTGACCTGTGCCTGTGACAGAATCATTTACTCCTCTGACACTCCCCTTTGCAGGGCCTGGCACTTCTCTGTCTGACATACTTTTAGCTGAACTAAATGAATCAAAAGCAAATAAAAAAAAAACTAAAAGTGCCATATGCATATTTCTTTTTTTAATGAGATAGGCAACTAAAGGATTTGAAATTGGCAATGAAACGATTTCAGGGTAAATAACAGCAAAAGTAAACTGTGTATATATTTCTCGTATTGGACTAAGATATGCCACTAAACGATTTCTAAGTAAATAACAGAAAAAGTGAACTGCGAATATTTTTCTCTTTTTCTCTAGAAATATATGACAATAAACGCTTTCAGTGCAAATAACACCATATGTGAACTGCGTCTATTTTTCTCGTATTGTAGTGAAATATGACAATAAACGCTTTCTGCGCAAATAACACCAAATATGAACTAAGTCTATTTTTCTTTAGAAATATGGCAATAAACACTTTTAGCGCAAATAACACCAAATGTAAACTCCGTTTATTTTTCTCGTATTGTAGTGAAATATGACAAGAAACGCTTTCAGCGCAAATAACACCAAATGTGAATTGCATCTATTTTTCTCGTATTGTAGCGAAATATGACAAGAAACGCTTTTAGCGCATAGAACACCAAATGTGAACTGTGTTTACTTTTCTCGTATTGTAGTGAAATATGACAAGAAATGCTTTTAGCGCAAATAACACTAAAACAGCCCTATACTAAATTTCACTAAAATTATGGCAATAAACGCTTTTAGCGCAAATAACACCAAATGTGAACTGCGTTTATTTTTCTCGTATTGTAGTGAAATATGACAAAAAAAAACGCTTTCAGCGCAAATAACAGCAAAAGTGACCTGCGTATATATTTCTTGTATTGTATTGAAATAGGTCACTAAATGATATCAGCGCAGTTAACAGCAAAAGTGACCTGCGTATATATTTATGTTTTTCCACAGCTAAAAGCCACAAAAGGCTTTTCAACATAGCACTTGCACCCCAATAACTAATTGCTGGAATGACAGAGCTGTATTATGAGACTATCTGGATCCCCAAGTAATGTTTCCCAGCACTTGTAAATCGCTTTTTTTCACAAAGAGGATTTTCCTATGACTCTCCCTAGCATCTGCACACGTCTCTCCTTGCCTGTGAAATGATTCCTCTTACTATCCTTTCCCTGCACTTGTAAATCTCTTTTTTTCACAATGAGGATTTTCCTATGACTCTCCCTACTAGCATCTGCACACGTCTCTCCCTGCCTGTGAAATGAATAATATCACTATCCTTTCCCTGCACTAGTAAATTGCTTCTTTCCTTTTTTTTTTTTTTACAATTAGTTTTTCTTCAACTCTCCCTAGCGCCTGCATACACGTCTGTCCCTGAGCAATGTACGATGGTGAATGGCAGCATCTAAGATGGCCGTCGTATTTATAGGGCTTTGACATCACTAGGCTGACTGGCATGCATGGAATTATGGGTCATCCTGCCTTCCCAGAGTTCCTTGCCCCATGTCCTCACCCGTGTAGCCGCCATTGTAGCTGGCTAGCTGCCATGTTAGGAAAAAATTTGACTTCGTCAGCTTCGATTCACTCATCTATAATTGGAAGAAGTGTATGCAAGGGAATGTGCCTTTCTTTTGGGTACATAAAAAAGTTTGTTTAGGAATGGTTCTTAAAGGACCAATATCCGCTTTTACCAATAAGTCACTTAGATTTTTAGTACGAGTGTACAGGGTAAAATAGGATTTTGGAACTCTACTACAGTCTGATAGACTTTTTGTAGCAATGGCCAATGGTTTCTGGCACTATTTATAATCTTATTGGTAGCGGGGTAACAATTGTGTATGAAGGCGATATGTTTTTCCGAATTCTTGGGCCTAGGACTTTTTGGTTTGGGAGAGACTTCTTTGTTTTGGGTGAGTGAAAACTTAAAAAATGTAGAAGGTTGTGATCAGTGGGTTTACGATAGAAGTCAGTGGTAAAGGTACTGGTTTTCAGAACTGTTGTGTCAAGGAAACTGATGGTACTAGGGTAATGATGAATGGTAAATTGGAGCTCAGGGTAAATCGATTTAAAAAATTTATGGAATTGTAGGAGGGAGTCCAATGTGCTCTCCCATATGCAAAATATATAGTCAATACAGCCAGTGGCGTAACTAGAAATGACTGGGCCCCACAGCAAATTTTTGAATTTTTGACAAAATCTTTTAGTACTTCTCCTCCTCTTGGATGGACCCCTTCTGGGTCAGGGCCCCAAAGCCGCCGCTTCCCCTGCTTCCCCTATAGTTACGCCCCTGAATACAGCGTTTCCAGACTATAACATAAGAGTTGAAACAGGAATCAGAGTAGAGAAAAGTGTCTTCAAAATCTGCCATATAACAATTTGCATAGGGAGGCACTACATTGGACCCCATCGCAGTACCCAGTGGCTGAAGGAAGAAACCATCGCCAAACATGAAGAAGTTATTGGTGATGACTAGTTCCAGTAGTTCCATACAGAAAGATATGCTGTTGGGTTCTATTGTAGTGGAATGAAGCAAGTTGTTGGCTGCTCTAAGACCTTTATCATGCTGGATAGATGTATAAAGACTAGTTACATTGTATCTGGTTTCAGGGATGGAATCTTGTCAATCATCTTTAGAAACGCAGAGGTGTCTAGGAGAAAGGATCTCGTATTTTTGATTATGGGTGTCAAAATTTTCTCCAGGAAGACTGACAGGGGGGATAGAATGGAATCTGTTGAGGCCACAATTGGGAGGCCAGGGGGGTTATTGAGGTTTTTAGGTATTTTGGGTAATATGTAAAAGACAGGTGTCACAGGATGAGTATTAGAAAGGTTACGGTAGCATCGTCAATTACATTCAAGTTCCGATAATTTGTCAGAGTGTTTCGTATCTTGTCCGCTACTTATTTAGTCGGATCGTATTGTGACTTTAAATAGACATTGGTGTCCTGTAGCTGACGATATATCTCCCCTGTGTATGTATCTTTATCCATGATCACCAATGCCCCTCCCTTATCAGCTGGTTTGAATATTAAATCTTTTCTCCTCTGGAGAGTATAGGGCCTGTCTATCAATGTTATTTAAATTTTGAACAAATTTAAATCCGCCCCTCACCAGATCCTTTTTGAACTGTGCCGTGTCACATTTTACTAAATTGATAAAGGTCTCGATGGCAGGTTCGTTTTTAGGGGGAGTGAATGTGCTCTTGTTACGTAGACCCAAATCTCTTACAGAGATCTGGGATGGAGAGGTGACCTCAGTAGTTCTGTCCGAACTCGAAGAAAAATGGACCTTCAGGCGAATGTTCCTAAAGAGTCTGTGTAGATCCATATCAAGTTGGAACGTGTCCAGTTGTCCTGAGGGACAGTAGGAGAGACCTTTCTCTAATAAAGACAGTTTGGCAGACCCTAACGTGTAAAATGAAATATTGTCTACTAAAGATTGTACCTGTGATCTAGTCGTCATCTGCGATGCACCTCATAGCGAAGTCGTGGGTCCTCCTCTCTGTCCTCCTCTACCTCGTGGTGGTCGTTGTTCACAGCTAGAACCAGATTAAAGAGATTTGATGGAGGATGAGCGCCACCTGGAATAATTTGGACGTGATAATGATGAATCAGGCCATCTGTAGACATGGTTTTGTCTGTAATCTTCCATATCGCGTAAGAATTTGCTTCTTTTGGTTGCCTCAACCTCCTTTCTGTGTTTTGATAACGTGGAGTTGATGATTGTAGTCTTCTGTTGGTAAGATAGCTTTGAGTTGTTTTTCCGTGGTGTTAATTTCTATTTTCATTTCATTTTGTAGGTAGGATAGCGTTAGAGTCATCAGATCAAAGGAGCATTATTATTGAGAATTTGTTCAAACTTTTCACAAAATTCTGTGTTATCTTTAAAAAACCTGGGTCTGGTACGAATACGTAGGCCACATGGAATTCGTTTGACTTTAAGATATTCCGCCAAAGTGGCACTATGAAGTGTGTAATTCAACAATCTATGCAATTCCTGTTCCAGATCCCTTGCTTTGAATTCTGATGGAGGTGTTTGTAGGAATTCTCCAGAGATGTTGACTTGGGACAGGATTTGGGATATTTCCTCTTGTTGAAATGATAAAGTGCCACTGGCCATTTTGCTTGCAGGTGCTGTAGCAAGTAGGGATCGTCAAGTTACCACTACTGCTACTAATGGTTACTTTGGGATCTAGCGGACCGTAAAGACACAACTGATTTTAAACGACTTCTGTATGAAATTGTGTTTATTTCTATTTTTTATTTTATTTGTTTATTGCATATCCCCTCTTCATACCTTTCATGTATTACTGATGTATCATGAGATTTGGAACATTTCAGTCATTTAATGAATTATGTTATTATACGATATTATACCATTGCACAATATTTACCACTGCCATTGTATATCAATATAATTCATGTTATTTATGTTACTCTTTTTCATTCTGTTATAGTTTGATAAAGGCCAAAATAGGCCGAAACATAACTAAAATCAGCCGCAGATTCAATAACAACTTATATTGATTGAGAAACGACGAATCGTGATATTTCTGGAGTTTTTCTATAGTGTATATTATTTGATGGGGTGGGAACCCGGCTCCTAGAAATCTACACACGTAGTAAGCAGTGCGCGACTAAGCAACTCCTCAACATGGATCTGTAATGACATCACAGTCCATGTGATCAGTTCTAAATGCAGTAGCTGAAAAGGACCTGAAATGATGTCACCATCATGTGACCAGTGCAGGAGAGGAGGGCAGTGAAGAGAAATCCTGGGGAAAGAAGCTGTGGTGAGGTCTACTACATGAGGAGAGGTAAGTGAAGGGAGAACAATGCTGGGAGTTGTAGTTATTTAACTGGGACTGTATGTAAGGGCTTAAGTGAGGAAAGTTATTTACATGGGACAGTGGGGTGGAGTGATGTTATTTACATGAGACTGAAAGTTGAGGGGGTGATGTTATTTACAGAGGAATGCATGTAGGAGATGGCTGGGGCAGGGTGATGTTATTTACATGGGACTATATGTTGAAGGCAGCTGGGGAGGGGGTGATGTTCTTTACATGGGAATATATGTTGAAGGTGGCTGTGGAGGGAGTGATGTTATTTACATGGGACTGTATATTGGAGGGGGCAGGAGAGATAGTGGGATGTTATTTACATTGGACTGTATTTTGGAGAGGACTGTAGATAGAGAGGGATGTTATTGACATGGGACTGTATATTGGAGGGGGCTGGAAAGATGGTGTGATGTTATTTGCATGGCACTGTATTTTGGAGAGGGCTGTAGATGGTGTGATGGTATTTTCATGGGACTCTATGGCGGAGGGAGGAAAATAATGTTATTTACATGAACTGTATGGTGGAGATGCTAAGGAATTATAATTTTTGAGGACACTAAATGGAGAAATATAACTACAGGGGGCACTGCAGGGGGCATTATAAATACTGGGAGCACTGTAGGGGACGATATAAATACTTGGGAACTTCAGGGTGAGCATTATAACAGTAGGGGGCATTATAAATATTGGGTACACTGTAGGGGCATTTTAAATCCAGGGGACATTCTTATTACTACTGGGGGCTCTATAGGAGTGACTTATAGATCCGCATTATTTCTACTAAGAGCATTATGGGACGCCTTATTACTACTGCGGGTTCTGTAGATAGCTTTCTAACCACTGGGGAGACAATAGGGGAGCCTTATTTCTATTGGGGGCTCTGTAAGGGCATTATTAATACTCAAGGGCTCTTCTATTAATGGAGGCATTCTTTGGGGAGCACTATCACTGTTAGGGGCACTGTAGGGGGCAGCAGTATTACTAATGAGGGCATTCTAGAAGGGAATTACTATAGGTGGGACTATTGGGAGCAATATTACTATGGGGAAGATTATCTGTATGGCAATCATTTTTGTTCTGGATAGTATTTGGGGGTACAGAAAAGTGAGGAAGCTAAAATGTCTGTGTGTCACACTCTGCAAAGACGAGGTACGGCTGAGAGTAGTTGTCCGGAGAAGATCTACATCGGAGCAGATGTCACCTGGAAGGCCCTGTATGTGAGAGGTATGTGCTGCTGTATAGCTGTATAGCAAGTACAGTAAAATGTCTTCAGTGCTAGTGTTTGGGGTAGTCTGGTCCTAGGTAGACTTAGAGAATTGGGCCATATGCATTTGGGCTTGGGCCCCGGATCTGTTGGACCCTAGCAACGCCCCTGGCTGTATGTAATGTTAGGAGGGAAGAGGTTAGGTTGAGAATTTTGCATAAGTATTTTGCCTCAGGCAGCAGAAAGGCTAGATGCACCCCTGTGCAGGAGTACCGGATCGGCACTGCAGCGCCGTTCACATGACATTTTTTAACACTGAATTTTGTCAGCTGTACTAATATTTTGGTAGAATTTTATTGGGGCTGTCCACACAAAAATTCAGCTGTAAAAAGCACTGTGTGAACGGGCCCTAAGACATTTTAGGGGTTGTCCAAGATTTTTAAATAGCTCACCTCAGATCCATCCATCTCTGAGTGCACAAAGGCATACTACAAGATGACTGCATTGTCTCTCTGTGGAACATTACATGTAACTTGTATGACCAGGTCAGTGGCCCATAACATGTTGCCCAAGTTCAGAGAACGGAACACGTTGTGTCAGTTGTTTTCTGCACGATTCTCTCTCACGTCTGATTGGATGAGAAATCTCAATGAGAGATAATTAATTATGGAGATAAATTATGTAACCATGAAACTGTTTGTGCTACATACAATGGGTATGAGTCATTCGGCCAAGTCTGGTCCTGGTCTAATTATGGATTTGGAATTCTGTGATTATGTCAGTGTGCTGAGGTCACGCCGGGATTTCTGCGCACTACTGGTGCCCTGGATCTCATTTCATGCTTTAGTAACATGACTTTTAAAGTGACAATGCACATTTACACATTATAAGTCTTATAATGGAACATCATTGACTATAATGTACTACAATGTATTCAGACCCTTTCACTTTCCCCCCATCATTCTGCACTTAGTACCCTATCATGACAAAGTGAAAGCAGAATGTTTGAAATCTTTGCCAATTTATTGAAAAGGATAAACTAAAGCACTGCATTGGCATAAGTATTCAGACCCTTTACTTAATACTTAGTTGAAGAACTTTAACAGCCTCCAGTCTTCTTGGGTATGATGCTACAAGGTCTACACATCTGCATTTAGGGATTTTCTGACATTCTTCTTTGCAGATCCTCTCAAGCTCTGTCAGGTTGGATGGGGACAGTCGGTGGACAGCCATTTTAAGGTCTATCCAGAGATGTTCAGTTGGGTTCATGTCAGGGCTCTGGCTTGACCACTCAAGGACATTCACAGAGTTGTCCCCAAGTCACTCCTGTGTTGTCTTGACTGTGTGCTTAGGGTCATTGTGTTGTTGGAAGGTAAACCTTAGGACAAGTCTGTGGTGCAGAGCACACAGGATCAGGTTTTCATTAAAAAAATTCTCTATATTTTGTTCTATACAGCTTTCCATCAACCCTGACCAGTCTCCCTGTCCAGCCAATGAAAGATGCTGCCACTGTACGGATGGTATTGGGCAGGCGATGAGCAGTGCCTGGTTTTCTCCAAAAAGTTCAGTCGTGGATTCATCAGACCAACCAGAGAATTGTGTTTATAAAGTCTGAGAGTCCTTTAGGTGCTTTTATGGAAGCTTTCATGTGTGTTTTACTGAGGAGAGGTTTCTTTCTGGCCACTTTGCCCTAAAGCCCAGATTGGTGGAGCACTGCAGTGATGGTTGACCTTCTGGAAGTTTCTCCAGTCTGCACACAGGATCTTTAGAGCTCAGCCAGAGATACAATTTGGCAACCACTGGGTTGTTTGTCACCTCTCTTACCAAGGAGCATTATTATTTGTTGGTTTGGGTGGCTGCCGGGGCGATACAGGCCCTTGCAGCAGGAGAGCGGGGCACACTGCGCAAGGATCCCAGCAAACATGGCGGCGGAGGAGCTGAAGAGGACTCCTCAGTGGTGAAAAGCTACATTAAGGTGACAGCAGTGTGTAATGCAGTGTGTGATCATCACACACTGCACTACATACATCACACAGTGAACAACATACATCACATACTGGTCTATATACGTCACACACTGCACTACATACATCACACACTGCACTACATACATCACACACTGCACTACATTCATCACATACTGTTCTACATACATCACACACTGTGATGTATGTAATGTAGTGAATACATAGCAGGCTATTATAGCCAAGTAATAAAGTACAGGGAGGATCCATTAATGGACTGTATTTTATTACTTGGCTATAATTTCCTGATGTTATTTAGACTAGTGATGGTTCCCTGAATAAATGCCCATCTCTTAGGCCACGTTCACACCACCACTATTTATTTCTGTTGTTCTGCTACTTTAAAATAGGGAAAGAGTAGAGTACCATGTCGCCCAGATACTTTTTCTTGCCCAAGGGCCCTTTGCAGTCTGTGAGGGTGGGGACCTCAGGATCATTTCCTTTGAAGGCCCTAAGGGTGCTTTCACATTTGCGGCATAGCTATCCGGCAGGCTGTTCAGGCGGGTGAACAGCATGCCGGATCCGCCATGCCGCAAGTACCCGTGTGCTGCCGCTCCGTCCCCATTGACTATAATGGGGAGGAGGGCGGAGCTACGGGGCAGCACGGCAGTGCACGGCAGAGATCGCCTGACTAAAAAGTTAGACCTGCAGTACTTTTAGTCCGGCGATCTCCGACCATGCACTGCTGTGCTGCGCCGTAGATCCGCCCCCCGCCCCATTATAGTCAATGGGGACTGAGCGGCAGCACGGAAGTGCACGGGTACTTGCGGCATGGCGGATCCGGCAGGCTGTTCACCCGCCGGAACAGCCTGCCGGATAGCTATGCTGCTAGTGTGAAAGTACCCTAAGGCTACTTTCACACTAGCATTTTTGCTGGATCCAGCAGTTCTCAGCAAAAACGGTTCCTTTACTGATAATACAACCAACTCCATCCGTTATGAACGGATCTGATTGTATTATCTTTAATACCATTGAAAGTCAATGGGGGACATATCCGTTTTCTATTGTGTCAGAGAAAACTTGCTGCTTGCTGCGATTTGTTCTCCGGTATGGGAACGCAACAAAATGGAAGGGAATGCTTTTTGGTGCACTCCGTTCTGTTCAGTTAAGTTTTGTCCCCATTGACAATGATTGGGGACAAAACGGAAGCATTAAAATGTAACGCTAGTGTAAAAGTAGCCTAAGGAACTTAAGACCCCTTTTAGACTAGCGAGTTTTCAATGTGGGTGCGATACGTGATTTGAGCGCATAGCACCCGCACTGAATCCTGACCCATTCATCTTAATGGGTCTGTGTACATGAGGGTTTTTTTTCACACATCAGTTCTGCGTTGCGTGAAAAATGCAGCATGTTCTATATTCTACGTTTTTCACGCAGCCCTGGCCCCATAGAAGTGAATGGGGCTTCAGCGAAAAACGCATTGCATCCGGAAGAAAGTGCGGATGCGATGCGTTTTTCACTGATGGTTGCTAGGAGATGTTGTTTGTAAACCTTCAGATGTTGTTTGTAAACCTTTCCGCATTGCACCCGCGCGGAAAATACTGAACAACTGAACGCAATCGCAGACAAAACTGACTGAACTTGCTTGCAAAATGGTGCGAGTTTCACTGAACGCATCCTGAACATGTCTGGACCTAATCCGTTATGCTCGTGTGAAAGGTGCCTAAGTCCAACACAGGAGCAAGTTATGTTTTTAGAATCTCTTAGTAGTGCAGCCTTGGTCTTCGGGCCTGTAATTGTATGTAATCAGATGTTAGCGTGGTAGTAAGATATCAGGTACTGGTTTTCTCATTATTTATGCACAAGAATGGTAATATGCATCAAACCTCTCAAAGTAGAACTCTTTTACTATGGTTTCACACACACAACATTTTTGGAACAACACCAATGCAATTTTTTGATGCAGTTTACTTTTAGTCTACAAGCTACAACATATCTGCAGTGTTGTTTTTTTCCCAAAAATATATGCTGTCTTTTAATCCACCTGTATCTCAGTAGATTTCCATTCAGTCATGCTGACAACCACTGTGGAAACTGTAACGAATACTTGTCAACAGTCCCATGTTATTTGGGACTGTTCCATGAAAGGGACGGGGTTCATGCAATCTCTACATGAAATGAAATGTTTCTTTCAGTTTTGCGGCTGAACAGGGAAAAGCTTTTGCAGTTTTGGTTGTCCATCTTTGATTGTCAAGAGCCATTGATACTTGAGGAGCAACAGCGGCAACATTAATCTGACTCATTTTCCATCTAATAGGCATTGGACTTTGGCTTAGTCATGGGCCCTCATTCATTGCAGCCCACTATCGCCCCCAAAAGTCTATAGGGAGCTTTACAATCCTGATTGCCATATATTTCATATTTGCAGCCGATGATTCTACCAGGAAACCTCTGCTTGACCATTACTGAAACTGTCATCAGCAGCAGAAGGCAGGTGACTCTGTTTTGCACCTCTTGGCCATATGTTTGACGCAGGGCATGGGTCATTATGCGGTACGTGCCTCTTCTCACTGTCTTGCACAGTAATATGGAACTTACTTTGCTGATTGGAGCCAGATGATTAACCTCCTGATTAATTGTGGACTAATGTCTCCTCATGCTAATTTGAGTAATTGAATGTCCAGGAATTGAAGGGAGGGGGAAGGTGTGTGTTGGGGGGGAAGAGGGGGGATTAAGATTGTGATGAATGACAAATTTGCTAAATGAGACATTACACAGTAACCTAAGCGAGGTCGTTCTATTCAGCAATAAATGATCAGAAATGTTAGAAAGATCAGAAAATGTGACACTAAGGACAATGCAGGAGACTCGCCCATAAGAGCGCAATCATTTCTCTATTGGTTAAAGGGATTGTCTGGGTTCTGAGCTAAACCTGGACATATCCCCTTCTTCTCACACTCAGCCCCAGGGGAATTTCATGCTCCGATGCTCTCCCCTGCCCTGTGCTGGACCGAGCAGCAGGGCAAGGGCTTTTTCTGGTGATCCGGTGACGTACCGTGCTCTTCATGGGTAAGCTAGGCAGAGGCTTTCGATGTGATGTTGATGACCTATCCTGAGAATATTTCAAGGTGACTCTAAGGCCTTATTCACACGTCCGTAGTGTTTTGCAAAACACCTTGCCACCAGCCCTATAGAGATGCCTATACTTGTCCGCAATTGCGGGCAAGAATAGGACATGCTCTATATTTTTGCAGAGCCGCCGTCCGGAAGATCAGCGGCACGCTCTGCAAATGCAGATGCGGAGAGCACAGTGTGTGCTCTACGCATCCATCACGTCCCTATTCAAAATGAATGGGTCCGCACCCGTTCCGCAAATTTGGGGAACGGGTGCGGACGTAGATTGCGGACGTGTAAATTAGGCCTAAGGGCCACCGTTCCAGAGTCCTTATAGGCTGTAACCCAGCTTTCCACAGGTCATGCATGTATGGCCACAGGTATGCCGTGTTAGTTTTTACTCGGTCCCCTCTTCTACAAGCTTTACTGTGGTGTTAGCATTCTATTCATGAACCAATGAACTAAAATAAAATATTAATTATCAATGCATGGTCTGTGTCTCCAATATAAGAGGATTGCACTAGTGCCACAGCACTTAGTTCACTTCAGTTTAATGTCCCCTGAAGCCAAAGGCTCATTTTCAGGTTTTGAGGAGGAAAAGGCTCCCAGCACACAAAAATACCTGTAATATTCTGCACTGATAACAGCCTCATTTACACGTCTGCTGATTAATGAATAATCCACAAACACCATTAACTCTACTGGTTACATTCTGATTTTAGGACGTGGTTGGAAGCACTGGCTTGCCCCAGAAAAACCTGGAAATTGTTGACTGCACTAGATAGAGGCAGTATTATAGTAGCTAGGTTCTTGTTCATAGGAGACAGTATAGTAGTTATATTCTTGTACATAGGAGACAGTATTATAGTACCAGTAGTTATATTCTTGTACATAGGAGGCAGTATTATAATAGTTATATTCCTGTACATAGGAGGCAGTATTATAGTACCGGTAGTTATATTCTTGTACATAGGAGGCAGTATTATAATAGTTATATTCTTGTACATAGGAGGCAGTATTATAGTAGTTATATTCCTGTACATAGGAGGCAGTATTATAATAGTTATATTCTTGTACATAGAAGGCAGTATTGTAGTAGCTATATTCTTGTACATAGGAGGCAGTATTTTAGTAGTTCTATTCTTGTCCATAGGAGAGGATAGACGTGTGCTGCTGAGCTCCCTGCAGGGAGGGGGCATGGCTTCTGACCCAGGTGGAGGCGAGGGGAGCTGGGCTGATGATCTTGAGAAAGCCCAGAGCTTGGAGTGTGGCCTGCAGCATGGAGATGGTGGCTGGTGAGTCTACTGAAACTTGTAGTGCTTCTGGGTTGAGTACAACAATTGTGACAAAGAAAAGTTTATTTAAGCTGGAAAGGCGCATTTCTAAGTTAAGAGATGAGATTAAGACAGAGACTGATCCAAAGAAAAATCTGGTGAAGTATGAATGCCTGGATGACTGCACACATGGACTTGATATATTAAAAGATAAACTAGATAAAGGTAAAAACACAATACCTAAAGTGAAAAGCTGGGCAATGGAGAAAAAGAGGGAGGCCAGATCCCAGAATGTGAAGATAAAAGAAATCATAGAAATGTTTCCATTGCTTTAAACTATCATTGTCATGATTAAGGCATTTTAATATAACAGTTCCCTGGAACTGCCTCTTAAAGGGGTTATACGAGGCTGGAAATGCCCCCCATATGCCCAGGCCCCTCACACTGATTCTACTTACCTGGCTCGTCCGTGTCGGGAAGGGGAACGGCCAATGGCAGGCAGTGACCGGGACAAGCCTCCCTAGCGTCACCTACGATGCTAGGGAGGCTCGTCCCCGTCACCGCTTGTCATTGGCTGCCCCTTCCACCCCCAACTTCCCGGCAAAGGATGTTTTCATCTGCGCACACGGAGATGTAGCGGCAGATGTTCGGGGACCAGGAGCGATGCAGAGAGCCAGATAAGTAGAATCAGTGTGAGGATCCCGGGCATTTCTGGGGGGGGGGGCATTTCCAGGCTTGGATAACCCCTTTAAGTCACTTTCCACATGGTTGATGCTGCTGTTCAATCTTAATTCACTCACCATAACATCTGCAGTGTGGCTGGCCTGTGATGTCTTTTTGACTTGAGTGAAGCAACTTTTTTCTCACATGAGAACAAAATGAGTATGCCGAGTGCATTTCTATATGACTGATTCATCAGATACTGAATTATCTCATGGACAGCCACAATTCATGTGATCAAGAAAAGTCCCCATGATGATTTTATTTTTAAAATCTTCGAACATTTTCTATTTTGGAATTTTAGGAAAATATTTACCTAATATAGATGGAAGAAATTATGAATACTAAATACAAGACAGGTTCATAACTGATATAAGGTCTTCGTATATATTCTCTGCCAGTATAACCTGAGCATCTTCTGTATATAATTATATATGTTCATCTGGTTATTCTGGTTCCATAAGTTATACATGTTGTACATAATGAATGATATGGGCCATGTTGGTTTAACCTGGGCATCTCCTGTATATAATTATATATGTACAGCTGGTATAAGTTATACATCTTCTTGTATACAGTGATATGAAGCATGCTGGTATAACCTGGGCATCTTCTGTATATAATTATATATATATACAGCTGGTATAAGTTATACATCTTCTTGTATATAGTGATATGAAGCATGCTGGTATAACCTGGGTATCTTCTGTATATAATTATATATATATACAGTTGGTATAAGTTATACATCTTCTTGTATACAGTGATATGAAGCATGCTGGTATAACCTGGGTATCTTCTGTATATAATTATATATATATACAGCTGGTATAAGTTATACATCTTCTTGTATATAGTGATATGAAGCATGCTGGTATAACCTAGGCATCTTTTGTATATAATTATATATGTACAGCTGGTATAAGTTATACATCTTCTTGTATACAGTGATATGGACCATGCAGGTATAACCTGGGCATCTTCTGTATATAATTATATACATACACAGCTGGTATAAGTTACACATCTTCTTGTATACAGTGATATGAAGCATGCTGGTATAACCTGGGTATCTCCTGTATATAATTATATATGTACAGCTGGTATAAGTTATACATCTTCTTGTATACAGTGATATGGAGCATGCTGGTATAACCTGGGCATCTCCTGTATATAATTATATATGTACAGCTGGTATAAGTTACACATCTTCTTGTATATAGTGATACGGAGCATGCTGGTATAACCTGGGCATCTTCTGTATATAATTATATATATACAGCTGGTATAAGTTATACAACGTCTTGTATATAGTGATATGGACCATGCTGCTATAACCTGGGGAGCATCTGTCTATAATTATATATATATATATAATATATACAGCTGGTATAAGTTATATATCTTCTTGTGTATAATGATATGGACCATGCTGGTATAACCTGGGTTTCTTCTGTATATAATTATATATGTACAGCTGGTATAAGTTATACATCTTCTTGTATATAGTGATATGAAGCATGCTGGTATAACCTGGACATCTCCTGTATATAATTATATAAGAACAACTGGTATAAGTTATACATCTTCTTGTATATAGTGATATGGAGCATGCTGGTATAACCTGAGTATTGTCTTATATATAATTATATACCTTGAATGACATTCAATCAGTATGTAAATATAAATATAATATTTTACATTTATTTTAATTGCTTTATGCTACAATTAAAACTTTTCAGTGCCTTTGCTATAAACATTCCCCTTACAGTTCCAGCAATTCAGGTTAACCCTTGTTCTTTGTATTTACAGGTCAAACGAGGGCATTTGCCTTATCCTTCATCATAGCAGTTGCTTACGTCTCTGCATCAGCCATAAAATAATCTTTCTGCATAGTATTTCATGCAAAGTCATTTTCCAGCTGACTGTACCTATACCATAAAAAGTTACTTGGGTACTTTGCTGAATCTCCTTTTCCTATTGGTCATAAACACCCCATTAACGGTGTCTTCAGCTCATTAGATATTGATCTTCAGGATATGTCATTAATTTTAGATCTCTGAGGGTCCAAAACCCTGTACCCCATCGATCAGCAGTTTTGGGCAGCCATGGGCACCGGAAAGTATACATTGGATGGAAGGCTCCGTCCACAGTGTGGTTTCCGGCTCCAGCATTCACTGTGTGTACAATTATTAGGAATTTTTTAGCTTATTTTTAAATATTTTTTTTGTTTTAACCATCTTTATTGAGATATTCACAAAGTACAAAAAGCTTACTACATTCCAGTAAGATAAACTGTACATTGTTACAAGAAGTTTTACATTGCAATATAGAAACAGCAACATAGCCTTCATAAAGCTTTATACCACATCTGAGTACTGAAAGACCGTTAGTTAGAACTGAAAGACCTTTAGTGAGGACTGAGAGACCTGGAATATTGGGGCAGGCAGAGTCAAGGTGTCATGTTCCCAGGGAACGGCAACCAGTAGTAGTGGGGATGTATCATGTCCACTACAATAATCGTGATGTCACACTGGTTTTGGACTTACGAGGGTACACAGTGTTCTAGTGACAAGAGAATAGGGAGAGATAGGTCCCGAATTTCCCCTGGGGAGAGGTAAGTATTCATAAACCAGTACGATTTTTTGAGGAACCAATTTTTTCCGCACTCTCTGGCCCTTTCCGATTCCACCACGTAATGTCTGACCTGGTGGGTAAAGATGGGCCAAGCCAGGCATGTAATAAACAACGTTTAGTTACTATCAGAGCAATATTGACTATTTGTGGTATTTTCCCTGGTTTATGTGTTAGATCATCAATGGATGAAAAGGAATGGAAAAGAAGCGGCAGTGGAGCTACTTGAATCGGACTTAACCATATGCTTTTTATATAGCCCGCCACTTCGCCCCAAAATGTTTGAACTCTTGGGCATGTCCACATCCCATGAAACAGGTCTGTACCTTCCTTCTGGCATTTGAGACAAGCCACCATCTTGTTTGGGTTGGTAGGAGAGACCGGTATGTTGAAGCCATAGTAGGCCGAGTGTATTAACTTAAAATGTGTTTCTCGCCACTTCTCACTAATTACATGTATGCGGACCTGTGCCCATCCCTCTAATATCTGTGAGCCCGCCTCTGGGATCTTAAGAATTGAAGCCCATTTCTGGAAGTTGCATGGGGTTGGCCTTACTCTAAACACATCTCTAATCGATTCGTATATACTGGATAAAGATCTTTTCTGTTTATCTACCCCTAAGAAAGCATCAAAAGGCTGGTCACCTATCTCCATGGAATAATCCTTGAGTCTAACTAGACAAAAAGCCTTCAGTTGCATATATTGAAAGCTTTGGTTCGAAGGTAGTTGGAAAGCTTGTGAGAGGCTTAGACTCATGGAGAATCTGCTCTACTCTGTGAATGCCAGCTGATCGCCACGTTGCAAACAGTTTGCTCTGGTGGCCCACCTAAAATTCCACATAGTGCCAAAGGGGAAGGTATTTGGATATTCTAAATGAGTGTTTAAATCTTTTGCGCAGCTCCTTCCACGCCCCTAATGTATCTAGCACTATTAGCAATTTATTTAAGCCTATGGGTAATACCACAAAAGTGGTGTGAAGCAGGCTGGTTGAAGCTGGAATGGTGGATCCAGTCTATGACATGTCCACCCAGGCAAGCTATATTATATATATAAAAAAACCGGGCACACCTAAGAATAACTGGATCCACACTTTAATATATGTATTAGTATAAAATTCTAAAATAATAAAATATATAGATAGCAAATTTGGCCTGATTGCACTTGTATGTAATCAATCCAACAAAGATTATCGATAAACAGCACTGCTTAGCAAATATATCCTCAATTCATAAATGGTGATGGCTTTAGATCCTAATATTCATAAATGTTCTCAATAAGTCCCAGTTCATAGGTATAGAGGTATTTTTAAACAACAACTTTTGTAAGGTAGTGGGGTGAGACTACTGAACTGTGAGCACCCTGGTTGGTGAACCAGCAATCCAGTGCGTCACATTATATATTTATTAAGCTATATTATATGCTCGTCTGTTGAGAAGTTAATTCCGCCCTGTTTTTTAGACAGCATCATCTTTGACAGGGCTATATGCGGTCTTTTTCCCCATCCACAAAAAGGTGGTAAATGCTGATTGTAGTCTGTTTACATCTGTATGGGGCAAGAGGAGGGGGATGGTCTGAAGGGGGTATAACAGTTTTGAGAAGCTCATCATCTTTATAATATGAGCCCTACCCAGTAGGTTTATGGGCAGATGTCCCCAACGCTGGAGTTCGTGCACTATTTTAGTTATCAGAGGGGGAACTGCCGATATGCCAATTTTTATCCCTAAATATTTGATGTGGGACGGTGCAATTTTGATGCCCGTTGCCAATATGGCTGCCGAGGATTTGGAATCCAATTTAGGCTACTTTCACACTCACGTTTTGTGCGGATCTGTTATGGACGGATGCATTCAGATAATACAACCGTCTGCATCCGTTCAGAACGGATCCGTTTGTATTATCTTTAACATAGCCAAGACGGATCCGTCTTGAACACCATTGAAAGTCAATGGAGGACGGATCCGTTTTCTATTGTGCCAGTTTGGGTCAGTAAAAACGGATCCATCCTCATTGACTTGTGTGCCAGGACGGACCCGTTTGGCTCAGTTTCATCAGACGGACACCAAAATGCTGCAAGCAGCGTTTTGGTGTCCGTCTCCAAAGCGGAATGGAAACTTAACTGATGTATTCTGAGGGGATCCTTTTCCATTAGAATGCAAACTGATCCGTTTTGGACCGCTTATGAGAGCCCTGAATGGATCTCACAATCGGAAAGCCAAAATGCGAGTGTGAAAGTAGACTTACCCAGGCTCAATAGCTCACGTTTTAGGGGGTTGACTCTGAAACTCGATAGTTTCCAAAACTCATTAATATGTTCGAATATGCCAAGCAAGTGAAGTGTGGGATGGGACATAAACAGTAATAGGTCGTCTGCAAATAGGGTCATTTTAGCTTTACAGTTTCCTATGTCTACCCCCTCAAACAAACTGCAGCTCTCCAGTCTAAAGAGTAAAGGCGATAGGAGGCATCCCTGTCTTGTCCACTTTTGTAGGGGAAATGGCTCTGAACAAAATCCCCTGAACGAAATGGCTGCTTGTGGGGAGGTGTATAAATTTCCTAGGAATTCTCGGAATGCTCCTGTAATGCCGAAGACATCCAGTGCAAGGTCTAGCCATTTCCATCTTATGTGGTCAAACGCCTTTTCGGCATCAAGAGCTATCAGGGCAGCTTGGATATTAGGGGGTGAACGTCCAGCCGTGGCATCTAGCACAGTATGTTGGACACAGCCGCCCTTCCCCTAACAAAACCAACTGGGGCAAGTCCAATGAGATCAGGCAGGTGAACCGCCAATCTGTCTGCCATGATTTTTGCTATTATCTTGAGGTCCTGGTTTATGAGGGAGATAGGGCGGTATGATTCAGGCTTGTGAGGATCTTTATCTGGTTTTAGGAGAACTATAATATGCGCCAGATTTGCAGGAGTGGGTATTTGGTGGCTATGGATCAAGCAGTTATAGTAAGTAAGTAGTGGAGGAGCAATCTGATTTTTGAAGGAAAGTTGTATTTTTGAAGATTAAACAGGTATTCCCCTATTGGGGGAATATGCTCCCATTGTCTGATTGGTGCAGGACCCACCTCTGGGACCCGCACCTACAACGAGAACGGAGCAGAAAGAGCTGTGGCTGGAGAACCCCGGAAATTTCCCGGGATCCGTCCACCACCAAGTGCTGCTCCCACAGAAGTGAATGGGAGCATACCGCGCACGGCTATTTTCGGCAGCCCCATAGAAATGAATGGAGAGCGGCTGCGGATGCACAGTGCGCCCTGCGTTCATTTCCCTGCTCAGTTCTCATTGTAGGTGACAATGTAATTGTCTATCAGACAATTGGGGGCATAGCCAAGCGATATGCCCCCATTGTCTGTGATGGGAATACCACTTTAATTGTATTGTTGAAAAACTACAGTGCTGTCGGTCAATTAAAAATGTTAATAAACCTCAAAGTTGAATATGTAAGAAAGTAATCGTGAGGTTTTGGCTTTCTTAGGAGAATATCTATGTGTGCATAATTATTGGGCAACTAATAGTGTGCAGATTTATTATGTAACTAAATAAAAAAGGAAAATTTTCCCATCTCACTTGTTTATTTTTATCAGTAAATTACGAATAATAAACAAATAATTACAAATTTACAAACAAACATTTCTTACACTTAAGAAAAAGAGACCAATATAACCTTCCATCCATGGAGTCCATCAGTTTCTTGATCTATTGACGATCAACTTTTTGTGCAGCAGCAACCACTGCCTCCCAGACACTGTTCAGAAAGGTGGACTGTTTTCCTTCACTGAAAATTTCCCATTTAAGAAGGGCCCACAAGTTCGAAATAGGGTTTAGGTCAGGTGAGGAAAGGGACCATGCCATTATTCTTTCATCTTTAAGGCCTTTACTGGCTAGGCATGCAGTGGAGTACTGCAATGGAGCATTGTCCTACATAAAAATCACGGTTTTCTTGAAAGGAGCAGACTTTTTCTTTACCCTTGCTTGAAGAAAGTGTCTTTTAAAAACAGTTGATGTTGAGTCTATCTTTAACACGAAAAGGTCCAACTAGCTCATGTTTAATAATACTGGCCATTGGGCCAATGGGGCACATTTATCAAGCTCACCCTTTTTAGCTGTAAAATTAGGTGCATTTTTCACTTCATGAATTAGACTAGGTATATTGCTATAATGCCTTATTCACAGTTTTCGTCAGTCATTTCCATCAGTAATTTTGAGCCAAAACCAGGTGCGGCTCTAAACACAGAACAGGAGCAGATATTTCCCTTATACCTTATGTTTGTGGAGGCTCCAATCCTGGTTTTGGGTCACAATCACTGATGGAAATCACTGACCAAAACACTCATGTGTGAATGAGGCTTTAGTCTGACCTCTGGTGGTTCTTTTTCAGTACAACAGGTTCATATTCACTAAGACTGGTTGAATTACTACGCACTTGAAAATGTTGCACCAGTGAGCTGAGAATAGGCACACGTCTCCATGACCCTAAGTTCACACCTGAGCGTTTTACAGCGCGTTCAAACGCGCTGTAAAATGCTCAACACATGAAAACCAATGCTTTCCTATGGCCCTGGTTCTCACTTGAGCGTTTTACAGTGCGTTTGAACGCGCTGTAAAATGCCCGACGCATAAACAAGTACTTGAGCTTTCTTTGGGGCGTTTGTCGCGCGTTTTGTGATTGACACCACAGTAGTCAATCACAAGAACGCGCGTACGAACGCGTGTTTCCTATTTGCAAAAACGCGCTGAAATACGCGCGACAAAAATGCACGTAAAACGCGCGTTTCAAGAACGCTCAGGTCTGAACCCAGGGTGAAGGTGCGACTTTTTAGGCAAAAGTGGCGAAACTCAACACTCAAAACAGACAGAAAAGTACTCCAGCCCTGGGGTGGAGTAGAAATTAGACTATTTTTGAGACTAAGCCTACATGCACACGGCAGTGGTTTTTTGCAGGCCTCCGTTACGTTTATTTTGTGGATCCGATGGTTTACCATTCATTTCTATGGATCCGTTAAAAATGTGGATGCCTCTTTCGTTGCCTGTCCGCATTTCACGTCCGCAAAAAATATATGGCATGTCCTATTTTTGTCCGCAAAAAAACGGTTTGCGGATCCATAGAAGTCAATGGGTCCGCAAAAAATGCGGATAAACAACGGAAGCCATCCGTTTGTCATCCGCATCCGTTTTTTTTGTGGATGGTTGCTTGGAAACCAGGGCACTTGTACAGGTACAAGAAACTGGTTCAAGCCTTCTGTTTTTTTGCGGATCCGCAAAAAAAAAACGGAAGACACACAGAAACACAACCTACAAAATTTGCACATGGAACGGATGTGGATGTGGAAAAAAAAAAATACGGATCCGCAATTTGCGGACAGCAAAAAACAACTGTCGTGTGCATGTAGCCTTAATCAGGTACAAAATAAGGCACACCTATATATATAGGTTGGAAAATAGGGGGAAAAGTTAGAAAACTTCTGAATTTGTCTAAAAAAATATAATAGGCGAACAAGGCACAAATGCCTCCAAAACAGGCACATTTTCAGTAATAAATGCAGGGCTTTTTTTCTTGCGGAACGCACCAGAACGGCGTTCCGCCACCTACCATGCTGACATTTTGACATCGCAGCCTGCGATGCATCAGCAGGGAGGGACTGAAAGGAGGAGCTGGGGGCCGGAAACTGTGGCGGGGCCGGTGCATTCACTGTGCTCCGGCCCCGCCGCTCCAGTACAGTTATAAAATGTGTAATTCAATCAGGGGCGGACTGGGCAGGGGGGAAGGGGGCAATTGCCCCCCGGGCCCCTCTGTTGCCTCTGTAAATGGCCCCCGTAGTGTCACCCAGGGCCGGCCTTTGGGGTGTGCATGTGCTTCTGCTGCGGCCCTGGTGACAAGTGGGGGCGGCCTGGCGGCAGGGCACAGGGAGATGAACGCTTCCACTGTGAAAGTTTTCATCTCCATAGTCATCTGTATCGCCGTTCTCAGGACGGCGATACAGATGTCTGTGCTGCAGCATAGGAGGGAGAGGCGTGTCCCCTCCCTGTTCCTCTGATAGGCTGGCAGCCTATCAGAGGCTGGTGCAGGCGGCGCGATGACGTCATTGCGCCGCCGGAGCGGTACAGCGAGGGGCACAGGCCGGAAGAGGCCTGCATCGCATCGCTGTAGTTAAGTATAAGTGTTTTTTTTGTTTGTTTGTTTTTTGTTTTTTTGGGGGCTACTGGCACATGATAAGTTGTGGGGGGGGGGGGACTACTGGCACATAAGGAGGGCTACTGGCACATAAGGAGGGGCTACTGGCACATATGGGGGACTACTGGCACATAAGGGAGCTACTGGCATATAAGGGGGGGCTACTGGCACATAAGAAGGGCTACTGGCACATACGGGGGGACTACTGGCTCATAAGGGGGGCTACTGGCACATAAGGGGGGACTACTGGCACATAAGGGGGGGGGGGCTACTGGCACATAAGGAGGGCTACTGGCACATAAGGGGGACTACTGGCACATAAGAGGGACTACTGGCACATAGGGAGGGCTACTGGCACATAAAGGGGGGGGGGGGCTATGAGCGCTGTGAGCGGCCAACATCTATCCTCTCCGCAATGCTCAACCTCCTGTGACAGATCAGGATAGCGGAGGTGTGGGGGCGGAGATAGCTGTCAATCGTGTCAAAGCAGGCTGTGCTCTCCTCCTGCAGCTCCCCACCCAGCTTCTTGTGACAGCGAATCAGGAAGTAGAGGGGGGCTCAGTGGGCCTCTGGGTGTTACTTGCCCCCTGGGCCAAAAGTTGCCAGTCAGCCCCTGAATTCAATTAATAATGATTCATGCTGCCCCTCTGTAGTATAACATTCAATATATCCTACTCACAGGGCTACTGTTATATCGTAACGCAGGCCGGCCGGGCAGACGAGCGGCAGGGTGACTGACTGATGTCATGTGCCTGCGCCACCTGCTTCATTCATAAAGCAGGCCGGGCAGGCACGTCACGTCAGTCAGTCAGTCTACCGCTCGTCTGCCCGGCCGGCCTGCATTACGATATAACAGTAGCCCTGTGAGTAGGATATATTGAATATTATACTACAGCGGGGGCAGCATGAATCATTATTAATTGAATTACACATTTTATAACTGTACTGGAGCGGCAATGGGGGGTCTGTGGATGACACTGTTAAGGGGTGGGTGGGGGTCTGTGGGTGGCACTGTTATGGGGTGGGTGGGGGTCTGTGGATGGCACTGTTATAGGATGCGGGATCTGTGGATGACACTGTTAAGGAGTGGGGGGAGGGTCTGTGGATGGCACTGTTATGGGGTGGGGGGTCTGTGGATGGCACTGTTATGGGGTGGGGGGTCTGTGGATGGCACTGATATAGGATTGGGGGTCTGTGGATGGCACTGTTATGGGGGGGTCTGTGGATGGCACTGTTATGGGGTGGGTGGGGGGTCTGTGGATGGCACTGTTATAGGATGCGGGATCTGTGGATGACACTGTTAAGGAGTGGGGGGAGGGTCTGTGGATGGCACTGTTATGGGGTGGGGGGGGTCTGTGGATGGCACTGTTATAGGATTGGGGGTCTGTGGATGGCTCTGTTATGGGGGGGGGGTCTGTGGATGGCACTGTTATGGGGTGGGCACTGTTATTGGTCTGTGGATGGCACTGTTAAAGGATGGGGGATCTGTGGATGCCATCCACAGATCCACCATAACAGTGCCATCCACAGATCCTCCACCCCATAACAGTGCCATCCCCAGATCCCCCATTAAAAGTGCCATCCCCAGATCCCCCATTAAAAGTGCCATCCCCATCTGGGGGGTTTCTTTGCTGGGCTGGACTTTTATAGCCCCCCCAAATTTTACTTGCATCCCTGTTCTCTAAAGGGGCGGTTTTAGGGGCGGTCCTAGGGGTGGTTTGGGGCGTGGCCAGGGGAGGGGGGGTGAGTTCCACCACCTTTTCTCTGAGAAAAAAAAGCCCTGAGTAAATGCAACTAAAAAATAAGATTGTCTAAAACAGCATGTTTACTCCGAAAAGGCAGAGACACTATAGTAAATGTCCCCAATGTTTTCTAGGTCTGTGTCTGAACATCAGGTTGTCAGGTGTCTTAATTTCCCTGCTTTTTAGATCTACAGTCTGGTCGCTGTAATTATTTGTATGTGCTTGCTGTACTCAACAATAAAGGATCATCACAGCTTTTAAGAACGGTGCTGGTTTTAACTTTGTGGATTACAAAAGGTCAGGAATTGGACTATAACCATGCACGTCTGGTACAAAAAAGGTACAGGTGAGATTGAGCTTACTCTTGCAGTCTAAAACAGCATTTTTACTCCTAAAAGGCACAGACACTATAGTAAATGTGCCCCAATGTTTTCCTGGTCTGTGTCTAAACATCAGGTCTAGAGATGAGCGAAGCGACTTCAGATGCTACATTAATTGCTAAAAAATTGGTTTAAATGCTGTACGGAGATCCATCTCCATACAGCACTAGAATTTATAGCCTCCGATTAGGCGAAGTCCGTTATTCACGAAGTCACATGCGACTTTGTTGAATAACTTTGGTAATTCATTATTACAGTGAAAAACCTTGGAACCGAACTCTGCTTCGGTTCCAAGGTACCACCCGGAACCAAACCCGAGTTCGGTTCCAAGTTTTGAAGTGATTTTTCACTGTAATAATCAATTACCAAAGTTATTCAACAAAGTCTCGCACGACTTCGTGAATAACGGACTTCGCCTCATCAGAGGCTGTACATTCTACTGCTGTAAGGAGAAGGATCTCAGTGCAGCATTTTAAAGAAGTTTGTCGCAAAGTGGCTTCAGACATAGCATCCGAAGTTTCTGTCGCTCATCTCTAATCAGGTTGTCTGGTGTCTTAATTACCTTGCTTTTTAGATCTGTGGGCAGTGTGCCTGAGTGGTCAGTCTGTCTCCAGGAAAGCCATGTGCAGGCTGCGTGCTGTCCTGACCAGAGTTTTTGCACTTCTGCCCTGACTCGTGTGGTCAGCCTGATTGTTCATCAATGTCGCATTCATCTGCATTGTCTGATTCGTCTTCGTCATGTATTCGGGTTATGTCCTGGTCTGCCTGTGAACAGAGGCGGCTCTAGACTTTGTGAGGCCTTAGGCGAAGCTCGAACATGAGGCCCGCACGAACACAAGATATGCAAGCGATAATAAAGATCAACTACAAACAGAAACACTTGGTATAGTATCCTTAGTCTGTCCATCTTTAAATGGTAATAACTTTAGAAGGCTTTTTCTGAGCAGTGCGATTTTGAGATTGTTTTTTCGTGTACTCACTCGCCTACTGATTGTGCAACCAGTCTACTGCAGCTCAGCTCTCATTCACTTGAAGGGCAGCTGGTCTACAGTACCCCGGCACCGCCACTAGCCAGTGTATGGAGCTTTTTGCTTTAAACTCTGTCGACTGTAAAGTTTCTGGAGCTGGTAGCTGATTGGTGGGGTGGCTGGTGTAAGACCCCCACCAATGTTATATTGATGACCTGTCCTGAGGATAGTCCATCAATATCTAAGTACCGGAAAATAAATTTAACTCTGCTGTTATGTCATATGATATTCACTGTACTAGTTTTGTATGGGCTCTACAGTCTCTTGATGCAAGCAATGATGTTCCCATTTACTAACAGCAAGCCTATATCTTGAAAAGTGTGAGGAATTCTAAGTAAACTAGAAAGTTGCAGAACTTTTACTTGTTTACATAATACCAGAGAACCTGTTGAAGAAGGTCATGGATACAGTAGTTTTGACAGATTTAGGAGTCCTTGGAGTGGCCCTTTTCTCCCCCATAGGTTATACAATACACTTGTCCCTTTGCATGTGATTATGGAACAGCATCAAAACTTTGGCCACAAGCTCTCACAGAGGAACTAGGGTTACTTCATGTGAATGTCGAGGTCACACAGATTACATCAGGCAGTGCGAAGTTACACAAGGTTGAAAAGTTCATTAGAATACAAGTCAAGTACATTCATATTAGCTTGAAATACCTTTAGACATAGATAACATGCTAGAAATTGTAGTTCCTTATTACAGTTAAAGGGGGTTAGTCATCCCCTTTTCCCTAAAAAAAATAAACATACCCCTTTAAATCAGCATTAGAAGGAGATGACATCTTCATAGTGGTGATTGAAGGAACCAAATTTGTGCTGCTGAAAATGAAAATTCTGCTTGAAGGAGCGCCAAGTGGAGAGGAATCTCAATCTGGTCTACACAGGACTAGTAGTGAGCAAGCAGTAGCCTGGTGGAATACATACCATAGCATGGCAGACCTAACAGCTGCTATTGGGCTGAAGAAAGAGGACTAAATCCTAGTTGGCCCCATCCCATTTGATATTGGGTGGCACTGGCAAGAATTCCAGTCCCTAGAGGCGCTACATTGTTAGCAAGCATTGGGAAATTGGTCAGAAGGTCCCTTTACACTGGACGACAGAGCAGCAGATTGTCGTGAAGGAAACATTCTTTTCCAACAATCTGCTGCTTGCTGGTGGAGGACACCAGTGCATTTACATGCAGCGATTTCTTCCAGCTAGTCCAGAGTATGGGAAGGAGTGATCGCTAATGCCATCGCTCTTCCCCATACTGACTCTGTTTGCCGACAGCCGATCGTGTTTAAACAAAAAGATCTGCTGCTGGCAAACAATGATTTTTGTGTGCACACAAATGTTCAGATTACCTGATGAACGAGCGAAACGCTCATTCATCGGGTATTCGGCGGTACATTTACACCGCATGATAATCACTAATGATTGTTCCTATGAATGCTCATTAGCAATTATCTCTAAATTCTCAGCCCATGTAAAGGGCCCTTAAGGATCATGGAGGGGGAAACAAAGACCAGTCCCTTCTGTTCTTAAAGGCATCATAATAGGGATGGGGATGCTAGTGATCTTCTTATAGCCTCGGCCATCTTTATGTAGAGCAACAGTTCTTTTTTTCAGATCCTCAGAGAGTTCTTTGCCATGAGGTGCCATGTTGAACTTCCAGTGACCAGTATGAGAGAGTGTGAGGGCGAGAACACCAAATTTAACACACCTGCTCCCCATTCACACCTGAGACCTTGTAACACTATCGAGTCACATGACATCGGGGAGAAAAAATAACTAATTGGGCACAACTTGGCCATTTGTACTCACTTTTGTTGCCTGACATTAATGGCTGTGTGTTGAGTTATTTTGAGGGCACACCAAATTTACACTGTTATACAAGCTGTACACCGACTACTTTACATCGTATCAAAGTGTCAGATCTTCAGTGTTGTCCCATAGAATAAAATATTTACAAAAATGTGAGTGGTGGACTCACATTTGTGAGATACTGTAAACGTTTTTGGACTATATGCCAGAGACACACACTGCACACCAGATAGATCTGTACAACAGTGAATAAATATATAGTATGCAATTATTCAGACTTTTTCTTGCATTGTTAGTGATCATCTGATTTATGGCATTGCTGCAAACAAGCACTTGCTTTACAGCTAAATGTGGCTTTCTCAAATCTGGGTCACCACTGTCCTCCACAGTCTGACCCCCCTGAGATCTTTACCTACTTCAGCCGTGAAATAAAGTGAAAATGATGCATCCTGAGCTGGGAGGTGGAGCAGGATGTGAAGAGGTCTTGTAAGTATAGTTTGTCCTTCATGTCATGGTGACGGCGAATTACAACACATAAGGACCTGTCACCAAAAGGTATCAAAACACTGTAGATCTGAACAAAGTGACGTGTCCCCTGCCCTGAATAGACAGGTTACTGCCCCCTACAGCATCAGAACACTTCTTTTCTCAGATACTTTTCTCCTTATATGCTTTGTGCAGATGGGAGATCCTTCTTGTTCGAATGTTTAACAGTATAAGACCCCCCCAATTGTATTGACCCCCTCCTCATGTCAAAGTTCCTGCCACCTGGCTACAGCCCTGCGAGCATCATCACATTACCGGTCAGTGCTCCCTACAAGATAGCGCACTGCTCTCCTGCCATACTCTGTGTTGCTGCACCCATCATTCCCATGATCTTTTTAGATACAGAAGGTTCTCGTCACTGTCTACTTCAAATCTGGCAACATTCAAACACGAGATGCAGGTTGTTTCCGCTCTAACTCCAGTCTCCTACATAAATGTTTAGGTTGTAAGCTCTTGGAACTATGTTTTTTAACCTTTTTTTGTGTTTTTCCAGCCACATTGGACAGCTGGGTAAGAAGTGAGCTTGTATGGGAGGGATTACAGAGTAAAGTTGAATACAGTCAAATACTGACAGTTTTAGATTGCAGATTTTCCTGTGCAATGTTAATCACTATTAGAGGAACAGTGCCCCCAGTGGTAGGCTTTGGTTGTAGACTTTACTCTTTTGTAGACTTTTGTAAATAATCATAACAGTCTCATCGAAACTTCAAAAGTTATTATTATAGAGAAAGTTTCCAAGCCCCTAGGTGGGGTGGGGCGGGGGGGAGGGGAGAAAAAATTACAACACAGAGAGGCTTTTTGGATAGTAACACCAGATATCCAGCAGGTCTTAATTGCAAAAGTGATTTGAATTATCTTTACTAACTCCGACTTATCAAAAATAGTGCTCCCCACAGAACCTAAATGGTTAACAAGGGTTTGGCTTGCTTTCATACAGGCAGGGGTGCACCACCAATGAGGCCAGGTGAGGCGATCGCCTCAGGCAGCACCAGGTAGGGGCAAGGGAGGGGCAGCTAAAGGACCATGGGCTGAAGGGAAGGGGTTAGGTTAAGAAATTGGCATTGGGGAGGGGTCCCCATTTAGTTTTCACCTCAGGCAGCAGAAAGGTGTACCCCTGCATACAAGTGCACCCAGTTAGCTGCCCATTTCTGAGATGTCCGCCTCCTGCACATTATGCTATGAGTAGGAACCAGTGCTACTAGGTTCGAAACATGTCAGCCAGATGACCAGGGCTCTGTGTCACGTACCTTATTTTAATGGGTTTTTACAATTAATGGTGATTTTATCTTAATCGTTTCCTTGAGTGCCGTAATTCTCTTTTCTATTAGACTAAATTGTACCTGTTGCCAAAGCAGCAGTTCCTGGACACCGAGTGACGTTTTTCTATGCCTACTCTACTACATTACGATATTGTCAGCTGAATTTCTTTAGTTTTTTGTATCTAGACCAGGGGTAGGCAAACTCCGGCACTCCAGCTGTTGTGAAACTGCAACTCCCAGCATGCATACCTGATCCGCTCTTCTAAGAACTCTCATAGAAATGAATGGAGAATGCTGGGAATTGTAGTTTTACAACAGCTGGAGTGCCAAAGGTTGCTGATCCCTGATCTAGACTTTGGTTGTGACAAGGATAGGCCATCACTGTCTGATCTGCAGGAGTCCGACACCCAGCTCACCTGCTGATCAGCTTTTCTGTGTAACCCCATCGCCAGAAGTCGGCAGCGGACCTACAAAGCATCATCAACATTGTAGTGGACGGTGCTTTAATGGGAGCAGTGCTGCAGTGACGAGCGCTATCCTCTACAACAGGGATGCCCAACCTGCGGCCCTCCAGCTGTTGCAAAACTACAACTCCCAGCATGCCCAGACAGCCTACGGCTATCAGTCTACAGCAGGGCATGGTGAGAGTTGTAGTTTTACAACAGCTGGAGGGCTGCAGGTTGGGCATACCTGCTCTACAACATTGACTGTGCAGGATAGCTCCAGCACCGACTTCTGGCAACAGAGCTTCACAGAACAGCTGATCGATGGGGGTCCTGGGGATAGGCCTTTAGGTCTGAGCTCACGCCAATGGATGTGAATGGCAAATGCAACAATGTATATCTTCATGCAACCTTAGCCATTCATTTCTATTGGAAAGCAACATAAACACATTGTTTATTGTTTAGTGATCCAATGCATCTAATATTAAGAGGTTGAGCAACCTGCAAATAGTCTTGGTAAAAAAAACTCTTGCCGTTTGGAGTATGCAACTCCTATGCAGAGCTATCTGTCTCCACGTGTAGTCAAATCCTCTTCTATGCTCCCTCATTTACTGTCTGTAAGTTGTACTGGCTGTAACGGAATGCAGTGACTGCAGGACCTGACCACATACGTTTTATTTGTAGTCTGTAACCATGGAGAGACCTCGTTTTCTGAGATGCACAAAATTTTGGAGAAGGCTAGAAATGATATAGAATTAAAAAATAAATCTTACTCACCTGCTCAATCCCATTCTAGCACTGCTGCTGCAGTGATGACATACCTGATTGCAATATCTGACCGCTGCAGCCAATCACGGGTTCTTGTGGTCACATGAAGTAATCAGGGACGTCATTGCGGCAGAGAGATCAAGCATGCAGCAGTGACATGACCACTACCCCAGGCAAGCGTTGAGGCCAGTGACTAGCTGCAACATTTATGTGGAGTAGCTGGCATAACCGCTGCAGCACCAGAAGCATGGACACTGGGGACAAGTGAGTAATGTTTATATTTTATAGCAGTCCCAGACCCATCATTTTTGGGGATCTCAGAAAGCCCTAATCATTTATTTTATTTTATATATATATTAAAACAATAGAATTATTGTAAAGCCTACATACCCTTTAAGGGGAGAACTATGGATCAGGTGACCACCTCACCCATTTAAGTATGGGTGTAAACCTTGTTGAGATATTATGAAAAATATAATAGAGACACTGTATCAGGATGATGAAGCTGACACCTTCGGGTAGGGGGATTTCCCTCAGAGAGTCCACAATGCTTGGGTTGTGTTGATAATCCAGAGTCAGGGGCTGTTATTACAGTGATTCATGTGACACAGACATGAGACCTACTTCTTAAGTGCCATAACAAGACGGAAAACCCACAGAGATAGAGCCCCACCACACACACATGTGATCTCAGGATGACCCAACCCTTGTTACATAACTGCAAAGAGAAATGTGTCGGAGAGGAAATCGAGATAAACAGAGAGGCGCCCTGGAGATGTGAAAGCTGATTGGCCAAGACCAGCCACATATATGTATATCTGTGCCCACAAATATATATTGTACGCTCAAAGACACGGCCACCAGCGGTATTGCACGATTACTGCGACAACATTGCTACCTCATGTTTTCTCCCTGTGGGGACATGGTCTGAAATTTGCTACAGTCATATATGGAAATATTGAGCTTTAACTATGGCCACATGACCATGACCCCCCCCAATACACATTTGGCTAGTTTCACACTAGCGTTAAAACCTTCTGGCAGAGGAGCAGCCTGCCAGAGTTCACCGTATCCGGCATGAGTATAATAGGACCTGGCGGTGATCTAGCCTATTTCCCACATTAGTGCCTGGGTTCAGCTGGACAAAAAACAGCTCTTGCAGTGGTTTTTGTCCGGCGAAATCCCGGGCCAAATTCCCATCGGGTCTCATTATAGTCAATGGGCTTTGGTGGGGAAAGGTAGTATCCAGCTATGCCAGATTTTAACGCTAGTGTGAAACTACCCTTAGTGTATTGTTGGCCAAACCCACTGAGAATGGCGAGTTTGGCCGACACTCTAATGCAGGCATCCTCAAAATGCGGCCCTCCAGCTGTTGCAAAACTACAACCCCCAGCATGCCCGAACAGCCTACAGGTATCAGCCTACAGCAGAGCATTGTGGGAGTTGTAGTTTTACAAGTGGGGTACCTCAGGGGTCAGTATTGAAGGGGTCACCGTACTAGTGGGGTATACCCTAGGGATCAGTATTGGGCCTTATTCTCCAATATATTTATTAATAATATAAATTTTTGCAGGTGACACTAAACTGTGTAACGTAATTGACACAGAAGACAGTATACACTAAACTGTGTAACGTAATTGACACAGAAGACAGTATACTGCTACAGAGGGATCTGGATAGATTGGAGGCTTGGGCAGAGACGTCGCAGATGAGGTTTAACACTGACAAATGTAAGGTTATACACATTGGAAGGAATAATGCAAGTCACCCGTACATACTAAATGGTAAAACATTCGGTAACACTGACATGGAAAAGGATCTAGGAATTTTAGTGAACAGCAAAATAAGCTGTAAAAACCAGTGTCAGGCAGCTACTGCCAAGGCCAATAAGATGATGGGTTGCATCAAAAGGGGCATAGATGCCCGTGATGAGAACATAGTCCTTCCACTTTACAAATCACTAGTCAGACCACACATGGAGTACTGTGTACAGTTCTGGGCTCCTGTGAACAAGGCAGACATAGCAGAGCTGGAGAGGGTTCAGAGGAGGGCAACTAAGGTAATAACTGGAATGGGGCAACTACTGTACCCTGAAAGGTTATCAATACAGAGATCTCTCCCATCATCTATTTATCCCCAGGACTGTGACTGTGACGAGGGGACATCCTCTGCATCTAGAGGAAAGTAGGTTTGTACACAAACATAGAAAAGGATTCTTTACGGTAAGAGCAGTGAGACTATGGAACTCTCTGCCTGAGGAGGTGGTGATGGTGAGTACAATAAAGGAATTCAAGAGGGGCCTGGATGTATTTCTGGAGTGTAATAATATTACAGGCTATAGCTACTAGAGAGGGGTCGTTGATCCAGGGAGTAATTCTGATTGCCTGATTGGAGTCGGGAAGGAATGTTTTTGCCCTAAAGTGGGGAAAATTGGCTTCTACCTCACAGGGATTTTTTTGCCTTCTCTTGGATCAACTTGCGGGATAACAGGCCGAACTGGATGGACGGGTGTCTTTTTCAATGTTGGTGGGGTTCAATGTTCAATGTTCAATGGGGTTTTGTGAGATTAAAAAAACTGAATACAGCCCGTTTGTTTTTTTCAGAAATAGTGCCACTCATGTCTGTTGGCTGTGTCTGGTATTGCAGCTAAGCCAAATTCACTACATTGCATACTGCTGTCCATAGCCAACACATTGCATGGCAACCAGCTTGAATTCCGATAATGGCCATTGCAGTTCATATCTAATGCTTTGTGCTGAACCTGTCTGTGAATGTGCCCCAGGGGGGATGCAAATAAGGTACATTTGTTGCAAATTGGATAACCGGATGCAAAATATGTGGTCATTCATTCTAGGAAAATAGTAGAACTGACAAGGCTGAATGCATGGATGCAACTTCTAGCTAACCTGTTCTGTTGCTGTTTACACCTTTTTAGGATGAATTATATAAATATGGATGAAAACAGATAAAAACTCTGCACTGTTATCTAAAAGTGATATGATGAGTCTTAAAGGGGGTGTCTAGGTATTTTATTTTTTTTATCTAACTCCCAGACATTGGAACCTGTGGAGAAATATATACTTACCTGTTCCCTGCTGCTCCGTTCCAGCTCCCTGGCTCCAGGGTTGTCTTCACTGGACTTCCTGCCCCCGTTTGTCAACTTCCTGTACAGATGGGGTCACATGTGCGCTGTACATAATGACTGCACTCAGTGCTAATGTGTCCCCAAGTGCCATAGCAGTTATATGCCGCTTGGGGACACGTCACCATTCCATAGGCCAGGCATTGTCCGCAGCGGTGCATGTAAAGACCGCATGGGAGCAGGAAGTGACCATCAGGGACCAGGTGAGTATGGATTTCACTACAGGTTCCACAGGCCGGGGGCCAGATAAATATAAACAAAAAACTGGACAAGCCCTTTAATGCATGATAAATGATAACTTGTTAACACCTTTTTGGGACTCATCATTAGTAATGACAGCTATATAGATTTATTAGGTTAAAGTAACTATGCTCTCATATGTAGAGATGCAAAGAGCCATAGGCTACATGCAAATGGCGGATCTGCAAATTACGGATACCGGCCGTGTATATCCGCATTAACCCAATAGAACTGCCTATTCTCGCTTGCCTAACGGACAAGAATAGCACATGAACGACTGCATGGGTGCGGACATGGATGACATCTGTGTGCTATCCACATTATGTGCAGCCTCATAGAAATGATCAAGTCCGCTATAGACGCTATAATTATGCACGAACGGGGGTGAAAACTATTTTCCCAGTCGCAATCTGAGGTAAAAGCACAAAGCTGTAAATGAGCATAATACCTGAATGAATACATATACTGTATTCCCACAGGACTCTTTACAGCTTATTACAACTCATCAGTGTCGGTTACGGGAACGTGTTGTGGCTCCGCAAGGATTTTTTAAAGGTTCATTCACTGTCACTGTCTATAATTTGCCTATGGGGAGTAAATACTATTAAGCATTTACCATGTGAATTACATATACTGAATTATTAATGATATATATGTTATTATATATTATATTCACAGCGCTGTAATCAGCAGGAACCGATTGGTAGACACTCCTCAGCTAGACTGGAACTATAAGTTGCAGCATACCCTGTTAGCAGCTACCGCAGTGTGCACCGACTTTGTGTTGCTTGCCTTCTGGAGCACAAACATTGTGTTTCTCTGCCTTTAAAAACTTTTTCCAAACAGTGAAGCATTGATCATTGGTCACAGTAGCACAGAGAAGGCACAAACAAGGAAAGCCAAAGTTTGCGCCTCCTGCATGATGATGACAGTGTGAGTTTAATTGTTAGCTGTCAGACTTTTAAAGACATATACCCACTCTCTACTAGAAGGACTTGCTTGTCTTGCCCCCAGGGGAATGAGCAGAGTGATTCCTGCATTCCTCCTCTGTCCAGCAGGTGGCCACAATGAGTCACTCTTATGACTTTTTGCAGCCATCTTTCCCTCTGCAAAGCAGAGCAAGCAGTGCAAGAGAAAGCAGGGGAGAGGGAGAGAGCTAGTGCTGGAGCTGCTTCGTCTGACTTGGAACTGCCTAAGTCTGGATGTCCCCCACTTTAAAGAGAACCCCACAAGACTCCAACCCTGCAGATTAGAAGCCCCAGCAGCTACCATGGATGAAGCTATCCACAGTTTGCAGGAGAGACAGTTACTGGAGCACAGAGATTTCCTGGGGTAAGGCTATTTCTTAGACTTGGAGCTCGGTGCCGACTGAGAAGTGAAGTCTAACCCCAGCTCTTACTAACCTGACACTTCTTTGTAGAATGGACTACCCCTCCTTATACCTGTGCAAGCCCAAGAGGGGAATCAAGAGAGATGACAGCAAGGTAGGAAGTTTTTTTTATTTCTTATAACAGGGGAAGGGGGAGGGGGTCGTTGTGATCCCAGACAGTAGATCTGACTTGCACGGAATCCTAAGTGTCTGTCTCGATGGATACAATGTGTCACTGGAACCTTATTCTCTTGTACCTTTTTCTCCTTAGGAGACCTATAAACTGCCTCACCGACTCATTGAGAAAAAGAGGAGAGACCGAATAAATGAATGTATCGCGCAGCTGAAAGACCTTCTGCCTGAACATCTCAAACTCACGGTAGGATCCCCACTTGGCGTCTTGTAGTCATATATAATTAATAGCCATGAATATTTTATAAAGTCCATTGATCTGCTGAGGGGGTCAATTGTGCGTGTGCCACGTTGAGCGGTGGGGATCCTTACCCTGCACATGTCTGTCGTCTTATCAGTGGTGTGAGTTCCTGGTATTCCTGGTCTGCTGAATTGACTGTGGAAAGCTGGCGTTGGTACTGACATTTTATTTCCCTGTGATGTTTTTGTATTACAGACATTGGGGCACTTGGAGAAAGCAGTGGTGCTGGAGTTAACTTTGAAACACTTGAAAGGTTTAACGTCCCTGACGGAGCAGCAGCATCAGAAGATCATCTCATTACAGAACGGTGAGTGCAGGTTGCGCTTGCTCGGTGTTGTCGCTGCCTTGTCAGTCCTTCTTTCATCATTGAAATGCACATATATCTGTATTGTGTAGACAGTACAGTTGCACTACTTCTTTAAGATATTCTAGTCAATAAGGTCTGGCCAGTGCAGTGTTTGTGTTTTGTAGGTGGTGGAGGAAGGGGGGGAGGGGGTCTTTTTAGCCATGTATGTATATGTATTTAACAAAGTGTGCTAATTTTCAAAGGTTGTCCTAACAATCCTGCAAATAACTGGGATTGTCCTAGGGAAATAGTCACCTTATCATCATGAGAGTTCACTGTAGTTATTGTGTCCTCTGTAAAAGTTCTCAAGAAGTAGTTGACAGTGCTTTGATTTGAGTGGTGGGTCTGGAAAGAGAGAGCTTAGACAGTGGGTGACTTCTTTGTCCGGAAATCTTTTGTAATTGCCATACCTGGACACTGAGTCACTGATTTGAGACGTTTGTACAAGAGGTGGTGTTACTGGGGAAGCTGAGAGCTGAGTCTTAAGGTGGAAGTTGGGTTTCTTCTTAATCTTAGGTAAAGTCTGGCGTGGAGATTTCATACAGGATGCTGATAAGCAGATGTTGGTTGTTGAGTTTACTCTTTGTCTATGTTTGCCATGAACAGGAGAACATTCAATGAAAAATCCCATCCAGTCAGATCTGGACGCTTTCCATTCCGGTTTTCAGACGTGTGCCAAAGAAGTTCTGCAGTACCTCTACCGGTTTGAGAGCTGGTCAGCCCGGGACCAGAGGTGTACCCAGCTCATCAACCATCTCCATACTGTGTCCAGCCAGATCCTGCCCAGCTCTCAGCTCCTGTTACAGCAAATTCCTTCTGGGAAAGCACCTTCACCATCTCCATCTCGAGGGGTTCAAAAAGTAGAAAACCAAACAAATTGTGTTCCGGTCATTCAAAGGACACAAAACCTGGAATTGAGTGAAAATGACACTGATACCGACAGTGGGTATGGGGGTGAGGGGGAGAAGATGGAGACTAAAAATGAGGGACAAAGTGGTGGCAAAGGCCAAGAAGCCAATAGTGTGAATGTCAAACAGGAGCCACTCGATGAACCGTCACCTAAAAGGTTTAAGGCGGAATGCTCGGGATTGGGAGGGTCAGCCATTGGCTCTGACCCTATTCTCAGACCAGATGCCAATCTTCTCAACACTTTAATGGGATTTGGAAGTGGTCCTTTTGGTCAACAAGCACCTTTCTGTTTACCATTTTACTTCATCTCGCCCTCGGCAGCAGCTGCAGCAGCAGCATATATGCCTTTTTTAGACAAAGGTGGTTTGGAAAAATACTTGTACCCAGCGACTGCCCCAATCCCTTTCATCTATCCAGGAATCTCAGCCCAGGCAGGAAGCACTTTCCCATGCCTCTCCTCTGTTTTGTCCCCTGAAAAGATGCCAGGCTGTTTCTCAGCCCTATTGTCAGAGCTCCCGGCATCACCTTTCCAAGCTGGTGGTCCTACCTCACTGGCCACTGAGGATCTTCGGGAGCCTTTACAAGACCTCTTGCAGCCTCCTAAGGAGAACTGATTATAAGACACTGGGAATTTAAGCAAAAAATCTATATACTTATCAATATGTATGTATAGGGACTGGGAGCCTCTCATTTTTGTAGCAAGTATTGAAGTATCTTACTGGATCAACATTAGGGTTGTATATTGATGGGACGGATGATGGCTGCTTTAATTTAACTCACAAAGTGCTAGTTTAGTCAAGTGGAGGTTATAAGTGGAAGGCATGTAAGTCTGCATATACTTTTTGTTTAACACCCAATCCCCCTCCTAGCGCCTGTTTTAAAAAAAACATAAAGATCTAGGGCAAAATTAACACAATTACACAAAGAACTCTGCAGTGCCCACTAAGCTGGTGACATTTATCAGGTGAACTATTTATTGTCAGGCAGGCATAAGCAGTCATCCTATGTAGACTATATAATTATATAATTTCAGGTTCTAAAGATGACTCCTTTTAAACAAGACAAGTGGTCCATCCAAAAATAGCAGATTCTCAGCACAATATATATATTTATATATTATAATGTGTATGTAGATGGTCCACCAACTTTTCTAAAGTATAGGTGGAGAAATTGGAATAAAGAAATTCCACTTTTATTGCAAATGTTATTAAAGCGAAAAAGTGAGTCTAATAGTCACAATTTTTAAAAAAAGTTGTATAAAATTTCTATATGCTACATATTTTTCGGCTATCAAATTCCAAAAATGTAGTTAAAAATCTTCACTTTTTTTGTTAATGCAATTTAATGTAATAATCAACCTAATTCATGAGCTGAGATTTCATTTTCGAAAAGACAAAAATTCAAAGCAACAGTTCCAGCTAAAAGAATTCTACAGTGGACAATCAGAGTAGATGTAGTAGTTGGGTCTTTCCTCTGCCATGTACAAAAGACACCCGCCAAGCAGCGTGAGAATAATGGGTAATTATTCCAGTAGATTTTATGCCGTAAGCTGTTATATAAGAGAGGTGTAATTATACCTTGTTTGGCAGATAAAGAATATTGTGTTCTCAGCTCTTTCACCGAAATGGGCTCAGCCAATACATTATGTAATCGACCTCTTACGTAGATTATTTAATTGGGCAAAAGCATGCCTCGGCCCATGTGACTTGCTAGTATGTTTATAGACTGTAGGTTTGTTGTACTACGTCTCCTCCCTGTGACCACGGAATATGATCCTGTGTCCCAGCCAGAGCCATCTCCATGTAGTGTTAATGTTGGTCTTGTATCCATGGGTTTGGGGGCAATGAAGTTTTGCATTTTTTTTTTTTCATTTGTTTTGCTGTAAAAACAAAGCCTGAATTGTGTTTAAAAAAAAAATCTAAATTATGAATCCTTTCATTTAGGGGAAAAAATAGAAGAAACATTTTTAAAACTTTTTTTTTTTTTTTTTTTGCTGGAGTGAGTTAAAAAAAAACTTTAAAAAAAAAAATCACAAAAATTCTTTGCGATATTTCAGTATTTTTTTTTAATATGTTGGGCTTTGAAGTGGTAATAACTGTAGATTCTGAACTCTCGTTTCTAGTTGCACTTTAATTTTACTAGTTTCTTAAGTTCCACTTGATAAACTTGCACTTGACGTCTTGACGAGATTCTTCTTCTACTTTCTTCTTGATACTTGAAAGTGGAGGTTAGTGAGAAAAAATATCCATTTTGTCAAAAACAGCGGTAGCACTTTATCGGTTGACTGGCCGTGAATGGGGTGATGTTCGTCTGATGTCTCTGAATGGTGGTAAAAGTGTGAATCCCCAGTTCAAATTTTTTTATTATATATTTGCTCAAAAGAGAAAAAAAGTGCACTGAAATAAAAAAAAAATATTTATTTGTAGCTTAAAAAAAGTTATTACTGAATTGGTAAACTGGAAGATGGACTCCACCAGTTGGAGATGGGGGAACTACAAGTCCCAGCGTACTTTGCAAACCTGCCAACTGGGGTTTGTGGCAATGTTGGGACTTCTTGTCTGTTAACCTCTTGTGCACTGGAGACAATTGTGTTTACTGTTCTGACAGCAGAAGGATAGAAACCATTCCACCAAGTAGTGATTTGTTTTATATATTGCAGGGAAGGGTCTAATCCTGTTCCAAATAATGCCCTTTAAGGGGCACGTTGAATGTCTGTGTGGTGCTGAGCACCGGTTTACTGGACTTTGTCTCTTTAACAAAAGTTTTTGTTTTTATATTAAATTTATATACATATTTTTGATGTCTTGGGCTACAAGCCCATCACCCAGTATGTGGGTAAAACCATTGCAGCTGAGGTGACTTGGCACCGTCCCTTGATGGTGAGGAGGTGTTTAACCAGTCAGACCCTGACCTTCTCTCTCTACCTGTCAGTGTTACCATATTTTGGACTAATTTATAATGTCTCCTTTTATGCTTACTCTAGATGAATAACCTGAGGGTCTCCAGCTGTTGTACTAATACTACAACCTGCTATGCCAATCGCCGGAGACCGAAAGGTTACTTATCTCAGATCTAGATGAAAGGGCAGTTCCAGTCATGTGGGAAAAGTATCTTACCTACCCAGTTCCACCACTTTGCTCATAGGGGGCAGTATGATAGTAGTTTTTGCACATAGGGACAGTATTATGGTAGTCATATATACGGTATGTCCAAAGGGGGCAGTATTATATTATAGTTTTGTCCATAGGAGCAAAAAGTGCATTACTCAGCAGGGGGCGACAATGAGCACTGGAGAAAGCTCCTTCCAGTGTAGACTGTGAAATCTGTGCTATCTACTAAAACAATGGGATTGAATTTTTGGATTGAAAGAAAAAGGGTATCTAGCAAACTTTTTCAAGATGTCTTTGAGAATACTTACTGTTCCATGGATAGTAATATCAGCAGTGACTGGAATTGTTCTTTAGTCTTTGGGCCCTTGATATCCTTTTTGTGACCCACCACCCCTTTTCATGATACCTCTTAACTTGGACTGTGCAGTTCTTTAGATACTATATGGAGGTGCTAAGGGTACTGATTGCCTTAAAAATTCTATTGCATGCCAAACTTTTTGTCAGCCTTTAGCTGTTTTGGGACCACAGATCCCAGCAGACTTTGTAGTTCAAGCTACAACTTAACCCCCCACCCTCCTCCACACACATATGAGATGATAGATGGACTACTCCATAGACAGACCTTTCACTCTACTCCTTTTGAATGTTTTTTTTTTGTTTTTTTTCAAAAACATTTTTCATTATTTCTAGGGACTTTAGAGAATCTGCTGTAATTCAGAATTTGACAAGTCTAACGTTGTAAAATCCTGTCCTGGAGGCCACCAGACAGCGGAGATAATGATGGAGGAAGCTTCCTTCTTTTTTTAATAGGACTTAATAAGACCTTGTCTAGATATTTATAGGTTGTTGCCAAGGTAGCACTGTGAGATATCGCACTTCATTGTTATGTAAGAGGTGAGATGCGACAGAGAGTGACTAAGGGTGAATAATCCCTGTTTTTTTTTATTTTTTTGTATTTTTTTCGCTGCTGTTTGCCTCAAACGCTGTGTTTAAACAACGTTCTACAAACTTTACGAGCCAACGCTGTGGCCGGTTTTGTATATAGATGTGAAATACATCCGAAACGAATGATGTCTGATGAGCTATTTTTGTAAAGGGGGTCAATTGTTTTTTGCGATTTAATATATGTTATTTGGAAGGATTTGCAGTAACAGAAGTTGTACTTTTGTTGCAATGCTTTTTGCTTGGTATATACTGTGTGCTACCATAAATTATTGAAATAAAATACAAAAAAGTGAGGAAAAAATGTGGGTTTGTGTATCCTTTCTTGATTTGTCTTTATGGTTACTGTAGGTAAAAGGAGCAATCTATACTTTGGGAATTCTGGTGTTCTGTAATGATAATGCCCTTTTACAGGGATCCTTCAGTTATTGCTGTGATATGTCAGCAAAGCAGCGCAGGAACTACTACCATAGTAGTCGTTACTATGGGATCTGCAGTGGGGCCTGGGGCTGTTAGACCCGATTACTCTGTGTGTGCCTTAATGGATGACAGACACGGCAAGCGGACTCAAGCCCTAAATTCTGCTGCGTCATTCATAACGGGCTCATTCCCTGGCCTGTGCTGTCCCCAGCAGCCGCCACAATGCAGTGATGTCATTCCACCTGCTTAGCTGAGTGGTACAGAGCACAAGCATGGGATCATTCTCCGGCCTGTGTGCTGTTCTGCTCCGCTCAGCAGACACAATGGCGCCACTTTCGCTGCTGCTGAAGAGGGCATGATGTGCTCTATTCATCGGGGGAATAGGGCTAGGTGAGTATCGCTTTTTTATTTTATTACTACTACAGAGGCTTTACCACTGTAAGGGGGCACTAATCAGGCAGCACTACTGTAAAGGGGACATAACTACTGTGTGGGGGCATTCTTTGAAGGGGGCACTAAGGTGACATTACTACTGTGTGGGGCACTGATGGGCATGAAAGGGGGAATACATAATTTGTTGGGCACTAAGAGAGCATACAGGGCACATATGCATACTATAAGCTCTTGAATACTCCTGTTCAGCACTAGTAAGCATTTTATTTTCATATTTTTACCTGACTGAGTGGGTGGGGGATGATATGGCGAAAATGCCCAGTCTTGACTTGCTACAGGTGTGGAGGTTGCTCCAGGACGGAGGCCCAGCTTTTCATAGATACGCCCCTGAACCAAGGACATCAGAGTTTATATGTTTATATGATTGCATGGGTATTCCAGTCTCTGATTCCATCTGGATGCCTGCAACTATAAAAGCTGTGTTGACCTAGTTTGTATCTTAATAGCCAAGGCAGAATTGATTTGGGCCATCTGAGGCACATACCCTGCCAGCCCCTGCCTACACCCTAATCTAAAGAGAGCTTGTACTGTTAGGGCTCTTTCACACGAGCGGATGCCGTGCGGGTAATCCGCTTTGTGAAAGAGTGCCAAGCCCTGCTCCAGACAGCAGAGACACGGAGCATTAACATGATTGATGATGCTCTGTGCCTCTCTGTGACTTTTTACTACAAAATCACAGTGAGATCATATTAATCCTCTGTGTCTCTGCTGCCTAGAGCGGGGCTTGGCACTCTATCAAGCAGTGGATTACCCGCACGGCATCCGCACGTGAGAAAGAGCCCTTAAAGGGGCTCTACAGTTTTCTGTAAATGAAGCTTAAATGGGAACCTATTACCATCAAAATGCAGTGTTAGGCTACTTTCACACTTATGCTTTCCCTTTCCACTATTTAAATCTGTCATAGAATCTCAATATCGGGGAAAAACACTTCTGTTTTGTCCCCATTCATTGTCAATGGGGACAAAAACTGAACGAAACGCAATGCACCTGAATGCATTCCGTTCCATTTGGTTGCGTCCCCATCACGGACAGAATAACGCTGCAAGCAGCGTTTTTCTGTCTGCGATGTGGTGTGGAGCAAGACTGATCCGTCCTGACACACGATGCAAGTCAATAGGGAAGGATCCGTTTTCTCTAACACAATATCTTTCAATGGTGTTCATGACGGATCCGTCTTGGCTATTTTAAAGATAATAGAACAGATCCTAACGGATGCAGACGGTTGTATTATCATCACGGAAGTGTTTTTGCAGATCCATGGCAGATCCAGCAAAATCGCTGGTGTGAAAGTAGCCTAATCTGCATGCAGCATGTTATAGAGCAGGAGGGGTTGAGGAGTTTCATATCTACAGGCAGCTGTGCAGCATGGGACCACAGTTTGAGTAGTCGAGTGCATCCACCGCCATGTGTTTTTTACATATCCTGCTAATCTAATGGGCTGCCCTATTGTGGATATACTTCTTAGGCTGGGTTCACAACAGTGCTATGCTTTGAACAGAACAACGGAAAAAATGGAAGTGATAGGGCACAAAACTGTCCTGAACTACAATTGAGTCCATTCAATTTCCATTCAGAATACAGATTTTTTTTTTACCGGACAAAAAAGTCCTGCATGCAAGACTTTTTGTCCAGTCTTTTTAATGGAATCTAACATGGAGGCCCCAAATGGAGTCTTCAACGTAGATGTGAACTTGCCCTTACTGGTTTGATTAAAGGCTGCGTGTATCTGAAATGTCGCAAACAAGCATTTTTTAATGAAGAAAATAATAAATTTGTCATCATAGTTCCGATGCTTTGAACTTTTATATTTTCTAAGAAGATTCAGTATAACTTGTATTTCATTCATTTAAATTCCTGCTCTTTCTGGACTTTCAAGTCAAGCAGACGGTCCTATCAGTGATTGACAGCCTTCCCACTATGATTGTGTATACAGAGAGAGCTGTCAATCACTGATAGGACCACCTCCCTGACTTCAAATACAATGTAAATTACAAGTTTTACTGAATCATTTCCCTATCTGCTCAGCTCCTCCTGCTCTATAACATGGTTCAAAATGTTTAACGTGACAAGTTTCCTTTAATGATATTTTCAAGATCTGTGTGTGCTGCCAGTAAATAATAAGATTCTTGTTTATGTCCAGAATCTGAAGACCTGTACAAACCTAATAAACTGGTAGCTAAAGGCTCATGGGTCCTGGTGCAAGATTTCAGCTTGGGCCGCCCTTCCCTCAGTGCTTTGTGGCAAGGACCATGGGTGCTCCCAGGCCTTTCTGCTGCCTGAGGCAAAAATGTAAATCCCCCCCCCCTCCTCCATGCCAAATTCTCATCCTAACCCATTCGCTCCAGTCCTTCTGATAAAGACATACTTAGAAAACATTACATACAGAGCTACAAAACATACAAGGTAATACAGCACCACATATCTATTACATTCAGTCTCTAATGTAGATATTTTCTTTCCTCGTCTTCTCCTTTCAGACCAGACCGTCATGATAATTTCTTGCAGCCATCTCTTGTCTCTGCAGAGTATGACAAACATATTACTTTTCCATCCTCCTCCACACCTTCTCAACAGCCCATCCTTCCACCCCCAATACTGTACCCACAGTGCTCCCCAATACTATTTTGCAGAAAAATTACTAGTACCACGCAGATAGATGCCCCCATAGTGCTCCTCCCCCCCTCCCCCATAGTGGCCCAACAGTATGGTGCCAAATAAAAAACAATAAACTCAAATACTTACCTCCATCCAGTCTGTTTCCTGAGCTGTACGCTACCTTGATCAGGCGGCACAATGATAAATACGTCACCATGCCGCCTGTGCTCGCCTGTGATAGCATAAAGGCACTAGGCCTGAAGCCTACCAGAGAGAAAGCCAGGACAGGGAGACATCGTGCCTGTGCACCGCTGCAGCATCTAAGTGTATCGTCTTCCTGAGGACAGTGATACATAATTGGCTGTGCGTCGCAGGCTGTGGGCCCCCTAGCTTAGGAGCCTGGTCCGACCACTGCCATAATTAGTGATATACTTAACACCATTTCTACACTATCCTCCTAACTTTTCCAAAAAGGTGTTGTGAGGTGTTGTGAGCGCAAGCAGGAGCGGTGCCATTGGGCTCAGTGAATTTATCTTGCCACATTATAATTTTCAACTTTCTGGAATGTAATAGAATTTTTTTTCTATGTTACTTTTTTTTCTATGTTGCTTTACTCTGAAAAAAAAACGTTAGAAAAGACTGACCTGTGACAAAGCGGAAGTCTTGTGCGGCTGGTAACCTCTGTGTTCTAATTGTGGACTTTAAATGTTTTTATTGTTACAAGGATATCCTCAATCACGTCCTCAGCTCCAAGACAGATCTGACTAAATACAGCTCCTTAACCAGGCAGCAGCTACAGCACAACACGGTAATATCTGTTGCCTGAACATGAACGCCATGTCAATCAGATCAGCAGGAGCTGCCATGTATATTTCCAATAATACTACAATGCACATTATACTGTTATACCTTTATATAGAGGACCGTATTATGGTATTCATATTCTGGCACATAGAGGGCAGTATTATAGTAGTAATATTCATGTAATAGGGGGCAGTATTATAGTAGTTATATTCTTGTATGTAGGAGGCAGTATTATAGTAGTTATATTCTTGTATGTAGGAGGCAGTATTATAGTACCATATTTTTCGCCCTATAAGACGCATCGGCCCATAAGACGCACCTGGGGTTTTTGGGGAGGAAAATAAGAAAAAAAATATTTTTAACCAAAAGGTGTGCTTTTGGAACTAATGGTGGTCTGTGGATGGCACTATTATAGGGGGGGATCTGTGACTGACACTGTTATGGGGGGGATCTGTAAAGGATACTGTTATGGGGGGCCCCCCTGTAACAGTATCCTTCACAGATCCCCCCCATAACAGGGCTGGCACTGTTATGGGGGATCTGTGGATGGCACTGTTATACATGTGTCATCCACATACCCTCCCCACCCCATAACAGTGCCGTCCACAGATCCCCCATCCCATAACAGTGCCATCCACAGACCCCCTCCCCCCATAAAACTGAGCGAGCGGGGAGGGACTGGGAGGAGGAGCTGGGGGCCGGTGCAGTGACTGTACCCGGCCCCCCCGCTCCAGTGCTGCACTATTAAAATATAAGGTATCTAAATCAATTAAAAGTTCTGGTCCATGCCCCCCACCCCTAATATTACCGACACACGGCTTATTCAGTTGATAGCAGGCATTCCGGGCGGCCGGCGCGTCCAAGCTTGCGCCGCCTGCTTCATTCATAAAGTAGGCGGCGCAGGCACGTGACGTCAGTGAGTGACGCGCCGGCCGCCCAGTACCTTATATTTTAATAGTGCAGCACTGGAGGGGGGGGGGCGGGTAAAGTCACTGCACCAGCCCCTCCGCAATTGCCGGCCCCCAGCTCCTCCTCCCAGTCCTTCCCCGCTCGCGCATACATCGCAGCTGGCGATGTAAAAATGTCAGCATTCGCCCCATAAGACGCAGGGGCACTTTCCCCATTTTTTGGGGGAAAAAGTGCGTCTTATGGGGCGAAAAATACGGTAGTTATATTCTTGTACATAGGATGCAGTATTATAGTAGTTATATTCTTATATAGGGGCAGTATTATAGTAGTTATATTCTTGTACATAGGATGCAGTATTATAGTAGTTATATTCCTGTACACAGGAGACAGTATTATAATAGTTATATTCTATACATAAGAGGCAGTATTATAGTAGGTATATTCATGTATATAGGGGAAAGTATTATAGTAGTTATATTCTATACATAGGAGACAGTATTATAGTAGTTATATTCTTGTACATAGGAGCAGTTTTATAGTAGTTATATTCTTGTACATAGGTGACAGTATTATAGTAGTTATATTCTTATACATAGGAGGCAGTATAACAGTATATTCTTGTACATAGGAGCAGTATTATAGTAGTTATATTCTTATACATAGGAGGCAGTATAACACTATATTCTTGTACTTAGGAGCAGTATTATAGTAGTTATATTCATGTATATAGGGGACAGTATTATAGGATTTATATTCTATACATAGGAGGCAGTACTATAGTAGTTATATTCTTGTAGTATTATGGAAAGCACATGCTGGTCAAGTTACACCTCTGCCTGAAGGTAAGGGGTTAGGTCAAGAATTTGGCACTAGGGGGAGCGATGCCGTTTTATTTTTTTGCCTCAGACAACACGAAGGTAATGTGCTTCCCTGGCCACAAAACATTGAGGGAAGAGGGGCCCAAGCTGCACTTTACACCAGGGCCCATGAGCCTTTAGTTATGCCCGTGCTGCCATCACCATGGTTCACCGTAGGGATGGTTTTGGGCAGGTGATGAGCAATGCTATTACATTAATGATCTCCTCCAGAGTATAGGGAGGAGTGGTCGCTTATGTCATCGCTCTTCCCCATAAAGACTTGTTGTTTGCCGGCAGCAGAGGCTGTTTTCACAGCACAATCTGCTGCCGGCCAACAACGATTTTTATGTGATCAGATTGCACAGTGAACAAGCATTTCTGAAGACTTTCCAAATGTATTTTATAGTGACAGTAATATAGTAGATTACTGGTGATGAATGTTGGGAAATATGAACGATCCAAATCCTTTTCTAGATGGGCAAGAGCAAGCATGACAAAAGTACCATGAAAGATGCTCATTAAGTTGCAGACAGCAGGTGACACAATAATCTTGTGTAGGAGGTCAGCAATGTTTCTGCCCACGTGAATGCTTATCACGAGATCCTGGAGTATACTCCTATCCAAAAATAATCACGTATAATATACTGCCTGCTCCCCACTCCCCAGAGTGAAGCAATTAACACCGGATTTCACACAGATCCCCAGCAGATTAGACATGCTTTGATCTGATACTTTGCTGTACAAGAATCATGTGCAAATTTCTAGAGTCATGATGGCCCTGGAAATTATAGGGTCACACCATGAATAAGTGGGGGATGGTGGTACATAAGGGAATATATAGGACATAGAGATAAGTTAGACAGGCTCATGGGGCGACATGATGGACATCTTGCCAGACAGCAGGACAATTGACAGGTGAGTACACCTTTCAGGACAGATAGATGTGACACATTTCAGGAGCAGATTGTTACAATGAATGTACAAGTAGACACGACCGTGATGTGAAACGCAGCAGGATATGGCAGAGATGGATTATATAAAATAAGAAACGCTGAGATTAATCAGAGGACCTGGTGCTGCGGGCAAATCATTATAATACGTTATATATATATCTTATCCAGACAGATATCTCTATAGATAAACATCCCGAGTCAGATGATCAGTGATAGATGTCTGAGTCCAGAACGAAATCTACAGATGGTTCAGGCTGGTCCTCCACTTGGATATACAGCATTATGCGCCCCTAAGTAAGAGAAGATAACTGCTGTAATATTGCCTCCTATTTACAAGAGCATACCTAATATAAAACCATCCTAATATACCATAATTAATGTTGAGTGATTCAAAGTTAACAAAGTGGAATTTGATCCGAATTTCTGGAAAAATTAAATTTGCCACAAATTCCTGGCTATTCCTGGTATTGAATCAAATTTTTTCTAAAATGGCTGCTGCACATGCCTGGGAAAAAGGGAGCACCCAAGATGTGATGCAGCCAGCCAGTCAGCAGATTGGCCATGCAGCCAGCCCCTGTGATGTCACAGCTCTATAAAAAGCCTCATGCTGCCCGGTCTCCGCCATTTTCCAATGAACTTAGTGCAGGGAGAGACGTGACCGGCACTAGGGACTGTGGTTAGGAAACAATTTATTCACCAAAAATTACTATTTAACAGTTCAGGGAAAGATCATTCAAAGTGTAGGGAAAAGATAGGAATGCGTTATCCACACTGTAGGGAGAGAGCAGAGACCAATAGGGGAGTGTAAAGCCTGGGTAATAGGAGTGTTTTCCTTGCTGCCCTAATTGGGGTTAAAAAGTAAATCCCTTACTCCTTCATTCTGTAATTGGGGTGAAATTGCAGCCTGATACTACAGATTTTGGGGTGTTCATGTTCTTTTATACATAAGTAAATCTCTTAATCCTTCATTCTGTAATTAGGATGAAATTGCGTTCTAATACTACCGCTATTTTACCCTTACAGTTACTGTTACAGTACAGTATGTCTGACAGACAGGTGACAGGGCCTTCCAAGGGAACAGGCAGTGGCAAAAATGTTTCTGGAGCTAAAAGAGGTAGTAGCAGAAAAAGGTGGGTTGGTAGCAGCAGTCGCAGTGACAGGCCAGAGATGCCAGTATCATCCAAGGGCTCATGCACATGAACGTATTTTTTTCCGTGTCCGTTCCCCTTTTTTTGCGGCCCATATGTGAAACCATTCACTTTAATGTGTCCACAAAAAAACATAAATGTATTCCATATCCGTATGTCCCCATGGCTGTTCTGCAACAAACACACCGTTTTGCGAACAACAATAGGAATTGTTACAACAGATCAGCAAAAAAAAGTCACATGGACGTCATCCGTATTCTTTTGCTGATCTGTGTTTTGCAGACCGCAAAATACATATGGTCGTGTGCATGAGCCCTAAGAGTGATGCACAGAGATGCAAAGAAAACGTCAATTTCTTAAATTATTTATGTTTTTTTTAAGACCATCTGTCAGCATGATTAACCCTATTAAACAAGGCACACTTCATGGAATTGTTGATTATGCTGATTATAATATCACCTTTCTTAGGTCTGTAGGATGCACTGTTCCAGAAAAAACATAATTTGTATTAATATGCTAATTAGCTGGTTGGAGCACAGAGGGGTCGGTCAGAGCCTTGGAGCACCTGCAGCCTTAGTCATTCCCCCATTCTTCCGTTACCTGAGATATCCAGCTCTGTCAAACCAGGGGAGCAGGGGAGTGAATACGAATGCAGGGGTCTTCACAAACTGGTGCTCCAAGGGTTTTGGCTGGCCCCTCAGTGCTCCAACTAGATAATTAACCTATTGTTAAAAATGTTCTCTAGAGCTGTGCATCCTATTGACATAAACAATGTATCATTTTAATCAGCATGATAAACCATACCATGCAGTTTCCCTGGTTTAATAGGGTTGATTATGCTGACAGATGCTCTTGGGCAACAGTTTGTGTATGTTGAGCTCCTGACTCTCCCTGAATGAAAGCTGAGCTATGATTGGTTGCTGCGTCTTTTAGATAGCACATGCAGGGAGATGAGAGGCACATATAAAAGCAAGGGATATGAGAGGCAGCGTAGGAAGCATTGTCTCAGTAGTTACAGTTACACTAGTGTATACATACTGCTGTATCAAAATGCTGCATGCCGCATCAAAAACATTACTTTATTAGAACTTTACCAGCCCTCTCAGCTGAACTTCTTTGTCCCCCAGTATTTTAATTTGGATCATGAAGAGTTTATGTACCGAGTTTAGTTGAGATACATCAAGGCACGTAGGAACCTATGAAGAACAAAGAAACTAACAAATATACATTAATTATAGATGCATCTCAATAAATTAGAATATCATTGAAAAGTTAAAGGGGTTATCCGAGACTAAAAAATGTCGCCCATATGGCTGGGCCCCTCACACTGAATATACTTACCTTTCTCCCCACTCCATGCGCCGCTCCTGGTTCTCACACGGCCGCTGCTACTTCTTCCCGTGCGTGGATAAAAAACATCCGGTGTTATCTCAGAAAATTTAGAATTTTGTAAAAAAGTTCAATATTGTAGACTCTTGGTGTCACACTCTAATCAGCTAATCAACACAAAACACCTGCAAAGGTCTCCCACAGTAGGCTACACAATCATGGGGAAGACTGCTGACTTGACAGTTGTCCAGAATACAGTCATTGACACTAGTGATGAGCGAATGAGGTTCGGCCTGATTTGTCTGAACATGGTCTGTTCATGCACACATCATGTCATATTGCTAACAAACCCCCTTGCTCCATACTCGCTTATAATGCTTGGCTTCCGATGAGGCTTTTCAAAGATGGCACCGGATAACACAAGAGTACAGTAGTCTCGTGCATGGGCCGTTACTGTAAGTAGTGGTGCATGCATTAATATTTTTCATTACAAATCCGAACTTGGGTTTGTGGGGTACGCCACGCACATTAACAAACCTGGTTAGCTCATCACTAGTGTCAATGAATGTAACTACTATAATAATGCCCTCTATGTGCCAGAATATGAATACCATAATACTGTCATCTATATAAAGGTATAACAGTATAATGTGCATTGTAGTATTATTGGTAATATACATGGCAGCTCCTGATGATCTGATTGACATGGTGTTCGTGTTCAGGCAGCAGATATTACCATGATGTGCACTAGCTGCTGCCTGGTTAAGGAGCTGTATTTAGTCAGATCTGTCTTGGAGCTGAGGTTGTAACTGAGGATACTATTGCCTCCTATGAACAGGAATATGGCTACTATAATACTGCCCCCTATGTACAAGAATATACTGTAACTATTATTATACTGCCCCTGCTGTATCCAGCACGCCTGCCAGGAGCTCTTCTGCCCTTCAGGCGTGCATTCTGTGGCCCGCCCCCCATCTCTGCCTCGTGCGCTCCCGCTCCTCAGCTCTCTGCAACCCTTAGCCCGGCAGTTATTTCTCCCCCTGCCCTGTTAACAGCTATGGGCAATCGCCCCTCTGCCTCCTCCTCTGCTGAAGAGCTTGCTGCCCCCACTGCTGCTGCCATGGAGACTGCTTGGTATGCTGTAGCGGTCACCAATGTGTTAATTTTAACCCCTTCTTCACCCCCTCTACATGCCACTAATGCCACCATGCACATGCCTGCTGGTGTACTTTCCACTCAGCTGCCTGCCATGTCCATTCCTCTGGTGCAATCAGGGCCTTTAGATGATCGGCGGAGGCGCTCCCCTTGCCCAACTTGTTGCTACAATCGCTGCAGTTGGCACAGGTCGGAATTTCACAGACACAGTTGTTCCCACCATAGTTCGAGATCCTCACAGCGGGATCGCAGATCTGTTCCGACTTCAGTTCCTGCGGCACCAGCTCTGGCAGATCTCCATCATGTCAGAAGCGGGAGCCTACACACTCGGCCAGAAGGTCATCCCGCGGGGCCAGTCAGGTCAGCATATTCCAGGGGCCAGATTCTCCTGTCGTTCCAGTGGAACCTCCAGCGTCTGGTGGCGAGTTTAATTTCACAGGGGCCTGGGTTCAGGCAACATGGGTCAGCAGTCCCAGCCCTTAAGGCTTTGTTCTCTCAATTAAATCCGGGGAAGGAGCCGCTTAGGGCCAGCGATCACAAAGATGACGAGACTAGGTCTTAGATTTGGAACAACCAATACGTAGATTTTTGGTCTTTAAAGGGTTTCTGTCATCACGTTTTGACATTATAAGCTGTTTGACATTAGCTATGTGCTAATGTCAGAGCAGCTTAATAATGTCTTTTTTATAAAAATCCGATTTATATTCGGGCTAAAAAACGTACTTTTATAATATGTAAATTAGCCTCTAGGAGCAGGGGCGTTGCCTGCTCCTAGAGGCTCGTCTGGCAACCTGCTGGCACGCCCCTTCTTACTTTGAGTGACAGTGCCGGGCAGCGATCCTCCGGCACTGTCTCCTTGTAATCCAGCGCCTGCACAGCCGCTCTGTATTCGGCGCAGGCGCGGTGAGCAGAGGACAGCAGGCACCAGCGTCCTCTGCTCACCGCGCCTGCGCCGAATACAGAGCGGCCGTGCAGGCGCGGGATTTCACAAGGAGACAGTGCCGGAGGATCGCTGCCCGGCACTGTCACTCAAAGTAAGAAGGGGCGTGCCAGCAGGTTGCCGCACGGAGCTTCTAGGAGCAGGGCAACGCCCCCCCTGCTCCTAGAGGCTAATTTACATATTATAAAAGTACATTTTTTAGCCCGAATATAAATCGGATTTTTATAAAAAAAGACATTATCAAGCTGCTCTGACATTAGCACATAGCTAATGTCAGACAGCTTATAATGTCAAAACGTGATGACAGAAGCCCTTTAATTACCAGCCTTGTTTCTGTTGGGTGGGGGTCGGAGCACCGTGTAGAGGTACACGGGCTCCTCTGTGGAGGTCGGTTTAAGATTGAATAATAGGAGTGGAGGAGAAGGCGGACTTGCCCACTGTGTGGACAGTGGTTGGCATAGCGCTTCTTAGCCTCCTGGAAGCAGTTTTGGAGTTTTAATAAACGGTAAGGCTGTGATCGATCCTCACTCCAACAAACATGTTGCCTTGTACTTTTTATTCAGGTATGCGGGAAGACATCGGGTTCGGTTTGCCATTTCGTTCTCGGCAGCCTCAGGTTACAATGTGTTCAAGATCGAATTATCTTTTCGTAGGCCACATGCTATGCACATCCACATGCTATGCATTGATCTATTACTTCTCTGCACAATTCACATTACTTCTCAGAATAATTAAGTCTATACATTGTCATAATCTATAAACTGTACTCAAGGCCATTTGTATATGTTTTAACCCCTTCCTGACCAGCGGCGTACTAGTACTGCACTGGCTGGGTCTTTAAAGATGGCGCCCGCCTACAAGGGGGGAAAGCATTATGTATACTACCGATATAGGGCATTATACTACAAGAAGATTACGGGGGGAAGGAGAGCATTCCAAATATAATACCACCCCAGGTGGGAATTATACTACAGGGGGAGAGCATTATATATAATACTACTATTACTACTACAGGTGGACTACAGTGGGGAGAACATTATGCAGCGCCTCTCTATAGTACTGTATAGTATACTAATAGTGCTTCTCTATAGTACTGTATAGTATACTAGTAGTGATTTTCTATAGTACTATCAGTGGCGTAACTAGAAATGACTGGGCCCCACAGCAAATTTTTGAATGGGGCCCCTTCCCCCAGTAACTTTTTCACAACCCCTTCCTTTCATGCCGCCCCCTTTCCTGTGGCTAGTAAAGATCGCTCTCTCAGACCAGGCCTGGCAGCTGTTCCATCCGTTTTCTGCACTGTCTATACTGCCAATGTATATCATTTCATTGTGTAATAATGTTGAGGGCCGCTGACAAAATCTTTTAGTACTTCTCCTCCTCTTTGATGGGCCCCTTCTGGGTCAGGGCCCCAAAGCAGCTGCTTCTCCTGATTCCCCTATAGTTATGCCCCTGAGTACTATATAATATACTAGTAGTGCTTCTCTATAGTACTGTATAGTATACTAGTTGTGCTTCTCTATAGCACTGTATGGTATATTATTAGCGCTTTTCTATTGTAAAGTATACTAGTAGTGCTTCTCTGTACTGTATAGTATAATAGTAGTGCTTTTCTATAGCACTGTATACTATACTAAGCGCTTCTCTATTGTATAGTATACTAATAGTGCTTCTGTATAGTACTGCAAAGTACAGACAGAACCCAATGCCGGAAAATAACTTCTCTATAGTACTGCATAGAATACTATTAGTGCTTCTCTATAGTACTGTATAGTATACTAGTGGTACTTCTCTATAGTACAGTATAGAAAACTATTAGTGCTTCTCTATAGTACAGTATAGAATACTATTAGTGCTTCTCTATAGTACTGTATAGTATACTAGTAGTGCTTCTCTATAGTACTATATAGTATACTATTAGTGCTTCTCTATAGTACTGTATAGTATACTAGTAGTGCTTCTCTATAGTACTATATAGTATACTATTAGTGCTTCTCTATTGTACTGTATAGTACTACATTGCACTGTGCTTTCGGTATTAGTGAAGTATGGAACATCATTATTTGTGTAGTTGGCACACGTTAAAGGGCCTTTAGAGAGCTGTTGCCTAATTCTGGAGAATAAGTACAGGCAAAGTGACTATGCATGAACAGGAGGAGAAGGGTGCACAGAGGTGCATAAAGGGGTTATCCAACACTATAAAAATGCCCCCGATATTCCCGGGCCCCTCACAATTAATATACTTACCTGGCTCTCTGCGCCGTTCCTAGTCCCCGCACTCTGCTGCTTCTCCCCGTGCGTTGATGAAAACATCCAGTGTCGGGGGGGAGCAGCCAATGGCAGTTGGGGACGGGGACTAGCCTCCCTGGCATTGCGGGTGATGCTAGGGAGGCTCGCCCCAGTCACTACCTGCCATTGGCTGCTCTCCTGACACCAGATGTTTTCATCCGCGCACGGGGAGAAGCAGCAGTGGCGGTGCCAGGACTAGAAGTGGCGGCGGTGAGCCAGGTAAGTATATTCAGTGTGAGGAGCCTGGCCTATGGGGGACATTTTTATAGTGTTGGTTAACCCCTTTAATGCAGTTATCTGCTCATTTGATTATGAATTAAAAGTTGTTATTTTCCCAGAATAAAGCATCAGATCACTAAGGGTACTTTCACACTAGCGTTTTTCTTTTCCAGCATTGAGTTCCGTAAAAGGGGCTCAATACTGATCATTTATATCCTAATGCATTCTGAATAGAGAGAAATCCGTTCAGGATGCATCAGGATGTCTTCAGGTCAGTCACTGAACGGCGTTTTGGACGGAGATAATACCGCAGCATGCTGCGGTATTATCTCCGTCCAAAATGCCGGATCAGTTGCCGGAATTTCGGATTCGGCATTCATTAAAAATGAAAAATGAAACATATTAGTGCCGGATCCGGCATTAGAAATACCCGAAGGACGGACCCGTCCTTCCGGCCTGCGCATGCGCAGACCTTTAAAACTATAAAGAAAACACAAGACGGATCCGTCTATCCACATGACAAGCAGAGAGACGGATCCGTTCTTGCAATGCATTTGTGAGACGGATCCGTCTACAAATGCATTCTGTTTACATCCAGATCTACGGATCCGGCAGGCAGTTCCGACGATGGCACTGCTTGCCGGATCACACTGCTGCAAGTGTGAAAGTACCCTAAGTGAAATGTATAAACTCCCTTTAAAGGGGTTTTACAATAGTTTTATATTGATAGCCTATCCTTATATCTAATGCATAACAACTATAATACTGCTCCCTATGTACAAGAATAGTACTACTATAATACTTACTGCTCCTCATGCACAGGACTATAACTACCATAATACTGTCTCCTACAGGCAAGAACATGGAGCAGAATGTGAAGGATAGTTTTCAAATGTACAGGTATGAATGTTGGATGGATTTCTGTAGTATAATACAGTACTGTATATTACAGTAGATTATATGCCCTGTATAGCCAGTAAGGATCAGACATTGTTCAGGTTTCCTCTGACATCTGCAATGGAGATTAAAGGGTTAAAATAATTCTAGAGGCTGATGCCTGCACTGATCTGGTTATTTTTGGGAGAGGGTGAAATCAGGTTGCACACACCAGAGCCGTGACCCAGTCTGATTTTACGTGTCTCCTAAATGTCACCTCACATGGTGGAAAGACTGCGCGGACATAAATCAAGCATACCTTTCATTGCACCTAAACATAGACTGTCCTGGCCGCACATGATGGCGGGGGTGGCATATACTAAATATTAGGATGTTTTCAGACTCACAATGTACATAGTTTGTAATAGTAATGTGAAAATGTGCATCATTATATAAAGGGCACCAGGAAGATACAAAGGGTAAACCTAGGAGAAAATCTAAGAGTGCCCACCATATTGTCGCTTGACCACCAGTAGTGCACAGCTTTCCCAGTCCAGCACTATAGGTGGTCACAGATATGACAGATATCCGATTCACAGTGCTGCTCCTCTGCAATTTCCTGTTATAACGGCTATATAGCGGGCACTCCTAGATTAACTCTTTATGGCTATGTTATGTCATATTATTTCTTTATTTCAGATCTCTCTTAATTCAGCACTGGTTTTAAGGGGGCTGTGACAAGAAACGTATTCTACATTTTTCAAAACAGCACCTGGATCTGAATACTTTTGTATTTGCATGTAATTCAAAATTTAGCCTACAGACATGTCCAAACTCCGGCCCTCCAGATGTTGCAAAACTACAACTCCCATCATTTCTGGACAACCTACAGCTATCAGCCCACAAAAGGGCATGATGGGAGTTGTAGTTCTGCAACACCTGGAGGGCCAGAGTTTGGACATGCCTGGCCTATGGGCTATTCAATAAAATGTATCTGTGTAGCGCCACCTGCTGTTAGTTCTTTTCCGTATATTTTTGTCCATGTCACTGAGCTGGTTGAACATGTCAGTTTAAATCTTCAAGCCATATATTCTGTTAGAAGCTGGGGCAATTGGACAGGGAGAGAGAACTGCAGCAGAAAGGGAACACCCCTGAGCTACCAGGCTGAAGATAATCTTGTGGCCCAGGGCTCGTTCTAGCTTTGCTAGGAAGGTATTATGTACTATATGATGTCTGATTTTCATTTTTTACATCAATCATGGTATAACACCTTTAAGGTATGGCAAAGTTGGGCTTGATTTCACAGGAGGCCCCAGCACGAATCTGACTTTACAAGTTACTCCTTCACTGCTCTAGACTACCAGGGAATATAAAATGAACCCCTTTACTGCCTCAGACCACCAGGTTGTTTACAATGAACTCTTTCACTAGCCTAGAGCACAGTGGCAAAATGTAGGCACTGCCCAGGGACCTGATTTCACAAGAGCCCCCAGCAGGAACCTGACTTTACCATTTGCTCCCTCACTGTCCTAGACCACCAAGGAATATAAAATGTACTCCTTTACTGCCACAGACCACCAGGTCTTCCACAGGACATTTACAATTAACCCTTTCACTACCCTGCACTCTCTGGCCAGGTTTATTGCTTGGACCAGTATTTTAGGCTCCTATATGCATCAATGAAATGAAAGTATATTAAAAATGTTGAACCAGAACCCCATCAGTAACTCACGTGATGGCCATGTATCACCAAAGTAATCTTATGTCTAATGTTCACGTGTCCGTGGAGTGTTTTACATGACTATTAGAGATGAGCGAATTTCATGTTATGAAATTCGTTCATGCTTCATTTGGTGGTAAAAGCAGAATTACGTTATGGATTCCGTTACCACGGACTATAACGCAATTCTATGACGGAATGCCGTTAGAGGCATTCCGTCATAATAGAAGTCTATGGCCTGCATAACGGATCCGTCCCGTTTCCGTTATGCAGGAGAGGACTCCCTTGTCTAACGGAAACAGGACGGATCCGTTTTGCAGCCCATAGACTTCTATTATGACGGAATAAATAACAGAATGCCACGAAAGGTAACGGAATCCATAACGCAATTCTGCTATTACCAACAAATGAAGCGTGAACGAATTTCAAAATATGAAATTCGCTCATCTCTAATGACTAAAACTAACAGTGGTGAGAATATTAAAAAAGTTGCATCTCAACCCAAAGAGATGAAATCAGTTATACAGTCACCAAGGAGGAGATCGGTGCCAATGTTTTCCCATCAGTCCCTGGACAGCATTCATGATCTCCCATCACCAAGACATGAATTTCCCTCAGAATAATACAATCTGTGTGGTTCTTGTGCCCCCTGTTGTTTTACTGGTGATATAACACTGTTATATCAAGTTATATGCGCCACCTTCAGGCACTACAGTAAACTGCAGGACACTGCAATAATTGTGTTTAGCTTTTCTAATGCTCTATTTAGGTAAATTTATAATAATATAATATATTAATATAATGTTAAGTTAGAGTAACATTTGATCCTTGAATCTTTCAAGTAACTAAAAATTGTACATTTCTCAGTTATTTCCAGGTTACAATCAATATGGCTTGCCATTGTAGATACCACAGGCTTTTCCTAGTTTGTTCAATGGAAAATCTGCCTACTTATACCCTGACTCAACTCTTACCCTTTAAAACTGGTATTAGACCCCTTGTATGTCGGCCATATTGGTTGCCACCCAGGTTTCTCAAGGAACTGTATAACGGTATAATACTTACACATGGAGGGTATACTACCTAAATGGATAATGCTGCTGAAAGCTAGAAGCAGACTGCTCTCCCACTCTGGATAGGAGACATCTAATGCTGCCATGTCTCAGGCCTCTGAAAAAAAACTGGGGGGATCATTTATTAAGACCCCTGTTCCTGGCGGTGGCTCCGCCGGAGATATCAAGAGGCGCCGGCCTCTACATAATTTTGGCACATCCAGCGCCGATTCTAAAAGGAAGACAGCTTCCTAGCTGTCTTACATGTAGACCATTTTCTACGCCTTAGGCCTCATGCACACGAATGTAATTTGGCGGCTCGGGCGCGGACCGATTCACTTCAATGGGGCCACAAAAGATGCGGACAGCACTCCGTGTGTTGTCCACATCCTTTGCTCTGTTCCGTGGCCCTGCAAAAAAAAAAATAGAGCATGTCCTATTCTTGTCCGTTTTGCGGACAAGAATAGGCATTTCTACAATGGGTCGCATTCTGTTCCGCGTCCCGTGTTTTGCGGATCCGCGGTTTGCGGACCGCAAAACACTTACGGTCATGTGCATGAGGCCTAAAACTGATTTCCATCAGTGATTCTTAAGGCACCTTTAGGGCTAATTCACACGTCCGCAATCTTCTTGAATGGGGACGTGATGGATGCGGAGAGCACACACTGTGCTCTCCGCATCCGCATTTGCGGAGCGCGCCGCCGATCTTCTGGACTGCGGCTTCGCAAAAATATAGAGCATGTTCTATTCTTGCCCACAATTGCGGACAAGTATAGGCATCTCTATAGGGCTGGTGGCAAGGTATTTTGCGGATCCGCAAAACACTACGGACGTGTGAATAAGGCCTAAACGAGGCAATGACTGGTACGATTGAGCAACGAACAGGTCGTTTCTTGGTGTAGTGAACGTTTCAACAATGACCCTTTTGCCGCGCTGATTATCGTTAAAAAAAAAATGTAATTTCGATTGCATATTACATCGTTTGTAAGGCCTCTTGCACACGGGCGTCATGTTTGACGCCCGGATAAGATGCGGGTGCGTTGCGGGAATCGCCGCGATTTTTCCCTGCAAGTGCAAAGCGCTGTCATGCGTTTTGCACGCGCGGGAGAAAAATCGGCACTTTTGGTACCCAGACCCGAACCTGCACTTCTTCACAGAAGTGCATGTTTGGGTCAGAAATTGTCCCGCTGGTATTATTTCACATTATAACATAGTTATAATGTAAAATAATACCCTTGGCCATCTCCCTAATGTTTAAACTGGTGCAGAATGATTTAAAATAATAAACTAATAATTACTTACCTGTTCCATTTGATCGCGAAGCCCGGCCTCCTCTCCGTTAGCTTGAAAGATGTAAAGGACCTGTGATGATGTCACAGCATCACATGGCCCAATCACCTGCTCCATCACTATGGTGATGGAGCATGTGATTGGTCCATGTGACCATGTGACATCATCCAAGGTCCTTAAACACTATCCACAGCCTGAGGATAGTGATTAGGACCTTGGATGATGTCACATGGTCACATGGACCAATCACATGCTCCATCACCATAGTGATGGAGCAGGTGATTAGGCCATGTGATGTGACGTCATCACAGGTCCTTAGATCATCGATGCTGCAGGAAAGAGAGGACAGATCGCGACTCACGCGATCAAGTGGCTAAGGTAAGTTAACTTTTATTATTTTTAACCCCTTCCTCATCATTTAACAATGCATTCTTTATTAAGAATGCTATTATTTCCCTTATAACCATGTTATAAGGGGAAATAATAGAGATTGGGTCACGTTGCTAAGCAACAATGCGGGAAAATCGCAACGCATCCGCACTTGGTTGCGGATGCTTGCGATTTTCCCGCATCCCCATTCACTTCTATGGGGCCTGCGTTGCGTGAAAAACGCAGAATATAGAACATGCTGCGATTTTCACGCAACGCAGAAGTGATGCGTGAAAATCACCGCTCATGTGCACAGCCCCATAGAAATGAATGGGTCCGGATTCAGTGCGGGTGCAATGCGTCCTCCTCACGCATTGCACCCGCGCGGAAAACTCGCCCGTGTGAAAGGGGCCTAAAGAAGACGCTTAAAGAAGGGGCCTAAAGAAGACGTCCCCAATGTCGTCCGCATGTATTCCGCAATTCTGCGGAATACATGCGGACCCATTGACTGTGAATGGGGCATGGAATGATGCGGAGAGCACACACTGTGCTCTCCGCATCAGTTTTTGCGGAGCGCGCCGCCGATCTTACGGCCGCAGCTCCGCAAAAAAGTAGAGCATGTCCTATTCTTGCCCGCAATTGCGGACAAGAATAGACATTTCTATGGGGCTGCCGGCCGGGTGTGTTTATGGATCCGCAATTTGCGGATCCATAAACACAACGGACGTGTGAATAAGGCCTTAGGCAATGCGAAATGAGGGGCGTGCAGTTAACGCTTCATGTTTCCACGTATGAAATCGTTAGCGTCCAAAGATGATTTTTGTGCCCACACAAACTATGGAACCAATGAGAAATCTACCGATTGACAGTTGTCGCTCTATCATACATTGCTTTTACACTGCTTGATAATCGTGCAGTTTCACTCGATTTAATGATAATTTACGTGATAATCGGCTTGTGTAAAGGTACCTTTAGCCAAAATCAGGTGTGGATCAAAAACACAGAACAAGTGCAAATCTTTCCATTAGGCCTCATGCACACTACCGTATGTATTTTGCGGTCCACAAAAAACAGATCCGCAAAAAATACAGATGCGGAACGGAACAGCTGGCTCCTAATAGAACAGTACTATCCTTGTCCTTAATACGGACAAAAATAGGACATGTTCTATTTTTTTTGCTGAACGGAAATATGGACATACGGAAATGGAATGCACACGGAGTAACTTCTGTTTTTTTGCAGACCCATTGAGATGAATGGTTCCGTATACTGTTGCCTAAAAAAACGGAACAGACGTGGAAAGAAAATATGTTTGTGTGCATGAGGCCTTATACCTTATCTCTGTACGATCCATTCCTGGTTCAGGTTCACAATCTCTGATGAAAATCACTGATTAGATATACACAAAACAACTGAAAGGTGGCATGAAGCAGGATGTGCTCAACCCAAAAATGCAGTTGTGCATATATATACAGGGGAACAGATCCTGCACTTGTGGCCCGTTGCTAATAGCGACAATGGTTATAAACAATATAGCAATAACAAATGACAAAATAGGTGCACACTGCGGTCTTACTAAGCCCTCAAACTGATGTTACAATTGAGAGATTAGTCAGCATGCCCTACTGTGGAGGACATGTCTTAAGCCCAAGCACCACGCCAAGGTTTCTCAAGAAGCTCGGGACCTAACACTCACCTACCTGTGCCATATGGGCAATACCAGGAGCCAGTGGGCATTACAGGAATGTATAGGCCGGCTCACAGCAAACTCCTCAGTTACCTCCAGCATGAAACCATGCCTGCAATGGGAGGAGGGAGAAGGCTGTGAGCCCCACCCAAGACTGGCTGATATGGCCTAGGCCTAACAGGTGCACCTAAATCTAGCCTGTGGATGGAAAACAGGCTACATTTACATAGGAGTTTATACACCTCCAAAAATTATATATACACAAACCAACTGAAAGGTGGCATGAAGCAGGATGAGCTCAACCCAAAATGCAGTTGTGCATATATATACATATATACACTCCCCTATATCTGCTCCCCTGTATATATATGCACAACTGCATTTTTGGGTTGCGCACATCCTGCTTCATGCCACCTTTCAGTTGTTTTGTGTATATAATGTTCAATGGACTATGTTGGGGAAAACCACCCACGAGTTGAGGATGAGAATTTGTGAACACGTCAATGACGTTTTGAAGAAAAAGGACACTCCAATAGCCAGCCACATGATGATTCCTCCACCACTAAGAAAGAGGGACTGGGATAGGAAATTCCTACAAATGGAATCGGAATGGATTTATCATTTCCGATCCCAGTCCCCTAGGGGTCTCAATGAAAGGTTGACCTTTAGTTGTTTTCTGTAGATAATAGAATTTTTTTTGCTTTTTCTGATATTTTGAGACTACTGTGAGTGAAATACCTCATTCCCTGTAGCGGCCATGGATGCGCAAAGCATCTGAACGAATACGTGGGTGATGTTTATCCTGCCACCCAACTGTAACTAATTGTTTCGAGTTCGGTATAATTCCCTATGTAACTTCTGGGATTTTGCCCCCCTCCCCCCTTTTTCGGTTTAGTTTGTTCGGGATCTGTGCTGATGGTGTACCCATAGGATCTTTAGGGGTGGGTGTGGATGCCCCCAGTCAGTTTATAATAAGTAGTATATTAGGGTGACTTTGTAACCAACTGATCTCTGTATCATGGGCGATTTCTATTTATCTTATTATTTTCTATATTTGTTTCACCCAATTAGCCTTATTACAGTTTCTTCATTGCACCTATTACCTTAGGGATGCGACATGGTATCAGTGCCGATGCTTCCCATACGATTGCGGGGTGGGATTTATGCACTCTGGACACGGCAAAACCAGAAGTTAGATGATCTGCGTCTCACCAATCGGAAGTTAGGTGCATTCCACGCTGGAGCGCACCGCAGCCAGAAGTCCGGTCGTCAGTGGCGCGAAGGCAGCATATCAAGCGCGGCTATTTAAAGGTGCCTTGAGCCTCACCATAGGGCCGTTTCATCTTGACGCCTCTGGTGGGGCTGAACGCAGGATAGCACGGACATAAGTGTAAGGCCTCATGCACACGACCGTATGTGTTTTGCGGTCCGCGTTCTGTGGAACGGAATGCGGCCCATTGTAGAAATGCCTATTCTTGTCCGCAAAACGGAGAAGAATATGACATGCTCTATTTTTTTTTGCGGGGCCACGGAACGGAGTGCTGTCCACATCTTTTGCGACCCCATTGAAGTGAATGAGTGCGGGCCCGAGCCGCAAAATATGCGGCTCAGACGCGGACCCAAAGTACGTTTGTGTGCATAAAGCCTAAGTACTATTGGGAGTCTGTCATTCATTAAGTTAGATTGTTTTTTTTGGACTGGGTTACTGACTGTTGTTTCCTCCATCCATCTTATAGGAGGAACCAGGTCATTGCCACATCGAATCACATGTCCACATCGGATATCTAGGTATCAACCAGCCCCACCTTCAGGCGTTACCTGTCCCTTTCCTCTACAGGTTTGGAGAAGTGGAGGGTGGGACAGTTACTGCCTCTGATTCGCTCTTTTTTAGCCTGTGTCTGTACCCCCTGATGAACCCAAATGCTGGGGGGAAATGTGTCGGGATAACAGGGTACGAATTGTTCTTTAGGGCGTTTTAGGGTTATCCAGGATAAGTACCGGGACGGAGGATCCCCAGCATCAGGGGCTGCCCCCAGGCTGAGGATTAGTTAGGACCATTGTAGGGAAAGGATCTTGCCTTCCATGGTTATAACCTCACATATACCTGTTTCTGGACCCGCTGTTTGCTTGATTAAGGGTTGACTAATAGGGGTCATTTTAAGGATATCAATAAAAGTTTATGTTTTAAGGGTTCTATTATTTTTTCAGTTTGATTATTTAGTTTGTTGGGACTCTATATCTACCTTCCATATACTGTCCATAAGGCACAGGTAGGTTAGCGCCAAGTCCCGTGTAACTTGAGATACCTTGACGGGGTGCGTGGGTTCCGGTATGTCCTTCATATAAGGATATATTGGCTAAAGTCTAATCTTAACACCAGTGTGAAGGTTCAGTCAGTTTTTGGTAATTGCATCCACCACAGTAGTGCACCTATTCTTGTAAATGTTTATTGCATCTTAAGAATGGAATAAACTATCATTTTATTGAAATCTCGAATGCCGTGATTCTTCAAATGCTGATTCTATTGGGGTTTTACCCCATCACTGAGCACAAGGTCTAAAAAAAAGTGGAGTGCCAACCCCCCCTATTTTGTCCCACAGATTACAACTGATTGATTGGGGTCATTCTGTCATCAGTTCCCTGTCAAGGAACGCTTCTAATAAGTGGACAACCGCTTTAAAAAGCAGTACATTGTTCATAGTACTCAGTGGGTGGTGGGGACTGTGTTTTGCCATTGTGTCCTAGGTTTTTCTCTGTAGCACCTTATTTAGGGATGTGTCCCAAAATACACGTTTATTGGACCACTGGAGATGGCGGTCCCATAGAAAATGAATAGACCAGCAGCGTGCACTGTCAATTTATTCATTTGGGAAGCTCAGTACATCCATTCTTGTGACTGGAGGGGCTCCCAGTGGTCACACCCTGGTAGATCAGATCTTGTTACAAATCATTTAAAGGAGTTATCCACAGGATTGTGGGGGCTCTGGTCACTGGGACCCACACAATCCTGAGAACGAGGGGTCCCCTGCTCCATTCAGAGAGGGGACCCCTCGTTCTCAGGATTGTATGGGTCCCAGTGGCCAGAGCCCCCCACAGTCCTGTGGATAGGTGATAATTTTAGTGGGATAACTTCTTTAAGCAAGCATTGAAGCAATCCTGATGAAGTAAATTCCAAGAAATTAATAAAGACAGGAGACGGGCTTCTCAAAATGTGCAGGATTATATTGTATGCAACAAATCCATCTTTTTACTGCATTTCTTAGCAAGTAACAATGTGTGGGTAAAATCAGAAAATAGATATCGTTAACAGAAAATAGATAATTACATATAATACAGGGCTTGCATTAAAGCAAAGCAGAGTTTAAGTTTCTTCACAGTTTCTGAGCATGTCCATAGCTGCAGTCACTTAAAGGGTTTCTGTCACCAGATTTAACCCTATTAAACTGGCTGACATTAGCGATGTGCTAATGTCGGCAGACCCTAACTCTCCTAATCTTATGCTTCTGGATGCCCTCATTACTGCACAATTTTAACTTTCATAATATGCTAATTAGCCTCTAGGAGCGGGGGGAGGCGTTGCTACTGCTCCTAGAGGCTCCGTTCGCCCACCTCAAGTCACGCCCTGCCGTCCTTGATTGACAGAGCCAGCGTTAGTCTTCTCCGGCTGGCCCTGTATGCTGGATAAATCTCACGCATGCGCAGTCCCAGCACACAGGGTCGGCAGGAGGAGACTAGTGCTGCCTGGCCCTGTCAATCAAGAACGGCAAGGCGTGACTTGAGGTGGGCGAATGGAGCAACACCCCCCCCCCTAGAGGCTAAATAGCATATTATAAAAGTTCAAACTGTGCAGTAATGGGGGCATCCAGAAGCATAAGATTAGGAGAGTTAGGGTCTGCTGACATTAGCACATCGCTAATGTCAGCCAGTTTAATAGGGTTAAATCTGGTGACAGAAACCCTTTAATTCTATGTATACTGCATATAGCGTCATCCAATTACAATGCACGAAAGTCCATTCGCAATTCATATAACAAGTACAATTCCTTCCATAAGTGCACTTACATACATACAGTAGCAGGAGCCATTTTGTTGACTGGCTTATTCATAGACTGGGGAGTAGTAATGTCAATGATGCAATGTCTCTTTAGGCTTTGTTCACATTTGTGCTATCCACTTTCTAACCAGTATGTTTGATGGCACCTTTGTCCACAATTCTTGCCATCAAACTGGTGCCATACTGGAATCCTGTCTAGACTCCATTATGAGTCAATTAGAACCATCACATCTCAAAATGGCTGCCACCAATTTATATATGTGCCACCTTTTAGACTGCATTCACGTTTATTGTTTTTACCAGAGAGATTTCTTTCTTTTAATAAAAAATAAAAATTGTAGACACAAAATTAAAAATCATTCCCATGTGAACGCGGCCTGACACAGCTAAATATTATTATTGCCATAAGACTCACACATACATTTACACTCAATGGATCGGGGATATTTATCAAAACTGGTGTAAAGTAGAACTGGCTTAGCTGCCCATAGCAACCAATCAGATTCCACCTTTCATTTTCACAGCTACTGTGGATAATGAAAGGATCAATCTGATTGGTTGCTAGGGGCAACCAAGCCAGTTTTCCTTAGCACTAGTTTTGAAAAACCTGTATGTAACCTGCATCGTTCACATCTTCTCAGACTGGCTTACACGGTTTTATGTGTTGAGGTGGGCTCACAAAGCTTTTTGTGGCTTATACTGGAACCGTTTTTTTGAGCCAATGCAGGAAGTGGATCCAGCAGGACAAAGTAGTCTTTCCTTTAGATTTTTCATTCCCTTCCAACCCACTTCATTCTTTTGCTCAAAAAACTGGCACAAAGTGAACCGACCCTTATGTCTCATTCACACGACCATATGTATTTTGCGTTCCACAAAACTTGGATCCGCCAAAAATACGTGTGATGTTCGCGCAGCCATTTTTATTGCTGACCTATTGTAACAATGCCTATTCATGTCAGCAAAACGGACAAGACTAGGACATGTTCTATCTTTTTTGTGGGACGGACATACGGTAGCGGACAGCACACGGTGTACGCATTTTCCGTTTCCCCCATTGTAATGAACGGGTCCTCCTCAGATCCATGCAAAAAATGCGGAACAAATGAGGATCAAAAATATGGTCATGTGAATGGGGCCATAATTGCAGTTATTGACACTTTTTTCTGAAAAGTGCAACATGTGGTCATACAACTTAACACTTTTCTCATCAGGAGTAGTGAAAATATTCTGCCCCGGCAGAGCCTCATTTTGAAGTGTTCTCTGCTTTGACCTGCTTCACAGCTCCTCCCCCTCCCCTCCAAACTAAAAACACTGAGAGCAGAGATCACATTCCTGTGAAGCTCTGCCCTGGGCAGAATATTCTCACTACTCCTGATGAGAAAAGTTCTGCAAAAAAGCAGGGCTTAGGTAAGTGGGTGTTTTGTGAGTGCTCCTAGGTGGTTCAAGGGGTGGGCTTTAAATGCCCCTATATTCCCCTTTTATATGTTGGTAACTATGTGACATTAATATAAAATCCCGGATAATCACTTTAAATGGGTTTTCCAGACTTATGGCCATTTTAAGTAGTTCCAGCAGAGAGTTCTGGTCCCTGGTCTGTAAACTTCTGGATGAGGTCCGGTTGGCTGACGCTGTAGCCAACAATTGGACTCAATGACCTGTCACTTAACAGCATGTGAAGTGCCGCTTGGAGAAGGGTCACCACTGAAGCCACTCATTGGTTGCAGATGCACAAGTGATCCTGTATGGAAGTTTAAAGGCCAGGGATCAGAAGGTTGGGGAATGGAGCCATGGTGCCAGAAGGGCAGCAAGCTGGTAAGCATTTTTCACTAGGTACAATATGCTGCTGGGGCTACTTCAAAATGGCCATAAGGCTGGACAAGCCCTTTAAGTTTTCTCACTAAACAGACTGGACCTTTTAATTGGGCTAGCAGGGAAAATAAATAAAAGAAAAAATGTGCATAACCATAGTACATACAAGTAACCTACAGGTCCCATATATTAGTCCTGCACTATAACATACCAACTCCATAAAGGAAGCCATTTTGAATTGCTTATCAGCACAAAATGGATGCCTGGTAATATATAAACAAACACCAGGTGCTAGCGCAAAGCTCTAGGAATGTAGAATACAATACACCCTTCATTTCATTAGAAATGTGAAAAACGTGGTAAAAATACATATACAAAACGTGTCCACATTCTGACCTTATAAAGCTATTGTGCCTTTCTAGTGGATCACACTGTGCGTAAATACGTCTTCCATGCACTCAGGCTCCTCCCCGGATACGACCACCCAGTCATCATTAGCTACAGGATACGCTTCAAACCTTTGCCGGGCGTCTCTGAGCTCCGGGAAGGAGCAAGCAGATTGTCCGCTGTTTGGCAACAATACATATGAATGTATAGAACTACATTCTAGAGTGGATAGAAATAATGAGCTGGAGTGTTCATTTCATCCCGTAATCCAGCATTCGATTCTCCAGAAATTCTGATAACTTGGAATCTTAAAGATCCAAAGCAGACAGAAGGGGTTCCATGGCTTCTCTTATCATATACTAACATAAAGGCCTTCTTCTATCTTGGGTTGATAATCCAGAATAATTTATGATCAGTGCCAAAAGGAAAAGAATCACACTGTCAGTTTTTAGCGTTAATGGTTCTGTGTGGTATAATATTACATTAAAAAAAATCCTGTGGGAATAAGGCAGACAAATTTTGGGAAGGACTCTCATGGGCCTGCCTGGGTCACGTTCCCCATTATGTAATCCCAAAAATTTGGATATTTCCAGAACCAATAGCAAGATGCCTTAAGACCTGCCTAGGTTCCCTTGGGCCATCCCCTTTTTGATCCGCCCCATCAGGGGCGGAGACACATTGCGAAGGGCTCCAAATCAAAATTTAGTATGCCTCTCCCCATCCCAATGACATTTCTGACAAATGAAAAAGTTTATTTTTCCCTTATAAAGTGGAGAGAAAAAAATAAAGTCGTACACCGCCTCACCAACTTTTCCTGACTTCTATGTACGAAAAACACTATTTCTCAACGTATTCATACCAGACAAGGATAACTCTCCCCTGTTTCCAGCTACCCTTCAGCACATGAATATCCTGGCTGCCTGCAGCCACCACTAGGGGGAGCCTAGTGCATATTAATTAATACAGTTGCCACTGGAATTAATGGAAGCTTTAAAAATGTCTTTGTACTGAGCTTCAGCTAGTGTTGGCTACTGGTCCTATAGCAGTCTGCCTCCATAGTAGGGACATTACTCTTGCCCACCTTGAAAGGGCCAAGAATTTAAAATGGCCCTTACAATATGGAACAGCCTGGAAGTGTTCGCTCTACCCCCATTATTCTAAATAAAGAAAAATCCACTTGGAGCCATATACACTAAAAGTCCAATAATCTGGCACCCAGACGTACAGCACCAGATCACTCAGACTGGAGTCCTGGAAGTTGGGCAATTTTACTGGGGCAGAGTTTTTATTACTTTCCAACATTTAGATAATATAAATCTAGATGAGGCAGGCAGAAACTGCTCCAAATATATGATAAATATGGCACATTTTGCTAGGTAAGTTAGAAACTTTTCCTTACGCCACGCTTGTGTCCAAATAATGGGGCGTGCGGTTAATAACTATTTCCTACGCCAGTTTTTTGGAGCAATTTGGGACAGAATTCTGGAGCAATTTTACTTCGGAAATTTTCCCTAGGGTCTTCCTTCTTTGGACCAGAATATATATATATGGTAAAAAAAAATAAAAAATCTGACCAGCAAGTCCCCTAGGCACTAGACTGGAATATACTACCATCATTGTGCCCATCAGGATTTAATACTGTCATCCCTACTTTAAATGAAGCTTACACTGAACAAACGCATGAAAAGTTTCCATGTGCTTCATAGTAACACTGTTCCGGTGGATGATTGCGCAGAAAATAAAAGTACAATGAAATACTGGACATCCGATATATAACAAATACAATGTCGTCTCATCATTGGTATGAGATACCAAATTCATGAGCTGATGGAAAAAATATATTTATATATTTATATGACTTTTAACCCTTCTGTAGACGTTTCCAGTCAGTCTTTCATTCCATATCAAATAATACTTCAAAAATAGTATTCAAAAAGGAAATAGAATAAAAGCGTCAACCTCAGGTGAACACCTCAGCAATGTCATATTGCTTGCTATCGGTTTCCATCTGTGGTTTCCTCACAGAGTTGCACAAATAATGGCTCCTGGAGCAGAGAGGGAGTAGGACATGTTTCAGCACTTCGAAAGCCTGAAGTGAATGATGAAGAGGAGAACGCTCTACTCTTCAAGGTAGGCGTTGTAGAAATGTAAGAAATGTCCACAGCCGGCCTTTTGTAAAGTCCATCTTAAAGCAACGTGTAGTTATACGTAGATGCCCTCTGGGTTGAAGCCTGATGACAAGGCGTTCTGGAGGATCCTTAGGTTACTTGGAAGTTGTCTTGATGTCACGGGTCGTTTTAGAGACCCTGACTGGAATGCTGGCTCTGAGGAAACGAATAAAAAATTTTTAAATAAAACACCTACTGTCCACAAGAGGCCCTGCATTTATTTTACACTACCGGAAATTGAAAAATAAGAAAGACCTGGAAAACTTGATGTAATTGCTGAGATCGACAAAGTATAAACTGCTAGTGGTGCTCTCCTGTAACCTCCGATGAGACACTAATACCATGGCAGAACCTCCTTTCAACACTGAATATTACAGTTTTTCATTGATGGCCACATCAGAAGTTTGCAGGAGAGCAGAAAAACACCTACTACATCTGTCATAGTTCAAAGACACACAGGACCATCACCAGGGGTCATGGTGTGGGGCGCCATTAGCTACCATGGCCGTTCCCATCTGATATTTGTGGAGGGAACGTGCAGCAGCCTTCAGTATGTTCAGGACATTGTGGAACCAGTCCTACTGCCTTTTGTGACTCAGGAGACGGGGTGTTCCAAGAAGATAATGTCCGCCCACACACTGCCCACGCTACAGGATGTGCTCTTCAGAGTAACCAGCAGCTCCCGTGTCCAGCTCGATCACCAGATCTCGCACCCATCAGGAATGTCTGGGACTGGATGGGCCGAGGATCTTCCATGTACAACCATGGGTCCAAGTTTAAAGGGCTTGGAATGACACAGGAGGATCTGTATGACCATTACCACAGTGGCAGCCTGTATCACAAGTATTAATGTGACCCTGCCTCAACATATGCCCTGCTGCAGATCCCAAAATAAGGGGTGCACCTTCTTGGGTGTCTACTCATTGACCATGCACCCTTAGTTCAATCGCATTACAGGGGCCGTGCCAAGTTTTTAAGTTATCCTCTATCCGATCTCTGTACTTTGCTCACACTGGCGCTCCCATACAAAATTAATGGAGTGGCAGTACAAATGCAAGACCTGCCGCTCCATCAGAACTGGGGAATGGAACCACCGTTCTTGTGACTGTTGGGGTTCCAGCAGCTAGACTCCCCAGTGATCAGCTAGTTATCCCCTATTCTGTGTATGGGGGATAACTTAAAAACTTGGCACAACCCCCATTTATTAATGGGGCCATGCCCTAAAGCTCAGTTCAGTAGAACCGCTGGGGATGGGACTAACGGCAAAATAAGGCCATACTAGGTCTGCTTGAAAGCAGCCTTAGGCCTTATTCACACGTCTGTGTCGAAATCCACGATAAGATGGTCAGCGATTGATTTACATTTCAGAGCATCTCCTATAAATGGTCCATGAAATACGGATGAAAGACTGATGGCGTCTGTCTTTCTCACGGATCCGTAGACTATAATGGATGTGAAGCATCTGTAAAAACGGACAAAAAAAAAAAAAAATAGAGCATGCTTCTGTGTTAAAACCACAGACTGTGTGAATAATGCCTTACTCCGGTCCCATGGTCTCCACTAAGACATTGTGCTGCTCACACTGGGTGATATGTCTGCACTACAAAAAGCTGAGAAGGATCAGGATGACCTGAAGCAGGCGTACCTTTTTCTGGCTGTGTAAATTCAGTTTCGCTGGGCTCAGCGGGCAGCACCGTAACCTTGGTTCCAGTCTGCTGGATAAACTGCTGGAGATTCACTTGTCGGAGTTCTTTGGTCAACTGTTCAAGTTCCTGCTCCCGCTCCTGCAGCAAGGCAGAAATAAAAGTAAAATACATTGATTTGAAGAGTGACAACCAAGTGCCCAGCATTGAACACCATTTTTTTTTATCAATAGCTCCAGAATTCTGTGCCGATTATTTTTTAATTTATCTCTATAGTGACCAGAGTTTCGTTTTTCATATACAAAGCCCCAAATCACCCGTCCAGTAGCTGGAGTGTACTACATATGGTCCACCCCCTGAACTCCTCCATGTAGTGTTACTTCACCCCCTCTGCCCCCTACTTCCCAATATCAAAGTACTGGGGATGAATGGGAGTTATTGGAGAACTATTATCAGCATCTTTGCTCCACTATTGTGGTGTAAAACAGTAGCAGATTTTGGTGCAGGCCAAATTTGCGACTCTTTTTGGCCAGGGTTAACTGGTAGGGGACTAGGCCACCTTCAGTCCAACTGGTTTATTTTAAATTACCTCAGAAACTGA